>OX457096.1:3232206-3874648 GCA_949752805.1 Deilephila elpenor | reverse complement strand
TAGTAGACTTCACATATCTTCTGAATTCCTATGTAGTCCGTTGGCTCACGATGTCTTTTTTTTATTGCTGTCAATGGCAAAACGAACATGCCATTCGCCTGAAAGCAAGCGATACGACTACTCATGGACAGTAGCAAAACCAAACACCATGAATTAATAAGCAATGCTTGGGATTCCACTGCGCTCGCTATCCTGAGACATAAAATGTTAAGTAAGATTATTTCATGTAACTTTCCCAGGAGTACGTCTCAAAGTCCAAGTTCCACCTCGGCAAACCATTTCGCTTCCAACGAGACCATCGTTGAGAATCATATTCCGCAATCATGACATTCAATAACTTAACTCGTACGTAAGTAAGGTATAGGTCGTGTGACCTTTGCCAGGGAAAATATTTGAGGACAAAATTACTTCAGCTGAATCTGACAGCTCTCGTACAACAACACGTATGTGTGACGAATTTTAATAATGAACAGAATGTGTAGGCGAGTTTCAAATACTAGCTCATTTGACGCTTTGTTGTGTTGATTAAGTATTTGATATTCGGTTTTGATATTGGATAGTACAAGTTCACACAATTTAGGAATTTCCTGAGCTGTAAGCTATTTAAATATTGTTTTATAGATTATCTTAGTTAGAACAAGGTTCTAATACTTCTCAGTTCTCAATCTGTCGGTTAATGGTTGTTCAAGGGCAACCGGCAGTTTCAATTATTTACTTCGACATCGAAATCTAAAACACTTTCAGCCCGTTCTAAACTTAAACAAATCGATCGCCACACATCTCATTGTCAAAAGCAGGGTCATAGTTCTCTCAATGATCATCCATTCACCTTCACCTCTTACGCAACGTGTTCTAAATCGGCTTATAGACAACACTTTCCCACATAATCTGAGTGAAGCCAATTATAGGCAGTAGAGGACGGATGACGGGGGCACGTGCGGCGCCACGCGAGCTGGCGCGTATGGGACTCGACACGCGATGTATTGAACTGCAGCGATGTGGGAAACTGTGAAGAAGGTATGATCATTTTAGCTTTCGGTATCGGAGAATATCAACTTCTGTACTGCTGTAAGGCATGGGGTTTTAGCATTGAGGGATTCAGTTCTAAGTCCATCAAGCATGAAGCCAGCAGGTCGATGAACTTCACAAACCTAGCTTTCATCATGTTTGACTTTGCCGTAAAAGTGGGCGATAATTAGTTACAACACATTACTCTTAAAAGGCATAGAAATGTGATTACAGTTCGAATTTCTGATCCTTGTATCACAATTCATTCTTGTCAGCAATATTTTATTATTATAGGTGTTTCAGTAACATTGCAATTGGTTTATACCTGTGTAGGTATATTTGATTTTTCAGCAAGTTTGTTTATTTTATTTTAATCATCTCTTGCCGTTGCATATCTGTTTCTGTAGGTACCTCTATGTGTATTAGATTGCAGTTATGGAGAGCTGTGGTCATTTTTTACGTGCAAATATACACATGCATACATAAACTCACGCCTATGTCTCATTGGGGTGGGCAGAGACTATTGAGCGCCAAGTGCTACGTGCAAATATAAAAAAGTTTCAACATCTTACGCCATATTGCACTAGCGGTAATTCATAGAAGACTTACAACCACGCAACAATGTTGCTAATGTTATGTTTACAATACGGATTAAAAAACAAAACAGCTTAGCAAAATGAAAACACACAGAGAAATAAAGCGAATACCAAGAACCAAGATTGAGTTTAGTTCTCGGAATGAGTCGAGGCTAAATAAATTATATTATTCTCTTATTAGAGGCGTCTAACTGCCGAACGATTGACGATTTGATAATAAAGGGCCATTGTTATATACTTTCAGCGTAATCTACATCCATAAAATGTATATTACTTTTTAATTACAACAAATTATTAATGAACTGATCTGACTTGAACCAACTTTTAACGTTTGTATAAATCATTATATATTGTACTGGTTTTGAAAAGAAGCAACACTAGAGTTTCTTGCCCGTTCTTCTCTAGTGAAAACCGCTTTCCGAACCGGGTGCTACAAAAAAAAAAATAATACTATATCTAAAAATAAAGTTGAATATTTTAATGGATTCAATAAGTTATTTTAATCTTTTCATTTCATTAAAGTAGGTAAGGAAATCCTTGGAGGTATATGTAATTGATCTTAATGTGGGGTTAGGACAATGTATGTGACTGTTGGGTGTATTTATTTATTTATATTTTCAGCAGTGGGTCTCCTGTGGCTGGATGATGTAGGTAAGTGATAAACATTCCATGTAGGGCAGTCGCATTTTCATTATCATCAAAGGAGGCGTTTAGGAGGCAACAGGTCACTGGGAAGATCTTCGGGTGAGAGCTATGTTCAGCTGAGGACCTCCTGAGCCTCCTCTGGATAGAGGCGGGCACAGAGTAATTTTATTTCAGATCCATACAGTTATTCAAGAATATCCAACCCATTTCAACGCTTCTCAAAGCTAGGAGCAATATGTATATTTCATACTTTCTTCATAGTTCCGAGCGTTCATGTTTAAATAGACACAACAACTAGAAATAAGCTTAGGTCTCGTAACGCGTATTTATTTATGGGCTTCCGCGGGTGTGTCTTTACCTACGGTTACGTAGCGTCTACTATATTTAACGTATGAGTATTATAAATAACGGTATACGTATATCATACCTTTTATATGCGTGTATTATGTTTCGGAGTGAACAGAAGGGTTTAGGATAGGTGAAGGCGATCGGTCGTTATGTAAGTCTTCGTCTTGACTCATCTTATGAGGTGAGTAATCAAACGTCGTCTTTACAGATAAACACAATTTATTTGTACTTTGTTACACAATTATGACGTAACTACTGTAGAGCTTGCCGACGAGACTTCGAATGACCTGTAGTGAGTCTGCACGCTCCTTATATTGGTACGCTCCCCTCTACATTATTTCAAACTACCCAACTTACTAAAAATCAAATCAACAACTTATTTTGCATAATTTGAAAATCTATAATTTATGTTTACAATAAAAAGCTTAAATCATAATTAAATAATAATAACAATTCTTAAATTCATCAAATCAACAACTTATTTTGCATAATTTGAAAATCTATAATTTATGTTTACAATCATAATTCAATAATTATTACAATTCTTAAATTTTCCAATCACTCCGACACGGCCATTCTGCAATACGGTCGCCTCTGACCGAAAAAGAAAACTGGAAATTCGGAGGCCCCTGTCCTCAACGACTTCCAGCAAATTCGGAGGCCCCTGTCCTCAACGAATTCTAGCAAATTCGGAGGCCCCTGTCCTCAACGAATTCTAGCAAATTCGGAGGCCCCTGTCCTCGACGAATTTTAACACAATTCGGAGGCCCCTGTCCTCGACGAATTTTAACACAATTCGGAGGCCCCTGTCCTCAACGAATTTAATGACAGTTAAATCCAAATTCTGTACAACGATACTCCGACACGGTCATTCGTAAAACGCACACACTTTAACAAAATTTAATTATTTTTATGCATGTCATTCTATTCTGTATTTCCCTGGTGTTCTGACACAGAAATGGTGTTTACTTGCTGATTACTTGGTTTTGGAGCTAATCGCAACTGATCATGTGCAACTTTCTTTGGTCTTCCTCTGTTTGCTAATTTCTTTACTTGGTAGCGATCATTAGGTAACACCTTCCAAATTTCATAGGCTTCAGGGTATTTAAGATCAAGTCCGATTTGATTGCGAGGATTAGTCCTAAATAAAACTATGTCTCCTTTCTTAAATTTCTCAATTTTAGCTTTTCCTTTGTCGAATCTCAATTTATCATTTTTGCCCTTTGTTTGAATTTTATTATGAATATAATCATCCAATTGTGCTCTGTCTACTGTCCCCTCTTCGTCGATTAAGGAAACTATTTCTGCTGGTACTGCGCCTTGTCTTCCAGTCAAGGCTTTCATTGGACTCACGTTTGTAGTCTTATGCTTGGTGCAGTTTATTGCTAGTTGTAAAGCATCCAGCCCTTTTCTCCAATTGTTTGTCTCGTAGTTGCGAATTATAGTTAGTCCATTTTTGACTATGGCCATCACTCGTTCGACTTGCCCATTAGTTCGACTTACGCCTGGGGCTATGAAATGCTGATGGATTCCGAAGGCTCTGCAGAAATCTTCGAATTCAGCTTTGAAAGCCGTGTCTTGATCGCTTATGATTTGCCTTGGTGCTCCAAAAAGTGAAACAACGGTTTTAAGTGCTTTTAACATAGATTTTGATGTTTTGTCTGTTGCGTACGTCAAAGTAACAAATTTGGTGTAAGCATCTATGATAACGACGACGTACTCATGTTTGTTGTTTCTTTTTGTAAGATGTCCAGTCATGTCAATGTGAATAGTATCGAATGGAATCGGTTTCTTCTCTATGGGATGCATTTGAACCTGTCTAGATCCAGAAGCGCTTTTACTGGTTTTACATATAACGCAATTTTCGATGAATTTCCGTACTGTTGTGGACATCTCAGGAAACCAATAATTTTCGCGGATTTTTGCTAAAGTCTTCTCCCATCCGAAATGTTTCAATGCCGTATGGTAGGCGTTAATAATGCTCCACTGATATGATTTAGGGATTATCTTTTTCCATTTCTTACTTCCAGGTACTTCTTCATCATATTTTCGTTCTAGCACTTGATCATGGAGACGATATTCTTCAATATTCTCATCATTTTCCAACTGCTTAATGAGTTTAGCAAGGTCTTCATCTCGTCTTTGTTCGACCTTGAGCCATGTGTCCATATTTTGCGTTAAATTGATGCATTTCGCAGGATTTCTGCTGAAGAAATCGGCGTGTTTCATTCGATTACCCTGACGGTATTCAATCGTAAAATTGAAATTTTGAAGATATGACCACCATCTGTGGATTCTTGGTAAGAGTTCGTGTTTTCGAGATGAACACTTTATGGCGTTGCAATCAGTAACTATTGTGAAGGTTCTTCCATAAAGATATTGTCTGAAGTGTTTAATTCCTCGCACAATAGCTAGGGTTTCAAGCTCGTATGAGTGGTAATGACTTTCGGGTGTCGTAGTTCTCATACTCATATAGCCCACTACGTGTTGTTGTAAATTATTTATTTGTATTAAAATAGCTCCCAATCCAGTGCTACTGGCATCAGTATGCAGTTCAATTGGCCATTCTTCTCGAAAAATAATAAGAATGGGCGCTGAAGTTAAACGTCGAATGATATCAAGTCGGGCATTTTCACATTCAGGAGTCCATTCAAACTTGGCGTCCTTTTTAGTCAAATTATACAGAGGAATCATCCTCTGTGAAAAAGATGGAACAAAGCGCCTGAAATAGCCTGCTAGACCACAAAATTGGCGAACTTGTTTTGCATTTGTCGGTACTGGCGATTTTTCTAGAGCTTCCACCTTTCGTTGACTTGGTTGGACAGTGCCGTTAGATATCACGTTACCAAGATATTCAATAGATGTTTTAAAAAACGAACATTTCTTCACGTTGATTGAAAACCCTGCTTGAGTAAGTGCTGCAAGGACTTTGTCCAAAATTTCTAGGCCCTCAGAAAACTGCTTACATTTTATTAACACATCGTCCATGTAGATGAGGATATCGTCAAGTAAGGGTCGAAGTGCAGTCATTATTGCTTTCTGGAATACTGCTGGTGCGTTCATTAACCCAAACGGCATTCTCACATATTCGTAGAGACCATCTTGTGTGATAAAAGCTGTTTTTGAAATGGATTCTTCATTTATCGGGATTTGATAGAATCCTTGTGCCATATCGAGGCTGATGAAGTAATTGGCATCCGAAAGTCGATCTATCTGATCCGATATTATTGGTAACGGATATTTTATAGGAACAGTATTCCTGTTGAGCTCTCGGTAGTCAGTGCACATCCGATCTTCGCCATTCTTTTTCTTTACAAGAATCACAGGACTTGCAAAATCAGAAGTGCTTTCTCGTACTATGCCTTTGTCCATTAAGTCATTGATTATGACTTTTAATTTTTGTCGTTCCACGGGTGTCATACGATAGGCTCTTCGCGAAACAACTTTATTTGGATCCTTTAGTCGAATATTTAAACTGCCAGTCGTTACTTTAGTCCTGGGGATTCCTTCTACAAAAGAGTCTTCATATTTCTTTAGTAGGCTCCTCAACTTTTGTTTTTCGTGATTGTCTGTCAAATCAGTATGTAGGAAATACTCTTCCACAGTCCGGACGTTATGTATAGTAGATTGTCTGATGACTATTGCGCGTTCTTGAGTAATAAGGACATTCAATCCGGTACCTTTAACAATCTCTGCTCCGATAAGTATGTCGCAAGGTAATTCGTGATCTTCAACAATGTGAAAAGCGATCTCGACAAATACATTGTTGATGTTACACGTAACGATCACTCGTAGACAAGATAATAAAGGAATACTATTGTTACCAATTCCTTTTAGCAGTACGGAACATTCTTCTCTTTTTCCCGGCAAACCGTAACCGAGTGACCGTCTTATCAGGGATCGAGAAGCGCCGCTATCGTACAAAGCAACTAAGCTTCGGCCATCAATATTAATTTCCATTGGTGTGAGTATTTCATTATCCACTTTTAATAAATTGATCTTCTCCGCTTCATCTCCCATTTTCTTGAAACATGTAGATTCCATATGACCAATCTTGTTGCAATAATTACATTTAGGCTTACGATGATCGGCTGGTACGGTAGCCGACTTATGTCCATCATTGTTGTCAATATTCAACAAGGGTCTTAGTTCGCCAGTTCTCAAGTTGCAGCTCGATTGCAAATGCCCTTGTTTCCCACACTTAAAACAGATCACAGTATCCTCTCGACCACTTCTAAATCTAGGGCGTTTAGATGGTGGTTCTCCGAATCTTGATTCACGAGGTTTGAAAGTCGAAGCGACAGATATTAACTCTGGGATACTTGTGCACTTACTGGACAACAATCGCAATCTGAGGAACTCGTTGTCAATACACCCAATAACCGCTTCAACTGCGTCTGTTTCTTTGTTGCCATTTATCACTCGCTTCCAAATTTGCCAGGCTTTAGTGATAGATTCAACGGGGTTTGAGGTATTGAATTTAAAACTTCGAAATTTCAGTATATCGTTGCAATATCTTGATTCCGGCTCGAATGTTTGTATCAAGGCTTGTCGCATATCGTTCCATACTGGAGATTTTACTAGCCACGTATCTCCAAGAGATTTAGCTCTTCCTTGTAATAGGCTAGCAATTTTAGAACAGACTTCATAATCTGTTAAATTCCAATGCTTCATTGCTTGATCAACGTGTTCACACCAATCTTGTATAGGTACATCTCCATCTGGGTCAAATGGTGCTATATAGATATCACTCAATCGTGGTCGCTGTGATGCAGCTGTTGTCTTGTTAAGAAAACCAGAAATAAATTCTTGATTCGCCTGCATACCGGCTTGGTTTTGCCTTGTTAGCGTTTCCAGTGCATTTACAAGTGCGAATAAGGTTTGCGAGTTTCCATCCATATTTTCTCCTCTTGAAGTGCCTGGGACCATCCCACTTCTGATTTCGGAGTGAACAGAAGGGTTTAGGATAGGTGAAGGCGATCGGTCGTTATGTAAGTCTTCGTCTTGACTCATCTTATGAGGTGAGTAATCAAACGTCGTCTTTACAGATAAACACAATTTATTTGTACTTTGTTACACAATTATGACGTAACTACTGTAGAGCTTGCCGACGAGACTTCGAATGACCTGTAGTGAGTCTGCACGCTCCTTATATTGGTACGCTCCCCTCTACATTATTTCAAACTACCCAACTTACTAAAAATCAAATCAACAACTTATTTTGCATAATTTGAAAATCTATAATTTATGTTTACAATAAAAAGCTTAAATCATAATTAAATAATAATAACAATTCTTAAATTCATCAAATCAACAACTTATTTTGCATAATTTGAAAATCTATAATTTATGTTTACAATCATAATTCAATAATTATTACAATTCTTAAATTTTCCAATCACTCCGACATATGTGAATTTATTTATAGTTAGGTTACTCATTTTGTACAGTTGTTTTGCTTTCGTAACTAGGATTTGTTCTGGGATATTTTTATTTTATTATTGTTTTTTTCTGTGTCTCTCAATTGGTGTATTCCAGCATTAAGAATATTAAAGTAAGGTTATAAGGTCAGATATTATTTTATGCCAAAATTTTAATTTCAAAAACCATAGTTTGCCAATACTAAGGAATCGATTAAGTAACTCTAAGGAAAACATTTACATAACAAATCCTGCTATTAAAATAATAATTAAGCATGCTATTATAATATTCATAGTTCATATTTTTCTTCTATTTATCGAGCTCTAAGCACTAAACTCAATCCATCGTTATTCAAATATCCATGCACTTAATATACAAAATATCGATAGTGGATATTAGCAAGTAATTTTCACGACAGCAAAATCTCGGTGCTTGCGTCGCTGACAGGCCACACGCGCCGGCGAGGCGGGGGTCACACAGCTGGGGAAAACGTGCGACCCCCCGCCTGCCACACATCCCTGGAATTAGGTTTTTTTTTGTCGTAGTGTTGGTTTGTTATCTACCCTTGAATGTACGTGTGAAGGAGTATGATTTTATGCTGTAACAAATATTTTCGTTTTGTTATTAATAAGCTGCAATATTAACCGTTCATTCCTGTATTCGATTCAGGCCGGGTATAGATCGTTTACGATTCTCTTGGCGTCCGAATACGTTGTTGTCATGCTTGTATCACATATTAGAAACAGTTTTTCTCTCTTCGCATTTTATTATATTGGACATGTCACTATTGGATTACGGGTAGCAATTAGCTAGTTGTTTATTATGAAAACATATCTCAAACAGTGCGTTATTTAGGTATTTTTTTAATTTTATATGGCGATAGGCTCGCATATCACATCATGGGACGGAACATACAAGGCGAAATGTGGGTGTCCTGGTGGCGCCTCTGCCTACCCCTTCTGAGATAAAGGCGTGAGTTTATATATGTATTAGTCACGGTTGAGGTCGCAGGAAGTAGCTGGATGCAGGCCGCTTCCAAGAGATATAATGGCCAAGATTAATAAACGATCTTCATGTCTATCTTAAGATCGATCGTGAAAATAGACCAATGGGCTCAAGGTATTGTCGACACGCTCACATTTGATGTGTTCTGATTGGTCTATTTTCCGGATCGATCCTTGGATAGGGATTGGGATCGCTTATTAATTTTGTCCGTATGTGGCGATCTATGGGGGAAGCCTACCTTCAGCAGCAGACTTCCTTTGGCTGAAAAGAATACATTACCTCATATTATAAATCTACGGATTCCCTTTTCCCTCTCCTAACAGTAATCAGGTTAAATAAAACACAAAATTTTAAAATATATTTCCAATATATTTTCCATCAACTATGCCACATTTTCTAATAATTAACGAGGTTTCACACGATAGGAATTTCAGGGACTCTATGAGCGATACGTTTACTTAGTAGGCCTAATTTCTACACAATATTGGCATTTATAACATTAAAATACATAGGTAGACACGCGATATTCCCTCTCTAATTATAACAATAATTCAATTAAAAGCCAGTTTACTATGTTCGCAACCAAACTTCATTTGATTTTGATAAGACCATGATAAAAAAAAGATGAAATAATTTTCTAAGCACCAAAGAGTGAAGAGCCATCTATTGCGTTTTGTTGGCAAATGGTAGCCTTCAAATCTTGAAATAAAATCTAGATAGCTTAACAACATTTGAAATAAAAATTAATTAAAACGCAAATACAATAATTATGTCTACATTCAGAGTGTAAAATATCGCGTTTCTTAGTTTTTGACGATATGATTACATATTTCATTATAACACATCAAGCATATCTGCATATTAAGATTACTATTGAAAATTTGGTTTTTTATTTAAACATAAAATTGTCTCACATCTGCCACTAGATGGCGTTGAATTAAATTTCATACCAGACTAATATTTTTATGGAAATAAATCCAGTTTGGTGGACTATATGGCCTAACCACTCTCAATCGATTCTCTCGATTGTAAAGTAGGCCCGTGCCCTGCAGTGGGACGTATATGGGCTGATATAGATAAATATAGAAATCCAGTTTGAATAGATATGCAGATTTGCTTTGTATTTTTACATACATACAGAGTATAAGGAGAACGCTCTCGAATGTAAAAACTTTGACCGCAAAAGTTGATTTTCTTTAGCTTTATCTTACGTACTTTAAAGAAAATCACGTAAATGGTTGTTATCATATTTATCAAACTAAAAAATATGCTATTGCCCTTATTTGGCTTATAGTCGAGTTCTTTTCGAGAGCGATTCCTTTACACTAAACAAAAGTCGATTATGTCACGACAGTTTCACAACATCTAACATATTCGCCTACACTAACACACAGTAACAATTCAATAACATTTAAAATTAATCTTAAAATACATTGTGCATTACACCAAGATAGACTAGAGATAATAAAACGTCAAAATTGTTTAAAAAAAATTATAATCAGTACTTAGCCCAGAGAAAATTAAAATGACCAGATTATATCTATACAGGGTATATCAAGACCGCGACCGAAAACGAAGCCAGGAGGTAGTATTAGTGATATCAAACACAATGCAAGTAAAACATTTCCAAAAAAATTCGTATTTTTTTTTTGTTATTTTTTACATATCGTCGTATTTGAGTGATTAAACTTAGTTTTTCTAAAATAATGACGTACATCGCTTAATTTTTAAAGTACGCAATGGTACGTAAGGGTTATGATTACTTTTTTTTTAAAAACTAGGTATTTACCCCTCAAAAACACTGATTTTTAAAAAATTGAAAAAAAAAATCCGTTGCTTATTTTGCAAAATTTTTAGTTGCATTGTGTCTGTAGCCGCTATGACTACCACCTGGCTTCGTTTTCGGTCGCGGTCTTGAGATACCCTGTATATAGATACATAGATCCTATCGTAGGGCACGGGTCATAATAATAAATGGAATGTTTCGACAAAAGCCTGATCTTGGTGATTTATCCCAAAGTAATGTATTTTATTACAATGCAAACTATTTTATTTCTAAGGAAGTTGTACAAAAATATGTATACAAATATATAGATCTATAGATATTCGTTAAAGCGGTATAGTTATTCATATATAAATACAATTTTGTTCAATAATTACAGCATGAAGACATTGGTTCAATTTCCTCAGGAAATAATATAAAACGTCATCTTTTGGCGATTAGGCATTATTACAATGCAGTTTCTGCATTTTATTAAATTATTATGTATGATTTAAATAAATAAGATGTTGTGACCCAAAACTTGTTTTTTAAAGGACTCATATAAGTATTAAAAATGGAATTAAATACATATAAACATATTTTCATAAAACATGTAAAAATAATGTAAAAAAAAAATATGTAAGTATTAGCGTTAGCAAAAACGTCTTTTTTAATTTGTCTTTTCTAATTTTAAAATTAACAACCTAAGTATAAACATTTATTAAAACACTCAATAACAAGAGTTACATTTTATGCATTTAATTTATAGTTACTGTAAGTTGTATAGTACATTGTCGCCTTCGATAGATGGCGCTGACACTTAACCTATAAAATCTTAAAATCGCTTGTATACAAAATGCGCGTACAGATCTTTCGTTACGTAATAAAATCATATTCCTAGAAAATAAAGTGGAAAATATTAGTTGAAAATTTACCTATTTTTACTTATTTACACAATCGGAGTCCATTATGCACGCCAAAGCCGTCACAAGAATGAATTATACTTAAATGATAGAACCTGAGAATGATATTAAAATTATGGTCATAGTATTGAACAATAATAGATTTGAGATGTAAAATATAAGACGTATCCATTTTAAAAAGGTGTTTCTATTATAATTGATCAATCAATATCATACACATTTCCGATCGTACGCATATGTTGGTTATTTAATTTAATCATTAATATTATGATTAAGATTAGCTTAGAATTACACATTTAGAGTCAATAGTCAGTAGAATGAAAGAAACTACATTAAAAATTGAATGTAAAATGACTTTAAAATTATCAAAAATTACACTAAAAACTGATTTTAAAGAAATTATAATTATACATGCACATGTCTGTTAGTTCCATGATCCAATTATTTATTTATTATATTGTATATTTTTACTGATTTTATATTAAAATGTTGTCTTATGTTTCTTTCAAATACATTCAATATTTAAATTATTTTCGTATCAAGTAATTTCTTTAGCCCACTCTTTATACTTCATAATTATAATATGTTAAAGATATTGAATAAAATCTTAGATACTGATTTTGACTAGATAGTTTCTAGTGAATGTATATTTTTAACATATAGTAAAATATACATTGAAGGAATGATCAGATCTCTTATAGTATGTATTAGGAAAAATACTACTTATGTAGGAAATTGTTGTATTAGGAATAGTTATTCTGCCTTCCGTTCAGAAACGATTTTTTTTCAATTCCTATACGCAGAAAGCAAAATAGGCTCTCATTATCATAAGGAAGGTAGATACAAAACAGCAACAAAAATAAACTAAAAAGTGGCTACAGAACGTAAAATCGAATGGAAAGTTACAAAACATTAGCCAGTGCACTGATTTATACTTAAAATACCATTTACACGTTAATTTTAGCCCTGTTTTGTGAGATGTTTTACACATTCATTTTAAAAAATCTTGTCCTTTATGCTTTGAGATTTATATTCAAGTATTAATTAAGTACTTAAAATGGAATGCATTAGTAATTAAATACTTCTCATGTCTTTCACGTGTTAATGAAATTCAATCTCAGATCTGTCCTTTTCAAATCGTTTGTTTTATAAATAAACTTGTCTTTTTAGTTTTGTCTTATAGGCTTAAACTTAAAAATATGGAAACAATTCTTACACATATCTAGGTTTCTGCAAAGGTCATTGTGGCACATAAATTTTATATAAAATATGTGGAATGTTACATTTTTAAAATTAAAATAATCACTTTAAAAAAATATATAAAATAGAATTGTGCAATTGTCGATAATCAATGTTAATTTTGCATTGTCTTTCCATAACTTAAATCTATAAATAGCGTTCGTAACAGCTATGTATTTAAGTTTATTTAAATATTATTTTAAACGTATTTGATATTAATATTTTAGGAAGCTGCCTTGTATATATGAGATAAAAATATTTTATAGGTAAGCAAGTATAATTGTAAAGCAAGGTTGCCCAATACATAGTAAAAATAGCTCACTAGCCTATTTCTATATGTCCAACAATGTTTTTCCAATTCTATTTCACAAAAGACAACTTTAATTTAAGAAGATATTTTACCCGCTTGGATTTACTATGAAAAAACAAAAACAAGCTACGAGTAATTGTTGAATTCATTAAAGATGAGCTGAAGTGTTTGTACTAAATATAGATATATTAAATTACATTATTTCCCAAAATTTGTTAGGACTTTTTAGTACTAACCTGATTTTCGTTTACATAGAAGCCTTAGAAAAAATACTGTTACAATCAAATTCATCTATTCTCCACTGTTATTTATTATTTATTATTCTTCCTTATGGTGAGTTACAAAGTTACATGTTGAAAACAGGAGCCTTTTTCACAATGTATTGGATAACCTTCAAAGTACTTGTAAAATTGTTGAAACTTGCCTTCATTTATTTGTAATAAAATTAAAACAGTATCGACATATTTACTCCACATTATCTTTTTGGTTATTTGTTATACTTAGCTGCTTATATATGTTTAAGGCGAGCTAGCCTCGAGATCAGGGATTCGGTTGAAGTTCTCCCGGGCTTGAGTCCAGTAGTAGTAGGGAGGGCCCGGGGAGAAGCAGTACTTCTGCTCCAGTGGGGTGTCGTTCTCCACCCAATACATTAAGTAGAAGTTGCACATCTCGTCTTTGTTTGTGGCACTGGAATGTTATGGCCAATATTAGTAAAACAGGAATAACTGCTATATACAGGGGCATTTTATGTGTATTAAAAAGATCGTTGGAAAAGATTTTTTTTGAAGCAAGATTCTGACGAATTGAGAACCTCCTTTTTTGAAATCGGTTAAATAGTGGCATTTTGTTTTATAATAATGCAATTTTTTTAAAGTATTTTTACAAATAATTTTTTAACATATTCCTAGTTATCCACATGGCTACCACCATACACAGTCGCGCTTTGGGTTCACACATGCCCTATATAATATGTCTGGATACAATCAGACCGACATAATTGTTTTAACCGACATAATATAATCATCTGACGTTTATAGCTGCTCAGTTTAAATTGTATTGGACTTACCATCAGGTCCATTAAACGATATTTTTTATCTTAATGGTTTCTTAGATTTACGCGAATGTTACACATTGAAATAAAACTATTTTTATGAATTTTATCGCGATTGGGTTTAATTTTTACATTTTTTTATTTCCCGATGTTTCGATTACTTTACAGCTTTCGTGGTCGTTAATATAACCAAATCAGTAGTTATTTATCCTGCCAGAATTAATAATATGGTTAACACATACCCAATCCTAACAGTATGCCCTCTAGTATTGTTCATGGTGCAGCGGGCAGCGAGCACGTCCCCTGCCCTGATGGGTGTGGGGTTCTCAACCGGGTAGAACATCTGTGGTAGCTGTGGGTTCTTCTTGCCCAGTAACTGCCATACATCGCCGCTCTCCTTCTGACGGACTACGTAGCCGCTTACTAGGGTTCCTGGAGATAAAAAAAAATGGTTAAGGTCGTCCCAGAACTGTTGCATTTTGGTTTGATAGCCTTCGTGGTGCAGTTGGTTAAAAGCCGGATATGAAACGAGAGGCCGCGAGTTCGATCCCCGCACCGAGACAAATGTTTGTGAGGCCCACAAATATTTGTCTCGTGTCTGGGTGTTTGTGGGACTGAAAAGTCTCTCGTAGTTTCTGATACCCACGACACAAGACTTAATTGATCTTAAAGTCAGGACTATGTATGTGACTGGATTTATTTATTTATTTAACAGCGACATGCAAAAACAGATGTATGTATGTATACATTTTTTACAATATTTTTTGGTAGTTTTTATTTAAAAAAAGCATGCTTCTATTGAGAGAATCTATATAGACTCGAGACCGTAGTTTTATACGAAGTTGCGAGTAAATTTCATGGCGAACGATTTTATCTGTCATAAGTCTGTCTGTGTTTCATTATGTCTGTGTCCATTGTTAACCGACTTCAAAAAATGGAGGTTTTTAATGCAACCGTATGTTTTTTTTCTTCCTAAAAGAAATTAGCTAAATATTATAATGCAAAAACCATACCTAGTCCATGAGTGTGTGTGCGGAATGCGAAGGGATGAAAGACTTTGTCCTCGCGCATGGTGCAAGCTGTCTCCATGTGTTCCACGCTGTTGGGAGCGATCACACCGCTCGTGCCCAGCAAAATAACGCCGGCCTGACGAGGCATGCTGGAAAGTACACGTATTATTTTAAAATTACATATTAGGTACTTTTTAACACGCCCGGCAAACGGCATATTATTTTAAAAATCCTTAAAATCGCTTTTAACACTTCCGGCAAATCGAAAACAGCATTCTTGGTGGCAAGGCTGGACAAACCTGGAAGTGTAGTTTGTCGGCTTATCAAAATGAAAGGGGAAGAGAAGGAAAATTGGCGGTAAAAAATCAAATTTACTGCTGCCACTACTTCGGGGCTTGTTGTAGATGTAAAGAAGAAACGGCGCAAGAAAATCCCTCAGCAACTTTCTTTTTTTTTTCCTTTTTTTTTAAAGCCAGATACTTGGCCTCCAACAAAGAGCGAATAAGTAATACTAATTGAATATAATATAGTTCGAAGATTAACCTAAGTTAACGACAACACAGATATATACGAGTACATACCGGGATTTTGTGTATTTCAGGAAAACGCCGGAATTGTCAGTTGTGCCCACTGAAAACAAATTTAATTTGATTATGCGTCTATCAAAACATACGTACATATATAAACTCACGCCTTTTTTCCCAGAAGGGGTAGGCAGAGGTGCTGCCAGAAAACCAAAATGTCGCCTTGTATGTTCCGTCCCACGATGTGATAGGGGGCGAGCCTATCGCCATATCGGCCATAAATTCCTGACTCCGGGCTGATAATGAATAGAAAAATCCAATTTCACTTTGTTCGACCCGGGATTCGAACCCGAGACATCAGCTTTCTAATCGTACCGTAGTACAAATACACCACCGAGACGTTTATCATTAGATCAGGAAAATGAACAGATATTACTGTAAATGTTATGCTAATATTTTAATACAAATAACATTGTTTGACTGATTGTATAACAACGGTTCAGATTTATAAATAAACATAACCTATAAAAAATAATTAAACAAACATGATCGATCTCATCTGAACAAATATATACAGGGTATATCAAGACCGCGACCGAAAACGAAGCCAGGTGGTAGTATTAGTGACTTCAGACACAATGCAATGAAAAATTTCGTAAAAAAAATCGTCAACTTTTTTTTGGTAATTTTTTACTTATCGTCGTATTTGGGTGATAAATACATAGTTTTCCTAAAATAATGATGTACACCTTTTTATTTTTTAAGTCGCAATGGTACGATAGGGTTTAAATTACTATTTTCGCAATAACTAGGTATTTGCTACCCAAAAACAATGATTTTCAAAAAAATGCAAAAAAAAATCGGTCGCTTATTTTGCGAAATTTTTATTTGCATTGTGTCTGTTACCACTCAAATATGACGATAAGTAAAAAATAAAAAAAAAATTTGACGATTTATTTTGTGAAATTTTTACTTGCATTGTATTTGATATCACTAATACTACCACCCGGCTTCGTTTTCGGTCGCAGTCTTGATATACCCTGTATATACCTTCTCGAATAAATATAAACGGTGTGTACAACACAACATATCATCAAGCTTGCAACTGTACAGGGTATATCCAGACTACGACCGAAAACGAAGCCAGGCAGTACTTTAAGTGACCCCAAACACAATGCAAATTGCAAATAAAGATTTCGCACGATATTTTTTTGTATTTTTTTACTATCGTCGTGTTTGGATAGTAAATACGTAGCTTTTGCTAAAATAATAGTGTATATCCTTTCATTTTTAAACACGTAATGGTACGCAAGGATTTAAATTAGTATTTTTCAATTCTCACTGGATGTTTAATTTATATAGCACCACACTTACGAGGTACATTATAATCATTTTTTCACGCCATTTTAAAATATTTACCTGGAAATCTATGCATGTAATGTACTTGCAGCACCAAGTATTTGATGGGAGAGTCCTTGCCGATGAGGAAGCCGACGCCTTTGGGCAACTCCAGGCTTGGAGCATCCCGAGCCCAAGCGTATACAATCTGAAATTAATTTATTAAAATTTTAAGGCTATTAGTAAAATGTACATTGATGGAAGTTGCTGTAAGCAAATCGCTGTGAATTGGTTGATATGGAAATCTTTGAAGGATGCTTATGTTCTAAGCTTGAAGATATAGAGAAAGAGAGGGATAGATAGTCAGAACATTAATATACATAATATGTAACTACTTACTTACTTACTTCTACTTAGGCGTTATCCCGGCCGGTGCCAGGGATAACGCCTAAGTAGAAGTAAGTAAGTTAATAATTACGTTACATATGTATATTAATACATATGTAACGTAAATGATATTTATAAAAAAATAAACAAATTGAATACACAAACAAAATCTATTTAATCTTATGTAAATGAATGTGCTAAATTTGGTTTATGCCAGCAGCATTAAACTTACTTAAATTCGTTGATTATAGTGTGAAATTGAGTTTCAATTCTTACTATTTAGCTTATTGCTGACGATAAAGTTTTTATTGCTCATTATCTTTATCGCCTACTTAATTTTATGGAGCCTACGATCAATCATTTATGTTCATTCTTCAAATGATAAAATTTACAAGCACGAAAAGTGTACAAATATTAATTAACAATTTTACTAATGACAATTTTGATGATAGATGTAAATGATTCAAAAGGTTTTTAACACGAGAATGTACAATGAGAGCTTTGTATAAGTTGCACAAATTACTGTTAAAATACCTATACAATGTTGTAAGCATATACCGTTTACTTAACAGGAAATTGTAACCGCAAACATATGAAGTTTTGTACTTTGACAACGTTTAAAAGCATGACATAATTTACCTACAACTAAGTTTATTACAGGTGCATTTCGAGGACTAAAATAACCACTGTAGCTTACTGAACATATTAAATATTGATTTATATTATTGTAGTGGTTTTTAACAAATTATAATCGCTGTCTAGAGTTTCTCTCGAGTTTTGTCTCAAAAAGAAACCAAATAAAAAAACGAAGTCAATATTTTAACATGATTGCTCTATTTTCGACATTGATCCTTAGATAGACATCAAGATCGTTTATTGATTTCTACGAGTAAACAAATCGAGAAACACGAAGTTTTAATCCCGTTTTAAGTCCCTTATTTTTTATAACAAATACAAAAAATTGTAAAAAACATTTAGGTTTTATTTTCGTTGCGATGACAATACCATAAGAGAGATGCTTACCTGAGAGCCGGAGCGACACGGATTGGCGGTGTTGTATATCCGATCTACATCGTTGCTTTGCATCTCGCCACAGCTCCTAAAATTATACACAGATCATGCATTACATCAAACACAGTATTTGTATGTGACTGTTGGGTGTATTTATTTATTTATTTATTTATTTATTTGTTTAAGAATACATACATACATACATACATACATACACAAACTCACGCCTTTATCCCCGAAGGGGTATGCAGAGGCGCCACCAGGACACCCACGTTTCGTCTTGTATGTTCAGTCCCACGATGTTATGGGGGCGAGCCTATCGCTTTATCGGGCACAAATTCCCGACTCCGGGCTGATAATGAATAGAAAAATCCAATATCACTTTGCCCGACCCGGGACTCGAACCCGAGACCTCAGCTTTATAACCGTACCGTAATACAACTACGCCACCGAGGCAGTTTGTTTAAGAATGTATGTAATATGTTTACAATAAATGCCATTTGGGAGATTAAAACGAAATTCGTAATACTGTTTGGAGACAGGACACTTCAATTAATACCGGGTATAACAGGACTGCGACCGAAAACGAAGCCAGGTGGTAGTTTTACTACAGATACAACGCAACAATTTTTTTTGAAAATAAAGTTATTAGGTTTTTTAGTATCATCGTGTTTGAGTGGTAAATACATATTTTTTGCTAAAATAATAATTTAAACACTTTTCTAACATTTCGTCTTTAAAACTAAAATGGTGTACATAATTAATTTACGAAAAACTACGTATTTAGCACCCAAATACGACGTTGGGTAAAAAAATATTTAATTTTGTTTCGCTTTTTCGAGATGTTTAATTGCATTGTGTCCGATGTCACTAAAACTACCACCTGGCTTCGTTTTCGGTCGTAGTCAGATAATTATATAATCTTTCAATTCACAGATTAGAATTCAGATGTTTCATGTGAAATCACAATGATATCCATTTTGTAGGAATTTGCTAGTACGGTAATGTGTAACAAAAACATTGAATGAGATAAAAACTATTATTTTGCATAGTACAGAAGTATTTTTCTATTAAAAGTTGGTACATTGATTATCTCTCCCACTCCAGGCACCTTTTATATTAGTTTACAATATTATGTACAAAAATAGATTTCTATATCCAAATAAAAATAACAACGTATACTGTTAATTCATTGATGTATTTTTATAATGGCGTGACTGCTGCTTAGTGGAGTGTGAATTCCCATAAATTTGTTTAAATTTAAAGACTTAAAGGTGTTTGTTTGTGTTAATTTTGGTGTAATTTACATGCCTTATCTAAAAGTTTAAATGACGTTACTTTAAATAACGGTCTGACAGTTTTAAAACCTATTTTAGCTCTCGAATATTTTGTCTCTTTCGAACGACTTTTGAATTCAGTTTGAGGAAAGAAGACAAAACATTCGATAACTAAAATAGGTTTTAAAACTGTCTATGAATAAGGTTGTATTACTATTTCAGCTCTACTGAATGGCGAATATAGTAACTTTTTCATATTTTATATTGAAGCCTACCAACCGTATTAGGCCAACGTAGTAGATTTAATGCTTATTTCCGAAAATATTGATGTCAGGCAAGCAGGCTTGAAATTATAACCCGAGTTTAATTTAATATTCTGCAACATGACTTATCATGTCTCAAGTCATAATATGCCGATCCCATGAAGAGTAGGATAAGGCCGAAAGAATATCAAGTAAAAAGCTATACTCACCATACAGAGTCATTAGAACCGGGTTCGGAACATCCATACAAAAGCATATGGTGAGCAGTATTCATGGTAGCGTTTGGTCGAAAGCCAGCTAAAACAACGTAATTACCATTATTTACGTGTTATCTAAACAGGACGTATAAAACAAGAGAATTTCAGGATATAAAATAGACATTAACGCAGGTACTAGAAGTAAATTTTATTGGCGTGCGTATTTTAACATCCCAGTACCTTTGTTACGTTCAAAACAATTGAAGTTAATTTAAATGACAAAGTCATGTTCAAGGTGGTATTAAAATGGCTTGATTCGATCTGTGCTGTATCAGGTTTCTTGCAAAACTTGTATAACTTTTAACTTTCCGCATCAAGGTCAGGTTTTGTTTAATAACATAATCAGATGGGGGAAACATTTTCGTGTTCCATTCTCCATCCTCAAATAGCCTCAATGGTTGGCTTCTACTAAGATTTTTAGGCGTTCTAGGTCTTAGTTTTTTACAATTTACTATAAGCATGACATATTTGTATTACAAAAGTAACTTCATCATAATTAATATTATGAAAACAAAAATATACTCACTTATGTAGTAATTGGTACGCGGGGAAATCCGGATAGGCGTGCAGAGGTACAGCTCGTCCTAAAAACAAAATATGGTAATTATTTTACGTTATTCCAAAGAATAAAATAATAACACAATAAAAAAATAATAACCCTCCTTAAATAAAATCCTTAAAGGGAACAGTCGGTAATACGCGGTTTCGGAGATCTACTATGAGGTCGCCCTTGTTTATAGCACATTGTCATGCTAGGTTTGACTCCAAAGCTTCACAATAATGCTATTCGTGTTCTTTGTTTATGATTATAACAATTATACTGAACTTTATCGGGCCATATTCAACCCCGAGTTCAACTGGCCCGCCTACCCGCTCTACTAGTCCAGCGTGGTGGACTGTAGCATAAGCACTCTCAATCGATAGTAACAAACAGATTATACTTGAATATATAAAATAGTATACAGGATGAATTTTTCAAATGGGCGTGGATGGCCAAATCCGAAATTATGAGGAATATCGAAAAATCGTCAAAGGAGTTACGAACTCGATCTTTACTTAATTTTGAAGGCGTTTTTAATCTCGTATAGGCCTGTGCTCGTTAATTTAGCGTTCTCGATAGCGTAAAGACCAGGATAACATATAGGCAATAAATATAAATATATTGAGTATTTTAGTCAAATTATTCAAGTAAAGTAGAGCATCTAATAGCGTTGATAAGGACTGACATAAAACTAATAAAGGCTGAAACCGTGTAAGTGCGTTTATAACACTTAAAGTCAATTGCTTGTGTATTCTTGTTTGTAAATAGGATTACAAGTGTTTGCATAACCCAGATAGTCGAAGCCATCGAGATCATCGCTACGGTAAAGGATTATAATGCTTAAAGACATAGTTTGCATTACAATCAATAAAATAGTATTTAAAAACCAGAAAAATATTCAATTATCGGACACTTTAATACGAAGCATTTAGCACACCATTTGTAGCGATTTTGTGTACCTTTATAAAAGCCACAACATTCATAATACTGATGATGGTTTTTAGACATTCGAAAAATAAAAACCTTCCACTTAACCGTCTTTTATTTGAATATTCTACTATAGATAATGTGTTAGAATTTTTAACAACAATTATTTCCGCAAAATTTGTACAGTGAAATGCTATCTTAGGGCAGTCCTAACGGCAGAAATCAATAAACAATCTCGATCGCTAAGTAAGAATCGATCCCAAAAACAGCACAATTGGACCAAAGTTTAATCGACACGCCCATGTTAGAATTTCACGTATTTCATGTCACGCATTTCGATTATTGAAATTAAACATTTTTTTACGGATTTTGTCACGGATTTGGTTTAAGGTTTACGTAGTTTTTATTATTTAATTTATTTTTATTTTGTAACATCCCGACATTTCGATTACTTTCCACGGTCATGGGGCGGACCGGAGGGTAATGCAGACTGTATATTGTTGCTATAAAGTAATCGAAACGTCGTCGAGAAGTATAAAATGTAAAAGTTAAACCAAATCCGCGATAAAAATCCGTAAAAAATGATTTATTTCAATGTGTAACATTCATGTAAATCTAAAAAACCAATATGTATTTTATTTAGTTAGTTTTCAGAATCAATCCCTCAAGGGATTAGGATTGTTTATTAGTATCAGCCGGAGGCAATGAAAGCACGAGCTTAAAAATATCTTAGTGAAGAATAAATAAAAAATCAACATAAACAAGTATTATTTACGTCGTAATAGACTTATTTTTGTATAAGCTCGTTTGGTCTAAAAATAGACATTTCTGGAATGATCGATACGATGCTAGAACGTCCCACTCACTGTCTGGATATCAATAGGCTGAATGGAAAAATGTAGGCGTGTTTGTCTGTTCGGAGCAATATTAAAATGAAAAAGGCTATATATAGTATCTATATCGTTTAGAGACACGAAATATTACGGTTAATAATATCTTCTGAGATTTTAATCAAAGTTTTTACGCTTCTAAGACTTCTACGTGTATTTTCAATTTCGTAGCTTATTTGTCTGAAATAAAGTTTTCTAACTGGGAAAACATGAAAGATTTGATTACGAAAACGAATAAGTACTAACTTCTTATGAATTAATTTACCTAAAACAATATTTTAAAATGTCAAAGTAGTTGTTCGAGATAAATTATGCTCAGATTATAATACCCATTCCACTTTTCTACGTGTAGTTAAATATGTCGTTTACAAAACAACTAATTAGCATATATTAACCTTGTTTACATATTTCATACAGACATGCAGAAAATGGCGGCTTTACAATAGCATTTCTCCATATTGTATTACCTTTTATCTCTGCATACAATTACGTCATTTTGGCAAATACAAACGAGAATGAGAGACATTAAAATTGCATTAATATTCACTATCAAAATTATCATAGAACACACAAGCTTGTCGAAATTATCTACGTATTATGTAGTTTACTCTACCGGCACCCAAACAGGTAGATAACCAAATAATCCTCGGAGTCAGTGCCGTCAGTGGTCGCATACGGCATAACACTAAAATTTGTTAT
The DNA here is from genome assembly GCA_949752805.1 of Deilephila elpenor. Lineage (NCBI taxonomy): Eukaryota > Metazoa > Arthropoda > Insecta > Lepidoptera > Sphingidae > Deilephila > Deilephila elpenor. The sequence goes on along the minus strand of OX457096.1, from coordinate 3,851,216 downwards.
GCCGTAACAGTAAAACTGCTGAAAGTAATAGGATGTAGATCACTTCCAACAGGTCGCTATGTCTCTTGGGAGAAGCTTATGTTCAGCCTTAAACTTCAGAGAAAGAAGACATTACAGAGGAATAAATGGGAAAAGATTCCTTTTACCGAGTTCCCCTTTATTTTGATGTTTTAACAATAAGCATGACGAGATTTTTATATTATGTAAAATCTATACTCCTGAATATAGATTTAATGACCAGATCTAAGTACTTTTCATGGGTTAACGAAAGCCTTATTATATTAAATCTTTGAAGTTTTTGGCCTCTGCGGACCGTGGGCGATAGCCAACATTAGCAACATCCTACATCACTTACGCCCAAATACTGGAACGCAACTTAAATATAACTTGCGCTTAACTACGTTAATCCCGATTAAATGTACTGGCTAAGTGAGCCGTGCGCTGTTAAGAGCAACTTATTATTTGAATGTCGTTCCAGTATTCGGGCGTTATACTTACTTACAAGCTGTCAGTTTCGCGACCAGCGGTGAGATAAAAAGGCAGATATAAATACACATTCTAGATTAAATCGTATTGCGAAATTGTAATATCGTTTGCAATAATAGTGCACTTAAAACGACAAACACTTCATATCGCCCACACAGCTTTATTATCGGTATATCCACCCGATGCTTTCATTAATTCGATAAAGCAGAAGTGGTTACGCCTCGGTGGCTATGTTTATGTCGATTAGACCCTCCTCAAATGCTCTGAAGTGTGGTATAACAAGATTTTGCTAGTTTATGGCCATTTGAGGGCCAGATAAAACGGTTTGTCGATCATTTGTAAGGTACAAAAATGGATGCGGGATATCCGAAGATATATCATACATTGAAAACAAAAGTGGCCTTAAACATGTTGTTTTTTTATTTCTATTTATCATAAAAAATCTACAAAATGCGAGCGATATTACACATACAAATATTGCGAGCATCGATACAGCATTCGGAGTATTAAAGACAAAAAATAAAATTCCTCATGTGTATTTTGTAAACTCGAAACTAATAATTCCTTACGGCTTTTAATTGGACAGTGTGTTTTTCATATTAGCTGACGAAGCTTGATACCAAAACTTAAGTAACATTATTTGTGATCAGTTTTTTATTACTGGACACAATAAAGTAATACATTATCACATATTATTTTTTTATATTGCATTTCATCTTATCTAGACATATTCAACACAAGAAATATGTGGGTTTTTTATTAATTGCTGTTCCTACAATTTATCAATTAGACTTAAGACGAGAAATCTGTTATACAAACATTTATGATACTCTAAAATGATAAAAGGTCATGCTGTAACTTTATTTGTTCGTAATGACATCACGTTGACTGAATAAACCTCGAGTCTCGGCGTTGTTGACACAATTAATGTATCGGAAAGGGGATTTCCTCTTTCCAATCATTCTACGCTTATATCTGTCATTAGTTTTCCCATTAAGGCAATTTGTTCTTTATTAATACCGAACGTTTGAACGTGGGATGAATGTGGGCAAGTATAAATCTATTTTTTACGTAGGGTAGAATTGTTTTTGGCGGTTTAGACTATATAGCACAAGCGACGCTACATATGGGTGTGTTAGGGCGACCGCCTACGACTTGTGGGCGATGGGAAATTATGTCTAACACGTCACAGAACCACACTTAATTCTTTTAGTTCCTTAGGATGGTAACTATAGAGTAGGACTATGTTTAATACTGTTGGCACAAAAAATATAATACCCTTTCCCGTATCTTAGGGCCTCGCTAACGTAAGTCGCCCACATAAAAGTTTTGGTCTTACTCCGCCACTGGACTACTGCATATACAGCCGGCTTCATCAGCTTAGGATAAGTAGTTCACAGGGTGCTTGCAATTACTTATCCTTAAGCACCCTAACTTTTTAACCATAAAATGAATATATTTCAGTCCATTTTCTAATCTTAAACTCATTATCAATTATTTTTACTCTTTTAGTTGGATCTTTTACTGATGCGTGTATTTTAGTTTTTTAAACTATTATTTATAATGGCGATAGGCTCGCACACCATGACGTTGGAGACGATAATAAGTACAGTGTCTATTGTATAGTGAATGCCTAGTGGGAGTTACACCTCTGAGTATACTTTCAGAGATATGGATGCTCTTTTTCCAGTATGTTTTATTGCCAGAGGCCCAAGATCTTCATTTTCGACCTTTTTCTCTCCCTTTGCCCATTCGTACGAATCATCATTCATCACAAACTGGTTGGTAATCAAACTATATTTAAGAAAGTATGTTCTCTACGCCCAAATACTTAAACCCCATTTCAGTATTAAGTTTGCACTCAATTACCCTCGTCCCACTTAATCAGTACATTTAAGCAGGACTTGTGTAGTTGAGTGCAACATAATATTTAAGTGGAGTTTAAGTATTTGAGTGTTAATCCAGTTGAATATCACCAGTAAAATGTATGTTTTAGTACAAACTGAGGGTACCAAGGTTTCCTATCTAATCAATATGTAGATGGAGTGAACAATTGCATTTCCAATATACCCACTCGGCCTTGGGCCAAATATTTCACCCACACACAGGCAAGTTTTACTTTAAGTACTGCATTTGTCAATTTAATTTTAGTTTATCTTATGGCACAGTCAAAACTGTTTTTGAAAAATATTTAAAAAATTAAATTTCCTGAGATGTACAATATTTTAAAAATAATTTAAAAGCTGCTTGTTGGCTATCATTGGTAATTCAATCATCTTTGTGTATTGTAGGAAACCATGATTAAAATTCCATAGTGTATAAAGAAAACATTTTCAATCTCTTTTAAATTTACAAAAATAAATATAAATAAATTAATAACTACTGCATATTTTTAAAAATTAATTCAATTGGTTAAATCCACATTAAATAACTATAATAACACAATTTGCCCACATAAATATAGTGCACACCGATTGTGCAATCTAGGTAATTGTATACATAATTACATAGTCATTCAGGTTCCATTCATAATGTGAATGAATGCCGGAACTATTATGGTATAAAGGTATAATATTACTTAATAGTGTTTATGTACATGAAAAAGCAAGCAATTTCCAACAAGTTGATATATAAATTATTTGGGGCTCTATGTTCAGCAGCTACCTTCATACAATTGAAGAAGGAAGATGTAAAAAATAAATTTATATTATGTATACAGCTCACTTCAAATGAACTAAAAAGCTAATACTAGCTAGCTAGAAACATAGTACTTAACTTATTACTTACAAATTATAACTTAAAAATAATTATACCTTAAATGATATCTCTAAGTCGGTCTCTTAAATAAAAAAGACAGCAGAACTCTATCTGGAGAAGAGTAACAAAAGACAGAGCTCAGTGGAGAGAATTAGAGGAGGCCTATGCCAAGAGGCAAACTGACTTAAAAGATTTTATTTAAGGTTTAAAAAAATACTAAATATAACAAGAGTTGAATTGGTTTTACTGCCTGCAATATGAGAGGGCAGTGTTTATAAGAAAAATCAAATTAAAATGTGATTTGCTGATTTTTAAAAGTTTTATACATCATAGACAACTGAATTAAGCTCTAGCTTTTTGCATTTTTTTGACCTTACAGAGCAATATTAAGTTTTCTAGCCAATTAATAATATAGAGCTAAATCATAGGGGATGTCCTGTTAAAAGAATTGCAACTAATAAACATATAAATATTAAATAATAATATAGATAATAATATTATATTAAATAATGATCGTAGATTTTAATGCAATTGTCGCATTAAATGAAGCTTTAGTTGTATAGCTATACTATCTAAATTGATACAAGTCACCGCACTATATTGATGTTACTCAAAGTAAATATATTAGATTAAATAATTTTATATTAATTTTTAACTATCAGTGCCTACTTTTCTTTTCCTGGTATGGACTTTTATGCTTATTTAGTTATCGTTTTAATTTATTTGCCACGTAGGACTGAGAAGTGAATTAACATAGTGCCAAAGCCCTTAAAACTTTGTTGACATATAAATTGGTAATGTAAATATTGCATAATACGTAAAATTCAAGCAATATATAAATAAAATAAAACACCTGTTCAAATACTAAAAATGAAGCTAAAAATAATAATTATAGGTAAATAAGGTAATAATATTTTCGTGACTTACCGAATGAGGCCAAACATTTGGCATTAGAAAATCGTATGTGTCGATTTCTTGCGCGAATCCAAAGATGCAGCAAAATGCTGCCGCAACATATAAAACCTGTATTATTTTTTCGAACATCATGACTATTTAAAAAATAATAAAAAATATATACGAGACGTGCCCGATTCGTAAACTTTTTTAGCGATTTATGTGTCCTATTTTTAATGAAGTAAGCAGCACAAAAATATATTGGGGTTTTTATACACCACCACCTTGCCGTAACTTTAATTTACGTATGAAGCGACAAGTGTTTGTAAATTAAAAGCAAATAAATTCGATCAATATCTTCACAAGTTTATTAACGTCACAACTGGGTTGTCAGACTGAATAAAGCACCGTTACTTTGTTGGTACTACACATTAGACGAAAATTAAAAAACTAAACATGTCGTGCAAGTCACGTAGGCAGTTGAAATATAATTTACGTTGTAAAATTTTATAGCATCAAATGTACTAAATCCAAATTGTAAGTAAGAATAATTTTGTAAGTATAAAATAATCAATTAAGGGATCTAGCATTATTATAGTAGGTAAACGTCGCTCTAAGCTGGTAATACTGTTTCGTTCGGAAACTACATATAATGTTAATTCAATAAACTAATAAGCAATACTAAATGGAATCATTCTTTTGAAAATAATTACTATTCACCAATAAATAATTTGCAAATTGTTGTCGTTTAATAATTATATATTTGAATACATTCCATTTTAATTAATATTAAAGTTACACGTACGTTTAGCCTGCCATCTAGCGATGTTAGCTAACATAATATGAATTACCTGGTATCTACTCGTGGTTACAAAAAAATGCCAACAGATGGCATTAGCGGCATAAATGTTTTAGGTCTTTCTGATGATAAAATCTCATCATAATTAAAGGTCAGAAATATAGGACTACTTACTATATTTTCATTAGCCAGCATACTTTCAATAACAATAAATAATATTAGGTAATAATTAATAAAATACCACATACATGTAGGTACAAAAGTATCGTGAACTAGGCTCTGACAATACTTTAGATTCCACAATGGAGATCAGTGTTTGCAAGAGGGGAACTTTGTAAGCATTTTAAACCGTATTAATGATATTAGCCCTACAAAACACTTCCATAGATTAGGACGTAATATTTTATATCCTTCGTTCATTGCGGTTAGTTCGCCAAGGAATAAGAGCTTTGCGCAATGGTTTTTTTACTTGACATAATAACATGCACTATCAGACAATTTTGGTGGGAATGTTTAGTACATTATACCTACATACTATTATATTGTCAATATATCTTTTGTTAATAAAAATCATTAAAGCCATGACACACATTAACTACTCACTTAGCTATCGTTTTAAACAAAGTAGTTCTAATATGCCACGAAGTCAACAAAATATTTAGGTAAGTAGGTACCTTTTGATCTTATTTTTATTTAACGCTGCAGTAACTAAGATATTATGGTGCCTACGAATTGGCGTCAATGTTATAGTATATAAGGTTTGACAGCCTCCGTGGCGCAGTTGGTTTGCCGCCGGCTGTGAAACGCTTTGAAACGGCTGTGCGTCGCGGGTTCGATCCCCGCACCGAGACAAATGTTTGTGTGATCCACAGGCATTTGTTTTGGGTGTGGGTGTTTGTATATAGTTTCTGATTGTTCTTCTTATTTTTGTAGTTTCTGATACCCACGACACAAGACTCGATCTTAGTGTGGGGTCAGGACTATGTATGTGACTGTCGGGTGTATTTATTTATTTATATAAGGCTAACCTTTCGCCATGTAGAGGACAAACTGCAATCCCAGGCATGTCATAATATGAGTTTCTTGAACCCAAAAATCTTACACACAGAAAGCTCACTGCGACTCCAATCCAGGATTTCAGACTACAGCTTATACACTACTGCTATTCGACAATCGAGCCGATCATAATTTGACTCCAATGATTTCACAATCGAAACAAAAAGAGCGTGCCATTTCATTTGATATATGACTCGGACGCGTTTTTATTACAAACCCGACGTGACGGGAACGTGTCTAGCAACGCTTTGTTCGAATAACTATTCACTAGCCTTTTTGTATTCAGTTTTATGCTGAAATAGTATGAACAATGCTGTGGGTGGTTTTGTATCAGTTAATTTCAATGCGGATTATATTAATTGAATAGCGATTAATGATACAAACTTTAGTTTCTGCGAAATTATGTACCTAATTAAAATTATGTGAGTGGGTAATATAGGTGGCACTAAGGGCAGTTCTTCGTACGTTTTTAGGCATATAGGCGTGGAGGTGATTAATGTATGTGTCTAAAAATAATTACATTATATTTATGTCTGATAAACTCATGTTTTTATCCTAGAAGGGGTAGGGAGAGGCGCCACCAGGACATCTACATTTCGCCTTGTATGTTTCGTCCCGTGATGTGATAGGGGGCGAGTCCATCGCTATATCGGGCACAAATTCCTGACTGATAATGAATAGAAAACTCCAATATTACTTAGCCCGACCCGGGATTCGAACCAGAGACCTCCGTTTTGTAGTCGTACCGTAGTACAACTACGCCACCGAGGCAGTAGAAAATAATTATTTTTATAAAAATCCTCAAGTCAAATATGTTAATTTATGACTTACCCCAGATCATACGCATAATTTCCTAGAAGTTCAAGCCAAGCTAATTCTAAAAACAAAAACTCCGGATCAAAGACTAAAGAATCTATCTACGAACTACTTATAGCAGACACGTCTTTAAACATTTGGCTACATCCAATACGATCTTGGGTATCTTTGTCCGTTCAGTTGGTACTCACGTCACGCGCGCACCCCTGTATCGCATGCATCACGCTGATCTCCACGTGCGACCTTGAGCGAATTTACGTTTCGACCTGATTGAGTACGTGGCCAAAGGGTTCGGAGGTATTTGGGAAAAATTGTATTGTTTTTGGAACTATGTTAGTTTTGGGAGCTGTTGTATATGGCTTTATGTACATATGTAGACTCTTTGATGGCGCAGTTGTACTGCGGTACGGCTACAAAGCTGAGATCTCGGGTTCGAATCCCGGATCAAGGCAGTTTATGTATGTAGTGAGTGAGTTGTCTTGTTTTTTAGGGTATTTGCAGGAGCGAAAGAGGTTGATATATTAATAGGTTAGATGTCATGGACCTTCGAACCGGATTTCAAGTTTTTTGTTGATACAATGATGCAAATTACGAGAGCACTGATCAAGAACGTAAAATTAGTGTGAAACAGGCAAAAGTAGGAAAATAGGAGAAAGAATAACCCAAGATATTAATTATTCAAATCATACTATCTTAATTAATTGTCTTACACATAAAACTTGGCGTGGACGATACACTGAGCATTTCAAGGGCATATAACGGACGGTCAATTTTTATTACTCGAATACATTCTTCCGTCGAATATAGGGGAAGGGACGAATGGTAACAAGGTATTTATTGGACGTTGAATGGTACATAAAATTTCCCGTGTTTCCCTTCAGGTTACGAAAATGTGTCCGCTTGTATTTTCAAGATAGACGCTGAAGCGGATCGAATATAATTTAAATTTTACCTTTGAAATAAAGGGTTTATTAAAACACACAGTTCATGCCAGCTCGTAGGAATAAAAATATACGCACAAACTAATAAATTAGACTTTGAAATCTTATTACGAAAGATCTAATTTCACTGAACCTATCGATACATATACCTATGTGTGGGTAAGTAGGTATTCTCTGCTTACACGTGGGCACGATTTCTCACTTATCGTAATCTGTAACAAACACTCGCATAAAGAAAGACAAAGTAAGGGTTTGAAAAAAATATGTAACTTAACGAACTAAACCTGAAATAGTTTATATCATATTATAAACTGCAAGTGATCAAATTTAAGTCAAATTATGCTGCAACGGTAAGACATGCAATAAGGCCGGCAAAAGAATGACTACTTAGCAAAAAAAAAGAAAAATTTAGGAACCAAAGAAATAATATAACAATAACAATTTTGCCATAATAACTGCATTAGTTATTACTGTCTCGCAGTTATTAGGCCCTCCTTAACAGTTGCTTTCATTAGGTTTCTTGTAAAAAATAAATATAAGTTTATTACTTGGACCACACCCTCACAGCTACCCCAGAATTCGTGGAAAAATCAAAATATCAACCGATAACGTATCCTAAAGTTGCAATGGCGGTGCGTTTGATGCCGCACCCCTCGTTCTTCCGATATAATACTTTTTATCAATAAAACAGTATTGGGGAGACGACGTGGGATGTGACATGTGGTCCTCACCCGAGAGCAATCGTGAGGAAAAATAGGGGAAATAAAGGCAGTTAAAACGCAATGATGGTTTGTAATGAATTGATATAGATGGCGCTTATTGGATTATGACTTATCGATATTGTACCTAGTAAGAGGAATTATATAGTAGACTTTTTATCAGTATGTAAACCTTTTAATACTTTTATTAATATTTTACATAGTCCGGTCCTCTGGCCAGATGGCGGAACGACTTGCACAAGAGGGCCGGCAGCGACTGGATGCGTAAAGCAGTAGACAGGGCTCTGTGCCGTACCTTGGGAGAGGCCTATGTCCAGCAGTGGACTGCAACGGGCTGGTGATGATGATGATGATGATAGTCCGATTCGTGTAGAGGCTTAGTACAAGACATGTCTCAGCCTCGGCTGTTAGATTCGATTCCAATTTTTTGTATTTTTTAGTATTTTCAATAATTTCTCGCCCATTGTAAAATTTCTATAAAACTTAAATGAGGTCGATAGCTTAATGTGAAATTGATTTGACCAAATCTCTTCCCGCAGTTTCTAAGAAAAAAAAAGCCAAAGATTTCAGTAATGTAATTTTGGTGAAACAAGAAATAATCATTAAACCATTGGAACATCCTGAAGAGGTACTCATAATCCATTTATTCCAAAAATATTCGTGTTTTGTCACCATGCTTTCTCGACAATAACGAAATTCCTAATAAAGTATTTAATTTATATTTTTTCGTACGTATAAAGGAGGAAATGTGTGACACGTTATCTTACTTTTTAATTAAGTTATTTTTTGGCTGTATAAAAATTTTCCATAGTCACGCAAGGCTATTCCCGTCGAATTCCCAAGCTTCCCGATAAGGTAAAAAAACGAGTTATTGTAAGCAAATGCTTTTACGAATTTTCTAATGTAGTTTACATTGTATAAAACCTTTTAACTTTGGGCTGTTGAGAGGCCATTAAGTGTTTCATTTTGAGATAAGATAAATTTCCTAGTAAAATTTAATAATTGTAACGTTTAATATTTATTTGATAAGTTTAGGTTTTAGGAACTTAAAAATTACCTTATACCGTGCTTACGACAAATTTAAATTTTACAAAAAAAACAGTCACTTAATAATATATTAATGTATTAATTAACATTATCCTTTGCGGAATTACTGTAAAATACATAGCGTGTCGTGGGTCTCAATAATTATTACGATACTTATTAATCAAATACCATTGAAAACTGCAAAGAATTTAAATCTTTCTTAATTTCAAGTCGGCCCATCGCCCACCGTCACGATTTGATACACTGCCATCTAGCGGTAAACTAAATAATTAATTTGCTCTGAACGATTTAACCCCTTTTATTAAAAATCAAATTAGTATATAACGCGACAAAAGTATTAAAACAAACATGTATTTTTGTAGCAATGGCAATTGCCGTTACTGCGGCGTGGAGGCATTAAGAATTAACTGTTTTGCGTGTTGTAGAGCAATATTACCATGAACACATCTGTCATAGGGGTAACTTGAACGGGTCACTGGGCCACTTTCAGAGTACATTCTCACGGGCTTTCAGCACTGATAATATAATTGATAAGGAATATAAATATTATAAAATTAAAAAAGTAAATAGGTCTATAATGTTTCATTATAAATGGAAGGAAATAAAATATATTAAAATCACATTTGCGCTAGATTTACATGTTTAATAGGCTTTGGTTAATGTATTTATGTTGTGGAAAAAGCACCTAAGCGGTTTATAAAGTGACTGTGAACATGGCGATTTAACGTTTTAATTTTTAAAACGGGCTTTCATTATATTTTTGCACAGCGTAGAGGTATTTCGATTTTAAAGTCTATTTTTAAATAATATTATAGCGTGTTGAGTGTTCTAACAAGAAATGAAGTACCCAATATTATATTATTTACTTTAACAGTAATAGATGGCTCTACAATATCATAGGAATGTAATATCTAATTTGTCGTTCTCTTTAATCAATACCTAGCGAACTATTTATATTCTTAAACGGCCTTTTTCATAGACAGGTTTAAAATCTATTTTAGTTATCGAATGTTTAATCCCTTTCGAACGCCTTTAGAATTCAGTTTGAGCGAAGAAGACAAAACATTCGACAACTAAAATAGGTTTTCCTTCTATCTATGCATAAGGCCGTAAGTCGTGCCGACAGTAGTCACGTAAATCAGTTAGCCAGCTCATTTCCACGCTGACTTTAATATAAAAAGTAACAACCATAACCAAAGGACCGTCTCAATATCAATCATACCCAAGAAATATGAGGAGCCGATGAACCGTCAACGCAAACAAATTTTAAATTAGGCGCCCAACGGGGCACAATATGGAAAGTGCGTCCGGGCGGAAGGGATCTGTACAAACGGAAATACACATCCGCTCGAGTTGTTTATTTTTCCCCGCTACATTTAACAGTGGATCAGTGGAGAAATTCGGCAAACACACCCTACGGTCAAGTGGTTTGAATACGTTGACTTAGCTGGGCTGTGAAATAATTATCCTTGGGTGAAAACTTTTTTTTTATTTTTCTTATTTCCAGCCAGAAAATATTATGCCAATTTTTTAAGAAATTTAATAAAAGTAGGATTTCTTTGTTGTACAGAATACTACAATATATGTATGTAGCAGGTAGATGTAATAATAAAAATTAGATCAGGAAATGTGTAAAATAGAATAGGTTACTGAAGATCATCAATGTTTCAATCATATAAAAATAATGTTTCCGCCCGGGATCGAACCGGGGGCCTTCTGCGTGTTAGGCAGATGTGATAACCGCTACACCACGGAAACTCTATTGAAACGCGTCTAAAATACATTTCAGGTTCAAAGAACAAACAAAGTATTTATAGATGTAAATATCACAACTCGTACGTGTTTCGACTTTCTAGTATCAACTGTCGACTGACCAGTTTTAACTTCCGCGTTGTAGAATATTTATATAATTCGTTTAATAGCATTATGTATACGAAGCACTATGCAAAACCATTTATTTATTTATGTAGATGTTCATGGGCAACGGTTACCACTTACGACTCTCATCTAGTCGTAAGTAGCCACTGTTTTCACCGACATTGAAGGCAGAGTAACTACTGGACACAATGAGACTTAACATCTTATGTCACAGGATGGCGAGCGCAGTCAAATGCCACGCATTGTTTTGTAATTCATGGTGTTGTATTCTTTTGTCACTATTGATGAGCCGTCGCATCGCTTAACATCAGGCGAATGGCATGCGCGTTTCAAAAAAATAATCTGAAATGTTGATTGATTTATAGCGATCACCCAGGTCAACAATGTCATATTGTATCTACCACTTCGTATATAAATAATCAGAAACCATAAAACCTAAAGATGAATGCGTTATTTCCAATCAATATTCATAAAACATTCCGATCGGAAGGCAGATCAAAAGTAACTTTGCAAGTAGCGTCGCGATAACGCTTTTTATCAGTCTGATTTATTACTGTTTAATAAAGGTATTTGGGTAAGCATTTTATCATTGTTACGATTAATGTTTACAGAATGTTCTAAGTCCGCCGTATTTTATGATTTGATATTATTTTAATCTATATTTTACACATATTTTGTTAGCGCCCGTGTGGAGTTATTAACAATATTTTAATTTAGTTTAAAATGCCAAATTATTTAAAGTTAAGAAGTGTAAATTGAATTTTTCATTGCTTTTTAAATATGATAATCATAAAAAATTTAGTCCAAACTTGAGATCCTAAGAACTGGAATACCCAAGTAAATGCAGAATTTTGAGGTTTTTCAATATGACTGATTAAATCCCAAAAAATAAAACAAGGCTGGAAAAATGAAATTTCGAATGGCTCAACTTCACTTAACATTTGCTGTCTCTGTAGTCTGCCTCAATGCCAAACAATTATCTCACAGGACTTATCTCTCTACCTTTTATTCCTCATTCATTCATAAACTCACGTCTTTTTCCCAGAAGGGGTAATCAGAGGTGCAACCAAGACACCCACGTTTCGCCTTGTATTTTCCGTCCCACGATGTGATAGGGGACGAGCCTATCGCCATATCTTAATCACAAATTCCTGACTCCGGGCTGATAATTAATAGAAAAATCCAATATCACTTTGCTCGACCCGGGATTCGAACCCGTGACCTTTGCAATCATACCGTAGTACAACTGCGCCACCGAGGCACTTTTATTCTTTGTCCAGTAAAAAAATAAACAATGTTTGAAGCGTGACTTGTCATTATAATAAACTATACCAAACAAAAGCCCACAAAACAACGCCTGAAGGATTTATTGGGTGGCGTTAACTTAATGGTTGGAACAGGGGAAAACTTTTTGCAGGTTCATCTTGTGTAAAAACCGTGTTTCGGGCCTTACTTGATATCTCACTTATACTCTTATGGTGTTTTATTGTGTCGCGTTTGTTTTATGTGCTTTTTTTCGGAAGTTGATTAGTTTCGTGGCTAGTGTAGACTGTAGGTGATGTGAAAAAAACCTAATGTTTTTTAAGAAACAGTTCGTGTCAACGAATGTCTTTATATGTGCAGATTTTTTTAATTGAATTAATTATTCAGAACTATTTTTTTATTGTTTTTCAAGCCCTTCTGGACCTTATTCTCTTTAGTACATTAAATTAACATCTTTATATTTGACATAAAAATATTTAACTTATGGCCTGATATCGATTTTGTTAGTAATTTCACAAATGCCAAGTAATAAAAAAACGATTAATTAATGATAAGTGTCGTAAAGAATGGTGTTGATATATATAGAAGTGGAAAACTTATAACTTCGGAAGCTGAACTGCGAACATTCGAACTTCGTTTTGGATCATAGAATAACCCCCATGTATCTTTACACGATTTTACTTTGAATTGTAAAAATATTATTCAAGCCGATGTTTGTAGTTATCGTACATATCTGATCCTAACTAGGAAGGTATTCTTGGTGGTTCTTCATTTGAAAATTTCCATAATGACCTTTTGGAAGCGTGCGATATTTAGCGAATTCTTGCAATTATATTATGGAGGTTTCCATATAAACTTATTTTGTTTTTTACTCTCTCTCTCTCTTCAGCTACAGGAAGTCCATTGCTGAACATAGGCCTGCCCTATAGATCGCCACATAGACCTTTTGGAAAAAACTAATTTATTAACAGAAACTTAATTACCCTTGACTTGACTGCCTCGGTGGCGTAGTTGTATTACGATACGGTTACAAAGCTAAGGTCTCGGACTCGAGTCCCGGGTCGGGCAAAGTGATATTGGATTTTTCTATTCATTATCAGCCCGGAGTCAGGAATTTGTGCCCGATATGGCGATAGGCTCGTCCCCTATCATATCATGGGACGGAACATACAAGGCGAAATGTGGGTGTCCTGGTGGCGCCTCTGCCTACCTCTTCTGGGATAAAGGCTTGAGTTTATGTTTGTAATGTATATAAATAGGTACTTTATACATACACCTACCCAATTAATATTTCGTACAACATAAATTATGCGTATAATAACCGTTTGAAAGTGGATAGGCTTACAGCGCAGCCGAGTGCTATGAAACTGTGTAATTGAGTTAGCCTCGCCCGCCGGCAGGAAAACGAAAGTAATGTTATTATAAACGAGCTTTTAACTGGACGGGAACCCGCGGTAATAACGTTAAATCGCATCAGGACGCCCCCCGGATTACCTACTGTTTTGAGTATGTATTTATGTGTCTAAGTAGAATGTATATATGTACAAGGTGGGGGACTAAAAGTATATTTTAATCCAATGAATGGCGAGACGAGCAGGCCATTCGCTTGATGATAAGCGATACGACCGCTCATGGACAGTAGCAAAACCAAACAACACCATGAATTACAAAGCAATGCCTGGCATTCCACTGCGCTCGCCATCCTAAGACATAAGATGTTAAGTCTCATTATGTCCAGTAGTTATTCTGGCTACAATGTCCTTCAAACCGGAACAGCGTATTTATACTGCTGTTTGACGGGAAAAATAGACATTGCGGTGGTACCTACCCAGGTGGCCTCTCACAGATAAAATACCTACCACCAGAGCATTATTTTTTCTCAATTTGTACCACAATCACATATCCTATATACCTTAAATACAGATTAACAATTTCACTAATTACTTTTTACCCTACATAGTACACTGTAGTTGGCTTTCACGCCAACATCTATATATATGTATTCGTATATTATATATAGTATAAGCCACAGTTAGGATTCGCACGTGCAGTTAACGCTTGCATGGCCAACTTAATTGAATACGGCTTCGACGCCCCAAATCTACGTTTCTCAACTTAGATGTACATACGTATGGAGCGAAAGAGTTACACTGGCTGTAACTGTTAAAGGATGGTTTTATCGTAATGGTATTCAGATTAAAATAAATAAATCATAAATAAAAACCAACACCCTATAGTCACATACACACCTCACCTCACATTAAGATCAATTAAGTTTTCTGTGGTGGGTATCAGAAACTACGAGAGACTTTTCGGACTTCAAACATTTTTCTTAGTCCTGGGATCGAACTCGCGGTCTCTGATTTCACAGCCGGCGTTTAACCAACTACGCCACGGAGGCTGTCAGTGTTATATCAGTCCATACAATACATCTATCACTAGGGTTCGTGCCTCATTTGCAAGTTAGTGAACTACACAGACAATGAAAATCTTGTGAAGCTATTCTTTATCCGGTGCAGGTTTCCACACAATTTTTCGTCACGGTCGAAGTGCACAGTAGTTGACTAACGCCACTATTCATAGACAGACTTAAAACCTATTTTAGTTATCGAATGTTTTGTCTTTTTCGCTCAAACTGAATTCTAAAGTCGTTCGAAAGGGATAAAACATTCGATAACTAAAATAGATTTTAAATCTGTCTATAAATAAAGCCGTAATAATACACGTGAGTCCGAAGAGTCGAAGGTGTCTAATTGTCTATACTGTTTTTTTTTATTTGTTTGCTTTAAAATTATTAGTGCAAGTTAATGAGCGATATTAAGTTAATTTTTTGTTGGTAAACTAGTATTATTATGGAGGTACGAAGTTTGTTATCCAGTTACATAAATCTAGGTCGTAAGCTTAACCGGTTTATTGCGTGATAACACAATAAAAAAGTGAAAGGTAGAGAATTTAATAACTAATTACAAATTTAGACAATGACGAATGTAGTTTCCGTGGTGTAGCGGTTATCACATCTGCCTAACACGCAGAAGGCCCCCGGTTCGATCCCGGGCGGAAACAATTATTTTTATAAAGTTATATTTTCTAACACTGTCCCTGTTTCTGACGAACAGTTTTGCCGAATATCTGTATGTTTTGGTAATAGAAATAATGTTCAAGGAAAGTACTTCAAAAATTTCATAATTGTCACCAAAAAAGATATTCAACTATGCCGAATCACCACAACTATTGATTCTTTTAAAATTTGTGCCCAACGCGACTATCGGTCTCTATCAAATCTTGGGACGTAAATATATGCAGCGAAATGTGAAGTATACACGCGTGAATTATTTATTATGTATTTAAAAACAAATTCAATACAATAATATAGCATCTAATACTATAATTCTCAAATTAATCAAGAATTGAGATGTTCGGACAGACAGACAAAAAGGCATAATGAGCCTGAGATATCAATTATTAACGAAATAAAAGATACAGATTTATCTTACTGCAATCTCATTAAAATATTTCGAGGTAACAATACTCAAAAACATACTAGAACTCATTAAAACATACCAATGTCAATAAAAGCCTCGATCAACAGAAGTCGTTTATTAAATAACTTGTGAATGAAGTTGGAGTGAATGCATACAACACAGACTAGAAGTTTTGTTGGATCAAATATCCTAAATTATAAATATAATAGTCGGAAATAGACATTCAATAGTCTGTAGACACCCTAGGCCGCGTAATTAGCATCCTCCCCGTCTGTGAGATATTTGAATAACGCAGGGCGGGTGTTACGAGTTAGGGGGAGTGCACACTGTACGTAATATTAATTATTATTTTTATTATTGATTATATTTTTTGTTGATCAAGTAACGTTGCACATGAAGCGTAATACGTATTTGTGTTATATCCTCATAACTTTTTGGATCGCACAATATTTAACATTAAATAAATTAATAATAAATACACCCAACAGTCACATACATAGTCCTGACCCCACACTAAGACTGAGTCTTGTGTCGTGTGTATCAGAAAACACGAGAGACTTTTCGGTCTCACAAACAGCCAGACCCGAAACAAATACCTGCGGTTCACACAATTAATATTTGTTTTGGTGTGGGGATCGAACCCGCGGCCTCTCTTTTCACAGCCGGCGTCTAACCAACTGCGCTACGGAGGCAGTCATTGGGTGTTTGTTAGTGGGGTCACTTTGTCGTGCCAGTGTTAAAAGTCAGTTTAACAAGCATTTTTTAACCAGCACGGTGCTGTCATAACATATCCGATGGTACTAGAAATATATCAAACAGTGTAATATAAATATATCAAAACTATCAAGTGATGATTATCTTTCGGCAATCGGCACAATCACCCCTGCTTACTCAAAATCGGGTGGTTTTAAGGACATTGTAAAAAAAGAATATACCAGGCTGAATCTACAACATGTATGTACTTGCAAGAGTAACTACAACGGGTTATCTAAGTTTACGGTTTGTCTGTCACAATTAAAATTACATAACTACACACCGGTTATACCGGTCATATCCAGACTGTGAACTAAAACGAAGCCAGCTAGTTAAAAACTGCGCAGAATAAATACGTTATTTTTTGGAATTTTCTACCTATCCTCATGTTTCGATTGTGAATACTTAGTTTTTCCTAAAATAATAATGTATATACATCGTCATATAAATAAAACGCTAATATATTCCTATTAAATCCATATTTGCCGTGTGCACGCTTCGTAAGGCGCGCCCTGCACGGACGACGCGTTAACGCTCCTCTGGACACGTTAATTGAAAGTGGATTCGAGGTGACAATGTAGAACGGGCTTTTTGTTTATTTTTATACGGGAGTTAGTTGACTCCTCGTTGTGTCTGATTTACTACGCGTTTGTAATGGTCTTATGAGTTGAATGGCTGATTGTACTAATTATGGCACCTCATTAGTGGTGTGACAGTTTGTATTGACTATGAAACGTGAAACCAGTGTGAATTTGCTTGAGTTTTTTGGTTTTTATTTTATCAGGGTGAATATTAAAATACTGGCTGCAAGTATTTATATACATTGTGGTGATTCCAGCTATTAAAGATAGTAAATCCAGATAAAAATATATATCATGAAGAATCTGGAAATCGCACAGATTATTTGTCTTCAAAATAGTTAATTTTATTCTAACTATTGATTTTCCTTTTAAAATCAGATTTCTTTTAATTAGTAAGAAAGACGAGACCAACATGCCGACCATCTGAAAGTAAACTTTACAACTGACCCTAGACAGAGATATCACCACTCAGAACTAATTATTTCTTAACATAGCTTAGCGCTCGTTACCGCAAGACATTACGTGTTAAGTAAATGCCCAGTAATTCCACTGGCGACAATATCCTTCAAACGAAACACCTATTGTGTGCTTACACACTGTTACTCGACAGAAATAGACAAAGCGTTGATATCTACTCACACGATCTCTTATATACCACACAGCTCCTGGCTTAGCCTTGACATTCGATTTCATTTGAAATTTGAAACTAGGATCGTAAATTTGTCTTTTTGGTACAGTACAAGGCATATTACAAGCTTTTATTGAAGGCTACACTAGTGTACAAGATTTCTCGATTTTATTCATTTTATTAATCGAGTGTTAAAAAAGCGATATATATGGTGATAGGCTCGCCCCCTATCACATCGCACCTCCGCCTACCCATACTGGGAAAAAGGCGTAAGTTACATACATACATACATAAACTCACGCCTTTATCCCCGAAGGGGTAGGCAGAGGCGCCACCAGGACACCCACATTTCGCCTTGTATGTTCCGTCCCATGATGTGATAGGGGGCGAGCCTATCGCCATATCGGGCACAAATTCCTGACTCCGTGCTGATAATGAATAGAAAAATCCAATACCACTTTGCCCAACCCGGGACTCGAACCCGAGACCTCAGCTTTGTAGCCGTACCGTAATACAACTACGCCACCGAGGCAGTCAGGCGTAAGTTTATAATATAATATGTATGTTAAAAGAAGCTCAGCTATTATTTTAGATCTTATAAAGCTTAGGGTCGATTTCAATCATTTCAATCGTCAGACAATTAATGTTAATAAAACAATAACCTGACTGAACATAAACATTACACAATTGGAAC
Source organism: Deilephila elpenor (assembly GCA_949752805.1). Classification (NCBI taxonomy): domain Eukaryota; kingdom Metazoa; phylum Arthropoda; class Insecta; order Lepidoptera; family Sphingidae; genus Deilephila; species Deilephila elpenor. Next base: position 3,832,422 of record OX457096.1, on the reverse strand, counting down.
ATTTAATTAAAACATTTAGAACTTTTTTATTCATGTTGTAATTTATCTGACGAATATTTTATATTTGACGACTGAAAATCAGCTTTAAGCTTTAAAACATAGTACGTATATCTACAGACAACATTATGAATTGAAAGTAATCCCCGGCTCGATACGTGTACTCGAAGTAATATTTTCACAAAAATGTGTTGCGACACGAAATTCAATGTACAGTGTCGAGAGACCACAGCCTTTCGTGGGATCATATCTGTGTGGTACAAGGTACAGGAGATAATAAATATTTTAAAACATTTTCTCAAGCTGTAAATGCTAGCGAAATAAGCCTAAGTATTATTAATTATTAAGACAGCCTCCGTGGCGCAGTCGGTTAGACGCCGGCTGTGAAACGAGAGGCCGCGGGTTCGATCCCTACAATGAAACAAATGTTTGTGTGATCCACAAGTATTTGTTCCAGGTCTGGGCGTTTGTGAGACCGAAAAAGTTCCTAATACCCACGGCTCAAGACTCGATCTTAGTGTGGAGTAAATAAATAAATAAATACACCCAACAGTCACTTACATAGTCCTGACCCCACACTAAGATCGACTCTTGTGTCGTGGGTATCAGAAGCTACGAGAGACTTTTCGGTCTCACAAACACCCAGACCCGAAACAAATACCTGTGGATCACACAAATATTTGTTTCGGGCTATGTATGTGACTTTTGGGTGTGTATACTATTATTATTAATAGTATTAATTAGATTACCGATATCTGCAGAATACCTGCAAGCGTAGTATAGTAACTCTAGTATATCTATAAAGAAACTCTATAAAGTGTATTCTGTATCTTTATCAGCCCATATACGTCCCACTGCAGGTCACGGGCCTCCTCTACTATCGAGAGTACATTTGAGGGGGTTAGGCCATATTATAGTTCACCCCGCTGGCCTAGCGCTAGTTTGCGGACTGAAGTGATTTAATCGGTCGATTGACGACTTAATCGAGGTTGCAGGAAGCAACTTCACGCGAATTCTCGGGGGGCCTATTATCAGAAATTGATTTCTCATGGTTGAAGGTAATGATTCCATATTTTAGATTGTAAACGAATATTTTTTCAAGATATATAATATAAAGGATTGAAAAATAGAATAACAACTTGCTGTTATGAAGATACATCTATTTTTCTAGAAAAAAGATTCGTTTACAATCGAAAATACGGAATTATTACCTTCAACCATGAGAAAGCAATTTCTATCCTTTATAGTACACACTCAAAATAATTGTGAAAAACTTTATCTATATATATACTTGTCTAATTGTGTTTAGCTCATTCCTTAAACCACTCAAAAATGCTCCGAATCGCTACCCATTCTGTTCTTCTCTGTTCGCGCGGCAAAATGAGATATCAGTGGATATTGAATGACGCCGGCGTAACTGTAAACGCGGTTTTAGATATATTTCCCACCGCCCTTTTTTACACAAAGGGTTTCTGCGTTGTGCATCAGCATAAGTTGTATCGGTAGGCCGGATTATTGGTTGTAAACGTTTCTCTTTGATGCCGTTTTGGTATTTTTATTTTTTCGTTTGTGATTTTGTTTATTTTATTTTGGGATGTTGAAATACTTTTGAAGATATTCAACCGAATGCGTTCAGTGGTATATGTGTGGGTATTTTGGAAAGTAATTACTATGTATGTTTATTGAGCTTGATATGACTTCAATGAGTATCGATGTTATTGCAAAATAGCGCAATAGCGCAATAGGCAGAGGCGCCACCAGGACACCCACATTTCGCATTGTATGTTCCGTCCCATGATGTGATAAGGGGCGAGCCTATCGCCATATCGGGCACAAATTCCTGACTCCGGGCTGATAATGAATATAAAAACCCAATATCACTTTGCCCGACCCGGGATTCGAACCCGAGACCTCAGCTTTGTAGTCGTACCGTAGAATAACTACGCCACCGAGGCAGTTAACATATTAGTTAGTTAAATTATTTTACAAGTAGCATTTTAGATTTAATCAAATCTTAGTTGCCCCCTAAAAATACTGAATTTACTTAAAATGAGTGTGCCCTAAAACAAAACCAAACAGCATCATTTTCAAAATACTTCCACACCACTTCGAAATCTCTCAATCAAAAGGCGATGCCCAAGTCTTTAGTCCAAAGTTAGTTGATCACGTCATTATTTCCGAACTCGGTGTGTACTTGTCAGAACCATGCGCCATTGACAAGGGTCCGGCTGCGCTTCGAAGGCATTATTTACTTGACTCTGTGATCCGTCGTAATTTAACCAGAACTCTGATGTTCCGCGCTGTTGTGGCTTAGACCAGATTTTGTTTGTCGTTTGCTGATTTATGTAGCAAAATTTCTAATTTGTGAAGTAAGATGAAACAGCTAAACTGCATAAAATATTTTTTTATTGTCATGAATGGCGAGACGAGCATGCCATTCACCTGATGGTTAGCGATACGATCGCTTATTGATAGTAACAAAACCAAACAACACCATGCATTACAAAGCAATGCTTGGCATTCCACTGCGCTCGCCATCCAGAAACATAAGATGTTTCTCGCGGCGAGAATCATATGCAATTATCGCATGACATAACCGCTATAGATTATCGTGTTCTGACAAATGTTTGCACGATGCAACTTTTTTATAAATAAATAAATAAATACACCCAACAGTCACATACATAGTCCTGACCCCACACTAAGATTGAGTCTTGTGTCGTGGGTATCAGGAACTACGAGAGACTTTTTGGTCTCACAAATACCCAGACCCGAAACAAATACTTGTGGTTCGCACAAACATTTGTCTCGGTGCGGGGATCGAACCCGCGGTCTCTCGTTTCACAGGCGGCGTCTAACCAACTGCGCCACGGAGGCTGTCCTTATATATCCTTACGATAATAGTATCTTCTGGGCGAGAAACTCTCCCCGTTTAAATGGGGCTTAAGACTCAATATGTCAAGTAGTTATTCTTGCTACAACGTCCATCAAACCGGTTCCTTCAAAGATGTATTTTCTTTCCTGTGTCGTTTTGAGTTGGAATACTTTGCTGAAGTGTGTACGGTATATTGTCCGTTCTTTGCCTGATTACTGTTGGAAATTATTTCTAGTACGAATTACATTGATGATGTTTAAATCAACCGCAGGTAAATGTATTCACTGTAAGATAAGTTTCAATAGTATTCAAATACAGGATATTTGTATCAAATATTGATAATGATGTGTGACTTAAAAAAATACGACAGTCAAATTCTGTGTCGTATAAAATTTTATTTAAGTACTCAGTACTCAGAATGTGTAGAGCATATTCTACTTTGTATTACGAATCTAATTAGAAACATGTAAATAAATATTGACTGTATATAAAATATTTTTCTACATTCAATATGATTCGCTGTAGATGGGCACGTATCACGTGGAGTGGACACTGCATCCAATACCTGCCACGGAATATCCTTTAAAATGTTACTTTACATTTCCCGGGTATATCCACTGAATATTGAATTAAACGATAAACTTGGATTTTAAAATGTTAGCGAAGTGTACGGTTTCGTTGGTATCGTGTCTTTCGAGTATTTATTTTGGAACTGAATTTCTTGTACTCCGAAAATGGCTAATTGTTTTAGTTTAATACATGACATGAAATGGGTATTTTTTTTACGAAATTATTTTAATTAATAGAAAAAAAAAATCTCCATAATATTATTTAAGTGACAGTGGGATCGGACAGGATGATGTTGAGAAGAACAACCACACGAACTAACTTCTGATAAAATTCAAACTACAATATATCCTTGTTAATAAGGTTTGACTCATGTATTGGATTATGAGTCCAAGTACTTATTATTGTCGTTTTCAACATAGCCCTAGAAATTAAGAATATATTTAAAGCAATACGACTTATTAAACCGTCTATTTTCAAGTAGAAAAGGCTATAGAAATACAACCTTTCGTGTACTAACAATTTTGGTTTGGCGAAATATTCTTACCAACTTGATCGAGCAACAAATGCTGTAGTCTACGTTGTTATAGCAAATACTACCTTCCTATACCGACCCACTATAGTTCCTATAGTAACTACTGGATATAATGAGGCTTAACATCTTATGTCTCAGGATGGCGAAGCTGTGGAATGCCAAGCATTGCTGTAATTCATGGTCTTGTTTGGCTTTCCTACTGTCAATGAGCGGTTGTATAGCTTAAGATCATGCAAATGGCATGCTCTTCTCGCCATTCATTGCAATAAAAAAACCTACCATATAAAAACCAAAATGCAACAGTAGCACAAGAGGAAAGCATAAATAAAACAGAATTTTGAGTTCATTCTAAAAAGTGTTATACGGGGTGGGAAGTTGGAACCGGATGTAGCAGTCTGGAGGGCGCTGCGCGGAGATATTCAGCACTTCCGGTCCGCACGGCAGAGACGGATAGGAAATGAGTCCGACTGTTGGCAATATCGATTGTAAGCCAATCTTCATCCGTATAGGATGGGATGGGATATCGGTTGACGTTTGGGTCGTTGATAGATCTCGATAGTGGCTGCCAAAACTTAGTATAATATGCTAGCTTTCAAATATAATTGTGCCCGATAAGCTAGGTAATAATGTCAACTAAATATTGAAACTAATTTTTACGGATTTTATCGCGGGTTTGGTTTAATTTTTACATTTTTAACTTCCCGACGTTTCGATTGCTTTCCAGCTTTTATGTAAATCTAAGAAATCATTATTCAATTACTAAGTTATTAATAGTTTGATTTTCTTGGTTTAAAGGTCACCTTAACCTTAACTAAATCTTTTATGTTTGACATGGACTTTACCTTAGATGTTTACGTAGGATTATTTTCAGTTAAAATGTAGGATTACAGTACCTAACATGTCATGATGATTGAACCGCCTAGAACAATTCAGTAAAATCATGACTCCATTTATTTTTATTTTTATTTCATCATCATCATCATCATCGTCATCATCATCATCATCATCATCATCATCATCAGCCCGTTGCAGTCCACTGCTGGACATAGGCCTCTCGCAAGGTACGCCACAGAGCCCGGTCTGTATTTTTATTTATTTATACTTAATTATACACCACACAAAAATAAGTGTAACAATCGACGGTCTTATCGCAAAATGGTTATAGTATCTATGTGGTATCTATGTCACAAATCATCGAAGAAACGTCCAGTATTCGTATGAAGAACAAAAACTCCAATATGATCCGTATTTGGAAGGACAAATTGTATACAACATTCACATGATTCAGAAATATTTCAATAAAGAACTCTCAGCGCTTCCCGAGTGATAGTAGGTGTTGGAGATTAATGTTTCTGTTGATAACATCGGAGATATCCTCGTGCTGTTACTATCGTATGCCAAATGCTGTGTTTTATTTGGCTTGGCTTCTTATAATATAAATCTATATTACTGAATCAGAAAGATGAAACAGATCAGATTTTAAAGATTTTTGGTGTCTGTACCAATAAAATAAAAGGCGCGCGGGTCGCTTATAAAATGATCACGTTGTCCATCTGTCTGTCTGTCAAAAAAAAAGAGAATAAAAAAATAAGGCTTTGCCTCCAATTTGAAGTTTTTCGTCTTGCTTCCAAACAATAATACTATTGTAAGTTTACAAGCTAGAAACACGTTTTAGTGCCGATAAAAAAAACTGATTTTAATATTGTAAATGAATACTTGGTAGAATAAACCCAGTAAATTAATTGCTTGGCTGATTGCTCTTTGTTAAATTAAGTCCACCACGTGCCTATACTCAGCGGATATTTTAAAAATAAACATTTTTAATATGTAGATTAACGCGATTACACCAAATTAACATTAAACGCGCGAAAACATTTTCATAAATAAATAACGTGTAATTACAATGTGCGGTTTCGGCGCAAATATTGCATCCATTATTTTGTTTTAGACCGCCTCCACATTGCTGCGGAGTGTTGGAGCCAAGTGTTGGAACTTGGAATCAATGTTTGGTGTGCGAAATTATCGGCAAAATTTTGGGCGGCTTGCAAGCCCTTGCGTGTAGAATGATTTAATCAGATATTAAATGTTTTGTCCGTGCATTTTAAACTGATATGCTTTTTTTTAATTATTATACTGTAAGTTATACGGCCAAGAATTGAAAAGCAGATACTTCCATGCATTGTGATATACATCTTCCAAGATACTCAGATTAATTGCTATTATTTCTATTTGTATTTTCTATCTGTTAGAAATGTGAATGTTTTTAGACCCATATCAATTTATGTAACATTGACACATAATTTTTTTTCTTATATTATTTTCAACTTGAATATAATATTGTCAATAGACATTAGCTTAGGTGTTACACTAGAATAGAGAAATCCGGGTACCAATACACTACATGGATTCTTTCTATCTACTTTTCATAAAACTCCAGTAATAATGTTAGCCCATGCGCTTCATCGATAGCCAAACACTACCCAACATTGGCTTACCATTGGCGCCAATATGTGGAGCTGGGTTTATACTCGTACACCCCCAATAAATCTTATAATGCGTCAAAATGTAGAGAACCCGATGATAAACGAGTTTTGTACACACGACGTGTCATTTTAATTTGGTTGTGCAAATCGGATTACCGATATCATATTAAAATTAATTAATTAAATAAATTGTCGCGATCACTCGCTATCGAAAAGTGTTTGCGCGCTCATTTCAGTGTGGTTATATACTTTATTGGGATCAGTGGAAAGCTAATTAATAAAATGCAGTTGTTATTATAATATGAATAATATTATGATCGAAAATGGGTACTTTGTGTCGCAAACACTATGAAAAATGTACCAACTTTTTTATCGACTGGTGCAAAGTAAAAAGGCTAGCGCTCAATTAAATTTAATATAATCTAAGTCAGAAAATGAGTTTAATGTTTGTCTTTAGTGCGAAGAAATTTCGTCCCCTTTCAGGTATATTTGTATAATTGTATTATTGATTACAAATACTTAAATGACCTTCATATACTGTACTGCATCAGCCCATATACGTCCCACTGCAGGGCATGGGCCTCCTCTACATTCAAAAGTACTATTAAGAGGCGTTAGGCCATATAGTCCACCACGCTGGCCTAGTGCGGAATTTGCAAAAAAACTTTTTTAATATATACTTATACTATAAATACGAGTACACACTTTACTCTCTATATTAATCATGTATAGCAATAGGACAGTCTTTGACCTACCCTAAGTACAGTCCCTTACAAAAATATGTGCCAAGTCTACAATCAAGTCGTGTTACTTTCACGTGTACGAGTATATACCGTTAAAGATATAGATAAAAGCTTCCAGAGAGTACTTGAAACCCCGGTGTAATCATGTTACAATATGATCGAGTTACGTCCCCGATTTCGCAGTTGATACTGGGGAAAAAAGGGCGGCTGAGACTACGGGTGTGGTGCAAGGTTCTAGAATTTAGCGGGGATTATTATTTGGCAATATCATTGTATTGTATTGTATCGGCCCATATACATCCCACTGCTGGGCACGGGCCTACTTTACAATCGAGAGAATCGTTTGAGAGTGGTTGGCGGACTTACATACCATATAGTAAATATAGTACCATTCACAATATCATATAGTAAATATTTACTGTATTGCCTAACCTCTCTCATTGTAAAGGAGGCTCGTTCCCTGCAGTGGGACGTATATGGGCTGATACAGTACAATATAGTAAATACACCTCCAAGTGCTGTGATCTGTTGGTAATGGACCAGATGAGATCTGCCGAAACTGTAGTCACAGGGTCAACCCAGGGCACACTTTTGACTTTTCGGAGTCATGTTCGCGCTTTAGAGGTAAAGGAAAATATCGTGACGAAACCTGCGAACCATAGAGATCTTTACAATATTTTTTATGGTATCTGAAAACCACCACCCCGATATTGGCCAACATAAAAGGCAATGGCCTAAGCCCTCTCGCACTCTTGGTTGTAGAGAAGTACTAAGCAGTGGGTGAATAGATTGGACTGATACACATATTATAAATTATGGCGTATGGCCGTCACACACGTCCAAGTACGTTTGCGCAAACGCGAGTTTGCACCAGTCTCTAATTTAAAATTGGAACGAAGTTTGCGCTTTTATTTGCCCTTACACATTCCAGTATACTGTTGCAAACTCAAGACTTGCACAGTTACATAATGTATTCATATCACGTATGTGGCGGCCATTATTAACTCGTGTATATTCTACTAGTCTTTATAATCTACTAGATTTATGAGTATAATCGCTTGTCACTTTTATCTTAGACCAAAGAGACATAGCCCGCGTACTTTTATGAGTGGGTACTTATTATTAAATACATGTCGGTCGATTTCTTTTCAAAGTGGCTTATTTAATTTAATAAAATATACTTTGCCTACGATTCCTTCTGCTAGAGCTTTATATTCGGCGCTTTGAGATTTTGGTAGTCCAATTCAGACTAAAATTGAGTTTTTTTCATAAAACTCCAGCCTCCGTGGCGCAGTTGGTTGGACGCCGGCTGTGAAACGAAAGGCCGCGGGATCGATCCCTGCACCGAAACAAATATTTGTGTGATTCACAGGTATTTGTTTCGAGTCTGGGTGTTTGTGGGACCGAAAAAATCTCTCGTAGTTTCTGATACCCACGACACAAGACTCGATTTTAGTGTGGGGTCAGGACTATGTATGTTGTTGACTGCTGGGTGTATTTATTTATTTTTCAGCGAAGCGAATAAAGTTAATAATTTTTATATCATAAAATTTCTAGAAACGGAACGCTATAAAATTCTTGCATGCAAATATTACTAATTATAGTATCTACTTGAAATATTGTGGATATAAAACTAAAATGAAGAAAAAAAATTAACTTTTTTATCACCTCAACAACTCAACCGTTCTTTTAATACATGTAGCCATGGTTTCCGTGGTGTAGCGGTTATCACATCTGCCTAACACGCAGAAGGCCCCCGGTTCGATCCCGGGCGGAAACATCGTTTTTTTTTCTCTATTTTAACACTAATCCCCCTACTTCTAACAATGTATATTTTTTAATACTGACACGCGGTTGCAATGCTGTCGCTTCATGTCGATGCCCAGTGAGACAGTGGTATCGCCCCAGATGAGCCTGCCCATTCATGCTGACCCATGAGTGACAACGACATGGCTCTACCACTTGTAAAAACATCCACCTGATGTTAAGTCCTGTACAATGAAAAGAAAAAAAAAGTTTATTCCATTCCACAATATACAAAATATAAGGTAATTTTGGCACAATCCAAATATACTATATGGCCATATAATGATGACAGCCTCCGTTGCGCAGTTGGTTAGACGCCGGCTGTGAAACGAGACGCCGCGGGTTCGATCCCCGCACCGAGATAAATGTTTGTGCGGCCCACAAATATTTCTTTCGGGTCTGGGTGTTTGTGAGACCGAAAAGTCTCTCGTAGTTCTGATACCTGCGACACAAGACTTAATTGATCTTAATGTGGGGTCGGGACTATGTGTGTGACTGTTGGGTGTAATTATTTATTAATGATGAGTGTCTGATAAAAACTAGATATAGACAGGCTCAAACCTAACCTCGGTTATGTGAGTAACTAAGATAGGTTTTTCACCATCATGTATCGTGATCGATTTGACCAGATACGTATATCTAATACAAGCTTTAGAGTCTCCGGTAATCTCATTCACTGAACAAAATGGTGATGCCAAGCTCACTAAGCGGTGCCTGACACCTTAGTCCGTCCCGTGACCACGAAACCTGCAAAATAATCGAAACGTCGGGATGTTAAAAAACGTAAATATGAAACCAAATCCGTGATAAAATCCGTAAAAATTAGTTTTATTTCGATGCCAAGCTGTTATGTTCTTTCTGTTGTCTGTATAACAACGGTATTAATCCACTCTCTTTGCTCGATATGGCGATAGGCTCGCCCCCTATCACATCATGGGACGGAACATACACGGCGAAATGTGGGTGTCCTGGTGGCGCCTCTGCCTACCTCTTCTGGGATAAAGGCGTGAGTTTATGTATGTATTTATCCACTTAACAATAATTTGTACAGTAGCTTTGACAACCGACAGTAACGGTTCATCACTAACCAAATCTTCATGTTTACTATCCTCATAGCATTTATTGGTAAAATATTTTTTATCTAATTTATACTGAACTGCTCTTTTAATAGCTAATAGTATAGTTTCCGTGGTGTAGCGGTTATCAAATCTGCCTAACACGCAGAAGGCCCCCGGTTCGATCCCGGGCGGAAACAATCATTTTGCTTATTGTTTACTTTTATGTTTATCATTCATATCTCAAAGCTGTCTCTTCGGACATTGGACTTGCACTTGTGAATCTTTGCCAATTTCTTTAATCTAGCGAGAATACCAATATAGTGAAATATATCGTATATCTTACGTATCATGGTTGTCTTATAAATAAACAATTTGTACCAAGTTATATTAAACACAGGTTACAACTAGAACTGACCAACACATACAAGTTTGCCACTAACTCCGAGCAAATATAACTTATAGTGTATACTGTATTCTGTACAGACATGTAGCGTGTCTGCGCTCAAGTTCGAATTGATTGTTTATTGTTTGGACACCGCGGGCTTCTGATCAATTGGAGACTGTTTACTAGACAAATATAATATGTATCTAACTAGATCTTTTTGGAGTATTCGGAAAAGAGGATAATGGTTTAGGCAATGTGGTATAGGCAGTGGTTATTATGTAATTTTACATGCATGATATTATATTAATTAAAGTAACACTTAATGTTGCTTTTGTATAAATATTACAACAAATATCTTGTAAATAGTAAATAAGTACTATGTGTATTGATTTGTCATAAGAGCTATTTAATTGCCTACGTGACCAATAAACGAATTTCATTTCATTTCATTTCATTTCATTTATTTATTCAGTTGCTACCCCGAGACTTGAAAAATCTCCAAGTTTTTCCATCACTAAAGCTTCCGTACACGGTGTTCAAATTAACTTTACAAGACAAATTAACTAACACTTAGTTAATCGAGGCTTTGCTGGAAACTAACTTGTATTAAAACAGCCACAAAGATATGGAATACCATCACCAATATAATTAATATAAAATCTACTTCCCAACTGCAAATTCCACAAAAAATCAACGCTTCTCAAACCGTTAAAAATGCAAAAAAAATGAAGCCCCACCCCGCGGTCCGTTGTCACTCGCACGCCCAACATAACGAGGGTGTACATAATTTCGCCTCTCGGACGAACGCCTCGCAACTTGACAAATCCTCTTAAATATCTCAAACATCAAGCAAGGGGGAATTTTAGCTGTAATCACATTATCGAGCCCCGTATTTGATAGGCATGTACGGGCATTAATGCATGATGTAGTTACGTCGTGTTTTGGCAAACTGTCGATAGATTAATAGGCTTAAAACATCATATACGTCGGTTTATATTTTGTATCATACTTCTCATTGCTGACCTAATTTTATGAACGAATAAGGTAAGGAGTTTAGATTTTCTATGTAACCTTTACTTATTCCTAAACGTCGTAAGAAAGCCTGCATAATAACTGGGAATTCGTGAAAATAATATAAAGTAATGACAAGTCCAACAATCCGTACTTGGCCAGCGTTTATGATTTTGGTAAAACTTCCTTTCGGTCGTGAAGTTCTGTCCCTAGCAGCTGAAAGCATATAAAAGTTTTCAGGTATGTGGGTTTTCTGTCGCTATTTTCTTTAATCCTTCGTGTGAAATCCTATAAAGTATATGAAACAAGTCTTCGTGGTATTCAATAAAAACTTTATTTACAAAAAGAAGAGTTAACAGACAGTTTGTAATATTCTGTACCAGATATTGTCTAATGACAATAATAACAAACTAAGCACATCGATCAATTTGTTCACAATAATAATTAAGTTGCAAACGTTGTCAGGAAATGCAATTTATATCCCATCAATAATGGAGCTAATGGCGTAAGTTTGAGATGCGCCTGAAGTTTCTTGCGTGTTAATGAATTTTATTAACTGCTAGATTTTAAATATACTAGGTTTCACTTCCATCAATTTAGGTTGTCAGTCGATACAAGAAGAATTAATATAAAACAGATTAATTATTTGACTATTTCACGGACAGTCTGGTTAGATGCTGTGAAACGAGAAGCTGCGGGTTCGATCCTCGCACCAAGACAAATACTTGTGTGATCCACAGGTATTTGTTTCGGGTCTGGGTGTTTAAGAGACATAAAAATGTCTCGTAGAGTCTGATACCCACGACACAAGACTCGATTTTAGTGTGGGGTCAGGACTATGTATGACTGTTGTCGAGTCTTGTGTCGTGGGTATCAGAAGCTACGAGAGACTTTTCGGTCTCACAAACACCCAGACCTGAAACAAATACCTGTGGTTCACACAAATATTTGTTAAATATAATGGAAGATATCGTAAATTCACGGGTTCTTTCACAACCGAAGTATTAAAGTTGTAACTTGTATAATTATATTAATAGTTTCGAAAACCTCGTCTGGCCGAAGCTCGGATTACATAAATTGATGCTACCAAATATAATATTTGTGAAGTTACTAAAATCATATTTGTATTACACGATTATGAATGAAAGCCTACATCGGACTGATGTAGCTTCCGATCCGAAAATTCACATGCAAATATTTGCTCTGCGTTGCGTATTAGCATCGCTAATATAATAGACAAATCGCAAACTGTCGCATCTATTGATGATCCGATGAAAAATCATGGCGCTTCAAATAAAATCTGGAAATTTGCATACTCCATACATCCGCGCAAACTTTTTAATTTCATTGTTTGCACAACGCACTGGCTTGCTCGTTTAGTTGATTGGAATATTTTTCGGCTAAAGCAAAATAAGTTATGCATGGTGTGGCAAAATTTATTATAAAAATAAAACGAGTAATACATTAATGTAAATATGAAGATCAGTCCAGAGTTGAAACTAAAAGGTACAAGATTTTTATAAATTTAATACCGATTTCAATTATTACGAAAGGGATGAATTAATATCTTAAAAAGATACAATTAACGAGGCATGCGATGAAAAAAATAGAGCGCAGATCTGAAAAAATAGATATTTCAAGCTGCCAATTTATTTTATCAATTTTTTCGGTTTCTTAGATTTATGTACGCGAATGTTACACATTCAAATAAATTTACGGATTTTATCGCGGATTTGGTTAACCAAAAAAAAAACATCCTTAAATTTTTGTGAGTAGTGTATAATCCTAGGAATTTCATACATTTTCGTTTTCAAAACTAGGTTTTTTTTTTCTCAAACACAAGCAATATTTATTTCCTTACGTCAAGCAATAAAGTCCCTTCTTGGTATCGCTTGTAGGTTTCGACAATAGCACGGTAGTAGGTAGTGAAACATTGTCAAAGTGAACCTGGCGGTCCCAACGTGTGTTACAACAAACTTTAATTAGGCAGTCTAGAACAGAAACGCGGCGGGCGGGTTAAAGGCAAGCCGGTGCTACTGAATTCGTTTGGCTTCTTTATTTATTTTTTGGAAAATGCTTTTCGTTTTTGTTACACATGGTTTGGTTATAGTATTGTGTTTTATTTGGTATGTAAGTCCGCCAACCCGCACTAGGCCAGCGTGGTGGACTATATGGCCTAACCACTCTCAATCGAGTCTCTCGATTGTAGAGTAGGCCCGTGCCCTGCAGTGGGACGTATATGGGCTGATATAGATAGATAGATTGTGTTTTATGTCATTCGGCATTTAATGTATAATATTAAGATCTTTCTTTATAGTTTGCGTGGAGATCACTTTGTTGATGTTAGGCCATTGCATATCGGTGATTCGGATGACTATTATGTGTGACGGTGATGGGATAGATACAAGACTTTACTCTATGACCCTAAACAAAGTTAGAATGTTCGAACGTCGTATGTAAAACTGTACAAATGTGCCTAGGTACTCCATGGAATGTTCGAATCCTCTATTGTACGTCGTAACCATAGACTAAGATTGAAGTGAATGATAAGTGTCATAGAGAATAGTATTGTTTTTTAGATGTGGAAAACTGTTATCTTACTTCGGACGTCGAACATTCGAACAATCGAACGTCATTTCTGATAATTGAGTAACCCCCTTGTTTCGTATCGTATTTTTTAACTTTTAGTACCAAGCAAACGCAGACTTCTTACAATTATGAAAATAGACATCGCCACAGATAATTCATATCTGAATGAATTATTTATCAAGTAATTTTAATAACCATTTAACAGTCTGACGACAAGCAGTAACCTGCCTTTAAACAATCTATGGACGTCACGGAAGAGAGATTTTTTTGTGTTACCTATGTTTAGCTGTGGACTTCCTGTTCCTCAGTGCATGACGATAATTTACAAGACATTATAGTAAGCATTTGCTTAAAAAGTATCAGTAATGTACAGTTCTCTAATCTCATATTAAATTACGTATTCAATAACTAACATTGAAACCCCTGTATCGCTTTTTCAACACCTTCAGCAATAAATATCATGCGGTTATAATTATACCACTGACACATCATCCCACACGTAATGAATGCCGAATTATATTTACAAGACCTTACAAATTATTAAAATACATCGGAAATAAAAATACATCTGTGAATGTTCTCCAATTAAAATCCCGAAAGGGCTTCCTCTTAACGACCGCTAGTGTCGAACGCGTCACGTCGGGCAACTTTCATTATTTGCGTGCAGCTTTCTGTCACTACAAAACAATTTATTTGGTAAACGTGTTATTTGCTCGTAGGCTGTTTGAAGTTATGGAGCGTCATTGTTGGCTTTGATGAGGATGTAGTGTTGGGATGGCATATATATTTGGGTACATAAATAATAATTCGGTGTATTCAAAGTTTCGTGGTTATATCGGCACTTTTATGAAAGTCAGCCTAAGTTTGATTACCACATTGGACAGCCCAATTTACGTCGTGTAGGATCATTCCTAAAATAAGATAAATCCCGTGATTTTGCTACATTTATTTTTTTGGGTTTACAATTAAGTATGAATTCATCATACAATTTTGAAGTCAGACAAGTCTTGGAAACAAAGTCCCTAATGAATATTTTGCATTAGCACCTTACTATTTTTCTTTACTCATGACTAAACCAACACACTGTCCTGGAGAACATACACAAACTCGATAAAAATCAGCATGAACAAAAATGGAAAATACATACATTATAAAAATCAACACAAATAATAACGAGCACAAACTGCAAAACGTTGTTATAATCCGCAAAGGAAATAGAGAATACTCGGGCATTCTAAAATAATCAAACTTCAACTCTTTGGCACAACTAGCATACACAAAGTAAAACTCAGCTCAAGTGCACAGATAGTTTTCCAACAACACACCGTGTCTCGCGGATATCCAAAAGCCTGCTTGTCACATAAGCGTTGTTGCAAACTGTTTGAACGTACTGTATTCCATTTAAAACGAACTAGTGTGACACAGTTTTGCTGTGTTTTGTTTGAAATACTTCGTCTATTGTTGAGCTGCTTTTGTAGAATGCGTTTTAGGTATGTATCCAGGCTTTGTACGGGTGTTTATTCTTAGAAGAGCATTGTTGGTAGTAGTTATGTGTTAGTCGCGTATAGTGTGACCTTTGAATTCGTTAGTTATTTTTAGCAGCGCTTTTTCAGTAATCGAAATAATAAACTATTCTTTCCGTTTTTCATTTCTTGAACACCCACGTGACCAGTTGTGTTATTATTCGGAATTGCTTTTAACATAATAATCTTTAATGTTTTCTGCTAGTAATTCATTGATAGCCATATCGGAATTGCGTTTAATAGTCTTCATGGCCTAAAGGATGAGAAGTAAGGCGAAGTAAGGCCTCTGCAGGCTGGATGTCCACACCAAGAAAAATATTTATGTTGAAAGCTGTTCACGACGTATTTCTGCATGACAGTAGTAAGACTCAGTTGAACTACCCTACTCATGATAATACATGTATCTGAGCACCAGTTTTTTTCCTTTTCTATGCTGCTTTAGATATTTTTTGTCTTCTTTTTTTTATATGTAGAGTGGTTAGCATTCTATTAAATAGCCTTTATTTATTTATTTATTTATACTTTATTGCACACACACAACAAAAAATCCAAATAAAATGAAAATCACATACATTGAAAGTATAATTGGCAGTCGTATCGCTCAAAGGCAATTTCTTACAGACAACCATGGGATGGATTTTAGAAAAGCATTAACTGAGGGCAGTTTCAAGTGTAAGAGATAGAAGCTAACACTGTATAGTAAATCAAATACAAATAAATTAATAACTTTACTATTACTATTTACTAAATGTACGCATTTGTCTCGTTTACGCTACGATAAAAATAAGACTATAAATCGAGACATGAAAAAATAGCTACAAATATTAGTGTTTCTTTATCTTGCCGCTTCCCCCAAAGTATCTCAGATGTATGATTCATACACATAAATGTAATGTTTCATAAAATGCTTGCGTTGCTTACTTTACGATCGTGAAGGTCGTATCTTTAAGGGATTATGACTCTGCTCAGCGAACTGTGTATTAAACCGTTAAATTAATTAAATTGTTGACCACACCGCTGTAATATTTTATGATTTGATTATATATATCATCATTTATCAGTATGAGTTTGTATGTATCTTCGTTTTATAGAGGAGCGTTCAAATTCTGAAAGTCAACTAAATATGAAAACAGGCGACAGAAATGCGGTTGTGGGAAGTACCAAAACAATATAAATATACTGTACATGTGTACTGTACAAATTTTATCTACTCATGGTATTATATTTGAGCGAATTAAATATTAAACGTTAATTATTTATTTTTATTTATTTATAATCTTTATGGTACACTACAGAAGCTTGACAAAAAAAAACATGCATTCATATATAATTTTAATTAATTAATTGAATGCATCCAAAATTTGCACACACTGTCCTGAACACACATGATAAATCAACTCTTGTGTCGTGCTTATTAAAACTACGACGCACTTTTTGACCTCTCAAAATGAGGATGGCTAGAAAATTTCATATTTTTCACTGTAAAGAGTCATAAAAAAATACGTTCATAACATACACAAATAGCAACAAATAAAAAAATCCTTAATTTAATTACAAACATCAATTCACAAGAGGAAGTATTCACGAAACTATTCGGCGCGAGTGGTCCGTTTACTAATAATGTCTTGGTGTCCGAAATTTATTGCCGAGCAGTATATCATAAGGCGACGCAACTTGGAAGTTTCCAGTTATATTTTAAGCGACAGAAATGTGACACTGCAGTTTATATTTTTTATGAACAAGTTTTTGTAAGGGGGTAATGATGTTTGTATAAATAAATCACTGGGAAAATGCTTAAAGCTATAATTGAATGGTATAAGTAATGTCGATCTGGAATAGTTTTAAGCTAACTATGGACGGTCGATGGTCTAAGTAAAATATTTTTTCATACTTGACTTATTAGTCTCGTTGTATTGTACCTTATGTGATGTTTATGCTAAGGTTATAGAATCTATTCTCAGATCCGTACTTCTATCTGTAGCAAAACCAAACATCACCATGATTCATAAAGCAATGCTTGGCATTGCCCTTCGCTCGCCATCCTGAGACATAAGATGTTAAGTCGCAATATGTCCAGTAGTTACTCTGGCTACAATGTCCTTCAAACCGGAACACAACAGCGCTTTTACACTGCTGTTTGGCGGGAGAAATAGACATTGCGGTGGTACCTACCCAGGCGGCCTCTTACATATGAGAGACCTACCATCAGTAAATGCATTTACAAAAAGATTGATTACAATACACAACTTAATATTTACACAATAAATAACAAGCACTATTGAACGAGCAATAAATCACGAGAGTGGCGGCTACGAGCTTGTGAAATTGTTAAGGCGACAAAACATCACCGGCAATAGGAAACTCGACAATTTCCTCGCCATAGTACTCCACGTCCAGTGCTCAATATACAAGCGCGGGAGAGTGTCACACCGATGCGTAACATAATGTTCTTTTAAAGCATCTGTATCAGCCCATATACGTCCCACTGCGGGGAACGGATCCTCCACAATCGACAGTACAATTTAGAGAGGTTAGGCCGTATAGTCCACCACGCTGGCCTATAGCACGTTGGCGGACTTATACATAACATAGAAAGTATTCCGAATTAGTATGGTATGGCCTGGGATTTTAACCTGCGACCACCGTGAACATGGTGGCAGCCACGTCTGGTCCGTTACCTACAGGCCACCACGCACTTAAAGCATAATTACGTCCAATGTTTAGTCCCAACGAACAAACAGCTCCCAGTGGACAGTAATTATTGCCACCTGTAAAGACCATCAGAGACATTAGAATGTGAAGGAAAAAGGATGTGAAGAGGAAGGAGTATCGGGCATCCGGAAACCTCACTCACCAAACGACACTGAAGCTGTCGCTTCACGTCGATTTCTTGTGAGACAGTGGTACCGCCCCGGACGAGCCTGCCCTATCTCGTTCCGAACGGTCTTGTTCGCTTGGCGCACTGTGATATAACAAAATGCTGCATTATGGTTTCTTAGATTTACGCGAATGTTACACATTGAAATAAAACTATTTTATACGGATTTTATCGTGATTTGGTTTAATTTTTACAAAGTAACGCGATTTGGTTTAATTTTGTAAAAATTAAACCAATTCGCGATAAAATCCGTATAAAATAGTTTTATTTCAAAATGCTGCATTATCTGTCGGTGTGAGTGGCGGTTTTAGTTTCCGCATTGTGATTGCATAAAATTATCAGTCAAATAAAAGCTGAATCCTCGGTTCTTAATATTCAGTTTTTATCAGCACAGTGACAGCCTCCGTGGCGCAGTTGGTTAGACGCCGGCTGTGAAACGAGAGGCCGCGGGTTCGATCCCCGCACCAAGAGAAATGTTTGTGTGGCCCACAAATATTTCTTTCGGGTCTGGGTGTTTGTGAGACCGAAAAGTCTCTTGTAGTTCTGATACCTGCGACACAAGACTTAATTGATCTTAATGTGGGGTCAGGACTATGTATGTGACTGTTGGGTGTATTTATTTATTTATTTATTATTTATTATTATCCAGGATAAATTCGATAGAATTGGTATTTGGGTATTTTTTTATAATTTGTAGAGTAGATGTATTAAGTGTCTGTTTGCGATAACTATAGTACCTAATAGTTAAAAATGTACTAAATAACCCTTAAGCTTAGAAATATGTAGCTGTGTTATCTGATTACAAAGTGATATGAAAATAACCAGGTTTGACTTATCAAACAAGAGATACTTATTGGATGATGGTAGGTGAAAACAAATTATAGAGAAGTATAACAAACACCCACTACTGAATACAAATATTCTTGCAGAAAACTTAAGCAAACAAACAAATGTTCGAACACATGGAACTAGCACCCCAAATCTGCTAAACTCCTTGAAAACGCACGGGGATGTAAGTAACAGTTCTCGAGAGCTCTTCAACTGATGTTGATCGTGGGGTGCCCACTATGGGGGTGTGAGTACTGAGTGGGGTAAAAAATGAAAGGAATTAAGCTTTTTATTTAATGGAATTTTTAATTCGAACATTAAAGAATTTAATTTGTTTGGAGGTGTGATAACTTGGAATAATGTTTAAAATATCCCGTGGACTTTTGGCGGTATGTTTATGAGCCATGTAATTTTGTCAATGATTCTCAGATATGGAAATGTTTAGTACGTGGGAATAATTATTGGATTTACAAAAAAAATATGAGTAAAACGGTGATTTTGGTTTTGTAAAGAACAACAGAATTCCCCGGGCTTCCATCGAAGAGAGACATCCTAAAAGAGAGAGAAACTATTTATCATCAAGGAGGTTTTATCTAGAATAAAATCTTACCCGTTTAAATTCCCATGCAGGAACAAAATTAAATTTATCACTTCAAATTACAAGGTTCCATATTCCATCGAAGCTAAAACAACGGCACAATCACATTATTATATGAAACCGCAGCAATCCAATTCACGTCGAAAACATCGGCAACGTTCGGCATTACTCGGCATTTATCGGATAATCGTATCCATCAACTCGGCAAAATGTGTTAGGCGCTTTCACGCTGCAGAGAGGCGCTGTCTCCGGCAATTTTCTTCCAACTAGTTCCAACAAAAACGAAGGAAGCCTATATTGGAGCCAACTTTCATATTTCCCGCAGTGCTACGTCCAAAGTAACTTGGCCTCTCAGTTGAAGGAAAAAGGTTGGGAATTAAATTGGGCTGGGAGATCTCGCAGCTCCAAGATGATTAGTTTGTGTTGCTAAGGGAATTTGAAGGTTTTTTGCTGTTGGAAGTTAAGATATGTCTATTTTTAGGGCATTGATTAATTGTTTATTATAGCTAAATATAGTCCGTTCCTTTATTTACGATCATTAACTATTAATTGTTACGTGAACTACATATTCTTTTCCAAGGTTTTCATGATACGCATCAAACATCGGTGCTTCTCATTTACCATCTTTGTAATTACTCGCTGAGCGGTTACCAAGATCCAACCGCTTCTGGCCAGGCAATCATACATTTGGACTTGTACTTACTATTAAGTGTCATTCAATATTTTTTAATCAAATACTGCACTCTGTCTATCCAACAAATTCAGCAACTATAATAATCAACATGAAATTGAATCTCCTAAAGTTGTTCAACTATTACCGTCATTTCCCGCAGTTTACGAGCGCATCCGATACAGTAAATATATTATAATGGTCAGAACATTCACGGGAGGCGTGCTAAAATCGCGCACTCCGTAATGGCGACAACTAATAAACTAACTTCATTAAATAACGCACAGCAAACTTGTCCACTGAGAATGTTATAAAGTACCACGATGACGTATTTTAGTGTTGGATGCGTTATTAACGCATGATATTTTAAATAAATAATAAATAAATACACCCAACAGTCATATACATAGTCCTGACTCTACACTAAGATCGATTCATTGTCGTGGGTATTAGAAACTACGAAAGACTTTTCGGTCTCACAAACACCCAGACCCGAAACAAATACTTGGGGTTCACACAAATATTTGTCTTGGTGCGGGGATCGAACCCGCGGCCTCTCGTTTCTCAGCTCTGGCATCGAACCAACTGCGGTACAGAGGCTGTCAAAATGTTGTATGCTCTTTGTTTTGGTGGTCAAGTTAATACTAGAGCTATTTGAGGAGGTACTAACATCGTAAGATGACAGGACTCACAGAGGGAATGAAATATTAATAACAACAAGCATGGAACCGATCTGATGGTGATTTATTAATCTAATGAATGAGGATGACAAATAATAGGGTCTAGTGATGAAACTAGTGGGATGGCAACGGAACTGCGCTCAACAATCTGTTTGCTCAAAATGCGTGAGCATGGGTAATTTATTCGTCCATTTCCTCGTGCCCAATGACGTAATATTAATATAATAATTATCTGCAGGAGACGTATAGATGCTTGGGTTGTGGATTAAAAAGCCCGGTTTCGGAAACCTACACGTAAGGCAGCCAGTCTTCAAATTGTAGGTCAAATCTTAAATGTGCCCGAACCACACTTGACATAGACTAGCTAGATTCGTAATTGTTATAAAAATAATGCCACATCCACACAATAATTAGCATTACCACAGTACATTGTAGTGTGGGAACGACATCACCTGAAGTTGGGAACTTTAGCGTTAATATGAGCTAACTTCATCTCGGTAATTGGATTTTATGAATACATTAAATATTTTCATAGTTTTAGCGGCAAACGTTTATGCTCTATTATGTTTGAAATGGATAAGTCTTGGGTAATAGGTATGGATGCTAATAGTTTTTCAAGGCAGTAAATGCGGGTTCGAATCCCTTGGCGGATCCCTCGATCGAATCCCTCGGTTTGTGTGAATTTTATTACACGCTGACTTTACGTACTTATTGGTCAAAGTAGAAACGATTTTTTTAAAGTCGTTAAAACAAATTAGGACTATAATAAGACTAATATCCTTTTCTTCAGCTACGGGAAGTCCACTGCTGAAAATAAGCCTTCCACGATGATTTCTATAAGGACCTGTTGGAAGCGGCATGCAGCAAATAGTAGTACGAAAAATTTAGAATAAGTTAATTTTTAGCGTTCGTATTCGGCTAATTTGCTAAATAACGGCTCACCTTTTTTAATGCTGGCGCGGCAAAGTGAGTGCACTGCTCCTGTTCGGAAGTGCGATACCGCTCAAAAAGAGAACCTAATGATACGTGATGGACAGTGAACTAAAGCATACACACAAACATCACGCCTTTTTATTATGAGGGATAGGTAGATGTGCTACCTGTACCTGGATACCCACGTTTTGCATCCCATGATGTGATGGCGAGCCTGACTCCAGGCTGGTAATGGATAAAACAATTCAATATCACTTTCCCCAACCTGGGATTCGAACCTGACACCTCAGCGTTGTAATCGTACCGTCGTACAACTGCGCCACCATTACCACTGGAAAGTGAATGATAACAGTATTATCACAGGTATTATAAAGACCAATGTTCAATATTGCATAACGATGCATGTAGCGCATTATAAACAACACGTGTACGTGAAATGACGTATAAATTTTTAAGTATCATTAATATTATGTACCCCACTTTCGGCAACATCACATATAGTTTCCGTGGTGTAGCGGTTATCACATCTGCCTAACACGCAGAAGGCCCCCGGTTCGATCCCGGGCGGAAACAATTATTTTTGCATTTATATGTGCATTTACGAGTATGTGAAAACGGCCTGTGAGAGATGCTCACATGCGACAATTTTAAAATTTCGATTAATATTTCTTTTATTAATTATAAAGTCGCTGTTGATACGAAAATAACCTGCTTTTAATAACAGTGACATTAGCTGTTGGTTAATTATAGACACGCCTTGCAGTACTTTTCAGATCCAAATTGGCTAGCCCGATTATGTAAACAGTAATTTTTACATTATGTTAATTAGTAGTATGTATACAGGTACATCCAGACTGCGGCGGAAAACGAAGCCATGCGGTTGTTTTAGTAGTTACAGACACAATGTCACTGAAATTTTGCAAGAAAAGCGGTAGTATTTTTTTTTGCATTTTTGAAAATAATTATGTTTGGGTGGTAAATACGTAGTTTATGCTAAAATTATAATTTAAACCCTTACGCACCATTCTGCCTTTAAAAATAAAACGGTGTACAATATTATGTTAGGTAAACTATGTATTTACCACCCAAAAATTTTTTGTAAAAAAAAAAAAACAAAAAGTGTCGTTTTCTTTTTGCGAAATTTTTATTTGCATTTTGTATGAAGTCACTAATACTACCACCTGAATTCGTTTTTGGTCGCAGTGTGGATATTACCTGTATAGTGTTCAATGTTATCATGTGGTCCAAAAATATTTGTTTCAAATATAGGTATTATAGGAAAGAAGGTCCTACAGTTTCCGATACTCATGACACAACAAATATATTATTTTAGAATCGGAATTGTATTTTATCCATACTGTTACATTCAAGAAACCATATCTCAAAAGATAACGATTACATATTTATTGCTCATATTACGTCGATCCAACAACTGATCTTGCAAAAAGCCCACCACGCTGCATATTGAATAGGAATATGCAAAATGAAGAATATACTTGGAATTTGGAAATACAATTTTCTACACACTGAATCCGGGAGTAGAGATCAACAGCTTTATATCAACGGATTTACATTGACAGGGACATTTCATATCGAAATAAAATTGATTCAGACGAACGCGGTTGTGACATCGTATGGATCTGAACACTCCGAAGATCTTTTTGAAAAATTCGTCGAATTTGTTTGGAAGTATATAGAGATGTTCAAGTGACTTGAGCATTTTGCATTATTTTAATATTTGTTTGTGTATAAATATGATAGATGTAAGTCCGCCAACCCGCACTAGGCCAGCGTGGCCTAACCACTCCCAATCGATTCCCATCGTGCCCAGCAGTGGGACGTATATGGGCTGATACAATACAATACAATGATAGATGTTATCAGATGTAAGGAAACGAAAATATAATTACATTCTTCTTATGGCAGTAGTTTTCGTCTATATGGGGAAGGCAAAATGATTATTTAACAAAATCATACAAGTAGTCATAAATAAAATAAAATAATAAAAAAAAAAAGCTCTATTTACACAGGGAGAGTTTCTCGCTTCGAAGATACGATTATCGTTAGGATAAAAAAAAGTTGCATCGTGTAAACGTTTGTCAGAACACGATAATCTACGGCGGTTATGTCATGCGATAATGGCATACGATTCTCGCCGCGAGAAACTATCTCCGTGTAATTCGGGGTTTATTCGGTCTATCTATATATCAGCCCATATACGTCCCACTGCAGGGCACGGGCCTACTCTACAATCGAGAGAATCGATTGAGAGTGGTTAGGCCATATAGTCCACCACGCTGGCCTAGTGCGGGTTTGCGGACTTACATACCGTAGAAATTCTTTTAAAATCGCTACGGTACGCAGATTTCCTCACGATGTTTTCCTTCACCGTTATTCGGTCTATCAATGTTAATTGTTGGCCTCCTTCAATAAACACCAATCGTTATGATCTTCAGTAACCTGCATGCATCCGCGACCAGGTACCTTTACAGGTCATCCTACGATTTGACTAAGCTCGGTATCCACTGCAACACTTGTCTGCTCCACCAACTGTCCATTCACATACTTGACCTACCCTCTTACAATTTAAAATGCTATTCCTTAGAGCAATGTTAACGATTTTGGTTATACAAGTAACTATTTTAATTAACAAGCCGTTGGGTCCACAGGTTACAGTGACCTTATCCTAGCAAATTTTGCGTAGAAAATCACAATATGTAAGTCACAAGTGGCCCCTTTTATTAAGTACATACTGAAACGCCCAAGCCAATTACTTATTTACTAAAGAAAACATGCATAACATTAAGTAAAGGTTGTGTTATTGTTACTCACTGCAAACTGCGGACTTGAGACTTTTCAGCGTTCGTGGTTCGTTTTGGTATGTCTTTGTAGTCGGAATATTTTTTTATTAAGATTTTAGTTTGTTTTAGTGTTATAAACATTAATATCCTTATTCATAGACAGTTTTAAAACCGATTTTAGCAATTGAATGTTTTGTCCCTTTCGAACGACTTTTCAATTTAGTTTGAGCGTAGAAGACAAAACGTGTGTAAGTGTAGAGCAGGGCTCATTCACTCATTTTCGACACAATTGTGTCGGTCTGGTCGAAATGCAAAAAGATATGTTTCCGCCCGGGATCGAACCGGGGGCCTTCTGCGTGTTAGGCAGATGTGATAACCGCTACACCACGGAAACTATGTACGGCACCGTCGAAAGTGTAGTTTGGATATCGAATAATTATAGGAGAAAGCGTCACGTAGCCATGTAGATATTTCAAAAATGTTTGAAGCCCGGTTGAATATGCACCAGCTTAATACAAAACAAATAAGAAAAATGTAAATCGTAATCGCAAATCGTGCTAAGTTGCACGCAAAGTTAAACTCAAAACTAATTGCAAATTGTTTATCATACCTACAGAATGCATGATAAATTAGTGAGTTTAAAAACTTAGAAAAAAAGGTTGGAAAAGCAAAATAAATAATATCTATCAATTCAACAAATTAATCCCCTGACATTAAAATAGCTTAACTCCCCAGCGTCGCGTGGTGCACTTATTGTACAATTTAGGACCTTACCCTACAAGGGGACTATCAAGAGGGTTCCTTCACACAGAATGCAATTTCCTTGACAAAGGCCCCAGGGCATTGCGTCCCGTATTTGACCGGGACAAGTGCTTTTTTACCTAAAATGTACGGGGCAACTAAATATTTGAATGCTGGATGTAAATTGATTTTTCAAGGTACTATTCGATAAGAGATTTGCTTGTAAAATAAATAAATAACAAATTAATTTGATCGTTTTTGTTGGCCCAGAAGCGGCGCGTAGTTTGGACTCAACTAGTTGGGCTCTCAAATTCGCAGAAGTTTTATGGATCCCAACGAATTTTCCGGGACTAGCAAAGTTGATTTTAAGCGCGGTATGGCTATATGCTTGTCTCCTATCATATCTCAGGATGGATATAAACTTGTCGAACTGTGGTGAAAAGGGGTTCTCTGCCTACCCCTTCAGTAATTCAGTAAACGTGAGCTTATATTATTACAGACATACTGTAATATCAATTTGATATGCGTTGTCATATAGGTTGAACGTGACAATTCATTAATATTCGGGATTAAGTAAAAGAGCCACGCTTTATGTAACCTTGAATATCATTATTTCATGAGAGGCACCTACTATGTTGTTTTCTTTTGTTACGTTGCTTGAAGCCCAAAAGCCGACCAAGCCGACCAAGCCGACTGTGAGCTGTTTATCTATCAATAAAATTATAATACAATCATTGCAAGTACAAGATGAAAATATCGCTCGGAATAGAGGTGTGTCAAAAAAATCTTGAGGCCATTAAATTTGCGTAATGATGTCTCCTCGCGTTGCATGTTCTGTTGTCTGTATCACGTTGAATAGTTTGAAGATTTATTCAACCTTATTCATTCCTTTCTTTTTCATGACGAGAACGCAATTTTGTGGTTCTATCACCTCTACCGTACCAAAAGTCTCGCTCATTCCAATTTTCGCCTTTCAGTGTAGTCAGTTCGCCGAGTCAGTAAAAAAGAAAATTATATTTTAACAGTTCTTAAAGCATGATTACAAACTTTACCCAGACATTACTATAGAAAACCTTTCAGAAACCAAACAGCAATCAAAATACCGGCTAACCCTACCGATAGGTCCCAAATAGTTTTCCACCGCATACCTATCACAACCGTAATTTCGTCATAACAATGGCACCCACCTATTGAAAGCTGTCAAATTGGAATGAAAAGCCGAAATATTGATCAGTCAGCCCCCTTTCTGGGGTCAATAACCGTTGATTGCCTTCATTGACGGATGGACTGTAGGTGTCGAACAAAATCAACTGAAGTATAGATATTTATACGATGGGGTGGGACATTAGTGTTCCGGCGAAGGGATAAGTTTTTATTGAAGTATAGTGGTTGTTTGGTGAAATATTAAAGAGTCTGCTGTGCGTTGAGACTAATTCATTGATATACTAGCTGTTAGAACAATAGGATTTTATTATGACATGAATTCTATAGAGAGATGCTCAGCATTTTCATACAGGCTCTAATTAGAAATTAGGAGGATTGTAATAGAATGAGTCTTGCTGACATTGCCAAATGGATTAGGAATTGAATTAACTGTGGGCTAGGCACATAAGTAAATAAATAATTAAATACATCCAACAGTCACTTACATAGTCCTGACCCCACACTAAGATCGAGCCTTGTGTGGTAGGTATCGGGAACAACGAGAATCTTTTCAGTCTTACAAACACCCAAACCTGAAATAATCTGATTTTTTAATATACATCTTAGACTGCCCTCATAATTTCCTATTTTTTATTAGAAATTGCCTAGTGTGATAAGGCCGCCTCTTGTTCTATTATTATGCCATTTATTTACTGTAAATGTTTATTTGTGTGCAATAAAGGATTAATAAATAAACATCTAACCAACTGCACCACGGAGGCTGTCAATACGCACATTACACACACCGCATAACGCGAAGACCTGATCCCTGATGGATGTTAAGGTTCTCGATAGGATACCACATACCGGTTATATATCAATAAAATATTATATTGAAGCCTCCGTTTTGGTCGTGCCTCATACCATAGTAGTTCTAAATATTTTCATTGCTAGAAATACCTTGTATATGTTACTTTGTTTGACTAAAAGTGTCTTTGTCTTTAATATATAGCAGTATTTATCATAAAATTAAATGGTTAATACATACATACATAAATTCACGCCTTTATCCCCGAAGGGGTAGACAGAGGCGCCACCAGGACACCCACATTTCGCCTTGTATGTTTCGTCCCACGATGTGATAGGGGGCGAGCCTATCGCCATATTGGGCACAAATTCCTGACCCCGGACTGATAATGAATAGAAAAATCCAATATCACTTTGCCCGACCTGGGACTCGAACCCGAGACCTCAGCTTTGTAACCGTACCGTAATACAACTACGCCACCGAGGCAGTAAATGGTTAATACTCGTATAATACTCGTATTATTTACCTAATAATTGTGTGACGCAATCACGTTAAGTTTGAACAAATTTTATGGTGGTTTGTTTTGTATTTGATGTGAATTATAATATTATAATAATGCTGGAAGAATACTGCTGTTTAAAAAATAAAAGACCTAACAATATTTCTCTGATAATTTGATAGTGCTCTCGAAAATTAATGGAAAATTACCGAGGAGTTATTAAACTTGGTGAAGTTATTAAGTAATTAAATGTTTATCGGCAATTGCTTCCGTTATCTATTAATGATACTTGGTTCGTGACCTAAATACAGCCTATCATAGCTGTACATAGAGCGTTGGAAATTAATGCTATGTATTATTCATTTGAGTAAACGTTAGCCAAGTTGGGCAAAGACTGGACTATCAAAAGGGAGGTTGCGGGTTTAAGCCCGAGCTTACATAACTTTTTGGAGTAACGTTAGTAATTGGTTTAAATCTGCACACCTTATCTCATTTATTTAACCTCTCGGTGGTGGATTTGGATTTGGATGGGCATTTCAGTTTGTCCTGCTAGTAAAAAAATAGGCGTACAAGCATTTACGACATCAGGTGGTATGCATTATGGCGATCGCTTTCCATTACTTCTTTGCTATACTATTTTTTTACTACTACCCATGCTAGTTTCATACCAGAACATTTTTAGACATAGTCAGCATATTATTCTTAAGACAAGGATACACAGAAAACGAATAAAAATAAAGTTATACGTGAAGGTTACTCAAAATATTTGAGGAGACATACACGTGAACAGTGATAATTAGGATTATTATTGTCGCATCACCTTATAATACAAGCCAATAGAACACACAACAAAATAAAAACAAAACACTCGAAAATGTAATTTTAAATATCAGTGTTTTTAGTAATATATTTTTACTCGTTCAACAGCACTTGACAAATTCATTAAAGCACACAATTCGAGGCAACTACCTCCCGGCTGTATATTAACGATTTCCAATGTAGCAGCGCACTTTCAACATTTTAATTTTAATTAAAATCGAATGCTCAATTAACGTTCAGTTTTATGATCACCTGTGTACCGATGGTCGTATTTTGCACGTATTTTTATTACAATATTTAATCGTACGTTGGGTATTATGGGAAAGACATCTGAAAAAATCTAAAGCTTAAATGAAATAGATAAAACACTGTCTTGTTTCCGATAAAATGAAGAATTAAAATAAAATCACAGGCCATGTGTCTTACCGTCAAGATTGGCACTACGTGTGCGACTGTTGGATGTATATTTTATTAATACAGTTGGTCCACAAAGAAATATAGCATATTTTGCACAATTATGTAGATACTAAAATATCATAAAATGTTTCCTAAATTCTCGTATATAATTCTATCAATGTCTTTATGCAGAAGTATTGTCTGTGTATATGCCATAGCAAAGCAATCTCTTGAAGTTTGTTTACAATTCACTACCGACTCGGTTGCGTCAATACTATTGACCAACTGCTAAGGTAGACAATACCATAACGAGCCAGTCTACGAGATGTCCTCAATCGAAAAGAGAGTTAGACTCAATTCCATTTCAATTTAAAAAAAACCTTTAAGCACACACCATCGAACTAAGTACCTCAGCAAACATTGCTTTAACACATTCTACGATATCAAACAAGTCTAGACCCATCCAAATTATATTGACCTCTAGAATATCCACAAATTCACGTACTCTTCAACTATTTGTGAACACTATCCAATAGCTTGGAGGTCTACACAAAATGGTTTTTAGAATTGATAAGGGTGCATCCAGATTAACAGGGAGATCGACAAAGAAATGCAATTAAATGTAAAATAGGGGCTGTTTCACACGATTGTTGACGCGTCGTGACGAATGGGGACGAATAGGTGCTAGCATTTCCTCTTCGTTTCGTTTATTTGCCAATCCTGATTTGAAATGGGAATCTACTTTAGCCTTTAAGTATTTCTGTATATAGCTAGTTGTTTTCAGAGTTAGTAAGTTTCAATAGATAGAGGTAGGCAGTTAAAAAAATATTTATGGTTATCTATGTATGTCACACAATAATAGAACAAACCAATAGCTTGTGGCTTCATAATCTTGTTATCTAGAAAGCGGCTACTTATTTAACTACAAGCCTATGTGTACCCTTACATTTACTGTCAGAGTAATTTAAGTGCATTGGTGACCTAGTGATGAAATTACTTTTTAAATCTTGTCCGAACAATGAAAATCATTTCAGTGATACTTAATTTGTTAAGCAGGACAATAAGAAACTCAACATTCTGAATAATCTCTTAACAACTGAAATTAATGCATATCTAACTTAAATTTTAAAGATATACCTATTCATTAAGTAATTGATCTAACCAAAGTCGTTTCCATATAAACGAGTATTTCCTAGATATCGTATCGCAAGTGCTTACCTATTCATAAAACGGAAAGTTTAAACTCCCGGGATTACTGTTAGCGCCCCGGCGGACCAAGGAGATTTATGCATTTTAAATTACTGCTAAAACATCGTACCGCTTTTACTAACCACGACTAGCTCGATTTTAAGCAAGATTTGAGATCATATGGTACATGTTTTTGGTTACATAAATCGTATTTTTTACCAAAAAGGCAAAATTGAGCAGGTCGCGCGCTTGCTACTAAGCGTCATGTCTGCCTTTAAGACAGAAAAACACTATACAGGACAGTTATGTATTGTATTCCAATTGTCACCCCAAAACATTTATAGACGTTAAGTTTCTAGCTTAGTCATTTTACTTGATACAATAGTCCTTGAAATTGGATAACAACATATTGTTTATAGCATTTTTATTACCTTAAGTGTCGTGGTCTATTAGGTCAATCTCGTCTTTAATAAAATTCATGTCAATTAAATAACAGTATTTCGGTTGTTTAAAACCTCACACATGTCCCCGACTTATATCAATACATCCACGGTTCATGTACATTAAAATTAAATCGTTACATAGAATCAACATCGTGCGGTTTAATTTTCCCCATTTCGCTGGTCAAAGGTTCAAATTTAATATGATTATCATTAACTTTGGATTCTGTGCTGCGCAGCTTCCACTCACAAAGGGATATGCTACATAACTTTATAACCGCAACTCCAAGTTAGTTAATTAAAATGATATATTACTGTATAGTAAATTAGTTTTCAAATTTAAGGAAGTATTCACTTGTGACGACGAGTTTGCCCATTGAAGTTCGAGCTTTGCCAATTAGGATAAGTTATATTGGTTCGTAATTAGGTCACGTTTCCAGATTTTAAAAAAATGAGAGTAACATAATATTTTGTAATGATGTACACATAGATATTTAAAACTAAATGTACGGAATGTTCCACCAGTTTCTTAATCAAACACGTTTTATTACTTTACTCCCTCCAGGTCACAAAGACGTGTTGTAAACGGTTTGCATCCAGCGACTTTCTACGACCTCTATTAATACATCCTATTCCACATAACCATAATTATCAGACTTCCAATCAGTACAAATTTCGTGATTTCGATTCGATTCAATACACAAAGCCGTGATTCACAAGATCATAAAAAGAAATAACATTGAAATATGATAGAAAGAAGAACAAAATACAAGTACAACAACACCTTTTCCAAAGTATAGCAGAAATAAACACTAAACTCATCGCGCAAGCTTCTAGCAAAAAGTCTGGTTTCGCTTTATTAGATTCCCCAATAAGCTAATGCATCGACTGATGGAGTATCCTCGTGTCTTAGGTCGGGAGCGGTCCAGTGCATCAGTCTTGTGTGGGCTGACGCGTCATCAATCACCCAACGCCTTATAAACGGTAAGAGGATGCTCAGTAGTATCGCATGAAATTATTTCAGCGGAATTTGATTTCAGTTACACGGACGCTGATATTTAGAGTTTTGTGGGTAGTAATGAAATTATTTATTTCATGTTTATAGTTTTCTTTGTGCAGATTGAAATTACAATTGGATTCAACAAGTTTTTAACTCAAGTTCTGACAAATGTTGATTTATTCTGTCTTTCGTTATAGCGTAACAATTGAAATTTTAAAATAGGTGTATCAGAAATTGTTATTAACTTTAATGACATTAAGAGAATGAGAAGTCTGGCATCTTTATTCAGTAGATCGCTGAATAGGTTAAGTCCACGTTGATTATGAAACACAACTTTTTGATTGTTTTTGGATGTAGGTATAGTATAAAATCAATTTATGAATATTGGAGACTATTTTATCTAATGGTAAGTATCTCTTTCATGTTTATCTAATCAAATTGTACATGGCTTCCCAGAATTGCTCATTTACAAAATTGTGTTTATCTTTTGTCTCAAAGTTTTAGCAACGTAAAGTCAGCAAGCAGCGATAAAAAGGAAAAGGCAAGCAAGGTTTAGATATTAGTTGGAAGAATGACGATCTCTGTGACGTAATGGTGTGGAAAACGACTGAGATGTACGCAACTCATGCGTTGTTTAACCCTTCTCGAGACAAAATGTATACAGATGTGCAGACTTTAGTAAGTTTTACAGATAAATTTTAGCAGTGGCAGGGTTATATCTTAGAGGCTTCTAATCCAGTTGGCTGAATTTGTTTTACTAGGGCTCAGAGGTTTAATGTGTATCTTGAGTCTAGCTCGTGTCGAAGTTGTCAGATTATGGAGCGTCAAATGTTGTGGGTACAAACCCTTTTCACCTCTTCAACTGTTATGGTTTTTGTGCAAACTCATCAGCTGAGAATATGTTTTGCAAAGCTTACAGCCGGTGATATACTGCTAAATATTTCTAGGCTTTATACAATGTAATTCGCAGGAACTGTGCCTGGGAGAGAAATAATCTTTGTATCCGACTCATAGATTTAATACAAGCTTTAATGAAAATATCGAGAACCCTTGTTGCACACGAAAACGGAACGAATATAAACTAACTTTCATTATATATTTTATAAAATCTATACAAACACCAAGTTAAACAAATAAAAAAATTAAGCATCTTCTTTTTACAAAATCATTACTTTAAAAATATGGACACCATTACTTTGGCAACATTACAAACAAAAATAATTGTAACGTCTTCAACGTCTTTTATACAAAGGTGCAATTAATTTCTTGCAATTTTGAGCACTTCTCCAAAGAAAGAAAGCTATTAAAGAGAAAAATGTAAGGTGTATTTGTACAGGCGGAGTGATTTCGCTTGAATAAAGAGGGTAGGTACGGAGGGCTTGCAAGGTACACCCCTTGTTCGTCTGCTAGGGATGATATTAAGCAAAAATAAGCACGGGTTGTGAGCATACGTCGGAGTTAGTATGGACACGTTTGTTTGTAGATATTATTCTAATGAACTTCTTATTTTCTATTGTTTTCCTTAACCAAAATTTACTCGCGTTAGTGTATGAAGAGTCCTTTATGACTTACTGCGGCATTGCGTAATAGTTGTGTTTTCGGCAGGCGTTTTAATTTACCACCTAACTGACCTATAACGATACCAATAAGACGGTGTTTCTTTTTAAGGTCATGAATTTTATTTTCGTATCTGTCTGTATATTTTCTAAAATGAAATACACAATGAAAAGAAATGGAATACTACTCTACCAAGTATATCCAGCCTGCACCCGAAAACGAAGCCAGATAGAAGTTTTAATGACTTCAGACACTATTCTACTAAAAATTTCCCAAAAAAGGTACGATTTTTTTTGGATTTTTTTACCTATCGTCGTGTTTGGGTGATAAATACGTTTTACCCCTTTTATGTATAAATATCCAATGATACGCAAGTGCTTTTAATTATTATTTTAGTAAAAACGATGTATTAACCACCAGTGGCGAAGGGTGACATTTTTTAAAAGGGAAGCCGAAGCTCAAAACACAAAATATGTTTATTTTCTTTATCCTGTTACTAGCTTCTGCCCGCAAACTTCGTCTGCGTGGTTAATTTTATTTGAAATCTCCCATCCCGTCCCGTCCCATCCCGTTATATCCCGCCCGCCCCGTCTCATTCTCACTAATGAAATGTAATCCAGTCCCATCCCATCTTTTTGAGTATGAAAAAGTAGCAAATATATCGGAATTCCTTCTTCATCCCACGGGAACACTATTTTTTTCGGAATAAAAAGTAGTCTATGTTACTTCTAATACCTCCAAGAATATGTGTACAAAGTTTCATGATGATCGGTTGAGTGGTTTTGCGTGAAAGCGTAACAAACAAACTAACATTCACATTTATAATATTAGAAGGGCTAAGGGATTACGAAATGACTACAATGCGACTAGTACTAAGTAATCTGTGAATGCGACTGATAGTAAGCGTAGTGCAGTCCGAATAGAGATTAAAAATTTACTGTGTGATGTTTCACAGAATGAACGCAAAACGCGACACACTTATGCACGTGTGTCCTTATATTCGGACCTTTGCGAATATCCTCCCACCAGCAAATTATTGCTTCGAGAATCTTACTCACCAAACTAAAATAATGGGTTTCATTTGGTAAGTGATATTGTGGCAGATCTGCCTATTGCGGCTGTCAATTAAATTTTAATATTTTCGTTACCTATGTACTTATACAATATTTACAATGTCCATGAAATAAAAAGTAAACCATGCTTACATAATGAGAAAAATAAAAAAGTATATTTCTAAACTGCACGTGAATATAAGATTAATATAAAAGAAATAAAAACCTAGACTCAATATGTTAACAAGTACGATAGCCCCGCATTTATCAGTTGTAACATTAGTAAGACAATGTATTCCTCAGGCGAGGATCGAGCACGTCCTAAAATCTAAACACTAACTTTATTTGTAAAATCGACAACCTAAACATATTAGTACGCTCCTAACGATTAGTAATTTCCATTAAAACCATAATATTAATATTACACATTTTGTAATTAAAAACATTTAAAACTAATTGCATGAACCATGAATATATTGTAAAAATGTAAATACAACACTTATAAATACATTAAACTCCGCATTTCGCTATTGTAATAAGTAATATCTATACCTAAACACACGAAATGCCGGAGAAGCTGCGGCTTGTCTCTTGCTTTTTTAGCGTAAATTGAACCTTAAATCATTATCAATTTAAGGTACAATTTTGCGTGGTTTGTTGCATACTATACAATGCGTAACGGGCGGCGCGGCGGCGCACAGTGGGTCGAAACGGCTATTTTTGTGACATAGGATTTTTTTTCGGATTTTCCAATTTTTTTTGACGCCAACGTTTTGATATTATCATTCCTTACACTATTCATTCTTTGTATTTTTTTGCTTAACCCTATAATTTCGGCAAAAAAAAATATTTTAGGTTTTTAATGTATGGAACGCACTATAAAAACCTAAATTTCTACGAAGTCCTGCTAGATCCTGCGTTGAAACCTTATTTTTCTGAATCTTGGTCTGTTCTACTATACTTCTATACTTCGAAAGTCTGCATCGACCTGCAACTTTTTCAGTTATGCAGTTCGAAAGAAATGATAAAATTCAATATTTCCCAAAAGATTTTTTACAATTATCTTCAGTAAATTTTACACAAATAAGATAAATAATTAATCTAATAAATTAACAAATACCAAGGAAAACTTGTATATGTGCCGTGCCAGATTAAAAAAAAAACAAATGATGGAAATAACTAAAAAATAATAATAAAAAAGGCTAGTATAAAGCCTATACCTATATACTACTCACTATCACTACTGTTTTGTAGATCTTCTAAAATACTCTCTACATTAATAAATTCTAAGTCTTCTGGTTTTGATGGCAAATGCAGAAGCTCTTTAGCTTTTGTTGAGAGAACCATAACATGTTTTTTTGTCATGCGTGATCTAAGACTTGTGATCTTTGGATCAGATGACAAAAGGAGATTATGTAAGCTGTCCTCATTCGAAGATATCCTACTAATTTTTCGGGAATGATTTTCCCTATATTTTCGGAAGTCTTTGTTCCGTGCTTCTGCGGCTTCTTCCGACAGCTTCCCAATGGGTATAGCCCCAAAATGTTTAATTATGTCAGCCCCATGAACTAATAATTTATGTACACTGGAAGGCATATAATACCACGGATATAAATCAACATATAGTTTTGCGGTTTCGGTAGAAAATAAAGCGAATTTAGTAATATCAACACGCTCTCCAGACGCAATGGTTTGTAGAATGATATAAAAATTCTCTATCAACTGCTCATTAATGCCAGTGATACGTGCTGTCATGGCTGTATTTTTAAAAAATCTTCGAGCCGTATTACCATCATTAGTGGTGCCTGCTCCTTGCTTCACTATATCAATTAGCAAGCCACATTCTTCTTTAAATTCTTGTTGAATTGCAGACTTTCTGGTCTTCATTTTCTCTTTATCGTCACCCCTGCAGTTCCATTTCTTAATCTCCAAACGGTAAGCTATGTGGAGTAGGCACTCCATGCATCTTATCCACGCATGCAATGATGACAATCCATACTGGTACATTTCTTCATTCTTAGATCGCAGTTTGTGGGATTCCAAATTATTCATTTCTGTTGGTTTCGCTTTGCAAATGTCACAAACTGCTGTTGAAGTCTCAGAAAAGTATGAAGTTATTTTGCCGTCAATCATTGTCATCATTAATTCGTGGGCAATTTTCACTTTCCTAAATATAGATGGCTGGAGTGCCTCGATTTCTCCTGATATACCAGCTTTTATAGCTGCTACAGTAATTTGTGTTTCTTTTGTGAACGTAAACATAATGGGACGACAGTAAAATGTGGATGAACTTCGATCGTTTTCCCATAAAACCGTTCCATCATCATGTTGTAGTCTTATTGGAACAAGACTTGCCATAAATATACTGGAATCGTCCACGCCTACTTCAGAGATCTGCTTATAATTGCTTTGCCCCGAGGATCCATCAAAGCCCCATTTGCTGATAAGCTTCAGGTCAGTTGCAGAATCTAAATCGAACTCAATTGTATCCAAAAGCCTTGAGGCTGTCAAGTTGAGCAGAGCTTGCAATTTAACTGATGCCGTGCAATCACTAAATGTCATATCCTCCTTTCTTGGGTAACATTTCAATTTTGCTTCTTTTAATTTGTAATAAGAAGGATACAATTGAAAGCCTTTTTCGCTTGCTGATTCTCTTAGGTTTATATATTGTGCCTTCGACAAATTTAGGGAAACAAGTAGCGCCAACGCTTTATCAGCAGTGTATGGAACATATTTTTTTGCATTCAAGCAATTATTCACTTTTGTTATATCTTCTGGATTTTTAAGTAAATGGTTTATTATATTAGCGATGGCTTCTTGTCCATTACATTTCAGTGTATTTGATGTAGCTGCAATTAATTCTTCCTGAGACAAATTATTTTGAATTTGGTCTACTCGTCTTCGTTTTTGTCTGTTGGACAAATCATCGAATGATTTTCTGGGACAAATCAAAGCTGTAGAAGCTTTCGATGTGGATGGAGACAGATTCTCAAGACTTAAGTCCTCTTCATGTCTTTCGTGTTCTTCATGTACTTCATGTTCTTCGTGTCTTTCGTTTAATTTTAGTCCTTTAGGCCAAATTATTTCACTTTCTAGCCAATCACCATTTTTTTTAATAAAGTTAGAAAATATACGATTGCATTTTTGCCATCTAGCAGTTATAGAAGAACAGAATTTTACACAAAACTTTTGAAGCACTACACTATTTTCTTCAGTCACGTTTATTTTCTGTTGCAGAAAATCAGAAAGTTTTTTGCTATCTGATAGAGATCCAAGCTGGTCTCTTAAAACAACAAACAAATCGAGATTAGTAACTAGACCCTCCATGATACCGAAACAAGGATTCAAAATAAAATGGTATGGATCGTAGCACGGTTAAATTTACATTAAGAACGAATTCAAAATATAAGTCATTTTATACCCTGGGCAATAAACAAATTTTATTGCCCTAGATGCTCTCATTAATGATAGAACTAAGTAAAAGGACAAAACATGTTTACAATCGATATCACGAGAATGTTTGTTTTGTTTTAGTTAATTAAAGACAATAAACAAACAGTAGTTGTAAAACAATTAACTAAATGCACCTGTAATCTCCAGATGTCATCAGTGTTAATGACTGAAAGTAATCCTTTGCCATCTGGTGGTCCATTTGCATTTATGATTTATTACTGTGTTTACGTTAATTGTGTAACCACATGTTTTGGGTACAACAACCAATTATGCCAATAAATATTTACTTATTTACTTCTATTGTGTTATTCTATTAGATTTTTATATAATAGTTTGTATATCCACAATGTTTTTGTCTTACTATCTTGTGGTTAAATTGACTTAAAATGTCAATTACAAAATTAGAAATAGTACTATTTTTACCATTTTTCCGATCCCTATAACTGGAAAAGTTGCAAGTCAATGCAGACATTCGAAATGTACAAGTAAAGTAGAACTGGCCAGGATTCAGAAAAATAAGGTTTTAACGCAGGATCTAGCAGGACTTCGTAGAAATTTAGGTTTTTATAGTGCGTTCCATACATTAAAAACCTAAAATAATTTTTTATGCCGAAATTATAGGGTTAAGCAAAAAAATACAAAGAATGAATAGTGTAAGGAATGATAATATCAAAACGTTGGCGTGAAAAAAAATTGGAAAATCCGAAAAAAAATCCTATGTCACAAAAATAGCCGTTTCGACCCACCGTGCGGCGGCGCGGTGGCGGCGGGGCGGCGGCGGGCGGCGGCGCACGGGCCGCGCTAGTGTTATTGAATAAGCCGAACAATTTTACAGGAATTCGCCAGAGGTCGCACCGCGTCGCAATAAAAAGGACTTACTGTGCCGCTTCCTAGTAATGTTTACGTATCTGGCCGACAGATGTCGTTGAATGTAAAAAATAATAATTGAGTTTTGATATTAAATAAATAAGTTTGAATAATTTGCTTGTTTATAGTGTAATGATAAATTACAAAAGGGAAGCCGGTAGGAACTGGCTTCTAAGGAGCCTTCGCCACTATTAACCACCCAAACACGATGATACTTAAAAAATTACAAAAAAACGTCGCTTCTTTGCAAAATTTTTAGGTGCAAAATGCAAGTCCATAATCACTAAAACTACCACCTGGCTTCATTTCAGTCGCAGTTCGGATACACGCTGTATAATGCTAAATTTTTTTCGTTAACACTTGTCATCAGCAACACCGATTAGTGTCGCGATTCGGTCTCATCCACAACCTTCTCACGAGGCTGGCAGCGGTAATGCGGCCAGAATGACAGTTTGATTCACTTAGCTCGTGTTACACAGTATAAACGCGCCATCAAGCATCGGGGGTGAACCGGCCACCTTTGTTTGGGGTGAACATTTTTTCATCGCGCCCCGACAGGCTGTTTTTTTTAATCGTATTTTTCCGCGGAAGCTTCACGCTTTTTTTCATGTTTTGAACATAGCCGGCTAAACAGTGTTTTTTCGGAATAGAATTTGTACGGATATAATATTTTTTTGCTCGCGGATTTTGTTTCGTTTGACGAATAGCCACGGTTGAGTTATGTGGGTTATCACGTTTTTTCATGATAGTTTTTGGTGTGTTTTAATTAAATTACAAACTAGTTTTTGGCTTGACTAAATCTGGCAAATTAAAATGTACATAATATGTTAGATTGTCAGGTCTGAAAATGCCTTTGTTATTTCCAAATTAAAACTGCATGGCACTATACAGCAGATTTTTTTACCGAATAACCAATCGATTGTCGGAAAAAATATATTATGAAAATATCTCCTACTACCTAAATACGCTTTGGTTCCTGGAAATCAGAACATAATGTAACGTGTACATAGATTTAACTAATTGTATATTGAACTATAGACTAGTTGAGATCGTAATGGCCTGCCAATATAGAATCCTTAGTTTTGCTCACAAGTTTACTGTTATTTATTGTCAATTTTTACATAATAATTATTGCTCGCTTTAGAGTTAAAGGAAAAACTTCGTAACGTAGAGTCGCGTAGCACAAAAGTTGCAAAAGATTTTAAGTTGATTTCTATGAAATTTATGCGATCAGAAATTGTCTTTAGCATAAGACATATCTTAAATAAAAGTTCATTACAAAAACATCAGTATAATCTAGATGAAATTTAAATATACCCAATACAAATTGTATTTGTACGTACTTGCGTTTGTAGTATTACGGGGAATCGTGGTAGACAAAATACCCACAGTGAAATATTTTATCGTCAGTTTCTTTCAATGCAATAATCCCATAATATTCTTATTGAAAAGCAGAAATGGAAAAAGAAAACGGCAATAAACGGTACACGAGATAAAGAAAAAGACCCTCAGAGTATTTTAACCCTTATGCAAAACGTCTTCTTTGATTCTCAACACAATTTCAGACTTAAAATAGCTGGAAGTGAAAAAGAACGATAAAGAATATTTTAAGTAAAAAGGTAACTATCTATTATAAAATGGATTTAAATCAGCAGTTAAAAACTTCACTTTCAGTCATGGTTTTAATTTAAGCTGGAAGGTTTTGGTCCCTCCCTTTCATAGACTTGTGATGT
The DNA here is from genome assembly GCA_949752805.1 of Deilephila elpenor. Lineage (NCBI taxonomy): Eukaryota > Metazoa > Arthropoda > Insecta > Lepidoptera > Sphingidae > Deilephila > Deilephila elpenor. The sequence continues at coordinate 3,791,766 of OX457096.1, read as the reverse complement.
ATAAATATTAAATACATATTATGAGAATACATCAATTTTAAGTCCAATTATTGAAATTATATAAAATACTTCCTTTGAAGTTCTACCGATAGCTTTCTCAGTTTCTATATCATTAAATTATTCGACGCAGTATTTATGTATTTTTATTTATAAACCGCTATATTCAGGTACCCTTTTATAATTTCGCGACACCCAGCGATTCTCGAAGCCATCGGATATTTTTCAATAATTTCACCCACAAGAAAATAATGGTCGCCATAAAGTTTATGACGCTTAAAATATGACACCAAAGTATTTGTAAGTTTAGTTCACACCATAAAAAGAGACGTAAAATCCGAGAGATTATCGAGTTTATATTTTTCCAATATGTATTCCATACTTAAAAGTTTATGGTGGTTTTATGCAGCGAATACAAAAACCGCTAAACTGGGATATGGGGATATAATTCTATAACTTATCCTGCAAGAATTAATATCATTTTGGCGGTTTATTTATTCATTTATTTGCTATATTCGATCAGAGCACAGTATCGGTGTGCCGTGCCTTCCCTGATAACCGATATTTTCATCTAGCCCCAACTCTCAACACGGTTACATTGACATATTGTGTCATTGATTCAAATCAGTTTAAAATTGATGGTCTTAAGACACTTTCCATGGGCTTGGATTTGAAATAAAACTAGCATAATTAATTTTAATAGTTTTTGAAGAATTTCAGATAGTATTATCACGTTAAATTTTTTTTTAATTTGGAAGTCACAGATTCTTTATAAAATAAATTCATCTAGCAAATGTAAATCCGCTGGGCCAATATTGGCACCAACGCGGAGTGGCGAACGCGTCGGGTGCCCACCGCACGCGGTTTCGCAATTTCGGCTGAACAGTCCGCGCTGTCCGCAGGCGACGAAATCTCGCCTATTACGTGTGCTGTCGCTATCAATGGCGACAGGATGAGTCAAATTTAGCTTTGTTTGGTGGGGTAGAATTAATATTGTCGAATGCCATGGTTATGCTTTGGTGAATAGTATTTTTAATTATTGTGATGGGCACTTTAGGTACCTACCATGTCATAATTTTTAAATGATATTATAAACTAATCTGAAAATAATGTTTAATAAATCATAATACCTACCATCACTAACCTGCAATCACTTATAGCTGCAAATAAAAAACTCATTATTACTCATTGACTGCCTCGGTGGCGTAGTTGTATTACGGTACGGTTACAAAGCTGAGGTCTCGGGTTCGAGTCCCGGGTCAGGCAAAGTGATATTGGATTTTTCTATTCATTATCAGTCCGGAGTCAGGAATTTGTGCCCAATATGGCGATAGGCTCGCCCCCTATCACATCGTGGGACGGAACATACAAGGCGAAATGTGGGTGTCCTAGTGGCACCTCTGCCTACCCCTTCGGGGATAAAGGCGTGAGTTTATGTATGTATGTAAAAAACTCATTATAAATCTTGATTGTGGATTACGTGACCCAATTAATACCCAACTATATTTTATTAATAATTGGGCCTAATATATTGATAAAACCAGTACTTTATCAGATAAATCATACATTTTTGGCATTGAACTTATCCTTGTGTATAAAAAAATACAAAGTCCACATCATATTTTAATATCACCACTTTATGTCATCTTTACTCCACACTAACACATTTACTTCAACATTTTTAATAGCAAGCATTTATTCCTATCGGGCGGAAGACGATTTCCGTTCAGTGGCCTTCAGCACACATAATACCACGTTGCGCCAGTCAGCCTGTCCGCAGGGTGGATAGCTGAAATCCGTCGGCCGTAAAATCCTTTGGCTTAAATCGCTTAAGCATTGCCTCATCACGCCTGGCGGTCGTTCATACCATTTATTTGTTGCGCTTTTTGTCGATGTGTTCCGATATTAAATTTCTATTCAACTCTTCAAAGCCAATCGTTTGGAAATTTTCCAGCTTTGGAACGTTTCAAACGCTGCGGTAAACATTACTGATTGCGCTTTATGCGGTATCATTTGAATTTATGATTGAAGTCGGTTTTAATTTAAATCGTGTATTACGAGTATCAATTTAATTAAGCCTGTTGGAAATATATTTAGATTTTTTATTGAGAATTATTCGTGATTGATAGGAAGTAAATATTCGCGTTAAAGCTACTCTGGACTTTAGACGTCAAATTTTCTACTCATGCAACCTATCACTTTAACGCCTAGGATAATTTATCACCAATTACTTTGCTTGAACACGCTGAGCAGATTTCTCATATCCTTCACATTCACAAGGAAACGCGTTTTTGTATATTAAATTATCTGATAATTAACTACGGATTAAAAATTCATACATCAGACCTACGTTTCAGCAGCTCGGAGTATTACTTTCTATGCTATCACCCACTTAAAACTACCTGAGGCCATTTAGGAAATGTTTTCCCTATATTCTGAAATTTTCAAAATGCGCACACTCTAAACTCCATCAAAGTATTCGCATCTTAACTACGGTTCATAAGATGCGAACTCGCAAGAACTTCTTCCACATTAAGCTATTAGTTAAGAAATTCAAGCCCCCGCAACTTTCAAAGCGTTACAGGCACTTAGTGAATTTATCTTAGAGAATTTAAGTATGTGCAGTAAGTATGTTAGTGGCAAATGTAGGAAATGCTTTAAACTGTTCACAAAGTTGATTACTGCAATTGAAATTCTAGTGCAAAAGACAGTAATGTGAATTGAAGGAAGCGAGTGCTGGAAACAGCTAACTTTTGTTATGGTACAGCTACGTTGTACCCAGTTTTCAGCAAGCAGCGAAAGTAGGTTTAATACCACCGTTTTATAAAGAACTAAGACTGCTTCGTTCCTTCAGTCAATAGATTACCAATAACCCAATAATTCCTAAATCGTTGAAATTCTTTTATACCCTTCCATCACTATATCTTTCGCTTCAGAGACCAAAACGCAGTCACGTGCTTTCTGTTATTACAGTCCTCACGTAGTTTTACGCACTTATCCTTTCAGTGCATTAGGAAATCTGATATTTAAAAAAATAGCATCCAGCTAACTGTACATAGCCAGTGTGCATGATCACCACTCACAAGCACGTTGTCTGACTCATGATTTTTTTGTTCCAATTCTTTTTCTCTCTCTGTTCCTCTTTCTTCAGTCACAGGAAATGTACTTCTGAACACAACCAGTTCACGCAAGTTAAAATATATTTCTTATGTGTAGATTATAGTATCTAATGTTATAGGTACAGATGGAAATATATTGAACGATACCGCAACAATAATACATATACCCCAATATATAAATTTACTATTTAATATAGTACAAATGTATCCACCTGTTAATAATTTGGTAACGGGATGCAACCGCAAGGCTGTGGACGCGTGTCGGGCGCAGTGCGACTGCGGTTAGCACATATCCTCGTGTCTCCAGCAAATGCATGTTTCATATACAAACTTACTTACAGTTCGAAGCAGATGCTGCAGTTGGAAGTTCCAGATTTAGAGTAATCTGTTGTAGGAGAAAGTTTTTGATCTTTGATCTTGGATTTGATAGTGTTTATACTTTTATTTTAACCTACAATACATAGGAAACATGGATGTGTCCTATTGAGCATATTTCGTATATAAAGCATTAATTGTATTGCTTAAAATTACTTCTTTCATCTCTCTATCTTCAGCCCCACGAAGTTCACTACTGATCATAGGCCTCCCCCATGGATTGCCACATAGACCTGGTGGCAGCGGCCTGCATCCAGCTACTTCCCGCGACCTTAACCAGGTCGTCCGTTCACCTTGTGAGTGGGCGTCCGACACTTCGCTTCCTTTACTTGCTTTTCTTTCATCTGATCAATTGATATAAATCTCTTTAAGCATGATCGTCAATTATAGCGTAGAAATGACGCAACATAATCACACAAGCGTACCAAAAATGTCTCCAAGAAAATTCATTAGAAACATTAACAACTACTGCTACAATAATACATGTTAACAAGAAACACCAAATTAAAGTCAGTGCAAAATACGTCCTCACAACGCTGTTAGAGCCGGTAGACAATAAGCGTACACAAACCGAGCGAGCCAACTGAACCGTACCATTTTACTATCGAAGCGAAAATTTCGCCGATTGCCTCGTTATTTGAATAGAGTTAACCCTCTTCCGCACTCTGATGGAGCGATGATTGATTTGTGTTTGCATTTGGGGCGTATTGCAATTTAATATCTTATTGTTAATCGGGCGCGTTGGTGTTGACTTAGACGCTAGCGGCCCGCCGGTAATTGTTATACGGTTTCCTTTGTTGTGCTTCGTGATTACAATTTTGTCGTGTTTTAGAAGGGTTAACGTTTATTTAATGTTTAAGATTGGTGTGGCTTATCGGCACGTTGGTCTTCTTATAAAGTAAAACGGTACAATAAATAACTGTATCATAAATTTTCGGTCATCAAATCTGCCTGCTTACATCCCAAAGTTGGGTAAGGCCTGAATGACCAAGAAGGGTTTGCCCTTAGTCCAATCCGAAAGCATTGTGAATTTCATACGAAGAACGTTAAGTTACTTGGGTTTTCTCACAATGTACCGCTTAAGTAAGCGACAGTTAATTATGTATACAAACTTAATTTCCTAAGTGTAAACCCCGAAAGGATCGGACCAGAGACCTCCAACTTTGCAGTCCATTCTTTTGTCTACTAAGCTGTCATTCACTTACGTAATAATGTAGCATAACAATGTACGCGTTACAAATGAAATTCAAAGATCATCAATCTCAATTAAAGTCGGCGAAACTGTAACACCCTTCTGGAATTTTCTAAACTATGGAACAACTTTCCCATTTGGATGAGTGGCGGCTTGTGCATTGTAGCCTGTTACCGCGTCGGGTACCGTTGTTTTAATACTCATGGCTTTTATGTTTAACATACTTTTTATTCCCGTGAAATGTTTTAATGTTAAATTTTCTTCTTTTTATGAAATTAGTATTGGAGCAATTATTCATTATTACTTTATTTCTATGCTTTGCGTCTTTGTGATCTCTTGTCATTTCCTGTTAGTTCTCGAATATATTATTATATGACTATTACTCTACCTCTGCGTCTCCTTGCTCTATTTTCCAAACCCCTAATCTACACAAAATATTTTCGGCCAGATTGTTATTTATCTTTGCGAGGCAGCAATGCTTTGGACGCAGAAAAATATAAATCTACAATTACTAAAATATTTTCTTCATATTTCAATTCTGGGACTTCGTATCCTTTGGTTTTACTTTAAAATCTATTCACTACACAGTCAAACAGTGTGTCTGCCACACAAAGAAAATTCCTAATAACATTAGTGTAATTGCGATGCAGGCCGGAAACCCGCTCCATTAGTGGCATTATTGATGGGTTTCAAATTGCGCGGCCTGCTGGGACGCTACCCCATGGTGACGATGTTTCAAGATTTATATAGTGGTAATTTAAAATATGCTTCATTAAAGTGACTGAGTGAGATATAATTCGGTTCGACGCTATTTAAATGTTTTTTAGTCGATGTTTTTGTGTTGTGTATCATGATCGAGGTTTGAAACGTCTTTTTAATATACCATACATTAACTGACTGACTGCCTCGGTGGCGTAGTTGTACTACGGTATGATTACGAAGCTGAGGTTTCGGGTTATTGCCATATCGGGCACAAATTTCTGACTCCAGGCTGATAATGAATAAAAAAAAACAATGTTAACCCTACCCGGGATTCGAACCCGAGACTTCAGTGTTGTAACCGAATCGTCGTTAAAATACGCCACTGAAGCAGTGATATTTTCTTCACCACATTAAAGTTCTACTATAACAGCTACATCCTCACATGCCCCACTACAATTTTAACCGTATATCAGCGAGGACTAGAAACTCTAAAAACATCACGGCTGTTAACCCGCAAGTCGAGAAAACTTCACAAACAACATCCACAGTTTTAGTTTAGGTTAAAATTCACGACCCTGCGAAAAGGCCAAAAGCTCGCTTCAAGATATTAACTACAAGACGAAAGTAACTAAAAACTTGGGAAGTCTGACGCTTGTACTGTATCAGCCCGTATTACATTACACTATAGGGTACGGGCCTCTTCTACATTCAAAAGTATGATTGAGAGGGGTTAGGCCATATAGTCCACCACGCTGGCCTAGTACGACTTGGCGGACTTTACATACCATAGAAATTCTTACAAATCGCTATGGACTATGCAGGTTCCCTTACAATGTTTTCCCTTTCTGAATCTTAGTAAGATAAAAAGGCTAGTTTGTAATTAGCTCCAAGTAATGTGGTTCGATGAATTAGCTGTGAGGCCATTGACAGTTATAGTGCCAAATGTACTTGATAAGTTCTTCTATGTTAAAGCACTTTCTATGTATCTTTTGCCATTTATGGTTACTGATGTACCATTTTCATTACCTACATATTTACCTGCTGGTTTGCATAAGTGTGTCAAACGGAGAGGGATTATCTTACGTCACCCAGATTATCAAGTCGGCATTTTTACCATTGCAGTTACTTTGTCAAGCCAAATAAATAATAGAATACTTTACCAAGTAACCATTTATGAAAATTGGGTTCTAAATTAAAGAGATATTCAAAACATTCAGCTCGTGAAACTGCTGTGTTCGGGGTTTTTTCCAAAACTTTATTTCTACTTTGACTGCAGGTTTTCTACTCAGGAATATAAATCTTAAACTTATTAGGTAGAAGTGATAAAACATTAGTTTAGTTGCTTGCTTGGTAATTCTCACTTTTGCATTATACAAAATATATGAAGGTACTTTAACAAGTATATTGGGGGTAAAAATCTTAGTCAAGCAACATTCTACGTGTAATTCCAACAGTAATTATCACTGATGACTGCCACTTAATTATGTTCCAATCACAATGTTAGAACCTCATTGGAGCAAACATTTGAATAAAAACTAAGTATTCGCGGAATAAATTCAGCTTGGTAGTGTCATCTGAATTTGAACCGGCGCCAACAACTGCAATCACAGTCGTATGTGGGCCAAGAGGCTGCGGTGAGCTTTCGGAGCTTTTTTTACCCACTGGCGTAAACAAAGCTGGCTTTGAAGGCACTCTGATTTGCTAGGATACGAGAGTAAAGGTAACGAGTTATGGGGCTGTAAGTTATTGCTAATTAAGGAAAATTAAATCTTTCTATTTTTTGTTGGTCATAGTAAATTTAGAGCTTGATTACACCTATTTGTAAGCATGCTGAAGTGCTAGTCTACCTACGCATCATCATAGAAAATTACTATTTGCAGTGAGTAAAATACAAATTCATGTTGATGTATTTCAGGTTTTATAAAACTATGTTACTAATACTAATACATTTAATTTAAACTTTCTATTATTATTGAAATAAAACTATTTTAAACGGATTTTATCGCGATTTGGTTTAATTTTTACATTTTTTAACTTCCCGACGTTTCGATTACTTTACAGCTTTCGTGGTCACGGGGCGGACTGAGGTATTAGTCATCCGCTCAGTGACTGTTACAATTAAACTACCCTTAATTTATAATTATTAAATTAAAAAAAGTTAATTTAAAAAGTTAGCTAGTATTTGCGATCCGCTCTACGCAGAAGGCTAACTTTTTAAATTAACTTTTTTTTAATATAATAATTATAAATTAAGGGTAGTTTAATTGTAACAGTCACTGAGCGGATGACTAATACCTCAGTCCGCCCCGTGACCACGAAAGCTGTAAAGTAATCGAAACGTCGGGAAGTTAAAAAATGTAAAAATTAAACCAAATCGCGATAAAATCCGTTTAAAATAGTTTTATTTCAATGTGTAACATTCGCGTAAATCTAAGAAACCATTTCTATTATTAGTTTTTTCGGCGTGATTGCAAAGGAGACTGTTACGTTTGTACGTATCCCGTTAAAAAACCACTACGGGTTTGTGACTCGTGCTTAATATTACTACTACATACCACATACATAAACACACGTTTTTTTCCCACAAGGAGTAGGCAGAGGTGCAACCAGGACACCCACATTTTAAATAAATAACACCCAACAGTCACATACATAGTCCTGACCCCACACTAAGATCGAGTCTTGTGTCGTGGGTATCAGAAACTACGAGAGACTTTTCGGTCTCACAAACACCCAGACCCGAAACAAATACCTGTGGATCTCACAAATTTGTTTCGGTGCGGGGATCGAACCCGCGGCCTCTCGTTTCACAGACGGCGTTTAACCAACTGCGCCACGGAGGCTGTCATTTTGCCTTGTACTTTCCGTCTCACAATGTTATAGGGGGTGAGCCCATATTACTACGACAACCTATAGGCAATTCAGCAAATAAGTATTTTATACTCTTTATTTGTTTAAGTAATGTAGTACCTGTGTATAAATAAATGGAAGAATGATTTATCGTAGTTTTCTGTGACGAGTAATTACTTTAGTTAATAGTGTATGGTGGTCAAATTTACAATGTTAATAATCGTTATCATGACATTATCGTCGAAATGTCTATTTCCTTTATGAAAACCGATGTGCGTCACGGTTTCATTAGGAAAAAGCTTCAGAAGGATAAGGAGATGAAGGACGAGGAGATTAAGGATAAGAACTGGCTATGAGTACCTAAAATACTTTAAATGTAATATCAAGGAAGATAATAAGGCAAAAAAAGTTTTTGTTCTATAGGTCACCCACTCCAAGGATAAAATACTTATTTTTACCATATAATAGCGTTAAAGTATGGATATAATATGTTAATTTAAATTAGTTCTTCAGCGTAGGTAGAGCTACAGGAAAAATGTGTTAATATAATAAAATTGGCTGCCTCGGTGGCGAAGTTGTATTACGGTACGGTTACAAAGCTGAGGTTTCGGGTTCGAGTCCCGGGTCGGGCAAAGTGATTTTGGATTTTTCTATTCATTATCAGTCCGGAGTCAGGAACTTGTGCCCGATATGGCGATAAGCTCGCCCCCTATCACATCGTGGGACGGAACATACTAGGCGAAATGTGGGTGTCCTGGTGGCGCCTCTGCATACCCCTTCGGGGATAAAGGCGTGAGTTTATGTATGTATGTATGTATAATCAAATTCTCAATAGTTTCATTTACAAACCGACATAGGCACCATAAAACAAATATATAAGGAATATCAACATGGCTCGGCATCTCATACCTGTATCACACATGTGTCATGTCGGCCCCATATTTGTCCGTAAATATGTCTCGCCGATCAAACAACATATCCTATGTTATATTTGCTCGTGTTTTCACGATTCTATTCGGGTTGTGGTTTAAGTGTTAAGTAATAGCGAGTATGCATTTTAGTTGTTAATTTTGAGGTATTATATTTTATTCACATATTATGGATACCATATATTGGTAAAAATTAAATAAAAAACTGCTTAATTTGCTGCTCAATATTACCTTCCTGGGTCTAAATATACCGTGAATCTAAAAACCAACTACAATTACTTATCGTTGAATTTGCCATCAAATGCGGACAATCTATATTATAATTACCAGATTTAATCTAGGTAAATACTATAAATTTGAGTGACAAATACTTAAATGATTATGTGAATGATTATGATAATTAAAATATTTAAGTATGTTCTTTGAACCAAGGAGTTTTAGATTAACGTAACCTAGTCTATATGTATAAAGTGTGGTGGTTTATAATTATGTATTTATGAATTCTAACATAAATACATAATTATATAATTTTCACAAACAAATAAAAACACGAATGATGTTATAGCAAAATCAACACTCGCTGTAAACTTATAACTTGCGCGGGAATGTTAGGAGCACGCGGAATACGGAATAGTTTCACTTTTCTGCACCGTTGAACTGTATGTCATGAATATACGAGAAACTTTAAAAGTGGAAATAATTCGTTCCTTGTCGACGACAAGCGTTGTGATTTTTTATAACTCCTCGAAGAAGTTCAGTGAAGATTAAATTCAACGTGTCTGCTTGCAATAGAAATGTCTCCAGTTTGAAGGGAATTGAAGCTTCAATAATTTTACTACGGTGAATTATTATTCATTTTATTTATGATTCGTTGCTTTTTTTAAGTTCGAAGTAAGTGCAAGTATGCTATATGCGTTAAGCTATCTGATTTAATTGATTTAACAAATTAGGTTTTTAAGAAAATTACTAAAGTGCATTCCTGTGTCAAGATTAACTTAATTCAAAAGTTTAAAATTTGTAGCACGTAGGCACACACTTTTTTTTGTTTTTTTTTTGCTAAACTATAAATTTAGAGATAACACATGATTTTGTATTTCTTGGGTTTTTATAGATTTTTAGTCACAGCGAAGCTTATCCGTATTTTTACCACGCTAGCACCAAAACATAGCATCTACACGCAATAACTATCCGAGCTATATTCCACGCGCAGCGAAAAGCCAAAAATTGCAACAAAACAATTGCAATTGCGCAACGGACGATCGGTTCGAAGAGTGGCGTACACTATCTTCTCTCACAGGCCAATTCTCGCACTTTCCAATTAGAGAACAAAGGGGGAATCGCACCGTTTTGCACATAACAAAAGGTAGTTGCTCTCTATTCTGGCCACTTAGTCCCCTTTCTCTTTGTGCGGCATTTTAAAATTCCACCTAACAATGCAGCGTTTACACCGAAGCGTAAGGAGGAAGGGAATATTGTTATTTTATAAATGAAGAAAACTAAATAAGCACTTTCTGATTTTCGTATAGAGTCAAAATATCTGCGAAATAGTAAGTGTGTTGTCTCCTTGTCCCATGAATAAATGATAACACTACGTAAGTATTACACTAATAATCAAAATCTTAAGACATTAATTTCTAATCTGCCTTCCTGGACTTTATAAAGGTAAAATTAAGTCATCCTTAAAATATGAAAGAATTAGTAATACAATTAGAAAGCACTATATAATTATACAATGAATTTACAATATATTTGGATGTTACACAGCGGTCTGTAGCACATCCAACAGTACCGAGAGTGCAACGATGCGTTCCGATTCGTGCAATTATTTCAGTTTTCACTCGCCCGACCGTAAAGTTCTTGGATTCTGAAACTTATACAGGCGCTTGTGGTGATGTGTAACGAACCGAGATGGCCAGTTTGTGACAAAAGTATTCTTTCTCCGCCACGTCTCTCGGAGTCCGCTTTAGTACTTAACCGCTCCTGCTTTGTGAGAAGTCCGCTGAAAGTTGCCATTAAGCTGCATTTTATTGGCCTTTTAGGATTTCTCTGAGCTGTTTATATGTTTTATCCCGGATAAGTGCTGCTGATATTGTAAATTCATTCGACGTTTATTGTTGCTTGTCGAGGGGTTTCAAGTTGTATGGCTTGCGGAGTTTAAATTCAAGCGGTGGAGCCGGAACTGAACTCACTAGTTACCCAATATAGTTAAGGAGAGGGTATGTTCGGTGTTTTCCTACTAATTAGAAATGAAAATCAGACGAAAGGTGGTAAATCAATTGGTAGATTTGCAATTTAAAGTGGTAGCGACCAAGACATGTAGTACGGAGAATTTATGGCCGATGAAGCTAAAAAGTTCTCGAATGGTGCTCATTGACGGGCAAATGGAACATAAGACGTCCACCAACAAGGTAGGCAGAAAACGTTGTAAAGGTTGCAGTAAGTTGGCATGTCTTTCAGTGGCTAAAGATGATGATGAAATACAGAGATCATTGTACAGTAGACCATGATTAAAAATCATTATTTTCACCTGGAAGCATGAATTTAATCTTAAACGGCCTCATATAGCCTACCAAATAACATAGTCAAGGAAATTCATATAATGCCTAAAACTCATTAGTAGAACCCTGATAAAAAAAACGTTAAAGGTACTCATTTCTATTATATTTATTACCGCGATAATGAAATAAAAACTCATGTTCATAAAGTACATGAGCGTTAGTTAATTAGCCCAAACTAAATTGAATTTGGCAATTAAACTAACAAGATATCGTAAAAGTGTATTGTTGTTAAAATATTTGTAGCCAACATTCCCCAACAATTCGGTTTTTAAGTCACGGACACGTAGTGACCTGGTTTAAAAGAAAAATAAAAATACATTGGTGGGAAGTGGGAGCATTAAATATGTATAAAAGTTTAAATAGCCTGCTCTGACCGGCGACAGTTTTATGGTAGGTCATCATGCCACTGTGGACTGTGACCATTTGCATGTCCGTCAACCATTTGATTCGAAACGTGGGGTGTGGCGCAGTTTATGAGATTCCGGCGGGAAATTCTATAATTTTAATCTATGTTTTTTAGTGTAAAGTGAGAAAGTACTGACAGTATATAAGTACATTGGTTGAAAACTTTGGGTTCTAAGTTCCCATTCAATGGCCAGGTGGGAAAATTACTTTTTGTGAATTGTTCGGTTTATATTTTCATATGACATACATATGCTGGGCTGGAATTTGCACCCGAAACGGTAGTAGACTCAACTCCTTAACAGTTTGGGATAGCAATAAGCCCTGCAAAATGTGGATGGCACTATTATATTATTGCTTGACAGGGAAGAGGCAAGAGATTTTCTTTTCAGGCAAGTCATAATGACTGCCCTGCACTGGACTGTTGAGCAAATGTCGTCCAGATAGAGTATCGGATGGCATAAGATGGCGGTCCTATGCCATTCGATACAATCCAGCCAGCCAACTAAGAATGCTTAGCTTATGTATTTGTGAAAATCAAAGAGAAATGTTTTATAAAAAACAGTTTTAAGACTTTAAATATAATAGCGATCAAGAAGAATAATTACGGGAAGGCTATTGTAGGGCCTTATACAAAGCAACAGAATGAAATCGTTGAGTTGCAGAATCACAGGCAACGGTAATTAGTCACGGTGACTGAGGTTTTAATATATTTCAGTGACCTGCATTGTTTAATATTAATACAAAAAAGTTTTATGATACATTTTAATATTACCTAGTAAACGTGGAAAAGTTTGTAGAATACTATTCGCATGTTGCAATGCCATTTGCTTAGATTAACATAATATTGACTACAATGTAAAATCGATTTTTATTTATCGATTTATATTTTACCAAATATATATTTCTCTACATCTTAGGATTTTATAACAAGTTATATAGCGACCACCATGTGTGATGTGTTTCGCGTACAACCTATTCGTTATGGTCGCCACACACGTAAAGATTTAACGGTGCAAGTATAAGTTTGCACCAGTATACTGGAACGTGTGTGGGCAAATAACTGCGCAAACTTTGTTCCAATTTTCGATTCGAGACTGGTGCATACTTATTGGTGCAAACGTTTGCGCAAACGCACTTGAACGTGTGTGGCGGACATTGTGGTATATTTGGTTTCCGATTTACTGGTATATATGTGTCGATCTATCAGACATAACTGTAATAAATATTTATCACCAGGTATTATCACTTTGATGGGTCAAAATAAATTAATCGCCTTTTACTTACACCAAACGCAGGGACTCGAAGGATTACAGGTTTCTAGGTTTATGACTTTATAACGACGCGCTAAGCAGTGAATTATGTGTTTACGTATACCTGATTATGATGTTATTGTACCGCCGGGTTCAATTGTAATGTGAAATACAACTTGTAGTAGTTTTACGATCCTAGAATAGAACATGAATCGCTTAATTGACCTAATGCATTGTTATTGATTAGGTATATCCGCTGCAAATAAGTGAAGTATTGGACTTTTTCCAGGGTATTTGTTACTTTGTGTATTCGCAAATCGCCATACAAGCTACCTATGTTTGGAAGGTGGTTTTGATGATATACATCAAATATTTCTGCAGTATTTATGACACGAAAATCGCGATAGTTTGGTATTAACATTTATTTTAAATGTTTTATAAATGCTGCTTGCCTAGGTAGCATAGTTCTACTACGGTACGATTACAAAGCTGAGGTCTCGAGATCAAATCCCGGGTCGGGCAAAGTGGTATTGGATTTTTCTATTCATTATCAGCCTAGAGTCAGAAATTTGTGCCCGATACGGCAATAGGCTCGCCCCCTATCACATCATGGGACGGAACATACTAGGCGAAATGTGGGTGTCCCGGTAGCACTTCGGCCTACCGCTTCTGAGAAAATGGCGTGGATTGATGTATGTGTGTTTTATAAATATATGGCCTTTTGTAGTTATTGATATACCTAGAGGCTAAGAAATTATATTCCTAGTTTCTGTACAAGAAGTTGCAGGTTCATTCTAAATAAGGATTATTACTCGTACAATGCATATCTCCAAGTATTTGTCGGGTAGTATACTAATTAATCAGATATAATTTGTGTTTTACAACGCACTATCTACACGAATAAAAGCCATTAGCCCAATGCTTGTTAAAAATCTCAACTACATACCTGCCCAAGTACACATTCCAATAACTACGTAACAGTTACACGTCAATTAACCCGCCGACGTAAAGCGATTCAAAACATCACCGCAAATTAAAGATGTATGAAACACATAGCGAATAATTATAGAACTCATTTGATATTCCGTTTTAGATGCGGTGTGGTCCCGCAAAATGCAATCTGAATTAGGGTGCGTGCCGCTGACGGCCGACCACCGTCTCCGCTGTGTAATGATGGCAAATCGAATTTCAATTATGTTTCATGTTTATGTCACGGCTGTTCGGTACACCTGGAAATTGCGCCGTTTTGTACTGTAAATTGGCTACGGAGTTTTTTTGGTATGACCACAGTACAGGATGGGAAATCTGTAATAGTGGCCGATGCAACTGTATCGCGTTTCTGGTTCACCTGTGTATATACGTTACGAGAATGCTGACAAAATTTTGGCGACCCGCTAGAAATAATTATCCCTTGCCAGAAGATGCTCCATTTACCACTTTACTTACCAAGTGCATTGTAATCACTGCGTCATTCCAGTAAAAGATAAATAAAATTGCGTCATGCTCTGGGTCCATAAATTTAAACTCGTGTTCTGCGAAGTATAATTAATTTCAAGTCTAATTAGACACTACGAGCTAGTTTTCCCGAATCTGAGCTGACAAAACACAGCGCGACAACATTTTAATTCTGCGGAAGTGAGCGGTTTATAAAAACACCACAGAGTTTCAAACAAAAAAAAAACACGACCGCCATTAATATTCTGCGCGGGCAAACTCGCGGGAAAAACCATGTTGCGCATAAATTTGTTGCACAAAGTGAATGCTTGGAGCATACACCGGACTTTCATAACCGCGTGATGCTAAAACGCGCGTTTTGAAAAAGTGAAATAATTACGCCTTTTAATAAAGGTTTGGGTTGGCGCAATAAATATACCTTATAGTCACCTTATAGTACACGCATGTCTTGTGTCACGTGTATCAGAAAAAAGGAGAGATTTTGGGCGCACAGCAACCAGAAATTTTTTTTGTGAATCTCACAAACATGCTTCCGTGCAGAGGCAACGGGCTCTCTTGTCATATCCCTGCCTCATGAGAGAGAGCGCCATAAAATGCGCTTTATAACCCAAGTTAAATAACGTTTTGAATATCAAATTATCGAAATTATTATGTTTTATAATATGATCTCTCCCATGTTCTAAAAATAGGTTTTATGCAAGCATTACTTGAAATTAATTTTGAATGTATTAATTATTTTTTATTTATTACATGAATATCTTACAGAGACCTTTAAACAAATTACTGTATGTCAATTATCGGTCCCAAAGGCTTCGCGAAATCCACAGAACGCCGCGTTTGTCCCTCATGAACGGCTAGTGCGAAATTCAGTGTGTACGAAGTCCAAGTTTCAATTTTCTTAAACACTGTATGTTTCTATTTGTTTTGCTTCTTAGCCGGTCGCCACGGTGCACCGGAGTTCACCGAACTACTCCGAAGTTTCCCGAAGTTCGCCGAAGTTCGCTTAATCTGGCTCGAACGTTGGCGGTGTCGAACCACGATAGTTTAAACTTCGCGCCGTAAACTTGCCGTCGAGGTGGCTATTGAAATCGGTGTGCGCCAAAATTCAAATACAGTTGCGATTCGATATTTCGTCGGGGTACTTGGTGACAATTTACTTGATTGGTTGGCTGGTGGGTATGGTAATTTAGGCATTTAGCGATTGTACTGTGCGAAGCCTGTTTCGTCTACCGTTGCAAGAACGTTTTAAAGGAGGCAATATTCTGAAATTGAGTTAATATTTTTATTCAATAATTAAATATACCAATACACAGACCTGACGTGTCAGTAAGATACAGTGTTAGATCAGGAATATCAGCAATGACGTAGACTTTTCGGATTCTACAGCTACCTGCTCCGAGATGTTAATACTTGAAACTTCACTTGATTGATTTTATTAAATAATCGTAATTTGGTATCCTCTATGTATAAAATTATTTATTCGAACTCCTTATTTTACTATCGATTAATATTGCACAGAGTTTAAATCAAAATACATAATCCAGCATTTGCACATATTAAATAAACTAAATTCAATGCGCTCCGTCGGTAAATCGATTACTTGACACGATTTTGTTTCGAACAATTGCATTTTTCTTTCGCCAAAAAATGGTGCAAACAAACAAACGCTTGTTTGGCGGCATCGTTAAGGTTTTTTCGGGAGTCCACGTACACTTGATTGTCAATTGTTTCAGTATGGACAATAACGTTGCATCGTCATATCGTGGACAGACGCGAATGCTTCAGTTTCGTAGAACAAGCAGGAACTCCGAAAAGGCTTGATTTCTTTGTTGTATCTATCGCAGTTCTTTTAAATGCTGACTATTTTTCTTGCCCTGGTGGGGGAAGTGATTAGGCAGCAATTAGGGATAAATGCAGCGTCGTACTTATTATACAGACTTGCTAAGTTACTTTTTCACAAAACTCTAACGCCCGAATACTGGAACGTCATTCAAATAATAAGTTGCTCTTAACAGCGCACGGCTCACTTAGCCAGTACATTTAATCGGGATTAACGTAGTTAAGCGCAAGTTATATTTAAGTTGCGTTCCAGTATTTGGGCGTAAATGGATTTAGTAATATGGAAATGAGAGTAAATACCTACTAAGCAGTTGCTCTAAAATGTAATGACGCAAAAAATATAATATTTGAATTGGTGAACTTTTTGGTTCGTGGTGAAGAAATATTATATTTTAATTCCATTGTCAAATACAAAGAAACTGAAAACCAGACCAATTTGTTTTTATGGCGTCGAAAGGTATTCCTTGGGACAACAAGACCGCTGCAAAATTTACGCATTAGAAATGTGGTGTTGGAGACGCTTCCTGCAGATCCCATGGACCGCCTTCCGCACCTATGCGTCTATTCTAAAGGAGCTTCAAATCAAGACATCTTCTCTTCAACATCGATCCTAAATTTCTTCGGACACATCACTAGAAACAAAGACTCTATAAAAAAATTGGTGATCCAGGGGCGGGGATCCAGCTCTGATCCGCGGGAAAGACCTACGTTCAGCAGTTGACTTCTTGTGACTGAGGAGAGATAGAGAGAGAGAGACAGAAAGATAGTAATTTGAGTTGGTTTATATTTTACGCTTTCATGGTTTAATTACGCATCCGATCATCATGAAATTTTTAGACACACAAGGCACAGTAACGGGCATCGGATACTTTTCATCCCGAAATAAGTACTGTTTCCCGAAGATTGAAAAATAACTATAAACGGGTCGTCGGACAACCAACAATCTGCGGTAATCGGTTATAAATTCGGCCTACTAATATGAATAATGTGCCACTTACAGCCTGTAAGACTGAAATAAGGATCTGTGAAATCTAGGCCGAAAACCTCATATCTAGAAATAAAGTGTATCCTGAATTATCTTTATCCTGCGGGCGAAGCCGTGAGCAGAACCTCATCTAATACATCAGAAAGCGAATCCAAATAAAGTACAATTAAGTAACGGCTGTATAATGGATATCAGTGTATTCAAGCATTGTTTGTTTTGACCCGGCAACTTGAGCAGCCGAGGTATTCGGATATCGGAGCCGGTGATTTAGGGCTTCCAACCAATATTTACAACGCTGCCCGCTGTAATATGAGATAATGTGTTTGGATTGCAATTTTCCCGGTTTCTGGATAATATTATAGGTTAACGGGGCCCAAATTAATTTGATGTACTTAATTTGGGATTTTGTGTTCATGGAAATGGAGAGTTGGTGGACTTTGATTGTAATTATAGTAATAACCTTTATTCGGACAAAGTTTTTGCACTGCGTTTTTAATAATCGCAGTACCAACATAGAAGACAGAGTTATTAGCCCTTGCCGTTCGACATAATTATACCGGCTTGCATTTGTCACGGCTACAGGAATCGGCATTATACAAAGGATAGAGCACGTTGGCCATATTTTTATGCGCTCATAATAGATCTAAGTGGTGTAAGCTTTACTATCAGTTGGCTTATACCTTTATGCCAAGCTGTCCGATATTAAGTTTTCCTATCTAATCCTTAGTAATAAAATTTATTTTCTTACCACGGTACAATCATCTGATCGAAGAATCTTACCGAGAATTTCACAGTTCACTCAAACCACACTGAGACCGATGAATCAATAGATTTACCCTCCCAACTCCGCATATTAATATGTTTCAATCAAATGCAGATTTTGTAGGGCCGCCCCCGTACCAGCCTAAAACAACATTTCAAGTTTAGTTTACCCGCATCAGTTGTATCTTAGATTATCATAAACAAGGCCAAACATCCGCTCAACATTGCGAGAGATCGGTTAGTGTTTGTTTTCCCATAACAAATACATCCTATCCGTTCAAACTTGAGCAAAATAAACGCGGTGATTCGCATGAAAATCGCGCGTTCTTCGGTTCAATTTTACAATAAGAACTGAATTTCATAATGTAAAGTGAGTACTTACTAGGATGTGATACCCGTGTATTATAGGTATGAATCTTGTATTTAACAGCTGATGGATAAAAAATTGAAATTTTCCATGAGTACCTAGGGTTATATGGCGATAGGCTCGCCCCCTATCACATCGTGGGACGGAATATACAAGGCGAAATGTGGGTGTCCTGGTGGCGCCTCTGCCTACCCCTTTGGAGATAAAGGCGTGAGTTAGTGTACCTAGGGTTATACGGATAATAAATTTTTAATTGCCATTATCTTAGTTACCAGTCGCATTTTTTTATTAAAAATCATCTGCCACAAGATGTCCGTTGTTTAATATAGATTTCTCTAAATATCAAAAACTCCCTGTTTGCTTATTGTCCCAACAGATTTTTAAATAAGCTTAGTCAAACCAGTATTCAATTTTAAAACTTCAAAAACCTTTGAATTTTCCTTCAGTATTCAACTCATACACAAAGCTATTAAAACTCTGTATGCTCGGAGCTGCGAACAAAAAATCCAAGCAATATTGTGTGTATAGCGTTTGCAACAGCAAATTGTTCGGTCTTGTAGCTATGTGCATTCGATATGAAGTATGAACAATGTTTTTGTTCAAACTAAACAAGAAATGGTCAACGGCGTGTGGTTGGATAACCAATTTTTTCAAATTATCAGCTCTCATACGATGTTTCTAAGCCGATATAATTTAGAAACCTTCAAAAACAGAGCGTACTAATTATTTATGCACCATAACGAGATCATATTGCTGTTGTTATCACATACCATAGAATGAACCTATTGCAAGTTTATGTTTCATCATGAAATAACGTCATCTTGTTGCCTTACTGCAATTATTACTTCATAATTTACACCAGTATGAAAATTAATTTCCTCATTGAAATCAGCCATATGTTTTTACCCTCTCCCTATCTTGTCCTGGTTTCTATATATTTTTATTCTTTAGGTTACCAATGCATCTCACTTATTTAGCGCGCACACAACTACGAAATAATAAGGTTTTTCAAACTTCAATGAGAATAGGATAATGTCGATAAAAAAACATTTTAACCCAATAATAAATGTGTGTAGATAAAATAATTACTCATAAAATAAAGTGAACGTGAAATATTGCGTCGCGCAATTCTTATGTAATGCATTATTGATCACCTGAGATAAATAACTTGTTTGGAAAGTCTCCAATAGTTGTGAATGCATACATAAGGAATTGTACAATTGAATTCCCGTATAATAGAACGATCGGTGAAGCTGTACTGTCACTTAGAACGGGTACGCAGTCGAAATTCACTTCTTCGTTTACAGTTTGACATATACAGTGTTTTATTGTCAATTTTGTATTCTAAAATGTGTGTTTCGTTCGGTAAAGAAAATTGTCAAACAAGATTCTTGTATACATTCGGATGGCGACCATTCGTCATAGTAATACTTACGGTATTACTAACGTGTCAAGATTTTTTATTAGTCAGCATAATTGTGCCGAGTGACTCGTGGTCATCGACATGTCTCGCTGGAGGATACTGTATTTGTATAGCACTGGTTGAACTTGAATATCAAATATGTCACGAATAAACACTTAAATAACCTTATTAGCACTACTCTATAAGGCATATATATCTAAACAGAAAACTACATGCAAAATTCCATAATACAATGTCATAGAATAACTGGACCCAAACTCGAGTCGATATCAATTCACGCGTAAAAACTAAACCTGGAACTTCATCATACGGCAGAAATTTCTTTTTCACTGCAATATAAAAAAGTGAAAAAATAAAATAAGCTAAAAGTTTGCGTGGAGCGCGCCGTGCATACTTCATACTCGTGTGAGTTTCGAGAATTTTCCGACAGAGTTCGCTTCGCAACGATCGTTGGTGCATACTGTCTCGTCATACATAATGCATATACATAAAATAAAATAACACGTTGTATTTTCAGACGTTGTGAATTTTATTGGTGCTTTTAAATTCGAAGTCAAGTGTTTGAATGTCGGTGCTCGTGTGGTTGTTAGAATCTTAATGTTGCTTTGGTATTCGCTGCTTCTCTTTGGGATATACGACTGTGAGATATTATTTTTATTTTTACTTAAGCATAATAGGGACGTAGAATAAAAGTGCAGCGTCTGGAAGCAACAACTCTTATTCTGCCAGAAGGCAAATTATAAGCCAAATTATTCTGCAACACGAATAAAAAGTTTGGCAGCGAACCCACACATAAAGGCATGTTTAGATTTCTTTAAGAAAACGTAAAGAACTTAAAAACGTAAGATTTTAACTTTTTTCTGCAGCTTAATGAAAGAAATAAGAAAAAGAAGTAACTCGTGTAACTGTACGTGACTACAAAATAAAAGGCACCATATGTAGTTACAACTTTATGTTAAGATTCAATTGGCTGGCCAAACATCGTTTGGCACGGCTAGTGTTGGAACAAATAATTGCGACCAGTAACTACTTCTTTAACCTAAATAATTTCAAGTGATATCGTTTTCGCCCAACCACGTAAAAGAAAAATTTTAATTACTTGCAATAGCATCATTGGTGTAAATTTCAGAATTATTACTTTTATTAGATTCGTACTTTTAATTTTTGAATCAATAAAAGTGGACTTCCTCTCGCTGACAAAGAGGAAAATAAAATAACATATTCAGCTTTGAAGGAGCTTCTTTAATAGCTAAGGCGGTATTATTCTTTAGTATAGAACACAATATGTTCGTACAAAACCGTTACTTTACACAAGTTTTCTATTAATTGTTGATATTTCGCTATATTCCAATCTGGTCACTTTAAGAGCCTGGTACTTCAAAACTTTAATTTAAATAATTTTGCCCATAAATGCCACAAGTCAAAACACAATTTTCATAATAATATTGTATGCAGCAGTAATACATATCTCAACCTACATATCTGTAGAAGGCATTCAATTTTCGGAAGATGCCTGACCTTCGCAGAAGTGTGTTGTATGCTCAGCAGAACCTCGTTAGTGAAAACTGGGTCTACCGGAGTTGGCTTCACTCCAAATACTTGTACTCACATATATTTCTCTGCCATTACCGAAGATATCTCAGTAAATGTATTGATATATTCGTTTATACCGATAATATTTATATTAGTTTTTGGCATGAACAAAAGTCAGCTGATGAGAAATGCTTCAGGTATTATAATAGAACGGAACTAGTGTAGCTACTTAACAGCTGAAACAAAATGAGATTCTGGGTTGTATTTATTGATACGTCTTATCATTAGAACAACCAAGCTGAGATGATTTTAAAATACTGTAAAGTAAACACATAAGAGATAAATAACGGCTAAAACTATGGAGGAAAATACGTGCTTTGCTATGACTGCTATAAGATGCGCTAAATGTGCTATTTCAGCCTTTATTCACAATGCTTTTGAAACTACTTATTGATCTATTATATGGTGTCTTGTAATCAAATTGCTTTAACGAAAACAAAATCACTAAAATAATCTTTATCACTAATAAATCTTTTTTTTGCCCAGATTTTCTTTTAAACTTTAACCGTCTTCAATTACTTCACTCCAATCTACATTCCTTACCACACACTCCACTTTTTCAGTTATTCGTTTGTTTATTAACTTCCTTATTAACCGTGCCAATCCATCAGTGCCACGGAGCAGCGTGCAGACCTATTATTTATACATTCTCCACTCGCGGCTAATCTCTAAGAACATGCCGCTACAACTCGGTATGTTTTGATGTATTAGAACATTTTGCTCGTAGTTCATGGTAATAGTTTTTGAATAAAGGTAAGTGTTTCTTGAGATGTGGTAGAAAATGTATATAGATTATGGTTTTGGTAAATACTCAATACATGAATGCGAAAAAAGCGCTTCACTGCTGGGTTAAGGAAATGTTGGCTTTAATAGTGATATTTAAATTAAATTCGAATATGTGATCATAGAACATAGTTTTATCGACACATTTTTAAAGTATTTATGCTCTTTTTAGATTATATGCAATAATTACGGTTTCATTTTATTTATTCAAAAATGTTTTATTCAATATTCTTCACCTGGTCTTAGGATAAAATCATTAACCGTCGAACTCCACTCGGGCACTCTATAAAAGACCTTGTAATTTCATTAGTGCTCTCCGAACGGGCCTAATGCAAAACGGAAACTCTCCTCCCTTGAGACAAACTCAATTAATTCCCTTTAAAACGCGACTCCATCCCAATAAAAGCCTTTAAAATTTAAATACATTTTGACTACAACACTCCCGGTTCGCAATACATTACCGTTTCTGTCCATGATAGGGTGTACATCTACAAATAAAATGTTCGATGGATAAAAAGTACAAGTTCAAATTGCGAGAGGGTTGTGTGAAGTGCGCATGTCAGTAAGTAACTTGTTGGCTTGGCGAACGTTTCTGAACGGCAGTGCGGCGCGGTGGCGCGCCCGTTTGACGCGTGTTCCGCCTTGTAGCGTTCAGGAAACCGTTTCCGGACAGACGATTTCCGAATTCGTATTATCGCGGAAATTATAAAAGTTAGATATTTAAATTTTGATTTTGATACCTCGTATTTTTTGAATTCATTTAAAATAAGAACGATAGTGTTTTGTTTCTGTATTCATTTGATTTGAAAACTTTAACTCTAATATTAATACTGGCTGTTATTGTTGTTGTTTAATTTAGAAGTAATATACACTTTTGAATATAGAACGTTATTCAAATTTTCATTCGCAGATATGTAAATCGGGTTCGGTGATTAACGATGATGGATACAACGTAAATTTTAACATCCATCGCGTAGAGACGGTGTTAAAATGTACACAAAAGTGAAACTGAAATGACTGTAAAGTGAAGTGTATTCCAAATGGCATCTATAAGCCTTGTTATCGCTTGGGCCTGTCTGGCGTTGCCGTTGGTAACAAGCCATTTGAATGTGCTCATCAGCCAAGCGGAAGTAATGAAGTTGATGGGTAAGATGTTCGATTTCAAACTTCCCGAGCTTATTAAATTTGAAACTATCGACCCGCGTTGTTAATTTCTTGTATGTGGCTGTGTGTTTGTAATTTGTTTGCTTATTGAATTATGTAGCTAATGTTTTGTTTTGTTGTTCCTTTAAATTTATGCTCGTTGATTTAATTTTTATGATGTTTAGAAGTCATTGAAATTCAGACAAAACGGTTCAATCCGCGAAAAGCCGGCTGTAAAATGAAAGGCTGTAAGTTGTCTCCGCACTGAGACAAATGTTTGTGTTTTAGTAAATATTTGTTTTGAGTATGGGTGTATGAACAAACAGCTTTGACATAAAGTATTTTGTTTTTGAGTCGGGAATATACGTTTACGTTCGTATATCATACAAGCTTTGTTGTTGATTTCCGTCTATTCAATTTCCATGTAGCAGTATGTAGTGAAATATAACGCTTGAGGAAAATTTTCTTTAGACATTATTATTTAATCCTTAAAAGTTTTTATACTCCTATATCCTGCGTTTATTATTTGCCGTTATTTGCATGCTATTGTGTTCATATTAACATTTAGATACTACTTTTTAGTATATAAGTTTTATAATTCTCTTGGATCTAGTTCTATGAATTTTGTTCTCTTCTGTCAGCTATTAATACAAATAGGTACTGGCCATACAATGAAAGAATCGAGTAATTATACATTAAACGTTATTGAAAATAATTATACTATGCTCAATGCTTTGTTTAATTTCATATTTCTACGTAATGAAAATGGACATGATATTTTTCATCATTTACCATTTTAAATGTATAACCCTAAATAAAACCATTTTTGAACTGGAGAAATAATCCATCCCGTTGAGTTGGGACGTAATGAAAATCGCAATATTCTAGACATTCGATTGAGCGCTCAGCCTGCGACGACAAGCACTTCAAACTATTGGAATCCATTCTGATTCAAATCAAATACTTATCTGTTGATTTATCTTCAGTAAATCTAAATTTGTTCGCAAATTCGTGTGTTTTCCATTTCATCGAATTACGGTACGGTTTGTCATTTTCTATGCTGTCTTTGCTCTATACTATTATTTCTTTTATATACATCCCAAAGGTTTTAGAAAGTACCTTGAGCGAAAACATGGCACATTGTACTTCGTTCTGTTATCTTCTTCTTCTTCAGCCTATGTATCCACCCAATGCTGAGTGTAGGCTTCTTCCAATGCACGCCAGGTTGTTCTGACCTGGGCAGTCCTCATCCAGCTCCTCCCCGCCACGTGGACCAGGTCGTCTGTCCACCTCGTCAAAGGCCTGCCCCGGTTTTTATATCCAGTTCTTGGTCTCCATTCCAGCACTGCTTTACCTATTCTGTTATGGTCTGCTTTATATATCTGGTTTATAATAAAGCTTTATAAATATATTATAATTAACATAATTATGAAGACCACCTGGAGATACGTAACTCAGGATGTTCATTTTTCCATGCCGGTCAACTCCGTCACATAATGAATGAAACACGAACGTCAAAACAATATTTGTAGAGAACATTAATACGTCTACATGTTCAAAGGGGTAGGCGAAGCATTAGTGTCATCGACAGTTACCCAAGCTTATTTTAGTCCCAAAATGAATAATAGGAAGAAAATATGCACATACCGGCCTCTAATTTTGGTATTAGGCATCTCATGTAAGAATTTCCAAATCGGAAAAGTTAGAAAAATAGATGTGCCTAACTTGGGATTCGAACTTAACCCAAGGGCGTATTAACAATACGTAAAGCTTCCTCGAGGTCAACAAGATTTATAGAAAATAAACCTCTATTTTTATTATTCCTCGTATTTATTTTCCCGACACCCATCAAGGTCGAAAAACAAATTTCACTATTATTTACCCGAGCTTCATATCTTTGACACTATCAAAACACGTCCAACACAAAGAGAGTTGAGGCTTAGCGGTGACGTCAGGACCCTTGCTTCCGAAGATCAAAAAATGTAATTATCTACCCCCGATCTACCCTCAACCATTTATATTTGTTCTACAAATTCGACGAATTCCGTATACGCAATTGCGTTTGTGTGCATTGTTGGATACCGTACGAATGCATTCTGCACAGTATAGCATTTGATTAGTGTAAAAAATATTTAATATTAAGTATATTTTAAACGCCAAACCGCACTAGGCCACCGTGGTAGACTATATGGCCTAACCCCTCCCAATCGTACTCTCGAATGTAGAGGAGGCTCGTGCCCTGCAGTGGGACGTATATGGACTGTTACAGTACAGTATATTTTAAACAGTGAGATTACTTCTGACTCTTGAATTATTTGACATATGAAAGTATCATTTTTATTGGAGAACAATTATTGATTTTAGTATTTTCTTATATTGATGTTGTTACTATATGGGTATAAAACAATTGATTTTTTAGTTATACCATTCTTAGATGAAACAGATTTATTATTGTCACAAAAAATCCCTTTTTTCGGCGATGGAACCCGCAATACCCTTAGTCCATTTTTCGCTCCCTTCCCCACGAAAGATGTCGATTGTCATAAAAATATTTTGTTCAAATGTCGTAACGTCAATCAGTGGGAACGCGTAGTCATCCACCACACTACCAAATAGTTTATTACTTTAGGGACTTCGCGACGGCAACTATCCGAATAGGAATCTTATTAGAGATAAAAGAAACTTGCCATCGTGCAATGCATAGTAATGTGTGACATTGAATTGAGCCATAAACCAACCTGCCACATGATAAATGGAAATGAAAATTACGATAACTGCGTGCCGGAATTGCTTAGGCCGGAATATTCATCTTTATACGTTGCCCCATAAATGTTATGGAAGCAGATTTTATGTAGATAATTTGTTAGAGAGCTTAGTCATATAATATGAACGAATAATAAATCATATATTGAAAAATATGGGCTTATCTGCTTTCAATTTTTTTTGGAAATGGTAGTTTTGTCGTTGAAGCTAAAGCTGGCCACGGCCGGTACTACTCACTGAAAAATGAAGTAAAGTAACATTAATATTGCGTTTTGTATAGTGAATAAGATTGCCGGAGATTGCCGGATCTTGCAGCTATTGGTAGGATATTCGCATCCGGATCCGACCACAGTACACAATGGTGGAAAACCTGTCATACCCGGGCGTCATATCCGGGCATCATACCCGAGTACAAATTTGGGTGTATATTTGTTTTCGGACAAACCGGTTATGAGGCATATGAGTCATGCTATAGACCAAATATATCTGCTATTAAAGAATATATTACGAAAATATCAAATTAACTGTTTATGAATTAAATTACAGCGAACTTCGCTCCATACACAAATACTGGGTTACAGTTTAGCATGAATAGTATCGAATAACTAACTTGAATAGATTCTGCCTTTGGTAATGGGGTTTCATTGCAGGAATATTATACGTATAAATTGCACGTAAGCTTCTCATTAGTATAGTGGCATTATTTAGCTTAAACCTTGGATTAATAGCTTGGATTAATAGGTTGGGAAATATGTTTAATTACCTTACTCAGAATAATTTTTACAAGAGCTTAAAGTCTATCTGACGTTGCATTTTAAGTCGATTCTTTGTGTAATATGCATTAAACTCACTCATATGTATGTGACGACAGTAAATAAAAAAAAGGAAAATGGCATTAACTATGTTTTGTGACGAAATATAATGGAAAACGAATGTCCCGATAATAATAAAAGCTCCCTAGGGACAAATTTCAACGAGAGAAAAACAGTTAAAACGGGGAGCTGGTAGATTTGACCAATGGCTATACTGAGTCCACTTTATCATCTTTGGTGGTTCGATTGATAATATTATTTCTTCAAACTAGAATATCATCCAAAATGTTATGTAGTATAAGTATTTTTATTCGATATATTTGTATACTAACAATTTATTATTTTCAAATAGAAAATCTTATTGCTGAGATTGATATACTCGTATTATAAGAGTCAGAAGTCAGGCAAACTGTCGTTCCAAAATCGAAAGTTTTTTTCGGTACATACATTCAATATAACGAAAAAAAAAGTTTCGCCCATCAAAGACAGACGGACAAAAGATTCCTTTACTCACAGCATAACAAAGGGGCTCAGTAATACCAGATACCCAAATCAGCACCCTATAATTAAATCAGAAAAAAAATCCGAAACACAAAAACACATGTCCCACTGCAAACACATTAAAGTTCAGCGAACTCAATCCTTCATTCGATTAAAACCTACCGAATAAATCATTCTAACGACAAATGACAGCCGTATGTGTCAAAAATAATAGAGTGCAGCGACATCTGTCGGTGGGGGAATTAATGACAGTTCAAACATCAATTTGGGTGGCGTCTTATCGCACCGCGGCAGGGTAGGGTGCCAACTAAACACACAGACGACTTAATGCACGCCTGCATTGGTAATTGGATGCTTTTTGCAAGGATATAATATTGGCTGATAAAATTCCGTTCCAGATTTTATGGTTTCCGAGTTATTCGACAGTTTACTTACCACATATCAGGTACAGCTACTACATCACACGCCTACTCGATCGTACACACAAAAACTACATCACCCAACATCAATTGAACGAGTATGTGCCTACGCTTGTCACACAAACTACCGGACAGATCCCAACAGCATTTTAGTTGCGCGCGTCGTGTTACATTTTAATTGGTATGACGTTCTGTAATTTTTCACATGTCTGGAGCGAAATCCTCGGCAATGCATCACGCTGTATGATTAAATAGGTGCGCAGTAAATACAAATTAGTTGGACTCGGCGCTTCCGTATATCTTGCTTATGCTTTCGTGTTTCTGAAACGTGAATGAGTTATGACGTTTCGAATGTCACGTGACGAAACATTAATCTGTACCTAATTAGTGGTTGTTAGCTAGTTCTTTTTAAAATAATGTGGCTTCATTTAAGGGATAAGATATTATGAGGAGTGCTATTTAAGTTAAATATGGGTTTGCTGTATTATTAAGTGATGGTGACAATTTAGTTGGCAGTTTCAAATGTCAATTAATAAATACGATTTAAATAGAAAATTAACTTAATTGAGGTGACAGTTTAAAAGAGAGTTTAGTACATCAGTTTAAAATGTAATTAATTTTTAAATTTTAAATGTAATTCCTTATTAGTATTAAGTTTTTGTAATTTCTGTTAATGAAACTTAATAAACAAAATGGAAAAATAAAATAAAAATACGATGAATTTATACAAGAAAACAAATAGACAACTCTTACTTATCGACGTTGGTAAAGTAGACTATTTATGTCATAAAGTGGACAAACATTTAGAGCCAGCACTGTTTCCTTGAATTGTTATACAGAGTATATCAAGACCGCGACCGAAAACGAAGCCAGGTGGTAGTTTTAGTGGTTACAAACACGATGCAAATAAAAATTTCGCTAAAACAGTGACAGATATTTTTTTAGAATTTTTTAAAAATCATCGTTTTTGGGTGGTAAATACCTAGTTTTTGCGAAAATACTAATTTAAACCCTTACGTACCATTGAGTGTTTAAAAATAAAGAGGTGTTCATGTTTATTTTAGGAAAACTATGTATATATCACCCAAATACGACGATAAATAAGAAATTTGCATTGTGTCTGAAGTCACTAATACTACCACCTGGCTTCGTTTTCGGTCGCGGTCTTGATATACCCTGTATAATTTATGTTAAGGTTCTTCAACAAAGGACTCTCCCATAATTTTCGTGCGCAGTCACTAATCATACCAACTCGATTTTCTTGTCGCGGCAAATGGATTCCATTACCCTTTATGGTAAATGCAAGGCTCTAGACATAATATTAATTAACTGACAACTATTTTGATTTCTGAACTGTATAATATTTGTTTAATTTGCATCATGATTATAAAAAGTGTATTAAAGCAAGTTTCATGAAGTCTTACACCAAAATATTTATTATGTATCATGAATCAACTATCTATGCTATCATGAATCAACGATTTAGACTCATCATTACCAATCGCGTCATTTCACTACAAAAATTCACAAATACCGTCCATTCTCACAATTTACGACATTGCATCCGATAACATCTCCCACCGGTCATAAAGCGTACCGCAATAAAATGACTTTGTTAAGTACAATGCATGCAATATTTCAACAGTTATCATTTTTGGCTGAATTTGCGTTTTGCCGGCTCCCACGGGGGGCTGTTTGATTGGACACAACGAGTTATCACCGTTGTTTTAACGGCAATTTATTGCACTTTTTGCTATGCATTTAACATTATCTTTGTTTTCTTTCGCCTGGGGATGAAGGTTTTGTTGTGCCAAATTGGTGTTTTTGAGGTTCATGCAGTGATGGTTGTTTTCTTAATCTGAACTAAGACAGTATAATTATGAGTTGAACGAAATTTAAAACGTTTCATAAAAAATAGTTCAAATAGAGCAAGAAGGTCAAGGCAGCCTGATTCATATTTATCTTTATTTTGTTTTTAATATAATAGTCGGCTGCGTTGTCGCTTTTTGAAAAAGGCTCTTTAATAAACTAAGAAAAATACTATTAAGAAAAAAAAATAATATAAAAAAATATATAATATATTAAGAGTTTTAAATAACGGCGAAAACTAATTTATTTATTTATTCTTAACTGCACCCAAAAAGGAAAAAAACACTTAAAGATATTACAGATTAACAAAAAAATACAGATGGCGGTCTTATCGCTCTAGGCGATTTCTTACAGACAACCTTAGGATGGATATAAGAAAAGGAAAAGAAGATACAGCAGTCTAGAACTTAAAGGATACAAACTCCAATAAAATAAAATAAATTGCAAGCGAATTATTTATATGAATATATAGACAAACATAAACATAAATTTTGTTCTAATATTTTGAAATCCTCGTGAGCGGTGCTTGTTTTACTATGCACCTTTACCGCCCCTAGACATGTAATGCACTGTGCAAACGACAAGTTCTTATTAAGACCCCGCTACCTGACGTGGTTTCAGACGAAATGCACTACCAATTTTCATGATTATACTCGTAGTATACATAAACATAATTATATGATAGTTTTCTTAAAATGAAATTCTTTAGGACTTAATATACTGTTGCATAGAGAGAACATTTTGAAAGTATAAAGTAGATTTAGAGCACTAAAAACTATTATCGAAGCCATTAAAATTTATAAACACATTTTTACCAATTAATGTAAGGACTTCATTTTTTTCTAATTTATTCGTTACCTATCTAATTTATAACACTAAATTTTGAATTAAACATGTTTTATCAAAATTACACACCAATGATGTAAGAATTTAAAGAATTTCTACGGTATGTAAGTCCGCCAACCCGCACTAGGCCAGCGTGGTGGACTATATGGCCTAACCACTCTCAATCGATTCTGTCGATTCTAGAGCAGGCCTGTGCCCAGCAGTGGGACGTATATGGGCTGATACAATACAATACAATGATGTAAAAAAATTGAGCATAGCTTTACGAATCCTTTTAAACCGCGAACACAGATTTCCCATTTCTTTAATCCACCCATACAAATCACTTGAACGTTTCTATCTTTAGGATACCGTGGGAAGCGCATAGTGGTCGGCGCGACAGCCACCATTTATCAACCCTTCCAACCAATTATGTGTACCTGCAGCATAAAGTAAAGCTTAGTATCCACTAGACATGTTAGTGTTCGTGGCGCTTTGGTACATATTCCATCTTATTTTTTATAAAATTGAATCAAGGATGGCTAATTAACGGTACTTGACTAAAATGCCGGGTTCTCCAGGTCAGTACAAGGTGGTAAAGATTATGCTGGTCGTCGGTTTCTAACACTGGAACTTTTCTTGCTACGTATTTTTTACCTTTATACATAATAACATCACGTCTTAT
The DNA here is from genome assembly GCA_949752805.1 of Deilephila elpenor. Taxonomy (NCBI): domain Eukaryota; kingdom Metazoa; phylum Arthropoda; class Insecta; order Lepidoptera; family Sphingidae; genus Deilephila; species Deilephila elpenor. The sequence continues at coordinate 3,760,165 of OX457096.1, read as the reverse complement.
CAAAACCCGATTATTTTTCAATGTGTTGATTTGTTACGACAATTTATAGTACGGTCCTTGTAATACTATTAATAAGCTTAAACTATTTTATGTGAATGCCAAATAAATTTATCAACATCATTATCAACGCTGAGGTATCGGGTTCGAGTCGAGCACAGTGATATTAGATTTTCGCTCGCCCCTTACACATCATGGGACGGAATGCATAAGGCGAAATGTGGGTTTTCTGGTAGCACTTCTGCCTACCCCATTTGGGAAAATGGGGTAGGCAGAAGTGCTACCAGATGGCAATGACAATGGCATATGTATGTCATTATCAACTCTTTAGCCAGGGAAAAAGTAAAGCTGAATATACGAGTAGATGTCAAAGGATGTCTAAAGGACAACAAAAAATAACTAAGGTTTCCTCACTTCTCTTTATACAAGCAGGATTGAGGCATTTTGTTTGCAATAAAAATACCAACCGCCGAAGCTTGTACCCCTCATGGATACTTACCCTTAGTAATTACTATTTACCTTATATCGATACATCGGTAAGTTGAAACAGAACGTCTGTAACATTGTTGTGACGTGGTTTATAAATAGATCGGTGTAATGATTCTAAGGACTGTAATTATTGGACCGATTTTCCTCGGCTTCCGCTTGTAATTATCCGATCGGTTTTGCCTGCGGACTTTACGTGTGCAGCGTTTATTTTGTAGTATTCTTTGAAGGTAAGTAATGTGGAGTAATATCGCATAATTTGTAAGCATATTGCTGAATGTGGACTGACTTATGAATGAATTTAGCGTTTCAAGAGTTTATAGAACGGAAGAAACGAGCTTCGAAAGATTTATATTCTTTGCTATATTGTTGCCATTTAACTAACAAGAAGTTCTATATGTTTAATATTTTTTTTATTTCAAAGTTAACAAAAAAATATTAATTCTATTGAAATAAGTTCTAGATTCAAAACAAAAATTGTTTTTTTTTGTAAGATATTCGATTTTATTTCATAGGTATTATTATGTACACACTGAAATTTTTTCATCATTATATGAAACGATGCCAATCACACTTATTTCCATAACAATCTGTTCGACAACTATCCAAAGTATTAAAAGACAAGTATCCACAATCGTAAAACATTAAAACAATATAAAAATAGCACAAGCACCAACACTAACGCAACAAAGTCAAACAATTAATTAAAATCACGGCACACTTCGGCCAAATAAATTAAAGGCCCATATCCGTGGCCCAAACAATCGCGCGGACACTTACGGCCAAAGTAAACGAACCGCGAAGTGTTTACGTTCCGTGCGTCCGCGTCGCCGCGCCGTGTGCGGTGTGAAGCGCCCTCCGCTACACTTTAACTTGGCCACGAGTGTTCGCGCGTGATACTGCGGTGCTCAACAATAACATTCTATTATTTTTTGTGCAGGATTTTTGGTGGCTTTTTAGATATGAGTAGATACGTTCGGTGTCAGAAATTTTTAAAACAGACAGATTTGTTTCGAAATATTGCCCCGAGAAATGGTTTGATCACATTTAAAAGGTCAGCAATTTATGTTGGTTGACCAAAATAGACAAGCAAGTCATCAATAAAAATGTGAAAGCCAATGATCTGAAAACAGCTGAGAACTCGGAACGTTAGAAAAAATGAGGAAATTGAGCCTGAAGAGACCTACGGGAATTTCTCTGACTAGATAGAGATATAAAGATTTTGACCCACGATTTTTCTTCATGTGAAAATGCAACGTTTTTTAACTCTTCTTGCAGCATTTAATGTAATAACGAGTATAATACGGAATGTTCCAATGTTTAAAGTAGATTTATAATTGTGTTAAATGAACATTATTAAATTACGTCGAACGACGCGCGCGGTGGTGCGAAACTCGTCTGCCGATGCCGATAACAATAACAATATAACGCTGTTATTAATACGTGTAAAGTGCACGTGAATTAAATATTAAAACAATTTATAATTGTAAAATAATATTGATCAATCCTTGAATTAATTTAAGATAGATATTATGTTTATAGCAATAATATTTATATTTCGACTGTACTATTCTGCTGTTCTTAGCTGAAAATGTTTGCCTTCAGTTACTACGAATAAGTACCTATTTGTTTTTATATTTACTTAAACTTAATTAATTTTAGGGCTATCTCAACGAGAACACTTAGAATTGGAAATTAATTCGGTGCTATTTACAAATTGATTATTTTCTGTGATTGTGGATTTTTCTTAAATATGAATCGTATTCTATAAACATATAACTTAATACTACAAACTACAAACACATACCATTTCAACCGATTTAAAATGATAAACTTATTATTTAAAAAAATCACATAAACCGAGTGTATGTAAGAGGCAGAGTCGAGACGAAAAACCCGATACTCGAGCACATGTTGCGAATATTACTTCACAAACTGCATACATTACGTTAGCGACCTTTTTGCTTGGTAATAAGGTAGGAAATTAATTTGAAAACAATATTTAAATGTAAGTATATTAGTCATGGGCTTAGCTCTCAATAGCAAGGTTTTAGTAAGTTTTAGTAGTAGTAGTGTATACATAGATCTAAAACTATATTAGGTAGGTAGAGAGCTGAGGGCGGTTGCGTAGAGATTTTTTTGATCTTAGTCCGTCATACTGGTCCAATGAGATTAGGTTAGTGGTTTATATAGAGGCAATTTTAAATGCATTTATAAAGTTAATAATTGAAATTGATATTACGGAATAACGAAACTTAAAAAACGTTTTTTTTTATTCTAAAACCTCATAATCTCTTTGTGGTTGATGAATGGCACTTCATGCAAAACGAATTCAAAACCTCACCGCTCACATTCTAAATACGCTTCAACACAAATAAAACGAAGATAAAAACAACTTGCAACTCATAACTTGAACAAAAAATTCCTGTTTCAGAAATGCAGGCGAATATTTTCGTCACCAAAGTTTGGAAGTTGTAAGTTTGTTTTGTCAACTGGCTGGAGTAGAGGTGGAGGGTTATATATGTGATCCCGGTCCACTTGTTGATGTGATGCCACTGTTTCAACTTCTGAAGTTTGACTTTTAACGATATTTTTTTGAAGATGCGCGAAGGTGATTTATTTTCTGCGTTTATTTGGCAGTAGTGAGGTATTTATTATTGAGTCGTTAACTCTCATCACCTGAACTATTTTCTTGTATTATTTTTCGATTGTCCCATACTGATTTCGACTACTTTTTTAATATAACACTTGGATGCGTTTATAGACGTTTTTATACTTGTAGACTGCACGTAGGTTGAAACAGAATTTATTTTCCCAAAAACTAACTGATGCTTTTTACCATCCGAATCTGTGCAAAAACCGGTAAAATTAGATTTGCGTAGCCCCTTTATCGCCTATGGCGCTTTGGGCGCTCACCCAAATGTCCTCTACCCTAACGCTGACACTGTCTATGCCAATCGATCTTTACAATATACAGGGTATATCAAGACTGCGACCGAAAACGAAGCCAGGTGGTAGTTTTAGTGGTTATAGACACAATGCAAATAAAAATTTCGCAAAATAAGCGACAGATAATTTTTTGCAATTTTTTGAAAATTATGTTTTTTGGTAGCAAATACCTAGTTATTGCGAAAATAGTAATTTAAACCCTATCGTATCATTGCGTCTTAAAAAATAAAAAGGTGTACATCATTATTTTAGGAAAACTATGTATTTATCATCCAAATACGACGATAAGTAAAAAATTACCAAAAAAAGTTGACGATTTTTTTTGCGAAATTTTTCATTGCATTGTGTTATTGCACAAATATACCATTAAATTCCAATACCAACCCAATACGGCAATAGCTTCAGTATCTGATAAATAACAACCAAATAACTCAATACAATACGACAAATGAAGCATACCATAAAATGTGAATCATATTCGACACAAAATATACCAAACAATTTGGGCGAATACATTTTTCCGCCTGTTCAGACAATAAAACAATATTTGATATTAGAGAATAGTATTCGGCCACTTGTTGCCAATGATCGTACGTGCGTGTGGGATCCGTTTAGCGTGGCACGCAACCGGGGGAACTGCGGGGGGCCGGACCCACTTAGATATCTTCGCGCCCGGGTCACGTTTGATTAATTTAAAGGAAAAAAGGAGGGTTTTTGTAGTATACGTTGGATCTTCCTAGGTGTATTTATTGATAACTTACGAAATAGTTATTTGAGGAATGTGTGTCTCCTTGTGGTCTTATATTGTGAGTTCATCTAATAATTCAGTGCAGGGATAACTTGGATAAGAGTAGTGTCGTGGTGTCAGCGCAACAAAATACAAAACAAAACAATAATATCCGAGTTATGATATAAGACTACGTGTGATTGTCTATTATCAATCTTTCCCAAAATTTATCTTGTCACAGGCGAAAAAAATACAAAAAAAAAACAGCTCATACAAGATATTGAAACAAGTTCCTCATGGTTCACAATTTAAATAATAAGTTACTTCTAATAAAATTAACTAAAGAAGCTTGAACAATTACACGCCTTGTGTGATTTAAATCAGTTGATTTTAATGTATGTTAAGTATAAGAAACGACTTATTTTATTTTTATTATTTTGTTCACTTAAAATATTACAAAAGACTAATAGTAATGTAATAATAATAATATTATTCCCCCCTGCGCAAAGCAAATCTTATTACGCGCCTGTACTTAACCCTGAAATAATGTCATTGTGCTCTGAAGACGCTCGGTATGGCGACCTTTGTGGGCAAATTAACCGGAAATCCGATACAGTCTCGTATATTGAGCAATATTTTCGATATTCCTTATAGAATTATGGGACTGATAAGTCAACATGGCGCCAGGTTATTGCTGGTTTATGTAGTCTATTTTATGTACATGTATTTGTGTATAAATTGGACAATTTGCACGCAAATGGATATGAGAAGAAATCGATGAATGTTAAGTCGTCGATCACTGCTTGGCTAGGCGAATGTTATGAACTAAAGCTTTAACCACTTTAAATCTGCTGACATAAAGTAACTTGTGGCTAAAATGGAAAGTATACTTCATGCTATAAAATTTATAAAACGTTTGGAAGTTATCTGGAAAGTTAGCCAATATAATGTTGTTTATTAGTGTACACTATTGTGTCCTGCTATGTAACTTGTAAGCATAAACTTATTAAACTTACACGTTAACTTACAAACCTATTTTAGTCATCGAATGTTATAATAATAATAGCTAACAGAGGCTTTAAATCTGCCTATGAATAAGGCCGACAGGCTTTAAATATTTCGGATGAAATTCACCTCTATCGCTTTTACAAGAGTGATCATTTTTGTCAAGTGTAGTAGTGATTAGCACTCATTTAACATTTTTGTTTAATTTGAATAGCCTGCTTACTTTTTAAACTCAATTTTCCATGAAATTAGGGTGAAGAAGAGGGAATATTTTTGTCAAGTATAGTAGTCATCAACACTCATTTAACATTTTTGTTTAATATGCTTACTTTGTAAACTCAATTTTCTATGAAATTTGGGCGAGGGTCGTGATACCTTCAAGGCTACAGTACCGGACAGTTTCATAGGAATAAATGAAATCGTATAAAGCCATAGGCTAGAAGCGATAGTTCCCTCTCATCAATTAATTTCTTTCGATGTCATTTTATAAACCGATTGAGGCCCGCATAGATGAATCAAATTAATCGTCGGTAATGGAACATAATTGCTGTCTATTTTATTTTAGAAACTAGTGACAACCACCAATCAAGTTTGATTTGTTGCTTGATCCGATTAAACTGTAATGAGGAATGCAATACGAAAAGCACATTAAAGATAAGAGATAGATATAGAATAGAGAGAGACATAGATGTTAGTGGAGAACTGGGCACATGAAGTAAACATTCTGTGAAAATCGGTATATTTCATAGATCTCAATAAAAAATTTAGAGGTGTAAGAACTAAGACCTTTAAGCCTAGCCCCTATCTCTAAATAATGGGACGTACATATTAATTGATGTAATTCTACATGGTATGCAAGATAAAATGTTGTTTGTTGCTAATCAAGCCGCGGCCCCAAAAATTCTTCAACATCAAATTAATCGTAACATGTTGTTCTTATTGCATTTAATATTTTCTTATATTTATGAAATTATCAGCTGTCTCTATGTTAATCTATCACAAACACTACAATATCATACATTTAATGTATTTAAATTACGTAGGTTACTTAGGAATCGTTTTTGCCGGTCACAAGATGTGACTAATGGTGGGGATGTCGGAACCACGCGTTCGTTCCCACGTCGAGACGGAGCAATTTAATGCGGCGGTAATCCTTGTAACACCGCCCTTGCATGCACTGTGACTTTCATTTTAAATTCCTGTTTTGTCCTTGTATGTAAGGTTGGTAATATTATAATATTATATAGTATTAAAACTACTAGTTTATGTAATGTGATGTTGATTTGACGTCAGTGTTTAAGACTGGGTGGTAAGAAAATGTAAATTGAGGTGATAATAATTTATGTTAAACTAGTAATTCCTTATTTAAATGGACTGATGTTACGATAAAAATAGAAATCTAATTTTGATCTGACGCGTTGAGGTTTTGAAGAAAGCTTTGTAAAATCGCTCTGTGGTAGGTTGAAGAAAGAAATATAAGTTTTGACTTTTTTTGCGTCATACCAACGAATTCATTAAACACAAATAGCATAGAATGTACGTATTCTTGATCATATTCATAAACCATAATTATGCAGTGATAAGAGACTAAACTGACCCTAAAATGGTAATATAATACGGAAGACATGAAAGCCGACATTATGAAAGTAGGGTGGCGGTAGTACGTATGGTAATTACGTGTCAAGAAGTGTTTCAAAGAAAGGATTTATTTTTGACACGCTTGACAGGTTTCACACAAAAAATAACTAACGAAAAAAGATTAAGGTAATATTATACGTACAAACAGGTGGGGAATGCAAAGTAACGAAAATATTATTAACTATTGCTTTGTTTTGAGAAAGAAATTTTAAATTCTACGTTACTGTTCATTTATTTTTAATTAATTGTTTACGCACCTATCTGTTGTCATCCCTGCATCACCTTAGGTTTCACTGTTAGAGAACGCCTCAGGCATTCAGTCCACCTATAAAATATATTATGTATGAAGTGTAAATAAATAAATTTAATTTAAATATTGAATAAGCTGCTAAAAATATATACATGTATCCTTAAGGCGCTGTATTCCGCAGCGCGCCATATTTTCCACACAGAAATATTTTGATGCAAAGTTAAGTGCCACAGCACGCCGCCCTAATGTGATCCGTGCTTTAAATAATAAGGAACCATAGAGGCAGATATTGTTTGTTCATAAACTCGGGATGCATGAAAACTGAAGTGACAATGCATCTTTGCAATACCTTTGTATTCGAATTATCTTGATAATTTTGAGATAACAGCAACAGTAATAGAGCGTGAAACTCTTTACGAGTAGCCTAAACTTATGATACTAAGCTTTGACAGCCTCCGTGGCGCAGTTGGTTAGCCCCCGCCTGTGAAACGAGAGGCCGCGGGTTCGATCCTCATACCGAGACAAATGTTTGTGTGATTCACAGACATTTGTTTGGGGTGTGGGTGTTTGTGAGACCGAAAAGTCTTTAGAGCTTCTGAAACCCACGACACTAGACTAGATTTTATTGTGGGGTCAGGACTATGTATGTGACAATTGGGTGTATTAATGTACGGTTAGTGACTAGTGTAGGGTATTGGTGGACTAAGACTCAAGCTCTCTTGTATATTGCGGGAGCATCTCATGTATTCAACATAACATAGGTAAATGGTTGGAGACGAATAAAGAAAATAAAATAATCCAATCGCCAAACGTAAATTACACTCACAAATACGTTCAATAATTTATCCGATAATGACGTTGAAACGGTAGATTTTTCTTTTTTTTAATTTAATGAAAAAAGGTGCCATAATTAAAAGAGTAAATTTTAACGAGCCTGATTGTGAGATGGGCCGACGAGATGTCAGCCCGTCGGAAAGGGTGCCTCGTTACGAATGAAAAGTTTACGCAACGAAAATATTATTTTACATTAAAAAATATTACAGGGAAAGCACCGTGTAAATTAATTTTGATCCGCGTAACAATTATCCGCTTTTACGTTTGAGGGGTCCGTACTTGAGGTTTGTTGAAATTGTCCGTCATCTGTTTTGTTGTGATTGTGGTACATATGTATCGTTGTAGAGATCTGTTTATGGAGGGTAAAACATAATATTATGTATATGTATGATTTTCATCAAATAAAATTGATATCGCCGGATTGTCAATGTCTACTCGACATGAGACTATTTGGATGGCGTTGCACTTACTTACTTTGCCAGGTGGAGCGACGATATTCGTGGGGTGGCTGGTAGCGGTTGGCGACGATGGGCTGAAGATCGAGCCCAGTGGCGTGCTATGGGAGAGGCCTATGTCCAGCAGTGGACGCAGAAGGGCTGATGATGATGATGTTGCACTTACTATGAGATTACGTGAAGTCACATCATCAAGACAAGATAAAAGAAAATCTAGTCACCCTACGGATATCGAATCTAGGGCCTCTCATTTCTACGCTTCTCTTTCCCTTTTCTCGTTTCTCAGAATGGGAGTGTATGTATGTAGCTTAGCAAAATATTAGTTTAGGCGCACATGTTACTTTCAAAAACTTCGTTGATAAACAGTAACGGCATAATTTTACGCTATTATTTAGTAAATTACCGTCGAAAAAGCAACGATAATAAAGCAGACGCGAAGCGGTGCGAAAGTCGTTTTCAATTACAATCAAAAGCAAGAAATTGCGAAATAGAAAATATTCGGCGAATTTTCACGAGAATATTCGGCGAACGCGAGAACGAGGCCGCGAACAAACTGAAATTTATTGCCACGATAACGAAACTTCGAAGAGGAGGCATAAATTTCTACGGTCGAGTGTACTTTTGCTTTTCTAACATAAATTTGTCGGTGAGTTTATGATGGAAATATATGAAAATAATTGCGTTGTTATTGGGCCAATAAATGTTATGAATTGTTTTGGCGTAAGTCAAATAAACTTCGATGAATGTTTGTGGGGAGAGCAAACATCTATAATGGTCTTGCTGTGCTGATTTTGACTGTATTTTGATGGGGGCCTTGAACTGTATGGTGCGGGCTCACTTAGAACCAATATGAACATATCTAAAGAAACAGTTCTGATGTCGTGTTACTTTAATTATTACTTTCCCTTTCTGCCTTTTTTTCTTTGTAAGGCCGAAAACAGACCTGGGTCTGAGTATAATTGGTGTTGCAATGGCAGGACACAATTTTCATTTTTGTCTCGTCTGCATTAAAAATTGTGAAACGGAATCAAACATCTCTTATACACAAGTATTGTTAATTTAAAAACTCTAAACATACCAAATAATATTTTTAAGTATTAAATATTTGGAGTGAAATATTCGGCTAATTATAAATAATAATTACTTAGACTAATAAAATATTCAAGTCCTTTTTGGCAATTACAGGTTACTTTACTTTTTCCGTTTTTTAGCTTCATATGTTAATTTTTCTTTACTAATTATTAATAGCCTAATTAACACAGAGCAGACTTTTTATGTTGTTTATTATGTTAAGGATGCCAGTGAAGTTTATTAAATTAGAAAGGTTAATAATTTTTGACTATGTATAAAAGTTATTATGTTATAAAATATCAACAGGATTTCCTTGTATTTCGTAAAAAGGTTTGCTTTATCATTTAACGTTCGTTTGCTAGCATAATAGAATAGACTTTTCGCAAAATCCAGTACCGGGAAAATGTGTTTACATAGAAACAAGGATAAATTAGTAAATTCTGTGAATATCAATCACACAGCTTACCCTAATAAATACAAATTGACGAATTTACTACAAAGTAAATAAAATCCAAAGCATTGATAAACATGGATTTACAAACCAATATATTAAAAAAGTAATACAATTTTACTATAAAACTCAAGAGCCTTATTTAAACAGTAAAAGCGTGTACTCAATTCAACATTCGTGCCTAACCCAAACCGCGAGCTAATCTAGCGTCTTAACGACAGAGGTCACGGACCATCCACTTACTTTATCAGCATTAAAAAAGTCGCAACTATTCGCGTGCTCACCAAACAAGCAGACAATAAATAAACCTTTATCGCCATTTTAATAAATGTGAACGGAATAGTTGAATAAATAAAGCTGCTTAAACAACGCGCTATCTAATAAGAATTTCCTGAGAGCGCGACAAGGAACGGAAACTTTATGATTGGACTTATGAATACACATAACAGAGATACATATTAATGTGTGCCGTGTGTGCTAACTCTTCTTTATATCGGTGAGGCGGACGTAAAAGAACAAGGAGCTGGAATATAAAAGTTTTGTGAAGAAAACGGGATAGGTGGAATAGGATTTTTCTAGATCTCTCTGCGACGCTTGTACCACGATGCATTTGAGTGTTAAATTATAAATTGAGTCACCAGAATCTATATGCAGACATGTGTAGATGTTATATAAAACTACATTATTCAATTTACGGTTACTGCAACTCGAGATCTCTTTTGTCTTAAAAAAACTCACAAGCCCGATTGGCAAAATGAGCAAGTTGTTCACCGGATAGACAACGTCATGTCTCACTATAAAGAGAAGCAAGACTACTCAGAACTCATTATCACTGCATTATATTATACTGCCCGCGAAATCCAAATACTTTAGGTGTTAAGTCTCCCGATTTCCACAATGTCCTTCGAAGTGAAATACAATAATGCTATCAAACTACTAAAGTGGTCAATGCACAAAACTAATTTTTAGAATATGTATTCATATTATTGGGGTCATATATAAACTTAGCGTCATAACACAATTATAAAAAATAAATTTCCTGTACAATAAAGTACAGTGTGAATTGATTTATTACCTCAACGTGAAAAAAATCTAAGAATAGCCAACAATAACAAATACGCAGTTTTAAATACGGATACACTTAATACGTCAAGAAGATTTCTATAAACGCAGTCCATTAGTAAAAGAAATAAAGATTTTGTAAACTATAACATAAATTATTGCTATACAAAAAAAAACGTCAGTACACTAGGTATTTTTCTACTTAAACGGGAGAAAATGTGACGAACAATCATAAAGATATAAGAGCAAACAGAAACCTATTTATGTGAAAGCATAATAAGTATAATAGTGATTTATTTTAGGAACAAAGAACAAGTATACACAGCGTATTGTACCGACAAAATTACCCACTACGAGTTTATTCAACGAAGATAAAGCTAATTCTTAAAGCATCATCATCCATCAGATGACCAAACAAGACAATTTGTAAACAAAACCTCCTTTAATTCCATGCCGTGGAAACCGTAAAATACACAAGACCATAACACTCTTATGTCCAAATTAAGACCCTGCGGTGTCGTATACGCTGGCTATTCGGCGCCTAATGGTTCATTACGCCTTGAAACTCGAGTGCGTATTGTCGTAAGCCGCGAGCTGTTTAGTGCCACTTTGTCTTGTTTAGCGTGATACTTAAAAACGATATGTGTTTTTACCGAGCTGAGGAGAATGTTAATTTTTTCAAAGGTTCTAGTATTGGGATAGAAGATTGTTTTATGATTGAAGGAGGAATTTGGGTGAATGATAAATTATTTATTGAAGTCAATTAGATGAAACATAATATAAGGATGACAATATGAATACTCCAACACTCTCCATTTGTATGCAGACGAACTAACGCCTTAGGGTGAACAACCACTGCTCACGGATTTTTGTGATGTCAGGGAACATTTAAACATCTGCCAATTAATTGCTTTATAATATTGCAGAATGATTCAGCTAATTTAAATGTACGATCGGCTGCTCGCCCAACATCAACGTTTCAAGAAGATTTAATATTTAATAGTTTCTAAAATTACCATCCTCATCATCATCATCAGCCGCTTCTGCTTTATGCATCCAGCCGTTGCCGGCTCTCTTGTGCAAGTTTCTAAAATATTTTGTGGATATTGTTTAAGATTTTATTTTTTTCTAGGTCGAAACTTTCATACAAAGATATCACGTCTTATTCTGTGAAGACTACCTTTGATAGATTAAGTGTCAAAAGCGATTGGAAACTCTATACATCAAGTTTTTTAACGAAGACACAAAAGACTTTGATGTTCAAGGTCTGACAATCTTTATACAAGATCAAAGGAAGTAGTTCGTAGTTTTTAGAATAAAGCATTTATTTTGTTATATATTTTTTAAACTTTATTATGCATTAGTACGTTGATTGAGGTTACAAAATAAATCATACTAGGTGATAATAGCGCCATATACATGCAACATAATAGTCTAAAGGATTTTTAAATTCTCTTATTTTATACGGAGACATTTCGGCATACAATTATAGCTATGATAATATAAACTTATAAATATAAAGAACCAAATCATCTTATATTCAAAATAGCAATTATTTCTTTCTTATCTACCTGAGATAGACTAAATAAATATATTCTAAATTCAAACCCATATTTTTTATCTGAAATAAAATCGTATCTTCATCATCTTATATCTTAATGTATATTAATATTAATATTTCAAAACGCCTTCAAGATTCATTCCTTTATGTTACCGTATCCGCTCATTACGTCCGTGTGTTAACTAGGGATCCGCATTAGCGCCTTTGAGTAATTAATACAAAGGAATAGCCGCAGGGTTCCGCTCGTATTGTCTGTTATTAGTACGAAGTAATTACAGGCGAGAATTCTCACAAAGGATGGGTAACATTCGAAACGTGTGAATTCTGTTTATGATGAATTGTCAACGTCTATTGCGATATTTGTATAGTGTTATAATATATCTGTCTTGATGATGAAAGTAATTTTTGTTCTATTCATATTTTAGTACTAATTCAATGCCTTTATTTTGATTGATAAATATTTTATATTACAAACTAATTTTAGTGTATGAGGAGCATAATGGAATTGGGGGAAGCCTATTTTCAGCAGTGGATTTCCTGAATAGATAGATAGAATGTAAAACACAATATATTTCAATGTATTATAACATTAAGAGATGAGTGTATATACCGTCACACAAGAGTCTATAAAGAATTATTCAGTTGCACAATATACACAGTACAGATCTAGGGATCTGTAACTATATTCCATTAGTCTATGTTAGTTTAGATGCTCGCATTGATCTTACGGGTTCTCGTTTTACAGTCGACATCTAGTCAACTTCACTAACATATAAAAAAAAAACAAGATTTTTAAATAGATAATGACGTGTATATTACCTCATACCTTTGCATGAGTACTCTTTATATAATTTCAGTCCTCTCCCACACTGTTCCGGAAATATGATCCAGCTGAATTTTATTAAAGAAGTTTGTTCTAAGTCTGACTACTAAGACGGCAAAGTTCTTTGTAGTTCAAAGACTCATACGTTTGATATATTCGAAATTGACTGGGATAGTTCTGCAATTTCTAACACTAGGGTACTTATTTTCGTAATATGCTGAAGTGTGCTCGTTTTACTATTTCTTTGTGATCTTTCCTCTATTAAACTTGCAATATTCTATTTACTAGCGCTATTGATTTCTTTCTTTGCTTGAAATATTCCGGATTATATTATACCTACTAGTTTATTGTTAAATACTCCAGATCTTTATTTTGCGATCATGACATCACTTTTACTTCATCCATGTCCATCATTATTCACTTTGTAAATTTTCGTTCGAACAGGGTCTTCTTAAACTCTCCTTTGTCTATGTTTTCCAAAATTCTTTTTATTTGAAACTTTCCAAAAAATACCACAAAACCTTAAACGATTCGATCATTTACTTTGATGTATCCAAGTGCTCTCGTTCTAGTGTGTCATATGTCTCATTCTACATAAACGCGTCCACAAAAGGCCCACTCGCAGGGACTGACAGAGTGATTCATCAATACAGTAAAGTGGTACTTAGAATTCAGTTCGTTTCACTGTCCCACACGCTTTGACGGCTCTTTAAATGTAGTCTGATTGGATCATCTGCATTTTTGATTCTCTTTTTTTACGTTCGGTAATTTTGTCATTGAAGCCTTTTTGATACGTGCTCTTGTTTTCAGTTCAATAAAAAGGGTTTAAGGGTATCGGTTACTGGGAATTTATGGGTTTAGATCGATCATTGTAAGAAAAGCAAATAAAATGTTTGGAAGGAATTTTTAAAGGATTTCGAGCGGTATGTATTGCGCTCACGAGCATGTTGAAATGACCTGAATCTTTTTATCAAGTTCAAAGTTTCTGAACTTTGTTTTGGGTTACATCCAAGTATCATCGTCATCATCATTCATACTCATCATAGGAGGTCCAATGCGGAGCATAGGTCTTCCTCAAGAAATTAGAACATATTGGAGATTTTAATATTCGATATAATCGCAATTTGAAGATGGATAACGCCGTGTTGGGACACGGCCTGTATTAGGTTCTTACGAGAAAGTATATTTTTGTGAAATAAAAACAACATTTTCTCACAAAAAGCATTAAAAGTTACTAATTAATGAACATTTATTTAACTTACTTTCCTTCGCATCGAATTAATAATTTAAAAGGAATGTTAATAACGCAGATTATTACACTTTCAAATACTTTTTCGCTTCTTAACAGCCATTCCTTTGTGGATTTTCTATATTTATTCCTCTCAAATGAAACTTCATAAGTTTTAATATTCAGAAGTTATGGCGGGTTCTTTCTCGGTTTTTGCATGGAAATCGGGTGTTGGTGAGAATATATTGATATTATTTGTTTCCGCTGCTTTTTATCAGTATTTTTGGTGTATATTTCATGTCTGAAATTCGTTATGAAATAATCAGTGGAAGTGGAAATTTGATAGAATATTTTATACTTACTATTTTTATTCAAAGAATAATAAAGAAAAAAGAAAAAAAATGTGTAGGTATAATTTAAAAGTCATTTTAACATTCGTAGTAATATTAAAAAAAATATTATAGCATAATTTAATTTGCTTTCTTTTCCAGACATTAAAAAATTGTAAAGTATCAAAATTACGTAAGCGAGCTATACCGAAGCATTTCTTTTTACTTACGCAAATAGAGTTAGTTGGATAATTTGACGCGTTACGCCCCCCGGGAACCGAACTTGCATCTGGACCGGGGCTGCTACACCCACATCTTTATGAGTGCGTTTTTTGGGGATTCGTAGTACAGTAAAATATTTTTAAACAGTGTTACAGAAAATGCCACAGTATGATATAGTAATTCCCGGTCATTATTTATTTTAAACGTAAAAAAAGTTAATCCTTTTGTTGCGTTATT
The DNA here is from genome assembly GCA_949752805.1 of Deilephila elpenor. Taxonomy (NCBI): domain Eukaryota; kingdom Metazoa; phylum Arthropoda; class Insecta; order Lepidoptera; family Sphingidae; genus Deilephila; species Deilephila elpenor. The sequence continues at coordinate 3,744,840 of OX457096.1, read as the reverse complement.
TGGTTCGATGTATTATAAAATTATTTATATCAATGACAAAGATTATGTAAAAATAAGAAGTGATAATAAATTCACTGTTACATTACCATTTATTTTTGTTATTAACATAAAACTAAATAATATAAAAAATCCAAAAGTTCTATAAATATTGAAATAATAAAAATAGATTGTACAGCGGTCGTTTGTATTCTTTTTTTTACAAACATAACTTTTTATGTTCGTATTATATGGAACCACACGACCGTTACGTAGGCACGTTCTTTATTTAAATTCTACAACACACTTCAAACGATTTTGTGTCTTACCCGACTGCTCTACGGTCGAAATTCACTTGCAGTTACGTCTCATACGCAAAAATTCTTAACATTCGCAAGCAAAAATTGGTATAATAAGATTTATTTGTACACGCTTGAATTATTAATGAGCACAAAAATTTGCTCTTAGACAATAATGGTAGTTTTATAGTGCTCGCACCCTCCATTAAGATTATTGAATTTTATTACGCGTGACACGAAGATTTATTCACTTTTAATGTTATTTATTTTTAACAGACACATTTTACAATAAAACATATTTTTATACTGGCGCTAGTGGCCCGTCCTAGCTTCACAGATATTTTTAGTTTCCACTTTACAGCAGATAAATGTATTTTTATGTACAAACTCTTGTTTAAGAACAAACACGACTTTGGTTTATATTTATGAAGATGAGAAAGTTATAACTACTCTCCAGTTCATGGTAAGCGTTATGCAATATAAATAAAACATTTAAATAATCGGGTGATGGTTACCTGATGAAACAAATTTACAGACATGCTTGAAACCGATTAATAATTACATACACTGAAACTGTAAAGACACTATTGCATGTATCACTGTGCAAGGTTTTCAACATCGTGTACTGTGCCCCTAGCCGGAACATTTTGAAGTATCGTATAGTAAAGTAAACGTTTCCCGCTGTGAAATTTTAGTTTCAAATACGCTCACAATGGCGCTGTTTAAATTCCCATAAAAAAATTTACTATTACTATTCTATTACGATACTGCAAAATGTTCCGCCTAGGGGCACAATGCTCGCTATGCTCCTATCCGATAAACGACTATCATAAAACTACTTAAAATATATATAGTTACATCCAAAAACACAGGCCCTGCCTGTAGCAGACACCTGTTTTACATCCAATATGCAGTTTTGACATGTTTGTACTTATTTTCTGTATGGGAGAAATAAATAAAGTTAATTCTGTATAGTTAAATGTCGCATTTGAATGTATACTTAATACATACATACATACATACATAAATTAACGGAAGCCTTATCCCAAGAAGGGGTAGGCACTAGGCAGAGGTGCTACCAAGACACCCACATTTCGTCTTTTGTGTTCCATCCCATGATGTGATAGGAGGCGAGCCTATCGCCAAATTGACAATTTATGTATACTTTGTATTTCCTATTTACTTCACGACATATTCATTCTTATGGAAGTGCATTTAAAATCTAAAATGCAATGTATATTTTTGTCATCAGGACTGGAGGCAGAGCTGTATTACGTGCGAGATGGGGTGGTGAACACGTACGCGACCAGCTTTGTCGTCCCGGTCCCTGCGCACATCGCTGACTTGGAGTTCATGTGGCAAGCCCTGGGGAAGAGACCGGTAAGTGTATTATATTATGTATTTTAAAAAGGAATAGACACACAGTAGATAAATAAATAAATAAAAACACCCAACAGTCACATACATAGTCCTGACCCCACAGTAAGATCGAATCTTGTGTCGTGGGTATTAGGAACTACGAGAGACTTTTCGGTCTCACAAACACCCAGACCCGAAACAAATGCTTGTGGTTCACACAAACATTTGTCTCGCAGCCTCTTGTTTCACAGCCGGCGTCTAACCAACTGCGCCACGGAGGCAGTCAAACCTACAAGATACTTACTGTCAAGAAAACTGCATAGCATAGGGATCTTAACAAGATATTCTGAAAGGTTTTCAATAAATCGGCCATTGATAAATTTAACTGCCCTCACTTTGACAATAGGCCGCTGTAGTACCAGAGTGGTGGTTTATCAAGAATTGAAAATAAACGTTACTACGTCACAATAGCATCTTGAATATGCACTTTACATATTAAGCCAGACGCTCATATTTTTTAACAAAACTGAGCACAAACGCAAACATTATCACAAGCGTATGCAAACGATAATCCATAAAGTTGCAGCTAAACGAGAATGCAATTTGTCTACATAGCATTAGAGTCTCAAATCACGTGCCGATAACGCGACGTTCAGAACATGCGATGCGCGAGTATTCTTCGAGCGTACGCGCCATTCGGATCGTTTGGATAAGAACTTGAATGTTCCACTTATACATTGTGAGTGGAACATTCGAACATTGGAACATTCGTGCATAGTTTGTTTGGGATTGGAAAGTTTCGCATTTAAATTGATGTTTTTGTGATGGAAGTGATCTGGGTGTGGGCATTTGCCTTTGCTAGATATCTGCTGTGCTGTAGACGGTCACTGTTAAAGCTTTTCACGCAAGTATTCATATTAATTTCTGGGTTTTTTATTTCTTATATTTTCCACAACACCAAATGCTTATTTTAGTGAGCCTTTGGTACACAAGTAGCCCAAGTAGACAAATTTTCACTAACACTGCTGAAGCTAAAAGTTGAAAGGACAAATGTTTTCTTGTTCTTCTTTAACCATAAGAGGTCCACTAGGAAAATAGGTCTGCCCCAAGGCTTTCCAAAGCTGTGTTTTATTATATTTCTGAAAAGAAACTACAAAGAAACATAATACCATTACGTAGTTTTCCAAAAATATTAGTTCCTCGTTTTAATTATTTTTATGTTAGTTATTGAAAATTATTATAAATGTATTGACAGCCGCTTATCAATAGGGTGTTATTGAATCTGAATTACTGACCGAACTGTCGAGAAAATAATTAAAACACCAAACTAATATGGGTAAGCGTACTGCCAAGTTTGTACGTATCCTCTTTAGGAAATATAATATACAACACAGCTTTGTTCCCGTAATTTACGGCTTATCTCGCGGGAGCTTTTCATTTTTCCGACGTACAACTAAACTGTATGATGCTAAATCTTCTCCGGTATGTCTTGACGTATTAAAATCTTTAATACTGTATAAAAATTATTATGGTATACAAAAGTTATTAATTTAAGACAATTGAAGACTGCCTTGGTGGCGTAGTTGTACTACGGTACGATCACAAAGCTGAGGTCTCGGTGTCGAATCCCGGGTCGGGCATAGTGATAATGGGTTTTTCTATTCATTATCAGCCCGGATTCAGTAATTTGTGCCCAATATGGCGGTAGGCTTGCCCCTCTATCACATAATGGGACGGAACATACAAAGCGAAATATGGGTTTCCTGGTAGTAAATAAAGGCGTGAGTTTATGTATGTATGTATGAAGGGCTTTACTGCTTATAATATGGATTTTAAAATTAAAATATGTGATTGACTCGTTCGACGAGATTAATATTTTAAAACATCATTATTAGTTACCCATATAGCTGAGGGTCAATTTAAATAAGGATATACAAGTTTAGTGCGAAACTTATGCTTGTCAAATTTCCAGTGGCCTGCTGTAATTATTGTAATAAAAAATATTTGTTTCCGACCAAAACATAATTTCATTTCTGATAAATTACACATTCGTAGGATAATAAATGTAATGTTGGGTCGAGACTTTGTATATTTATATTCAAAAATATACATTTTCTCTAAAAATTCTGAACTCCAGCCCGTCGTATCAAATAATAAATTATTCCCGCTTTCACAGTAAAAAGTCTTATTCAGGCCGTTAATTACATTTCCGTATTGAATCCAAGTTCACAAAGATTAATTTTATTTGGCGAGTTGTATATTAAATTTTGCCTCTATTCAGTAAATGCCCGTTTTATTTGTGCCAGTGTAACTGTGAAGGCCCGGCACTTTCCAATTTGGCTCGAAAGCGATTTAATATTGGAAAACAATGGTCGAGATTAGATGGATTTTTCGTCTGATATTTGCAGCTTAGTTGGTTTGGATTGTCCGCGGACCCGATTACTGTGAGGAAATTATGGGCTACGTGGAGTTTAAAAGATCTTATGGTTAAAATTTAGATTAAAATAAAACTATTTTGACGGATTTTATCGCGAGTAGGGTGTAGTCTGCCCCATGCTCACGAAATTTTTAAGACGTCGAAAAGTTAAAAAATGTAAGTATTAAACAGACAATTCGCGACAAAATCCGTAAAAAGCAATTTTATTTTAACGTGTAATTTTCGCATAATTTAAGAAACTATTATAAAATTTACATTTTAAAAACAACAAGTTTTTTCTTGTAACTTGTTTTGATTTGATAGAGTTATTATGTGACTGAGAGTTTATTTACTGTATAAATCTAGTGCCACAACACTATTTATATTTTCTGACTATAATGCCTCTAATGCTCTGCATTTTGTTCTCTTATTTTGTAATTGTAGCAACAAATCAATGGACGAACCTCTTATAAGTTCGTCCATTGATTTGCAGGACACACTCGCTCAATATAAAAGCATCCCCGTAGTAATATACAAAGCCATTATTTACCATGTCATATTTTGTTGTACAGTTGCCGTACGTGATGGGTATAGACTACGAGGCCAGGGGCGCCATGCTGCCTCCCCAAGTCAATATCTCCGAGAAAGGCTTTGTGCCTACCACACTGCAAACATTTAGGTGAGTAAAATTGTAGTATCTATATTTGTTTTGAAACAGAGGTGACTATTGCCTGGTCAGTATTTTGCATTTAATGATATAAAAGAAAAGAAAAACAAAGAAAGAAAAAATAAGTTTATATGCCACCAACCCTAAAAGTAAGACGTACATCTGTGGCGTGAAACCGCAACTCAACGCTGATTTTCAGTAGTCGCCTCGGGTGACATTCAGATGCCGGCTAGATTTGAAAATCTTATTGTAATTGCGTGTCTATTTGTAAAAGTTATTAAATAAATAGTTTTTATTGCCTGTATTAAGCAGACAAGCTACCACCTACTGTGACCCACGTGATGGTAGGCGGTCCTCGCCACTCGTGGACTAAAGCAATGCCAAGTGCAAGGTATAGCCAAGTTGCTGCTTACCATGTGACGAACACACTATGCTTTTATCTAGGAAGGCCATATCGTAGTATTCGTGACACATCGTAACCGGGAGTTTATCCACGAACTTACACGTGCTTGGTAGGAAGATAGATTTTTATGGAAGAATTATATTTTAGTGATAGCGAAGAAAGACTTCGGTAGTTACCTCTCTACCGCAGTACTTATGTTTGTGTTTTCCTTCACCGTTATAGTACGTGGTGATAGACTATCAATACACACATGACTCAGAAAAGTCAGAGGTGTGCCCTGGGATTTGAACCCGCGACCACCGTGAACATGTAGGCAGCCGCGTCAGGTCCGTTACCAACAGGCCACCACGCACTTATCCCCCGTGCTCACTATAATAAGATTAATCTGGAGAATAACAATGTAAGTGTATAATTATCCTTAGAAATAATGTTGAATAATGTTTACTTATTTATTCTCACCCAGGGTGCGGTTACCATGCACGGGTGCGCGGAGTGCGGAGATTCTAGTCACGATGCAGCTCAACATATCGGCGCCGGACCGAGCTCATAAGGACGTGCGACTTCTTTTCAAGAGGAACAAGATATGCTTGAAAGGTAAGCTACTTTATATTAACCACAGTGAGTTAAGAGAAGTGCTTTATGTTAGAAGCGAAGGTAAAGTTAGAATGATATAAAACATGATTGAAAAGACTACTTTTTCAATGTCAATGTTAAAGTCGATTAACACCCATTACGCACATTTATAGCCGATTGTTCAGTCGTCAGATAAAAATACAGGATACGGTTATCCATAAAATAAATTATAGCTGGACAGCATATAAAAGTGACACAATAGGACAATTTCAAGAATACGAGTAAAAATTTGCCCATGTTGTATTTTATTCGACTAATAAAAAATTGGCGATTTTGAAAATCCGCTCTTATTGAAATAATGAAATTGTTATATATCTGAGAATTAAAAAACAAACACATTAATTTGCTTCCGATATTCCATGTTGCAATCAAATTAAATTTTACCATAATTATTTACTGGACCGCTGACTTCTTTAAATGTTACTGCAAAACGCTTGACGAATACAGAGTGAGAAAATAAAATTATGTCAGAGAGTTCGACGTAATTATATCAAGATTATAATAACACTCGTAGATTTTCCCCAGAGGATACATCGATGTTATGATAAACAGCCGTTCATAGAGTTTCTTTCTTTGTTCATCAGCTTCTAGTAACTGTATGCCATACTGTTTCTGTTTTTCTTGCCAACGTATAGGTATATTTGATCTAATGCTGCAACGTATCCAACTCCTCAGAAACTTACAGCAGTATAGCGTATTTGCCGTATGGTATTCACATAGCACAGCGATACATCTTCCAAAAAAAATTTTTTTTCCCACACATCATTTGAGCCAATCTCCACAAGCATTAGCCAGTTTATGTCTCATCGAAACTCGTATGTAGGAAAGTTTTTATTCGGAACATTTTCAATATTAACCGGGTCGCGATCATAAATCATCGGGCGGCCTATTTTTAATCAATCAAGCTGTCCTATACAGTGCATGTCGCACCAGTATGAGGTCAAACGATTAAATATTCCGTATCGATACCGGGGCGATGCTTTCATACGTGCTATTTATATTTTAAAGCGACATTTTTTTATAATTCCTGAATAAAACTATAGTGAAGTCTGCCTATATCTATACGTCACAAGAATAGCTTGTCTTGTAGTGGGTATCAGAAACTACGACAAAACTTTGATCTTACAAATTACAAATTACACATATAAAAATTGTTTTGGTGCATGGTCGAACGAACAGTCTGCGCAATGGAGACTGAATCCACAAGTATTTATTTCGGCTCTGGGGGTTATGGAGACCTAAAGTTTCTCTTAGTTTCTCATACCTAAGACCCAAGACTGATATGAATGTGTGATCATCAAGAAATTCTGTGTTTAGATGTATTTATTTATTTAAAATATGACTTTTTAATTTAATATCTACTAAAATATGATTTATGTTTACGACCTAGGTACTGAAGATTACCGGCTGATGATAGAAAAATCCAAAGTGAAATAAAAAGATACATTCAACAATATTTCGAGCAAACACACATAACCTGTCCGCAAATCGACTTTTACTTCGGAAACTTGTATCACTTTGCCAAGTTCATATACGGAATCGTGTTTGTGAGAAATATTAGGTGAATGGGCTGATTATACGCTAATGATGAGGGTGATGATAACTTGTGAATGATGTGAATGGTAAATGTTATTTATTTCGGTTATAATAAAACCTATTAATGTTTTATAGTATTGTTATTTCTTTACAACGTAATTTGTATGTTTTTAAAAGTATAGTGTAGGTAATGATTATATTTAATTATTCATCGTTTTGTGATGTTATAGGCTTATTGAAAGATATGTATATTTTTTAATAATGAATGTTATGATTTTTAAGCAACAAATTTTGTGCATAATCTGTAGGGAAGTCTATAGCCAATAATACGACTTAGACAGTGACCAGACATGGAATTTGGTCCTATCTAGCAGTAGGTTCTATTAGGCGATATGGTTCGATAAGAATGATTGTGAATATCTACTGGGTACCCTACCTGGCTAGGTACCTAAGGCGTGAAGTTTATGTATGTATGTTCCTAAGTATATTATAGTACTAAGGTAAACAAATGTACATACATACATAAACTCACGCCTTTTTCCCAGAAGGGGTAGGCAGAGGAGCTACCAGGACAACCACATTTCGCCTTGTATGTTCCGTCACACGATTTGATAGAGAGCGAGCCTACCGCCATATCATGCACAAATTCCTGCACCGGGCTGATAATGAACAGAAAATTCCAATATAAAAAAGTAGCTAAACAAATGTATTGGAAAATATTCTTCTTGTTGGAAGGAGTTTAAGTGGTGGTAAAATATTTGTATTCAAACGTATAGCAAACATTTTAAATCAATATTATATGGAGGACAAATTATTTAACGCCTATTTTTCCTACGTGATTTATTTCAAGAAAAAACTACACTTCGCTTTTACTTTTACAACAAACTAAAATAAAGTCATCATTGTTCACATCTTTCCCCAAATTTCCAACTTAAACCAATAAATTATTTCCACCAATGCTAAAAGCGAGTGAAACTACAATTCACAGCCAATTCAAAAGAGCTGTATAGCAATTGAAAATTCCCAACTTGTAACATTACCATTCTTGCGAAATAAATCATGTTATATCTGCCAAAATTGCAGTAAAAACACCCAGAACCAACACTTTCTCTATCTGCGGCAATAACAATAACTATAAATTTTCCCACTACTGTAGCAAAAAAATAAGCCGAATTTGTAGTGACTCAATAGTCAATAAAAGTGGATAGGACAAGTTGTGGATTGTTTTATGGAGTGACTCACTTATTTTGCTAAGATGTGTTTCTCGCAATGTCTGGATTATTAACATAATGGGTAAAAAAAGCGAAGCTGATTTAAGACATACCAGTTTCTATATATTAAAATAGCTGTGTTAATAACCTGAAAGTATCTTCGTATAGCTTTTTATTGAATTCATAATCTTAAATGAAGATTTATGATTGTTGAATAACTGTGTGTAAGATGTTCTTGTAATACTTGCAGGAAATATTTCAATTTTGGACGAATTACTTTTTTGAACTATGTCATTTAAATAATATTAATCACATAGTTAGTTCGTTTTAGTAAACCCAGTCCCTACGCCTTACCATTAAAATAACGAGGGGATAAAACATAAAACGCGACAAACTCGCAAATAAATATTACACAACAATTTCAGATTCTTATCGCATAATCGCACGAGGAAATAGCTTACGATTTGCACGTCATTCATTACCAATAAGTAGCAAGTCCCCTTCAGCATTCAATCTCCATTCGTGAAATAAAAAGAAACATCAATAAATTTTGAAAACAATAAACACTCGACGTCGTCGATGCACCGAAACGCCCTTCACAAATCACTCCCTTACTTTATTAGCATGTAGACGATTTTGTAGACGCAACAGGATATTCTTAGGGATAAAGACGTATAAGAGGGTCCCTGAGGCAAAACTCGCCCCTCTTTTAATGTGTTTACAAGGAGTATCGATTGTTCTATTGTACTTTTATTTGACTTGGAAATTTCTTGTTCCTTTTGCGAGCATTACATTCTTGTTGTTATTTTTTGCGCTATTTCACGAAGCCGCCGAATGGATTGCGATGTTTTTTGTTGGTTCTTCTAAGTGTTGTGATCAGCAGTTTAATTCTTGTTGTGTTCCCTTTTTGCGTGAAAGCGTAAACACTCATTTGTTAGGTTTTGCTTTTTTATTGTTAAAGCAATTGAGTTCAAATCTTTTATTTGGTGTTATCTGCATTGTTGAAAACGTTGCGGTTTTGATGTTTATTTAAATGTCTGGCATCCTGTATAATTTTATACTATAAGTATTAACAACCTACGTGGCACAGTTGAGTAGACTTGTAAAACGAGAAACCGCGGGTTCGATCCCCGCACCGAAAAAAAAAAGTCTCTCGTAGTTTTTGATACCGACGACACAAGACTTGATCTTAGGGTGGGGTCAGGAATATGTATGTGACTGTTGAGTGTAATTATTTATTTTAATTGCGTGTTAACGTCTTTTTCTCCCTAGGCTTGTCAACAATAACAACGCACAACGAGACAGCTCGTCTGGCTGGTGACGCGTCCCGCGGCTCGGGCGGGGTGTTGTTCGCAGCAGGGGGCTGCGCGGCGGCCGCGCTGGCGCTGCTGACGGCGGCGGCTGCCGCGGGGACCATGTACCGACGAGGCAGCAAGGCGAGGCACCATGATTCTATACAGTGAGTGAATTTAGTGTCAGACATAGTTGAGCTAAAAATTAGCAGTTACTGTTAGGTAGTAATTACCAAAGAGGCAAGGCGCGACATCGTGTTTCTATACAGTGAGTTTATTTAGCTTTTTGGGATTGACTTCCATTCTTAGAAATGTTGAGCAAAAGTGGCAGTCATCTTATTGTACATTGGCTTATTAATTACAAACAGGCAAGATCAAATTTAAATTTTGGCAAGATAAGGTACTAAAATGTGCAAAATAATTGTGCATAATTTTAATGCTATTTCGACAAAATGGTCATTATTTTTCGTCTGCAGTCATGGTCGACATTCAATTGTACTATTCTATTTATGGACATTGTGTTACCAGTATTAAAAACCATCTAAAACGTAATCCCTTTTTATGCCCAAAATGCTTTTTAAAACGGACCTTACAAACACATTTTCCAAAAAGAATATACATGAAAAATTACAGCGCTGTAAGCCTTTCACGAAACCTGTCTACGCGAAACATCAAGCATACATCGGTAACGCAGGTCAAACGACCCCTTTCCAAACAAGTCACGTCCTTCTGTGTTCTTGTCCAATATGAAAATTCCTTGCCTACCATTTAGTTTTTCCTGTCCCCTGTCATCCTTGAGAGACAAATCGCCTGACACATCTGTTGGATCGGTTCGGCAAGGCTGTGTAGGATGCTCTGAAACTGGGAACGCCGGATGCTGTTTAGGATGATGTAAGGGATAACGATTTTCGGGCTCGGGTTTTAGATTTCAGCCTGAATGGAGTTGATAGATTGGTGCTTCGTGGTAATCGATTTTAGATTATTGATTTTTAATAAGTTCCCGATGTTTCGAGCACGAGAACTCTAAAAATTAGTTTTATTTCAATGTCTAACATTCGCGTAAATCTAAGAAACCATTATAAATATAATAAATTATTTTCTGCTTATTTCTCATGTTTCAATGTCGATTCAGGTAAAACTCGTAATACAATTACACGTCAACACGGTTTTCGCACAATATTCTACAACACATATTTGTAAATATAATATTTCGTGGAACAAGGCCACGAATAAATCGTTATTTACATTTTCCTACAACAAAGAGTTCGCGCCGAAAGTTCCAGCGAAATTATCTCGCTTTCAAACTTTATCACAGTTAATTTTGATAAAGTTCCAAGAAATTTCGAATGAAAGTGTGTTGTGAGTAAATTTGTTATGGAAAAATGTAAAGTCCAATAATGAAGTTAGACAAATTTTTTCATGAAGTTATTAATGCGTCTTGAAAAATGATTATTAAGGCACATAATTAGTGCCTCGGGCACATATTTATCTATATTTATCTTACATATTTTTTTTATACTCTACGAGAAATGTGAAATCACTTGCAAAATAAGACACTGCTGATTCGATAACCGACACAAATTTTTGGGTCATCAAATAATTATTTGTTTTCATTATAGATATTGTATGGCCAAAAATCACCTTTTTTAATATGTGGATTGTTGTGACTCAAGACATAATATTATATGGATCTCACTAAGTGCCTGTGTGTGTCAAATTGACAGTTCTATTTATAGAATACATTTTACAGTCATCAGTTTGCTCTATTAAGAATAGGGTTTAGACCAGAAATATAACTTAAACGCAGTAAAATACTACTTAATATGTAAATAAATCCTAATTGAGAGTCTTTTATTTGAAATTAAACATAATACAGTTTTCCATAACCTGTATATTACATACTTATTCTTCTACCTCAATTAATCGTATATCGAAAACGTAACTCAAAGAAATAAACTTCTAAATGAAATTTGAATGTACTGAAATAGGATCATCTATTAATACTCCAGAGTGCCCAAATTGGAACCCCAAGTAGTCCTAAACAAATTAAATATGTTATGTAAAAAACATTAAGTTCTTCGGCGAATTTCAAGAGCTTCTGATACTCGACCCGAATTCAATACCGAACTTGTTTAGAAAAGTCGTTTAACTAAGAGAACAAACAATATGAAATTTGAATTACAACTTTATGATTGAGTTTTAACGAAATCCTTCAAAATACGAGCGCAAGGAATATTGGACGCGACGGTTAAAAAGAAAAACGAGGATCATATTATTGGGGACTTGGGAAAATTAATTAAAACTGAAAGTAGTTTGGAGTAAACAAAAATAAAATTTAATTGCTTGGGGCTTGTTGGGTTTTACATCCTGGACGTGCTTGAATTTAGATCTTGTAGCAACTGCACTTGACATATCTATCACTGCGTTAGTCTGGCTTCAAATCTTAAAGTGACGCGTCTAAATACCGGCCTTATTCATAGACACATCCACCAGACCTTCACAAGCACGGGTCCTCTGTGATTGCAGAGGTCCAACGTTGTGAAAACACTACCTAGGCTTAAGACCTCTGAGTGTGGTCTATCCAAGCAACCCGTAAATACGGAGTCGTTCCTTGGCGAAGTCCGATACGAGATCGGACTTTCAATGACTTCGTCATAGACAAATTTAAAACCAATTGTAGTTATAGAATGTTTTGTCTTCTTCGCGCAAACTAAATTCTAAAGTCATTAAGTCGAAAAGGACAATAATATAATCGATAACTAATATAGGTTTTAAATCTGTCTATAAATAAGGCCGTATAAATTTAAAAGATTTCAAGCAACATCTTTAACTTTAATGCAATTAATACATATTTGTCTACCTATTAGATATACATAAGTACGTCGTTTGTTCACATTGTTTTTTTTATAAATACAACGATTTGATATCATCCTTGAAGCATGGCGTTTAATACTATAGTTTTGTCTTCAATCATAAGAAACGACAGCCTCCCTGGCGCAGTTAGTTACAGTTAGACACCAGCTGCGATTATATAGTCTGGAATTATATAAAATAAATAAATAAGCGTAGTTATAAATATCTCAATATATCTCTATACATTATATAACAGTTTTTTCGCCTGCTACCTGAGAACCTTAAAAGCTGGTAAAGGAGTTTTATATTCATAAGGGTACGAAATATACCGCTATATAAACCGCTTTCAATTGAATTGAATAAGTATTTTCTGATAGTTGGAACCCTAATACAGCACCCTTTTGATGCCTTTATACATTTTTCAATAATACACCAATTTCTACACAATATCAGTTTAGTTGACCTTAAATGTGTGCGTGGTATAAGTTTCAAGATTCTAGAGATTTTAATACTGACTAAAGAGATAGTTTTTAATAATATGTTTTTAATGTTAATACGTATTGTTGATTGGTATTATGATATTTCACTGAAATGCGGATGTTCAAAGGTATTTTAATATTGCCTTATCAAGTCGTGGGTTAAAATGTTCTTCAACAGTCATTGCATATGGATTTTTGTGTTCTGTGCGGCCAGGTGAGTTTGAATAACACATTCAAGATCACAAGGGTAAAACTTTTAAAATCCTTCATATCCCGGGCAGCAAATATAATATCGATCGAAATATTGGTAATTTAAGAAGCGTAGTCGTTATCTTCAAACAGAAACTACACAATGCTGATGTAAAAAACATGACATTAGACTAAAAACTACCTTACCAAAGTCTCTGCCCACGGACTAATACGCGAACAACGTGCATCCATCCCATCGATCCCACCCCAGATGTTTCCCATCTAATACAATGTAGTCACAATGTAACACTTCTAATTTACAAAGCCAGGTCGTCATTGACCCATGTACATACAGGGTATATCAAGACCACGACCGAAAACGAAACCAGGTGGTAGTATTATTGACTTCAGATACAATGCAACAAAAAAATTGGCAATCGTCATTTTATATATTTTTTTACTTTTCGTCGTATTTGGATGAGAAATAGATAGTTTGACTAAAATAATAATGTACACCATTTTATCATTAAAGACACAAGGGTACGTAAGGGCTCAAATTACTATTTTCTCAAAAACTAGGTATTTACCACCTTAACAGGATTATATTTAAAAAAAATTATTTTTTTTTAGTTGTATTGTGTCTGTAACTAGTAAAACTATCTGGCTTCCTTTTCAGTCGCAATCTTGATGTTCCCCGATTATATAAAAAAATAAAATATTATAAACGTAAACATCGCTCCGCTTATAATTTTAGACCACAGGCACCCACACAAAGGGCACAAACCCCTGTCGGACGTGTTTGATGGATGATGCGGCGCTCGAGGTTTTAACGACAGACGGGAAAATATTTTAGTCACTTGATATAGCCATTTTGTTGTAATAAATCGGTGGCAATTTAAACAACCGAGCTTCTAGATATATCATACTTGAGAATGTCGATGACAGAGTGCAAGATATTGGCACTGTTTGGTGTAAATGGGGCCTTACTTTCACTGACGTTTTGGCTTTGACTTGCTGACCAATAAACCTTCAAAATAGAAATAAATTATAGTATTGTTAATTTTTTGTTATTTTATTTTATCAACTTAAAATCCGATGGCATTGTGAAAACTGAAACTCAATAATAGTTAAAAAATGAGCGTAGACTTGTCCCCAGTGATAGGACTCGGGGCGACAAGCTCACTAATCATTGCTTAAAGAATATTTAGGTCGTGTTTTTCCATTCTTCAAGTTTTAATTTTCATCGTCAATGTATGAGATTTTTACAACGATATTACGGCAATTATTTCTACCAATTAACCAACAAAATCATATTTTACACATACATAGATAGATCAACTCACGCTGTTTTTCCAGAAGAGGTAGGCAGAGGTGCTACCGGACACCCACATTTCGCCTTATATGTTCCGTCCTACGTTGCAAGACAGGGCGAGCCTATGACCATATCGGGCACAAATTCCCGACTCCGGGCTGATAATGAATAGAAAAATCCAATATCACTTCGCCCGACCCGAGATTCATACCCGAGACCTAAGCTTTGTAATTCTACCGTAATACAACTACGCCACCGAGGCAGTCATTCATATTTTATCTAGCATAAAGCACCCACATGTTTTCCTTTTGTTCACAGTACATCATACACTACAGCGGCATACGGCAGTCACCAAAATGTGTTACTCCGGCTGGATACCCTCGGTCGACCGCCCAGCTCCACTGGATCTTACGCTACTATAGCAAGCCTTCATAAGTTTCCTTTCGGTATGTATATTTTTTTTATTTCTACGGTATGTAAGTTCGCCAATCCGCACCAGGCCAGCGTGGTAGACTGTATGGCCTTACCATTCTCAATCGATTCTCTCGATTGTAGAGTTGGCCTGTGCCCTGCAGTGGGACGTCTATGGGCTGATATAGTATGTATATGTTATTATATTTAAATTTAGACCGCCTCCATGGGACATTTGGTTAAGGGGATGATTTTAATTCGAGAAGCCGCGGGTTTGATTGCTACATCGGCATAAACGATTTTGCGATCCCAATGATTTGTTTCGGGTCTCAGTGTTTGTGCGACAAACAAGTCTCCCGTAGTTTCTGATATGGAAAAAGTTAACAAACAATTTTATTTAATTACCAGTACACATTAACACAATTAACTAGCTATAGATGTATCAAAAACTAGGAGAAGTTTTTCTGCACATCTACAATCATCATTGATCACCGTATTTGGTACAAAGCAAAGTTACTTAATAAAATAAAGCTTACAGTTAGGTATGTATTTGAGCTGGCTCTAATACTTACTCTAAAAGATTTACATAGTTTCGATAAACTACATTGGTCGACCACATAATGTAGGTAGATATTTGATATAGATTGCGTTAATGTATTTTGCTTACTGTGCTAGTAGTAAATTAATGGATATAAATTGCCCATTTTTGTAAGTACCTGGTTGAACAATCGGCTGTGGCACTTTGAATTTCGATTTTAAAACTGCACTAGTCCAGAATTGCGTAATAGCAAGCTGTATATCATGAGCTTTTCTACGTGAAATTTCTTACAAGGTGTCACAATTGGGAAAATTATAAATACACTATTAATTATAACAAATAAATATTTTTATTCCAACAGGCAGTAGAAGATCGCCTTCTCCATATGCAACAACGCATATAGGAGAGCATGTATACGCAAAACCCGAGTCTCGAGTTTCTTACTACGCTGCCTCTAACCTCACTCACGTATCACAGGTAAGGAGCCGTATTGTATATGTATCAAAATATTTTGTATATCTTCAGTTATGTAATTTATAATTGGGTCAATGTTTAAATATTCTTTAAGACATTTTGATTTGATAATTAATATTACCATCGCGTCGAAACTAGTTGTGAAAATAACAATTGACGGTTCGAATATATTGTTACAGTATTTTTAGACAAATTATCCAATAATTTGTTTCATCAGCCTCCGTAGCGTATTTGGTTAGAGGCCGGCTGTGAGACGTGAGGCTGCGGGTTCGATCCCCGCATCGAAACAAATATTTGTGTGATCCACAGGTATTTGTTTCGGGTCTGGGTGTTTGTAATACCGAAAAGTCTCTCGTAGTTCTTGATACTTACGACACAAGACTCAATCTTGGTGTGGGGTCAGGACTATGTATGTGGCTCTTAGGTGTATTTATTTATTTAGCACAAAAGTAATTCCACCTCCACACTAATCGGATAACTACCGCACCGCACCTCCTTTCAACAACAAGCCTTTATTTTCCGAATTCAACACGAGACCCCTGGTCATTCCACGGTGCTCCGAGTATTTTACTTCCACAATTAAAAAGTTGCACGTTGTCTGCAATCTACATTTAGTCTTTACCAGGCAGCTGCTGAACATAATTGCATTTAGCTCGAACGATATCGCTAATCGAGTTCGCTGGATACCTGCGCCAGCCTCAATTTCATGATGGTGAAAATTGCTAGCCTCGTTCTGATTATAAAAGTTGGTCATTAAGTTTTCTTTTGTACGTGATGATCGTACTGGTCGTTTGTTATGCGCCGGTTGGGTTTAATGGGTAATTCATTTCAGTTTTTAATATTTTTCTAGTGTATTTCTTTGTTTATGTCTTGGCCTTTGGTTATGTATCGAAAGCTAAAGGTTCATCGTCTAGTTTAATTGAACTTTTAATATAGTATTGATTTAGGAAAAAAAAATGTACTATTAATATTTGTGTCTTTTTACCTAGCGACGAGATTTTGTGAGAAATATCCAATATTGATGAAGCAAAAATCCAAGTAAAAAAATCTAAATAACATATCTAATAAATCAGGATTCAATTCTAGGATATACAAAGACTTGTAAGTAATATCCTTGAGTTTCGGTTCGAACTCAGTACATTAAAAAAATGTTTAATATCATATTTTTTTTCTTCCGCATTTCGCAATATTTATACACAGCTAAATCTTCCAATGTGAATGAAAATACGAGCACATTAATTAGCGTTCAAACTTCGCTAACACCCTTGGGTAGGCGTTCGAAACGCCTTATTACCAGCCTCGAACACATCTCCCCAACAACGATACTAATTCATAATTCTTCCCAAAGACTTCCAGCCGAGCGATAAATTTACCGACAAAAGGGGGTTGCAAATTAAAAACTGGCCTCCTCGCCAAGCCCAATGAAAATAAATAGCTATTAGCTGGATAAGGCTAAATTATAAAAAAATCATCTAGTTATAGATATATCTTACAAAAATAAATATGTTTGTATATAAATTTAACAAGTTTAATATTAGGTACCTACGTAATCAATGCTCAGTGAGGTCGGTGTTTATAAAAGAAAAGATGATATATTATATTATAATATAGCACTAATGTTTTTTTTTTTCATTACAATGGGTACCAATGTTGAAGTTAAGTTAAACAATGATTGTATTTAGAATAACTTGTTATAAAGGACACCATAGCTAAACGGTATAACAATTGCTTTGGTTGCATTTGGACTAATAATAATTATGGTTTCACAATTAAAATATTTTTATAACACAGGAAGGTATCTGCCTTGTTGCCATAAATGCCATCCATTGTAACTAACAGCCTTTTGTGAATAATACGAAAACTAGGTACTGCCAGATAAAAATAACATATATACCGGGTATATCAAGACTGCGACCGAAAACGAAGCCAGGTGGTAGTTTAGTGGTTACAAACACGATGCCAATAAAAATTTCGCCAAAACAGTGATAGATATTTTTTTTGAATTTTTAAAAAAATCATTGTTTTAGGGTGGTAAATACCTAGTTTTTGCGAAAATACTTATTTAAACCGTAACGTATCATTGCGTATTTAAAAATAAAGGGGTCTACATCATTATTTTGGGTAAACCATGTATGTATCACCCAAATACGACGATAAGTAAAAAATTTCAAAAAAAAAGTTGGCAATTTTTTTTTTGCGAAATTTTAACTTGCATTGTGTCTTAAGTCACTAGTACTACCACCTGGCTTCGTTTTCGGTCGCGGTCTTGATATACCCTGTATATATTGTTAAAACATCTAACATTTCTACGATATCAAAAGCAAGAGTCCGTAGCGTACGACAGCAAAGTAAAAATTGTAGCAACGTCTTCCGGACTTGTTTCAAGACCCACTAACAAAGGCGTCAGCGCCTTAAGAAAATAAAGAGAAATTAAAATTTCATATTCATTTCCAGTCGCACTTTATGTTCGTTTAAAATACTTTGAGCACAAGAAGAACGCTAATTGCATTACGTTTGTATCACCTGAAGGGGAGACAGGGTAACTCGTCTCAAATTGGATTCTTAATGAGGTAAAGGTCCCATTTTATGCACAATTCATCCGCCCTTCATGTTAAAAGACTTTTAATGAAAATGCAATCTCTCATTCTTGGAAACGTTCTTGATGAACCGGTTTCTTGTTGGGAAAAAAATCTGATTTATTGTGGGGTCATTTACATATTTTAATATTCGTGTAAAAGAGATTCTATAGAGAAAAAATTCTATAAGGAGTAGTACTTAACGTATTTACATAGGTACAATTTATAAATTTATGTACATAAGATAGCTTTTTTTTTTACGTAAAAAAACTTACTTTGAATATCAATTTAATATGTATTTAAAACAAACAAGCTTCCAGCTTAAGCTTTATTTTTGGTGTTTAAATTTTAAGTAGAGACAGATTAACATTACCGCACGAGGTGTGGTTCCTAAACAATACCATTAAAACGTTACTTTGCGGGATTGCTTAGCCAAAGATCAACGGAAACCGCGTAATGTGGGTTAATTTATCTACCGTTGTGGTTGAATTTAACGTTTGGTTTAAGTAAAGAGGAGATTTAGTCCGCTAGAAAGAAAAGGCTTTTAAAATTAAGGAGAAGGCTCTTGTTGAGATTTCGTTTATATATTACAAGGCTAGTTTATATATTGTTCGATTCGGAAAATATAATTTGTTATTTATTTTATAAAATGATAGAAGCAGAGTATTTTTCTCATTGAGTCTTGCGAGTTTTTTTGAAAGTCTACATTAAATTAAGCAAGAATAAAGTGTTTTCAAAACTCAGAAGCGATATATTCTATTCGCGACATCTTTGGATCAATATTCGGTTCTAATTTTATAGTAACCCTAAAATTGTTATTAATAACTTGTTAAGTTACTAATAAAAATAAATTTTATGCGTAGACACCTTTTTATAGAACAACCATTGTACTAAATTATGGAAAGACTTCACATTTTTGAAAGGTAATATTTATTTATATAGAAACGTTTCAATAGTTATTTTAGTTATTTATTTATTCTTCATTGAACACAAACAAGAAACAACAATATACTGAAATTGGAAACAATCAATAGTACAAGTAGCGGCCTAGGCGATTTCTACCAGACAACCATGGGATGGATAATAGAATAGGAAAAAGAGAGGGCAGTGTTAAAATTGAAGAAGAAGAGCTAAATAATACTATTTAAACATATATTTATACACAAACATAATATACTTAGCTAACAAATATACATAAATACATAAAAATATATAAATAATAAAACGTAAGTACATACATAAATATAATAATATTACCAACAGAATTAGAAAGAGGAAACAATACTAATATCTGTTAAAGAGAAAAGTAGTGTTCTTAAGTATCCTCTTAAAAGATGATCGATATCAATACTTTAACTTGATGTTAATTTTAAATATACATAGATATGAAGAATAATCATTATTTCATAATAAACATTACTTACAGCTAATGGAGCTACTCGCAAGTAGTATGGTTTCTGCGATTATTGACAATATATTCAAAGCGGATGCTCTATAATCACTTCCGCTACAGCCTTTAGATTCGACCATACTTCACTGCCACCTACCCGGCAATAAACTAAAATCTACTTCCAACACCGAACTAATTTATTATCCGACAAATTTCGAGGAACACAATGGTACGTGCGGTGCCAAATGTCTTTAGTGGGTCATGTGTCGGGCTCGACGTATGAAATTTTGCGGAATTTCGTCCGGAACATTTGGTAATTATGTTCCGGCGCTGCAGTGCTCTGTAAGTAGGTTTAGGTGTTTGTTTGATGGAGAACGGTATTTTGACTCGAATGTTAGTAACTGTGAGTGTCTGTTTGTGTCTTTAAATGTATGATGTATATTTTGGTTATTATTTATTTAGACTTGCTACTTGAAAGTTTATGATGTTCTATATTATGATTATCTGTGTAATCATCAATGTTGTTCTTTACTATTACCATTTTAAATGACCATTGTAAAGTACAGTTTAAAACATTTCGTTTACACTTAAAAACGTCCGGAGAACTTACTTCTCTGAAAATCCCATCGTCCTTCTTTTGCAGTAACGAAACAAATCATTGACCATGCAAGAAATTTATCCATGCTAAATAAATCTCCCTATATTCAAAAAGCATTACAAATCCAGTTTGTGGACTAGGTTCTAAATCTTATATTATATAGCTTGAAAAAACTCTTTTTCTCATTCTTATCCTTTGACAAACTAAACAAAACCAAACCACCTATTTTAGTTACTCAATACAACTTCCGTGTTTGTTCCAAACAGCAAACCATAACGAAAGACCGCGTGACCGACCCAGCAGAGCAGCTACGTCTCCTCACCACTCCAAGATCCAACATCAGACTCGAGATCCTGATCCACGAGGGTACCTTCGGCAGAATATACAAAGGAGTCTTTAAACGAGGAGACACTTACGAAGAGGTCATGGTGAAGACAGTTACTGGTGAGTGATTGATATACAGGGTATCTCAAGACCGCGACCGAAACCGAATCCAGGTGGTAGTATTAGTGACTTCACACACAGTGCAACTAAAAATTTCGCTAAAAAAGACGTCTTTTTTTTAAAACTTTTTTTCTTATCGTCGTTTTTGGGTGATAAATACATATATTTCCAAAATAATGATGTATACCTTTTTATTTTTAAAGACGCAATGGACGTAAGGATTTAAATTACTATTTTCGCAAAAACTAAGGATTTCCCACCTAAAAACGAAGATTTTTAAATAAAAAAAAAATAATAATCTGTCGCTTTTTTGCATTGTGTCTATAACCACTATAACTACCACCCGGCTTCGTTTTCGGTCGCGGTCTTGATATACCCTGTATAATAACTTCTGGAAACTTATTTCCTTTAAAGAACCAAATTTGTCAATTTTAACTGGAGCTTGTATCGGTGAAATCATTATCTCACAGAAATCCGGAGTCAAGTAAAAGTTTTACTTATTAAGCTTTACCTCATGAATTGCGGATGTTTGTTTGATAGTGCGCTCTTAAAATCACGTGAATCACCTCCCTCGCTGATTCCATTTAGAACACAAAACTTTTAAAAGACTTGTTTATTTTTTTGTATACGAGATCAGGTACATTGCCAATGTTTCGAAGATATTGAATGGATTCGACATCTACCTACCCAAGGAAAAAATTGAGCTCCTGGTAATCTCACACATCAAATAAAACGCGAAAGTTGTTAGATTACCTCTGTACCCTGTGAAATAGTGATATTCGGTCGAGCCATTCATGCCGTAGTTAAGGCTAGTTACGACGTACCAATAATTTACTGCCAACATTCATTAATATATTTTTACACTACGCCTACAACTTCGCAGAGTACGCGCTCAGAGTATTCTGAATTAAAACTTCCACTATTGCACCCGGTTGTATATTTTTCCAGGCGTATAAATCCGCTCTAGTACCCACTAAAGGGGAGATGCTGAAATTATTCGACATTAATAATTCGCGTTCTACATTTCCTCTATAATACGAGCAATTTACATTTCCGCCTAGCATTGCCGTTGGGAGTTTTTATCACATACATTTCTGGTTCCAGACATGTAGTATCCCTTGGGGAACCTGTAGCTTTGTACTGGTTATACGTAGTTGCAATGGCCTAGTTACAGAGGAAAGCGAGCTCGCTTGTTCCACTTGTATTGTTTCTATTGTCACGTTCACACGGTTTTGTTTTTGAACAAGATGCTGCGTCGGCGATGCAAGCGGCGCTGCTCGTGGCCGAAGGATTGCGGCTGCATGGCTTGGTACATGCTAATGTATTGGCTCCAATGGCCGCGTGCGCTGAGGAAGCGAGAAAGCCTGTCCTTGTTTACTGCTGTCCGTCTCATTCTTCAAATCTTAAGAGGTAAAATTAATGTGTTTTTCGTAACAGTTCACAATTTAAAAGATAAAGATGGTTTAAATATCAAGTTTGAACGTATTTTTTTAGTGTTTGAACGAAGCTAAGATTATTTAGCTTAAGCTTAATTTACCATAAAATATAAGTAGAAAAATGTCACCATTAACAAAATTTAAAAGGTTTCAATCAATTTCCTTCAAACAACTTAGGTTCTTAACGTCATGCCGTCTGGGCCACCAAGCAGCCCCGGCGACTCGGGAGCTCGTGGACTTAGGAGCACAAGTAGCCTGCGGGCTGGCGTACCTTCACGTCCAGAGATTGGTGCATGCTGATGTCGCCGCCAGAAATTGCGTGTAAGTATTTACATTATGTTAACCGCGAGCCTTCGGAAAAATTTAAGGTAACTTATCTTACCTTTCTTTCTTATTACGTAAAGTTTGAGGTCTGGATATTTGTTTTATGAATTAGTAAAATAGATAATAATAGCGTGTATATAATGAAGACGCAAATGTGTTTTTACTTAACAGATCAAGAATCCTAGGCACTGAGACTTAAAAAGAAATCAATAAAATAAGCTATAAAATACTTGCGACAAAAAATAGGTCTATGTAACAACATAATTTCTATTATCTGATTGATAAAGGGTGGACGAGAAACTAAGACTGAAGGTGACGGACAACGGTCTGGCGCGGGACCTGTTCCCCGACGATTACCATTGTCTGGGTGACAACGAGAACAGGCCGGTCAAGTGGATGGCGCCGGAGACACTACTGCAAAATCAATATACTACTTCTTCTGATGTGGTAAGAATTACAATTTGGGACATTTTGTTGTAGATTTTAATAATTAGGTTTTTAGATATCAATGTTATTATTGAAGCCAATGGATTATTTGTTGGAACAATCACATTTAGCGTAAATGATGTCAACAATTTTTTGATTGAACCTACAATAATTCAGCATTAATAAATATTTTAGATAAATTTTGTTCGTGGGACAATCGAACGTTTAGTGTTGATATAACAAGATAGTGAAAACCAACACCGAAAATAGACTAACGTCAAAATGCTCTTATCAAAAACGAAACCTAAAATGATGCTACTAAACTCGCTTCCTACACAGTGGTCGCTAGGTATAACGCTATGGGAGCTGGCGACGCTAGGTGCGGCGCCATTAGCCGAGCTCGACGCGGCCGACGTCGGAGCCTTCCTCAATGGCGGCTACAGACCGTCGCAACCGCACAATTGTCCAGATGAACTGTGAGTGCTGATGCGATTTACTCAATTCGTGGGTTGTAGATGATATTGTATTTGTCTATGATACAGAATTGAAGGACAATTAAAGTTTTGTAGATATTTTGGTTTAGTATTGTGAAGCTGTAAAAGAACATGTGTGGCGATCTTTAGTGCTGCAGTTGAAAGCATACGGTAAAGATAAATCATAACCAATTTTATGCATCTACACAAATTTTACTGAGCATAATAAGACCTCAACGAATCATACAAAGAGTAAGATTTTAACAAAATTCCATCTGAATAAGATTCATCTACTCTCTTGAAATCTTCGCCAAACATGAGTTCGTGGAGTAATATTTCACAAGAAACTTTAGTTTTAATGTTTTCTACGCCCAGGTACGGCCTAATGTCTTGGTGCTGGACCATGCCCCCTACAACACGCCCGACGTCGCCGCAACTGCTAGCCGCTCTCCACGACTTCAGGCAAGCTCTCAGCACCTACATCTAGACTAATCACTATCTCTCATACAATTTGTATAGCACTTTTTATAACATACAATTTACCACTTATGATAAATCATACACTATTTTCAAAACTGTTGGTGAAAATGATTACTACGTAATTTTGAAATTTAAAGCTCTTTTTCATCGTACTAGTCTTTTCGTACTTTCTTTTTCCTTAGTAGACCAATGTGCCTGCCTAAAAGCAATGTTTTAGGTACGAAACACTACCCTTAAATGTGTTACTTTAATAAAAACGCAGTGATTACTTAATTGTAACTTTGCGACCATTTTTGTATGCTTCATAGTAAATTATTTGAATTAAATGTAATATTTACGAATGTAACCTATCAGAGCATTTTGCATGTAAATTGAAATCAAATCAATATATTTTTTAATTAAATCAAAGTGATATATTTGTAATGTTAGTAATAATGAATATACGTCGTTTCGAAGGAATGACTACATTTGAGAAAATTATAGATTAATAGACTAATGAGTGGTGTTAAGAAATTTAAATAACTTTTTCATGTAAATCGATGTTAAGGTTTTTTGTAATATGAATACGCCCATAACAAGTTACCAAAATAAATTATTCATAATATAAAAATAGATATGGCATTTTGAAATTATTTTAGTTTTTCATAAGATGTACATACTACAACGTCGATGCAAGAGGAATTTAAAAACTGTAATATAATACGAAGCTTATTGCTTTCGGATAGTAGATTTTGATCTAAGATAATATTTTAAGAGGATATTAACGTAACCACTTTATAAGAAATTAAATATTTTGCAAAATATCTTGATTATAGTTAAATAATCAGTGAAGTTCTTACAACGGGTTAGGTACTTAGGATTCAAATATAACCGTAAACCAAAGATATATCTCCAAATAATAATAAAGATACTTTTTCTGTTTCTGTAACATAAATATTTAATTAAAATATTAGTTTTAAAGCAGGATAATATTTAGGATGTCCCTGTCTACCGTCGAAGTACAAAGCCGTTACACTCCGGTATACTGAATACATATGTATGTACATGTATTGCTTCCATTACCTACCAATTGTGATTGAGAGCCAAAGATAAAATATAAAAACTAAAAGCAGGAAACTCCGTTCTACTTCAAAATAAATATTATTTTAGTGACTTACATTTATTTAATGCTGGTTTCCATTACAAATACTTTCGAATACTAAATCATTGTTTTCATTTACAAGTAGATCAATAAACCTTAATTGTACCTCAGTTGTAATTATTTTCTAATCATCATTACTCACGACTGGTTCTATTTTTTTGTCTATATTTAAAAACATATTACCCGCTACAAGAACTCCACCGATAACACCAAAACTATTCCTAAGTAAATTAAGTTAGATAGAATAGAAGTGCCATGTATATTTCTGTGTAGCATTCAGAGTGCACCAAATAGTTCTAAGTCTAGGTTAAGTTCCTGAGGACGTAAGAGTCCGTCCAGGTCAGCAAAAGGATCAACACCAAAACAGTAGTTAGCCGCGGTTGTACCGGCGATATGGCTTCGACAAATTTCTGAATATTTACAATCATTTTTATGACGTAAAATCTTTACTTGAAGCTTGCTTGAAGAGTGTCTGTGAATACTTCTGATTTGAACAATCAATTTTTATGACATGTAAATATTAACATAATCTTATTACATAATATTTGTGTAATACAGTTTAATGTTATGATAATAGTGTAAGCTTTTACAATTTTGATATATAGTTTGCGTTATTTGGATATTAAGGTGTTTGGATAAATAAAGCAGGATCTAGCGTTTGCTTTCTTTTCCTTGTAACATTTCTTTTAAAACCTTTTAATAATATTACTAATTATGACTTTTTAATTAAACGTGTTCAGCAACAATTTTTAAAAGTAGCTATCTGGCACTACAAATGTTGTTCTTATTCAACTATTATTTCAAGCAACGCATCCATTGCATATTTTTGTAATGTCGTGAGTGTCCGTTAGCTCAAACTTTTCATGGAATGAGCCAATTATTCTTTTACCCATCATAGACAGAAATTACAACCAATGTTCTCAGAAAATATATACGATTGGAAACTTAAGTTCCCCAAAGATGTTTACAGCAACCTGTTAATATCGGTCTATCTCTATAAAAAATACGAAGTCCAAATATTTGTGTGTTACATAGCCAAAGACATAGAATAAATAGTAATACATTACAATACATTTTTATATCATTAATGTACATATATACGGATAAGTGCAATAATAGTCATAGTCACAAACGGCCTTATTCAAAGACAGATTTAAAACCTATTTTAGTTATCGAATGTTTTGTCTTCTTCACTCAAACTGAATTCTAAAGTGGTTCGAAAGGGACCAGACATTCGAAAACTAAAATAGGGTTTAAATCTGTCTATAAATAAGGTCACAATTGTTTCATTTTATACTCATGTTGATGTACATTTTTTTTACATGTTGTTTGACATAGAAATTTCTCGAAGCCAACATACGCGGTAGCCGCGAAGTATAAATGTCTATTTACCACAATTATTCATAGAACATATTATACTGTAATCAAATGTACCTATAGGATATGGAATCTGATCAATTTATTATTAGATTAAATGTTGTATGTAGGAATTGATAGAGACGTAGCATTCAATGTTTTTTTGCAGTATTGTTTGCATTATAGTTGGTACATACGCTAGTCCAATACGAATAGATGTAGATGGTAGCACCCATATTCGCTTATGGTCTACAATTACTTGCTTTGTCTCATGTCTGTTGGTTTGTAAAGAATTGGGATAGGACCAGTGGCGTGCATTCTGTAGAGCCAAAAAAAATTGACAAAAGTTAAGCAAGGCAACCTCTACTAAATAAGTAAATTAAAATGGTAACATATTGAAACTATAGGATTATCAACTACTACGAGGGGTACTCTATGATCTGCAACGTAGTTCTAATGTTTGGACATTACACGAAGTCATCATCATTGCGTATGGCATTCATCCTGCGTGGATCAAACCTCCATGTCCAGGTTCTTTAGCCAGCTTGCTGCATCAACACGACATCGACAATAGACGAAATTATAAGTTCACTTCTTAAAATCTTCACTCCCTGAACTAAGTCTGTAGTTACATCGTACGATATACGACGGATTCGAACATTTTGTGGATTAACTCAGCCTATTCAACTATATTATTAAGATATTCGTATTCACCTGTATAGCTGGCCTAGTAAAAAGTATTTAAAATCCACAAAAATGATCCACTTAATATATCGCGGATCGGATTTGGCCGTGTATGGTTTCGAATAGATTGGTAGGTTTGTGTGGGAGACTTTTCTCGACTGAACTTTACATGAAACGTATTCTTCAATTTAAAAAAAAAATTTGAACAAGCTTTTGCTCGTCACTGGGTAGCAGGCGAATCTCGTAATGCGTTTAAAATTGTGCCATTTGTATTACCACATCAGTTATTTTAAGTATAAGCTTACGTAGTAGACGTATTAGTGCTCAAATAGTATGGAATAGTACATTATTAGGTTTTTCTTTTGTTTACGCTCCTTATTAATAGCTTGTATGGGATGCAGTCGAACCTACCCAATTATGCCTTAAAAATGTACTCAATAAGTTATTACTTCTTGGTCTATATTAATTATAAATTATATAGTTTTTTATGTATTTTTATACAAATTCTTAAAATATAAATCCATTCTGAACTAAGCAAGCTAAAAACATTACCAACCTAAGACTAGAAGAGACTATCAAGCAACAGAAAAAGGATACACAATATGAATTGTGACGTCAATCGTCAATACGTCGCTTGTACAGTGCAGGCGTGTGAGAGAGACAGAGATATAGTCACTTGGTTTAAAACAAGCGCTTATAATTTAAGTGGTCCATTGTTTTTATTACTGTTACTACGATTATTTCATCACCCACCTGTTGGTTCGGCTGTATTTATTGTTTTCATGAACGGTTTTTATACAGATTGTTTCATATAAAAACCCTGTTATTAGATCCCTGAATGTTGATATGATTTTTCACATTAAATAATAATTGTTTTGATAAAAATCTAAAGGTAATGAAAATTATTACGTTTCATTTGTAATTGTAGTATAGGATAATATAAATTGAAGTTTTTTTCTTTTGCTAAATGCTGTCAAAAATTAACGAGAAGAAGAAAAGATCTAAGCTGGTTTACCAAAATAATTGCATAATAGACCGAGAGTAAATATACGAAATATTATGATGAACCAATTATGGAAATATACATCGAATAACATATTACCTGTCAAAATAGGGCAGAAATAAACGCACTTGAAATTACACATATTCGGAAATGCAAGCATTTTTAAGGGATTTTTTTATCTTTCAGAACTAAAATGTATGACTATGTTTAAGATACAAAAAAGTAAACAATTTTCGATGCATGTTTGATTTGTGTCTATTATATTATATGTAATAGGTAGAACAGAACTTAAATAATAATTGTTTACATTTTTTTTTGTCTTATAAATAAATAAATACACCCAACAGTCACATACATAGTCCTGACCCCCCACTAAGATCGAGTCTTGTGTCGTGGGTATCAGGAACATGAGAGACTACGGTAGTTCTCACAAACACCCAGACCCGAAACGAATACCTGCGGATCAAACAAATATTTGTTTCCGTGCGGAATCGAACCCGCGGCCTCTCGCTTTACAGGCGGCGCTTAACCAGCTGCGCCACAGAGCCTGTCCACGGAGGCTGTCAATAAATATGGATTAATCAGATATCCCAACCTAAATAAAACTTTGATCTCTATCAAAACAATTAAATTATATATAAGCATAATGTACATGCTACTTATACATATAATTGTATTAATACGCGTTATGGATCAAACAGGGTGGTATTGACTTAGGCATTGTAATGCGGTTCTGTAGTCGGATATTTTGATCATTTGCGCTTCTCTCGAAAGTAAGTTATCTATGAATAACACAATATTACTCAATGTATGTATTTAAAATTAAGAATACAATATGTAAAACATGGGGAAATAAAATTGATGTATTTGTGTGATAGAATAAATTCGTGCGTATAATAAGGAGCTCATTCATAATTTTAAATGTTGTAAGTAGATTGTCTCTTATACAGATATGTATTTTATATGTGAAAATTCAATCGTCGATCGTGTTATGATGTGTCTGGATGTTTTATGAAATTGAAAATATAGCATGATTTTGCCAGCCGTATTTTTGATCGCTTCATGCAGTAACATAGATAGCGGTACTATCGATAGATTTACTCTGAAACAACCTTTAACTAAGTGGTATCACTGATTTACAGAACACTTGCGTCAAATAAGTTAGTGATATAGCTAGATTGCCACAAATCTCTAATATGTCCTATATCTCTCACTTTTATCCTTTCTATTGTATTGTCTCTGTGTTTTTTTCTTTGTTTCTTTCCGGTGTAATCTTGGCGGGTGCTAGAATTCGACTTTCTGTTCAAACTTCCTGATAAATTATTATTTTACCCTGAGTCCGCAAAGGTCGGTATAAAAATCATTTTCAAGACACCTTTTTCCAGTTTCTTATTAACTTTCGGTCATCTAAGCTTTTCGAGAATGCAAACGCAGAAAATATTCCTAAAACAAATCAATTCATGTAGTATCCAGACAAATCATAATGTCGATACCTCGGAAGTCGGAGCTGAAAGGGCGTAAAACTTTTTATGGCTTTCTGAAATTTGCACTTAATCTTAAATAGTTACAAAGTACAAATTTCAGTAACCCAAAAAATGTTATATTATGTCTTTTGAGCCCCGATATGTCAATATGTATGAATGTGAATACATTATTTGAGTGAAGTCATTCATGCGAAACTGGGTGAACCTAAGCGAGGTCCGTATTAGAGTAAGATGTGAAAATGGATTATTGTCATGATTTGATAG
The DNA here is from genome assembly GCA_949752805.1 of Deilephila elpenor. NCBI lineage: Eukaryota > Metazoa > Arthropoda > Insecta > Lepidoptera > Sphingidae > Deilephila > Deilephila elpenor. The sequence goes on along the minus strand of OX457096.1, from coordinate 3,714,713 downwards.
TGACTTTGAGTGCCAGATGAATGTGATTGTATGTTAAATTAAATGTTATAACGTGTTTAATGTTAATCGTAAGGTTCATATTGTTTAACTAGTCGTAAGTAAATGTATGTCATATGTATTCGATATTGCTTCAGTGACAATTACGAGGAACGAAATAAAAACGTTATTTTACAATACAATTTTGTTTTATTTGTAAGTGTTTGTTCCTATCTCCGTAAAGGAATTCGAAATGATCGAAATATTAATGTTGGGCTTAAGTCCTATTTTATACATTGGCATTGCGGCTAATTATTATTCGCAAACGTTTCTACTCTTAGAACTTCCGAGCTTGATATCTGCAAAAACATGTGTCCGGATGATATTTTGATTATCTATGTGAAATTGGTTTTTCTTGACATATATATCTATATCTATATCAGCCCATATACGTCCCACTGCAGGGCACGGGCCTACTCTACAATCGAGAGAATCGATTGAGAGTGGTTAGGCCATATAGTCCACCACGCTGGCCTAGTGCGGGTTGGCGGACTTACATACCGTAGAAATTCTTTAAAATCGCTACGGTATGCAGGTTTCCTCACGATGTTTTCCTTCACCGTTAAAGTGCGTGGTGATTGACTATCAATACACACATAACTCCGAAAAGTCAGAGGTGTGCCCTGGGATTTGAACCCGCGACCACCGTGAACATGTAGGCAGCCGCGTCTGGTCCGTTACCAACAGGCCACCACGCACTACTACTACTACTTTCTTGACATAGCTACAACAAATAAAATCACACTTATGTAGGACAAGTTGATCTAGAGGCAATGTATATGATTCTGACTATGTAAAGTATTAGTATTGCAGACATATTTTGAACCATTTAGTTAATTACCAATAATAATTTAAATTATAACTATCAGTGTTAATAACATCAATATGATCGGGTATAAGTTGAACCATGTGGTTATAATAAAAACATACTTGAACAATGAATTACATTGAAATTATAACAAACATTGTCCAAAATCAACTGCAGCATTCTTTGGTCTCATTTATAGACAGATTGAAAACCTATTTTAGTTATCGAATGTTTTGTCCCTTTCGAACGACTTTAGAATTCAGCTTGAACGAAGAAGAAAAAATCATTCGATAGCTAAAATTGGTTTTTAATCTGGCTAAGAGTATCGTTTATCTCTATCATTGAATACGAAATCACTTTTACAAAACACCAACACTTATTTCAGGTTAGGAAATGAGTAGTCATTTCCTAGATGTTACCTAGATGTAGATCTAGGTCATTTCTTGCCCACTACTACTCGCAGCCTGACAAATGCTGATGAAATTAGACATCGCATCACTATCTTATTGGATTATTCAAATCAATAATTCAGCTCGTCTAATTCGTAAATAGTTTTCTCGATTGGAATTAGGGACGCGACAGAGGCACATTGGCCTAAATACGAGTTTAATAGATTAATACAATAAGCCGATAAGATTAAATATTAGTTTCTTGACTAAATAAATGTTTTAACAGGAATTAATAGCATCAGTGAAAATTCTAATGCTTACAACACCAGCATCATCATCATCAGCCCTTCTGCGTCCACTGCTGGACATGGGCATCTCCTATTACACGCCACTGGACTTGATCTTCAGCCCATCGTACCACATGCTTCCTAGAAAATATTCTACACAAAGTTAATAAAAATTCCTAAACTAAGCAACTGCCTGCCACCTGTCGCTAAAAGACGACTTGGTTGATTCTAGGTCACCTTATCAATGCCACTTCCTGCCAGGTGATCCGCTATATTGTACTACTTCTTTAATCTGTGTCATTAATGATATAATCTTGTAGATTTTTTTTTATTGCAATGAATGGCGAGACGAGCATGCCATTCGCCAGATGTTAAGCGATACGACCGCTCATGGACAGTAGCAAAATCGAACAACACCATGAATTACAAGTCAATGCTTGGAATTCCACTGCGCTCGCCATCCTAAGACATAAGATGTTAAGTCTCAATATGTCCAGTAGCTACTCTGGTTACAATGTCCTTCAAACCGGAATACAACAGCGCATTTACACTGCTGTTTGGCGGGAGAAATAGACATTGCGGTGGTACCTACCCAGGCGGCCTCTCACATATGAGAGACTTACCACCAGTAAATAAATCGGTTATGTTTATTTTCAATTCTATTATCCTGGTGGATTGAATTGAGATTGCCGGATGCCCTTTCCTCTTCCCATGCTTTTTCCTTCCCGCTCTTCTCCTGATGATGGGCTGGCAACACATCCATGATCCGAGCGATGTGGATATTCATGGACGGTAGTGGTCACTTACCGTGATCATGGTAATGTATGAATGACATTTATGATTTAAATAAAATATTTAATGTCAGTCACAATTATTTTTATAAATAATTTATCCTGATATTCTTGGGGTTTTAGACCTGGAATATCACAATCATCAGGTGACCTAGTTGCTAGTTCGCCGGACCTATGCAATAAAATATCATCTAAAATTTACACACTGCACACTTGATTATACAGGGTATATCAAGACCGCGACCGAAAACGAAGCCAGGAGGTAGTATTAGTGATATCAAACACAATGCAAGTAAAAATTTTACAAAAATAATCGTCAATTTTTTTTTGTTATTTTTTACATATCGTCGTATTTGAGTGATTAAACATAGTTTTTCTATTATAATGACGTACATCGCTTAATTTTTAAACACGCAATGGTGCGAAAGGGTTTAATTACAATTTTTGCAAAAACTAGGAATTTACCCCTCAAAAACGATGATTTTTAAAAAATTGTAAAAAAAAATCCGTCGCTTATTTTGCAAAATTTTTAGTTGCATTGTGTCTGTAGCCGCTAGAACTACCACCTGGCTTCGTTTTCGGTCGCGGTCTTGATATACCCTGTATGTATTTGAAATCATAGCTGCTCATACTATGTACAAAAATAGATATTGTCTGTGACCGAAATAAGTTCTACGTCAGAGGCAATGAGGTATCTTCACGTTGATTCTTTATTATCTTTATGGTCCACAACAATCAAGATGCTGCTACATGTTTCTATACCTAATAAGATTGTGAATTATTGGTTTTATTGTAGGGTGTTAGTGTATATTGTCAACAACAGTTTTATAAATTGCTTTAATCTTCGTAGTTCCGCTAGTTATTGCTTCCAACTGTTACAATGAAACTGGAAAACAAAGGGGTAGCCTCTATGGTTTATCCCCTCTCGATATTGAACTCTAATACACCAAAGTCCCTGAATGTATTCGAATTGAAAATACATATACAATTTCGTGTATAATATTGATCCTTTCTTGTAAGGACTTTATACATAACGGTTACATATTACTTTTGCGTGCATAAAACAAAAATATTGTTCGTATATTCAAATTTTTTTTCGATAAGACTTTTTCGTATAAATTTTCAGTCTCCAGCTATCTTGAATCCTAACTTTCCAAGTTTTGTTAGCATATCCCACTAAACTCACGAACAACCAAAAAGGTTCCCGAAAAAATCCAATACCACAGAACTAACTGGAAAATATTACATCTATAACACAAGCCGCATGTACAGCAAAGACTTTAATACGTAACATGTGAAAACTTTTGGGCGAAGGTCACGGCATATAAATCAGAGGAGTTAATGGCGTCCGTACACCTTTGTGGAAATTTATATGTCGATAGATTAACTGTTGTGCCGTTGCCAACTATGAAATTGCTTCCTCTTTTGTGCGAAAATTTAAATCAACGGTTGAATTTCTGCCTATATTTTTGTTTAATTTTTATCCAACATTATTGCATTATTGCACTGCCTCGGTGGCGTAGTTGTACTACGGTACGACTACAAAGCTAAGGTCTTGGGTTCGAATCCCGGGTCGGGCGAAGTGATATTGGGTTTTTCTATTCATTATCAGCCTGGAGTCAGGAATTTGTGCCCGATATGGCGATAGGCTCGCCCCCTATCACATCATGGGACAGAACATACAAGGCGAAATGTGGGTGTCCTGGTGACGCTTCTGCCTACCCCTTCTGGGATAAAGGCGTGAGTTTATGTATGTATGTATGTTATTGCAGTTTAACGAGCATTTATTCTGAGAGAGCATTGAACTTTCGAATAGTTGGGTGGTTTAGCACTTTTAGCAGTCAGCGTATCGTGGACTTTTAAAAGTTGTTATGTATGTGTATCAGTGATTAGTTTAAATGAAAGGAAAATACCGAGAAATGCGTATTATTCAATATTTTCTCCATTAAAGTAAGCAATATGTACTACGAATACACATTTAACTTCCAAATAATGTGCCTAAGGCTAGAAGCGCCGACTGCTGATTTATGAGTCAGATCCGCCGCCACTATGGCTCCCTTTAATTAACTGTAACACATAATAAATATGGTACATAATATATTTATTTAGTTTTATCATATTTTGTTTTCTATTCTTAATTTTCTCATCTTTAAACTCAAGTTTTCTTACACCTTTGAAAAACATTATTGTATTTTGTTAATCCAAATCCTTATTTTGTAAATATGAATTTTCACAAAGTAATTATAAGTTTGTAGCTAGATGTGCTATAGTAACGTAATCACAAAGACTGTTCTCGGCCTTTGAGATCCTTTCTCTTCTGTTTGCGAAAACTTTAAAAATTTCCAATACTTTCCTGCGTTGACTTTAGAAAATATCGCAATTTCGCCTCTCCATATAAACAGCCCGCGGGAGGCGGCGCGACAAAGTGGCAATATTCTATCTCGACGGGGCTTCTCAAACAAGGGGAATAGAGTGAGATAGCTTTACCGACAAATTTACAGGAGTGAGAGGGGCAGAACGAAGTTATTAATTGGAGGGAATTGACGGAAGTGCACGTTGAGTCGTGTTTTTGACAAATTTCGCTTTGATACAGCGATTACTTTCACCTCAACGCTTGAAGGGTCAGCCCTTAAGAGTGACTCGACGAAAATAATATTTAAGATGGAGTCGTTTTATAAAAGAAAAATAAAGAGTATTTTTGGACAATTTGCGTGTAATTGCGATGAAACGTGTTTTGTCGCTGTTTTGTGTTTTTTTATAAATATTTGAAGCTGGTGGTGTCTTTTGAGGTTTTGATGAGACTCTCAATATTTTTCTACATCTCGGTAAGTGTGAATTTTCGGACGAGAAATGTAAAGTATATTTTCTAAATTTGTTATACGATTAATTACTGTAAATGCATAATTTCAACAGCAATATTTTTACATATTTTAATTACCCAACGTATCTAACTTTAAGTTGGACTCGAATCGACATCTCTCCAGTATCGAGTCGAAATCGACCCTCTGACCTACGATTCCCAATTCATTTAAAATCAAATTCTCCAAATTAAACTGCTGTTTAATTAACTCATAAATAAATCAAAAATAACTTATCAAAATGATTACTGCAAAATGTAGATAGCAAAGAAACGTTTCAATAAAAACAAAACGATGCGCATAAGCGGGTAAAAGCCATTGCAAACAATGCACACAGCCATCCCTCCAATTTCAATTTGTATTGATGTTAATTGAATTACTGCAGACAGAGCTATATTTCAAACGTGACGTCAACCAACTGGCTGGCTAACCGGATTATTTTGATTGATATAAAAATATCGCTTTATGAAATTATTTTGTATAGATTTTTTTAAATTTGATGAACGTTAATTGGGTCTTTGAGGGAAAGAAGCGACAGGTAGTACGTGGAAAAGCTCAAGAACAGTGAATAGCAGCAAAGGTACGCGAGTCAACACACTTTTAAAATAGCGGGACGCATATTTATAATACATACATACATAAACTCACGCCTTTATCCCCGAAGGGGTAGGCAGAGGTGCCACCAGGTCACCCACATTTCGCCTTGTGTGTTCCGTCCTACGATGTGATAGCAGGCGAGCCTATTACCATATCGGGCACAAATTCCTGAATCCGGGCTGATAATGAATAGAAAAGTCAAATAGCACTTGGCCCGACCCAGGACTCGCACCCGAGACATCAGCTTTGTAATCGTACCGTAGTACTACTACGCCACTAAGACAGTCGCTAGGCAGACAGGCACCAGAATGTTACGATGATTTAAACACATTTACAGCAGGAAATTTTAACGATGCTGGTTATCATTTTTGGATATTATTTGGACACAGTTTTAATTTTCAAATCGCGATCTCCATATCGACAATCCATTCAGCTTTTAAATAAGCTATCTTTGGCCCAATAAAGTAATGTTATGACAACCCTACACTTGACGCCAATCAACTAGATACGAAAACAAAACTGAACCATATTTCTCCAAGCTTCATACAAACTAATAAAATGTTATATGATCACTAAAGACGCCACGATGCGAACAAATGAAGGAAAATTTTCTATAGCAAATATACGGTCACTATAAAGAGGTTTAACGCGTCCACAAACAGTGTGTTTTACGACTCTCGCGAGCTTATACGATTGCCTTACTTTTGTAATTGTCAGTGTTAGACCATCACCGACCTAATTTTAATACTTTCCCGGTAAAACTAGAATGCATCTCATGCAGTAACAATAAAAGTTTAAATAACTAAAATACACGTTTTAGTAAAAGAACCAACTTAAAAAGTAATAAGTGAAAATTATTTTAAGATTAGAAAATAGACTGAAACTCATTCATTTTATGGTTAAAAAGCTAGGGTGCTTGAGGATAAGTAATTGTTGTAAGTACCCCACGCTTTGTAACAATAAAATGTATTTATTTCAGTAATACATTTTACTAAAAACCTCTATCTATGGCTATCTTATCAAAGGAAGGCAGCAGCGCGCAAAATATCCACTTTTGTTTCTCAAAAAGTTAAGTTTCTGTAGGTTCTGGTTAAGATAATGTCACATACTTTATAATTATTGTATTGTCATCGGTCCTTGACAAGTATGCACAATTCAAGCGTGTTAATAAATGCAGTGCCTTCCAAATAAACTACGGAGAGATAACCCTACATCTTCGTTCGACATAATCATGCTGATCTTTGAATCCGGATACATTCAGGCTTTACCCGAAATGCATCACAACTGTTAAGCCATAATGACGGGATCTCTACTATTGTGTTTAGTGGTCGCTATTTAGCTGGATTAAAACATCATGCAGCACCTACAGGGTCTGTGTTAAAGTTTTTTGAAGAGAATGACATACTGAATGCTTCATAGCATGTTATTGACAACCAAGGTTTTTATTCGTGTAATTTCACTATTTGTTTTGTCAACAAATATTTGTTTTAAATAGCATCACAAATTTCTACGAAGTACAACCACGTACATAAAACATGCTGTATTTGTAATTTTCAGGCGTACTTTATTTTGGCACCAATTTTCCTTTTCAGTCGACCTTGACTCCTAGTTTCTTAGGCTTGCGAAATAAGAATCTAAAAAAAAGGAACAAACTGAAATAAATAACAAAAACTAAAACGATTTAACTTTGCAAACAAGAATTGTTTATTTTAACAATTCTGTGTGTAACAAATTCCTCGGAAACTAGAACTCTGCCAAAACTCCCTGAAGAGCGTCGTCCAAATTCCTTTGAAACCAAACTTGTATCTTCACGATTGCGTTTTTGCCCCAGTACAGCGAACTCCCGATTTATAGCCATTCATTAGAGTCCGACCGTCCACAGCCCAACGCAATTTCTTCACATTATCTAGGAAACAAGTATTCGCGCTCTCACCTTTGCACCACGTGGCTTTAATGCTCTAACCGTTGCACCAACATAAAGTCTTAAACACCATCTTCCCCCACTCCATTTTCAACTGTATCAGTGAAGTATTAAAGTTGGTTATTGAAATTATGGCGCTTAAAGGAAGCGATGTTTTTTGACAAGTGAGTGCAATTTGAAGGTAAATTTTGGCTTTCTAGCCAACTCGTCAGTTTCGTCGGGTCAATGGCCATTTGTTGCCAACTGTTCTTACATTTATTGATATTAGTATTGCTACGGTCGGGCTTCGTACCGGACGAAGGAACGAAGAGTAAAATTTTCTTTTTCCTAAAGTTATTAAGTATATATATAGTTTTGCTTCTTTTGTTTAATAATACATACATACATAAACTCACGCCTTTATCCCCGAAGGGGTAGGCAGAGGCGCCACCAGGACACCCACATTTCGCCTTGTATGTTTCGTCCCATGATGTGATAGGGGGCGAGCCTATCGGGCACAAATTCCTGACTCTGGGCTGATAATGAATAGAAAAATCCAATATCACTTTGCCCGACCCGGGACTCAAACCCGAGACCTCAGCTTTGTAACCGTACCGTAATACAACTACGCCACCGAGGCAGTGTTTAATAATATTTTTGAAATAATTCGCTAGTCTAAAAAAACGATAATAATTAAAAATACACAATATGCATGAACTATTCAAATTTAATTATAATGAAATCCAGAGCAATATTTAGTCTAATAACAAAGCACAAACAACATCCAAAAGACAATGAAAACATAGACACATTTCCCAAAAGATCAAATAAACAGTTATTTGCACAGATCTGTGGGTCTACTCTTGAAAAACAATATCAATATAGAACCGATTTTAATACAACATTAGTCGTTTTCGTACTCCTGAGTGCTGTTGTAATACGATGGTGGCGCCACACGGCTAGCGGTATTAAAATAAGTTAATTATTCGTTATTGGAGTCGGTTTGGCATACAAACGGTACTCTTGACGATATTTTGACAGCTCAAATTGAGTTATTCTTGTGTTCTCATCTAATAATTTCCAATACGTAAAAGGTAACTTGTTTGTTATTGACTTGTACTTTTTTAAGTTGTATCAAGTGCGATAATTCTCAAAAATGTATAAATGGGCCTATCATTGGTTGCATTCATAAGATTGCGCCTTTCTTGTACTTGCAAAACCTAATGTTTGACGAACCGCGCGTTTAATGTTATAAGTACAGAAATGGCCTTTTCGCTAAAGAGGAATTATTATTCGGACAGTAGCACGTGTCGAAAGAAATATGTATCGAATTGACCTAATGGAATCAAATGATGATTTGAAACCAAAGTACTTATTTAATAAAACTTAGGACACTCGTTTTACTCATCATTACCCAGATGCACCTTCTTTATATTATTCAATCAAACTTCTTTACGATCATACACTTACAGTAAATAATTTTAACATAGTTCTTCTAAATCAACATGTGCAAATTATAAAACAGCATATTTTATCCATTGAACATACGCCATCCTCATAGTACCACAGTTCGCGATGACTGATTTGTTTATTTAATTTGACATGCATTGTTTATACAAGTGACACTCTCGAACTTCAAAGCAGTCGTACTATTTTTTATTGGGCTTGAAAGAAAATCTTTTTATCCAAGTGTTATCTAGATTTAATAATACAAGCATATGAGATTACTTAAATACGTATTTATATATGTTTAAAATATGAATGAACTATTTTCCGTTCCAATAAAGGTGTATTTACTACATTTATAAGCGTTTAAAATAGTTTACCGATTTTTTGTCACTGACAGACATCCCTATTCTAAGCGTCGCAGGGCTAACTTCACTTGTAACGCTCTTATCACAATCCGATCTTACGAATATTTCGACATCAATGCAAGACTTAGGATTCTTGTTTCAAGAGTAGCGAAGTTGTACAAATCGGTTCCGTAATTGGTCTTATATTGTCTTGGATTGATATTGATATTAATTTCAAGAGTAGACTTGCAGTTGGAAAGTTATTTAGCAAACGAGAATCCTTGCAATATTACAATTAAAACTTTCCAGTTCTGTGCTGTTACTTTAATTTGCTTACTTTTACTGAGTTCATTCCGCTCTTCGATGAGGGAATTTCCAAGAGCGTTTGTGTCTTCCATTATAATTGTTTATTTACAGTTGTTTATTTCTTTAAATTAATGTTGAATTTATTAAAACATTGGATCATAGTACATTTTTAAAGCCATTAACCAGCACATGTTTAAGTGAATGATTAATAATCAATAAATGATTATAGCTGACCATAAGCTTAGCCTATTCGTAAAGCATTCGTAAAGTGAGTTGCTAGTCTTCTATACATCTTCTATACATATAATAAAAATGTAAATGGTCGATGTCTGTACATGGAAGATATTTGAGAAATTTTAACGCGAGGGGTCTATAAAACAGCAACAGAAGCCAAAACAACTTTTTTTAGAATTTTTGTCTGTCTGTCTGTCTGTCTGTCTGTCTGTCTGTCTGTCTGTATGTTTGCTTGCGCATCACGCAAAAACTACTGCACCAAATGAGATGCGGTTTTCACAGTTGTATTGCGCCAGGTTCAACTTAAAAACTGGTATATGTTGTATTGACATACAGGGTGTTTCTTTTTGTTTGCTTGCACATTACTCATAAACTACCGCACCAAATGAGATGCAGTTTTCGCAATTACATTGGTGCAGGTCCAACTTAAAAACTGGTATATGTTGCATTGACATACAGGTTGTTTCTTTTTGTTTGCTTGCACATTACTCATAAACTACCGCACCAAATGAGATGCAGTTTTCACAATTACATTGGTGCAGGTCCAACTCAAAAACTGGTATATATTTCATTTACATACAGATGTTTCTTTTTGTTTGCTTGCACATTACTCAAAAACTACCATACAAAATGAGATGCAGTTTTCACAGTAATATTGGTGCACGTCCAATTTGAAAACTGGTAAATACTTTATTTATAGACAGGGTGTTTATTTTTATTTACTTGCGCATAATGCAAAAACTACAAGACGAAATGAGATGCGGTTTCACAGTTATATAGGTACAAGTCCAACTTAAAAACTGGTAAATGTCTTATTTACATACAGGGTGTTTCTTTGTATTATGGAAGATAAATGAGAAAAACTAATATTCCCCATATTAACTCTGGATTAACACTTAGGCTACATTTTATCCAGATAAATTAAGTGTTCCCGTGGGATGAGGACGGAAATCCGATATATTTGTTACTTTTTATACTCAAAGGGATGCGATGGGCGTGGATTATATACCTTGAGTGAGAATGAGATAGGACGGGCGGGATATAACGGGACGGGACGGGACGGGATGAGAAATACAAAATAACCTATACATGTATATTTTTTTAAACAAAGTTAATCACGCAGACGAAGTTAGCGGGCAGAAGCTAGTATTTAAATAAAGAAGAAAACTGACAAGGTGAGCTTGCAAGAACTCTGCCAATCTCAGTATACGAATGAAAGGTAAGAAAGAATCTATTATATCAAGTAAGTTTCTAAGAGAGTGTGGTTGATATCATAATGATTTTGTCCCTATTAATCCATCAACTAGCGATGAATGCCAACTTACTGACGAATTAGATGCGTTGGGTTTGAGTCAATATAACGGTGTGGTCAACAGGCATGGCAAAATTCTTGACTTAGTTATTTCGAATCAACCAGCCACTATTTATGAATGTACCGATCCCCTGTTGCCTATAGATTCCCACCACCCAGCATTACTTATTAAATTTGATTTCTGCGTTTTGCCGGTACTAGATAGTATTCCCAGAGTAAGATATGTTTTCATAAGGTGATTTTAAATCTATCAATGATAAAATTCTTGCTATTGATTGGCAACATGAATTTTCTTTGCGATCTGTTGATGAAGCGGTTGAGTTTTTTAATTATACCATATCTCAGTTACAAAACAAATACATACCACAAAAAATTGTAAAAACTAAAAAGTATCCTATTTGGTACAGCACGGCACTTATTAGAGTTATCAAAGAAAAATATAAGTACTTAAAAAAATTCAATACGTATGGAAACAAATTTGATCAACTATCATACAAATTATTACGTGATCGAGTAAAAAATATGTAAGCCTTTTGTTACAAAAGTTACATTAATCGAACCGAAAATTCTATTATAAGCAACCCCAAAGCATTTTGGACATTTGTGAAAAGTAGACACAATTCAAATGCGATTCCCAACAATCTGAATTTTAATGGTAAGTCTTTAACCACAGGTGAAAAAATATGCGAGGCATTCTCGACATACTTTCACTCAACCTTTCTGAAACCGACTGCAAGCATTAATACTACTGATCCAACCGTATCTTCTTCCTTAGTTTCACTGGCTCAAGCCCCTGTGGGGGATATACACTGCATAGAGGTGACCTTAGATAACGTATCAAACCTGCTGCGTAAACTCGATGTTTCTAAAGGCACAGGACCTGATAATATTTCTGCTAATTTGCTGACTCGGTGTTCATCAACCATATCATTGCCCATTTCACTACTTTTCAAATTATCACTCGAATCTGGAGTAGTCCCACAAATTTGGAAGTCGGCTTTTATTACACCTGTTCATAAAAAGGGTCCAAAAACCGAAATAACTAATTATCGACCCATATCTAAGCTCTGTGTTATTGCTAAAGTGTTTGAAAGAATTATCTATAACCAGGTTTATTTTGCTATGTCATTGTCATTTAGTTCCTTTCAACACGGCTTTTTAAGAAGACGGTCAACAGTGACTAACCTTACGTTGTTCAATGAGTACATAACCAATGCCATGGATGCGGGGAAGCAGGTAGATGTCGTCTATACAGATTACAGTAAAGCATTCGACCGGATTGATCATGTAATTTTATTGAGGAAGCTTTACAATAACGGTGTTAGAGGCGATTTACTTCGGTGGTTCTCCGCTTACATTGAGAATAGGTCCCAGGCGATAGTTCTTAATAATTGCATGTCTAATTGGGTTTCTGTGCCCAGTGGTGTTCCACAAGGTTCACTTCTTGGCCCATTACTATTTGTGGTCTATATAGGCGACATCGCTTCTTGTCTGCAGACGTCTAATCTGTTATGCTTTGCAGATGACATGAAAATCTATGCCACTATATCATCAACCGACGACATGTCTGCTCTTCAAGCTGACTTAAACCGATTGGAAAGTTATTGTTGTTATAATAAACTAGACCTTAATCCATTGAAATGCTGTGTAATAACCTATACGAGAAAACGCTTAGTTATTGATACCAACTATACATTAAGGAATCAAAACCTGCCGAGATCTAACGATACCCGCGATTTAGGTGTTCATCTGGATAGCAGTTTACTGTACGACAAACATATAGATACCATAGTCAAAAGGGCATCAAAATCACTTGGGTTCATAATACGAATCTCTAAGTGTTTTTCTGAGGCTAAAACTCTAAAAATATTGTACTGTACTTATGTTCGTAGTCATTTAGAATACGCATCATCGATTTGGAATCCACGGTATGATAAATATATTGATCGTATTGAAAATATTCAAAAACGTTTCATCCGTTACCTTTGTTTTCATCAAAATATTTTATATGATTCAAAAGATTACCATAAGATTTGTAAGCAGTTTCATTTTCTTCCGCTTGTAAATCGGAGAGAAATAGCTGACTTTATATATTTATTACGAATTATCAAAAGCGACATTGATTCTCCGGAGCTCCTTTCTAAAATAATGTTTAATGTGCCATGCCGACCACTCCGGTTTAACCCAATTATATGTGTACCACATTCAAATACTAACTATAGACAAAATAGTTTTATCGTGCGAGCTGGTACTAATTTTAATAAACTCTGTAAGCAGCATGATATAGACCCATTTACGACTACTGTTGCTTCGGCGAGGCGATGTTTGAGTCTTAATTTTTTCAAACAAAATGTTTAGTATTAAGTGATTGCTTTTTAATGGTTTTGAAGTTACTGTAAATATTTAATTTGTCTTTCTTTCTTTTTTGTTGTCCTTGTCATATTTATATTAGTTCTATAAGTGAAGACTTGTTATTGGCTCTTTGTTACCTGCTTTACTATTTAACTATTCGATTTATTTAGCTGTAAGTCTTCCATGCATAAAATAAAAATAAAATAAAAATAAATAAATAAAATAAAATAATCGTCGAACCCGTACGCCCAAGGATCACTTTTCTTCATCGGGGTTAATTTAGGTTGATGTGTGAGCCGACTATAGTGTTAGTCTTTATGGAATGTAACAACAACAAAAATTATTAAAGTCGTTGATGTAGTCTTTACTTATTCCTTTATTCATTTACCCTTATTGATTCTACGGCAGAACATGCGCTTTGTCTACGATTGGGCTGTAGACTCTAGCCTAGCATGCTGGCCTAGTGTGGGATGTAGAAATAAAAATCAAAAGAGATTTCTAACAAAGAGCTTCTAACTAATAAAGAGCTGGAGAATATGTTTTTGCCTGCCCATTAGCATTCTAAAGTAAAATGAATTGCAAATCACATTAAAGAACATTAATAAAACAAGCCAGCAGCAGAGAATTCCAACATTTATACTCTAAAAGGTGAAATTAAAGCGTAGCCGACATTTAAAACAAAATCTATCTCACTCAAAAAGTTGTTTAACGCTTTAATAAAAAATGAGATCAAAATCCTCGCCGTATTATTTTGGTCTGAAAGCTCACCGGATATGAAAGAGAGCGGAGCTTTAAAGCTCACAACTTCCGGTCCGCTCGGCAGTCGGCTAGTGACTCTCAAAAGGCAACACGTGGAGCTTTTAGTTTCTTTGTGCTTTTAAAATTTGGAACGCTGCCTCACCCATGTTTCGCTAAGTTACAATTTTTGTTTGTTCTCTTTGTCCCAGTCCAGCTCATTGTGTATGTATTTGAACTAAATGTCGATCGTTTGAGCTAAGTGCCTTTTCAGTTTTGCCCATGACGCTGCAAAACATTTGGTGTTTTCTTGTCTAGGCTTTGTGGCTTCGGTAACATTTGCCTCGATATCTATACAATATGAAGTGACATTGACAAATAGATTATTGATTTTCGCTGTTATTGTGAATGCTTGCCAAATGTACAATATTATTGCGTACTGTTGCTTGGAGATTACAAGTATTTGATTTATTTGTTTGGATGTTTCCAATAATATATTTTATGATAAAAATAACTTAGGTAGACTATGCGAAGATGGTATGATTTTTATTTTTATTACGGAAAATAAATATTGTATTCATCTCATAGTTGCAGATAAGCAAACAGCTCTGCGCAATGGTGAACATCACTGCGGCTTACACATTTTCTTTTCCTTTCCCGTATCATCTCTTCTCTTTCCTTCAAGTAAGAAAATCTTTTAATTTGTCGTTATGTTAAGCCGTAGGAAGTCCATACCCAAACACAGGCCTACCCCAACCATTGAAATTATTCATCAAATATTTTCGGTGTTCATACAACGCGATACCACTTCACGCATTACTAGTAAAAACTCGTTCATGGTAAAAATAAAACGTCACACACATCCAACCGATCTATTCTGATTTACTATGTCTTATTAACTTTCCAAGCAGATTTTACTTGACTCGAACCATTCGTCAAATTGTGCAGCACGTACTGGTGGTGGGGCGCCGTGAAATTTATGAGTCGGCGACGGTGACCGGCCCATCAATCCCGTTTACTCTCTAATAGCGGCGCCATGGACTATTTGTCACTCTTAGCCTGTTATTACTTGTAGGCAGCTGAAGATCTATCGTGGTTATATTACAGCATTCAGTGGTGTGGTTTTAAATACGAATTAGGAGGTTATATTGAGTACATACGGGGTAGTGGTTTCTTAGATTTACGCGTATATTATGATTAGCAAGTTGAAGTGGCAGTGGGCCGGTCACATTTGTCGGAGAACCGACAACCGTTGGGGTAGACGTGTTCTCGAGTGGAGACCGCGCCTCTGCAAACGTAGTGTAGGACGCCCTCCAGCCAGGTGGAGCGACGATATTCGTGGGGTGGCTGGTAGCGGTTGGCGACGATGGGCTGAAGATCGAGCCCAGTGGCGTGCTATGGGAGAGGCCTATGTCCAGCAGTGGACGCAGAAGGGCTGATGATGATGATGATGATGATGATGATTATGTATACTGAAATAAAACTAACTTTCACGGGGCGGACTGTAGCCTATAAAGCTGTAAAGTAATCAAACGTCAGGAAGTAAAACAATGTAAAAATTTTACCAAGTCCGCGCTCAAATCCGTAAAAATAGTCTATTTCAATACTTTCGGTATTAAAGCACTTGCGTTTTAGGTTTGATGCGTTAGCGGTTCCGAAAGATGGAGGAATCAGGATGAGGAATTAGGTGTGAAAGTAGAGTTAACGCCCAAATACTGGAACGCAACTTAAATATAACTTGCGCTTAACTACGTTAATCCCGATTAAATGTACTGGCTAAGTGAGCCGTGCGCTGTTAAGAGCAACTTATTATTTGAATGTCGTTCCAGTATTCGGGCGTAAGTTAGTAAAATCAGATAGATTTAAAATAACAGAATTCCAAAATATGATACAGCGGCATCTATTGGTACATAAACAAACTACCTATACCATACTGTCAAAACACAACTGTGTAATCTGCACAACCATTTCCATCATATCAAATCTGCACGCTGAAATCTAACTGACGTCACATAAACCCAGTTGAAACAGCCAGTGATCGTTAATCTGGACAGAACCGCATCGTATTTCGTAACACCTTTATCCAGTGCCCGCAGCACCGTAGCAGTAAATTTAAAGACACACAATACGTGCAATGTGCATTTTACGAGGCTGGGTGGGTCGCCCCATAGACTCGATAGTAAAATTTACGATACAGTGCAAGCATGGCAAAAAACGCTCGTGTGCGAACGTAAACACCGATTTTTTCGCTCAATAAAGTTTATTTGTAACTATTGCTTGGTCGCGCTATGCAATGAGCAATGAATTTTTTTTTTTTGGTTTTTATTTAATATCGCTTTGAAATGTAAGAACATTTATGGTCGTACTGATCTATATGCGTTATAATTTCGGTTCTTTTTGGTGGGAATTTTGATTTTTGGTCCACTAAGGTCGTTTTCCATTGGCTAGTTCTGTTATTAAATTGATCTTGAATGAAACTAATTAGCTAAAAATGAAACTAAAAAGTGTGCGGTGGCCTGTTGGTAAAAGGACCAGAAGCGGCTGCCAACTGGTCGCGGGTTCAAATCCCAGGGCACAACTCCGACTTTTCGGAGTCATATGTGTACTGATAGGCAATCACCACGCTCTATCGGTGAAGGAAAACATCGTGAGGAAACCTGCATACCACCGATTTGCAATAATTTCTATGGTATGTAAAGTGCGCCAACCCGCACTAGGCCAGCGTGGTGGACTATATGGCCTAACCCCTCTCAATCGTTCTATCAATTGTAGAGGAAGCTCGTGCCCTGCTGTGGGACGTATGTATATGGGCAGGTACAGAACAGTACAGAAACTAATTACATTGTAAAGAACGTATTTTTCGAGGAATCAGAGCAAACCGTTTCCTTGAGCAATTTCCGCAGTTCATAAATAATAATTGCTGTTAACTTGCCAGTACTAAAGTGATAATCATATTATAAACAATCATAATAACATAATAAAAAAGTGAAACGTAATAAATATAAATGTAATATTAAGGAAAACAATGAAAAAATCTTGAAATAGAATTACTTGAAAAGGTAAAAATAATTTGACAAAACATTCAAACAGGTAAGTGAGTAATCGATGCGTTACCAAGACGAAAAGCGAAACAAACGCCTATATTAACTTAAAGAGAGCGGCCGCGAAACAAGCGTGTTACATTTATTATATTAAATTTGTTTCAAGCAGTCGAGATAACGTATTGTATTTTTTAAAGTAGGCTGATGTTTGAAAATAAGTCTATCTGAATAAATATTTCTTTCATGTAGGTACGTAGATTCATGATATACCTTAATCGCTGCAACAAAATATTTTAATTTCTTTATTTTCGATGAATTTTCTATCAAATCAGAACACTTAGCACCTTATATTAGTTATCTTCGAGAAAAATATTTCATATAATAATTTCTACATTCTGTGAGAGTATAGAGATTCTAACGGTGCACTTTTTTGGTATCTAAAGAGTGCTTTTATCACAGGTTTCACAGGCATAAAACAGATAAAATGTGGAATAAACTCTCATGCTCTCTCTCTCTCTCTCTGTTCTTATGCAATAAACTCTCACTTCATGGGCTGAAAATATCAAACGTCGTTGAAGACATCAAACGTTGCTACGTGTACAGCTGTTTTAGAATTGATATTACATATCCAAGGTTCTCGTGTTTCGTAAACACTCTAGTAATTTATTGGCAGTCGGGACGCCTCTTTTGTTTGTTACAAACATGAATCTTGTACCTATTTTTGAGTCTATTTATAACTTGATTTCACAGTCTTTCTTACTTTTAAAATATATGTCTGTGCTGGATGTTTTGCTTATGATTTCATATTTAAAATTGTAGCCATATTTTTGAAAAGAATGTAAAAAAAAATTTAAAATAGGCTTTTAACTTGAATAGATATAAAAATACATACTAGTTATATAATTATATAACCAATATGTATTTCAGTAAAAATGTAGAAATTAAATGGGAACCTCTCGGGTCAACCACTGCACAAAGACAAATGTCTGCGCGAGGAACTTAAATTTATTTTGAGTCTGGATGTTGTGGGACCTAAAAGTTTCTCTGAGTTTATGATATTTAAGATACCAGACATACGTGTATCTCTCTAAATGGTCGAACATATTTGTGTAACTATACATATACAGGGTATATCAAGACCGCGACCGAAAACGAAGCCAGGAGGTAGTATTAGTGATATCAAACACAATGCAAGTAAAAATTAAAAAAAAAAAATCGTCAATTTTTTTTTTATTATTTTTTACATATCGTCGTATTTGAGTGATTAATACATAGTTTTTCTAAAATAATGACGTACATCGCTTAATTTTTAAACACGCAATGGTACGTAAGGGTTTAAATTACTATTTTTGCAAAAACTAGGTATTTACCCCTCAAAAACGCTGATTTTCTAAAAATTGATAAAAAAAAATCCGTCGCTTATTTTGCAAAATTTTTAGTTGCTTTGTGTCTGTAGCCGCTAAAACTACCACCTGGCTTCGTTTTCGGTCGCAGTCTTGATATACCCTGTATAATATTTACTGACTTACAGACACTGTCAATGGACCTTATTACCTACTTACTTATTAAGTCTGCTTAGATCTTGACAAAAATTCTAATTTAATGTAATTTCATAACTCCATATAATCGCATAGTTGATCTAGTGGCACCCAATATAGTTTCAATTATGAAGTATGCGGTCCTCAATTCACTTCGAAAGATGGCGACCCAACGTTTTATAAAACAAATCTTTGTTATCAACGCATGTAAAAATAAGTTACTCCGGCTCTGCATGGGGGGACACGTAGGAAATCTCACATAATTTGTAAATTAAACCAAGAAATGTGCATCCGACAACCCTAGAGTTCGATAATTAAACTCAGCAGACGTGTAAACAACTGTCCCTATAACGTAATCGTTAATTCGCCATCGACTCCCCGTTCCCTCGTCTATGGCCCCGATTCAATTAAACTTCAACTAAGTTTCTCGTAAACAACATAATTATTGAGCATTCATTGCAATTTAAGCCTTATTGTTGTAATAATTGGGGCGATGTTGGTGCTGAGACGAGATGGGTGTCTATTATCGAAATGATTCCATTGTTTTGATAGTTGACGCTGCTGTGGTAACCCTAACTGTCGGTAATGAAAGATACGTGACCTCCGTAGCGAATTATGTTTACCCCCCTTTTCAGAATCTGAATACGCGTGATACGAATAAGCCTTTACATACATATGTATATACATTCCTTTGACCAACGAAGTGTATATTACAACATCAATTATCTGGTAGAATATTTAACCGACGTAAAAAAAGATGAGGTTCCATGTTTATTCACGTATCTTTTTAAAAACAATCATGAACATTGTTCCATGACTGCGAAATCCCAATCATAGTGATACGCGAAAGTATATCACGAATTGAGTATGAGTGTACATTTGGGTTCAAGCAGGTCGGCATTCTGTCGACTGGCAGTAGATACCAACTCTGCCCCGTGGATAGCTAGTTTACTTGCACTGCACACCACCCGTGCATTTGAGTCACTTTTTCGTGCCGATATAAAAATAATTAAAATTGTGTCTCCTACTCAACGTCAAAATATACGATAAATCAGATCAGCACTATTCCTGGCGATACGGAAGTAAATTGACCAATGACAGAAAAAAAATATTTCTACTTCGCGGTTCTACGTAAACATTAATGTTTGCCGCAAACCTGCACAACCTACAGCACAAACGAAATTACAGCATATCTGAGAGAATTTAATTTTGACCCAAGACCTGGACGCCTTTAAGAAAAACTTGAAACTTCGAAAACTCTATTAAGAAAGCAGATTATACCGGTGTAATGAAGTTTGAGTGTAAATTGTAAGGAACTAAGTGCCAAGTCTGTATAAAGCGACTTTATTCAGAGGAACTGCTACGTAACACGATATTCGATATATCGTGCGAATCTTCGTATTGAAATCAACTCGTAGTGACTTCGTTTCTCCTGTAATGTCGATTAATATTCTGTAGGTGAACCTTGTCAACACTTTTGAATCGTTCGACAGTTGATTTAAGTGAAAACGAAGGTACTGGAAGTAGGTTTTACTGTGGAGTCGGACGATATGTCGAATATCGTTGTTTGTAGAAGTACCTGATCTCAGGGCATTCGCTGTGCAAGTTAGTTGCAGAATGGTTTTTCTATTTCATTGTTCCACGTTGGTCCGCCAGTCAGACGGACCGGTGGATAAAAGTTGAATGTCCTTTTAAAAGCCAACTATATATCTATCAATGGAAACGCGTGTAAATTGCTTTAGCTTGTACTTTGTAGTGACATTTTATCTGGGTCAATGGTTGGAACAAAGTATTTTTCTAGTTTATAAGTACATAAAAAATACGATATCGACATTGCTGTCTTTTAAGTAGTTTAGTAGTAATATGTAGGGGTTGAAGCTTGGGAGGCGTTGGAATCGCTTCGGAAGGTAGGCACCCGAATATCGAAATACAACAAATGATTTGATTAGGGCTCGTCATTCATCATACTCCCGATAGGATTGATGACATCGGGCAACAATGTATTGACTTAATTATTAAATGCCAACATGCAATAAATGGAATAGTGAAAGATATTTCAAAAATCTGGAGATTAATAAAGTAGTACGAAAAGGCAAACCTTTTGGTCCGGCTATATTGTCAAAATACGACAAATATGCACCCTACGTAAGCCTTACGTTTCTAGAACAGTCCTACAAACTCCGTTTAAACCTTCACCCATATTACACAACAAGGTAACCGAACACGTTAAGCCATCGTAATCTCACACGAGAATTTAGTGAAATTATGCAAAATATGCCATTAACAAATTACTCTAGACACCCACTATGGCATTAACACGAAATAACATGCAAATTGTGTCCCGATCGAGAATCAAGTCTCTCTCAATGATGGATAAAACCGGTTTAAGCCGGATTAAAGCGGATTACACCGGATCCGAGGCGGAGGCGTTCATTTATTATGTAAATACGCGACAAATTAAATCCAATGGGAATTTCGTTTGACAAACGGTTTTAATGTTAAATGTGTGTGCTTATTGCCATGTTTGTTAGTTTAATACATATAAATATTTTATTTGTTAGTAGCAAAAATGTCTGGATAGTTTTAACAACAATGGCACATGTTTAAACGGACAGTATGAATACAAACAAGAGACAAATCTCTCTCCCCGACGGGAAACGTAATATTTTGTGAGAGATACAAATGAACTTCGTAGTTACGTAGCAAAACATGACACATTTATTTGTTTCCAACTGCAAGTCTACTAAATGCTTTTACTATAGCATCATAAATAAGCTTATCAAAAAACGTGAAAGGTTATCTTACATTCCAATATTCTCATCTGAAATCCATAGTTTAACATTAAAATCAACACAATCGACGTATAATGATCCTCAAACATTTACCTTCCAATTACCAACTGTCCCCTCCGGTCAGCAATCGAAAATAATAACATTCCCTAGTGACCCAATCAACGAAGTTCAATCCTCTCATTAGAAGACTCAAACACATGAGGATATCATCAACCCAACTTCGATCGAGGGCTGTCAATACATTTCATCGAAATTGTACGTCTAATCATGTTTCCATGTCGCACAAACTTTAAAGTTGAGTTTAATGGACTTGTAGAGTTGTGTCACTGAGCGATTAAGCGGTCTCCCGGGTTGATGGGAAATGGGAAACAAGCGAAACTAAATTAAACGCTGCGATGGGGTGTCGCGTGGTTTATTAAGCTTGAAAGATTCGAGTAAGAAGGCGGAAGACAAAAGAAGATCGCGAGAAATATTTATTTTCTATGATATCCCGAATCCGGCTCGATGGACCAAAAATGTGTTTATGGTAAAACACTGGTTTTATTACCATTTTTAATTTATATTTGTAGCAATGTGGTCTAGGGTGAATAAACGACCGAGTCAAGGTTGCAGAAAGTCGCCGGATGAAGAAAGCTTGGAATAGGTCGTTAAGAAATCCTTGAGGAAAGCGTTTTTCAGCAGTGAACTTTCTAAAGCTGAGGAGGGAAAAAGAGAGAAACTCTTTGATTTAATATTAGTATAAAATTGTATTATAAGAAAAAATACTCTTCCCAGTATCTTACTTCAAATAAAAATATTGCTAATTGGCCTCTGGTGCTGACAAAAGTCGTGAGAAATCTAGTTCACAGTTTTTTCCAATAAAGTCTCTTAATTTGAGCTTGATGAAGCAATTAACCAAGCCGGAATAACAACGGCTACCCTTGAAATATCCTAGAACTACGAGTATAAGCCGTTAGTCACTTCACTTTTGATTAAAAGTCCAGAAATTTGTAAGTGGATTATTTTTCAAGTAGAATATGTTGTTTTTATTAGTAATATTGCATAGCACCGGGACAACTAAAGAAGATAAATGGATGGTAAGTGATATCCGCTGTCTATGAATATAAACAGCACTTTAACGTAGGTGCGTTCAGCTTCAAAATGAAAGCAGTAATGGTAGAAAAAGGGTAAAAGACTTTCCTACACTTTTGAGTATTTGGCCTTCGGCAAGCTCACTCAATGAAATGGACGTGGTGGTAGAGCCGTCACTTTGCCTTGGTTTGCCTTGATAATATAACTTTCGTTGAGTCTGCCGACCTGTTTCAAGTCCAATGTTACTACAATGATACTCTACCTCTTTTTATATAGATATAAAAAGAGGTAGAGTATCATTGTAGTAAATTGTATTTTGTACTTCATCTATATAAATTTTACTGCTCACCTTAATGTGGTTTAAGTAAATTGCTATATAATTAATTGTCGGCGGAGGTAAATTGCTAATAATAGTTGAATTTACATACATACGTATGTAATTTCTACGTGAAATTACGCTATCACAGATCCGATGTGATCTTATAATTGATTGTCGTAATTGTGCGTTCAGTATGTGGTAATTTACTGTCATAGCTCCCAATACGATTACTCAGAGAGTAATCAGGGATGGTTAGTCAAGTGACAAAGCGCTTAAGGCCGATCTAGTAATAAATTTGATAAAACATTTGTATTGTTATTATTTTTTGATACAATAGGTCTGGCAAACGAGCAAACAGGTCACCTGATGGTTAGTTTTCTCTGTCGCCCATACACATATACAATTATAGACATGTTGCCGGCCCTTTAAATCGGGAGGAGAGCGCAAAGGAAAAACGATGGAAAGAAAAGGGGTATTGATCATCTGATATCACTCAGTGACCGAAACGTGACAGCAAAACTTTCGCTTCACGTCGATCGCCTGTGAGACAGTGGTACCGCCCCGAACGAGCCTGCCCATTCATGCTGACCTGACAACAGCGTGTCTCTACCACTTTTAAACACACTTTTTGCAGATTAATGAGAAAGAGGACTACTGTGCTAAATAATTGTTGCAAATGAACCCCGAAATAATGTATGTTTAAGGTGATTCCTTAACACTATTCATTGAAGAACTTAAAATGAAGAATTTGCATGGTATGATGTAACAAAAAAAGAACATTTTTATATTCTTTTATACATAACAGTACTTGAAGAACGAATGACTATTAAATACAATCTTCGCATAACAAAACAGGGCATTGTTCTATCCATTCAGTCATAAAGCTCTAGAACTCTCAAAACTATCTAAACTACTAAATCCCTAAAATCTACCTCTAACAATCAGTTCAAACCTTAAATAGTAATTGCAAATCCGTCAACGAGGTCTCAACGCTTCGAGCCGAGGTGTACTACACAATACATAGGCAATGTCGGTGTTTCAATTACGTGTGTAGACTACTGCGCCACCCGGGTCCTTTCCATCCAATTAGGATTAAGGGTGGGTGTCTAGTGACAGAGGTTGGTTTTATTGACAATGGATTAAGGTCTATTTTTATTCATTGGTCAAGTAAGTATACCCGCAAATGTAGTTTTGGATAAACAGAATAAGGTACGAGGTAACAGATGACGTGTAAGGTGCAGGAAGTCCAACCATTCGAGGAAAGTGTGCATGTTTGCATCCTTATTGGTATAAAAAGCATCTATATTTGGTAGCGGACTTCCTATAACTGAAGACGATGATGATGTTAAATACTTTATTTTTATAGATGCAATCGTGAACGTTTCATTATTATTTATAATAAGTAATAAAAAAATATGCCAGGGAAGTTCTTTATCCTACAGATTGACGGAAATAAACAAAGTAGTAAACGCAATGTCGTGTGTTATAATATTATTGAATATGTGTTATGAAAGTTAAGGTTGGTTGAGATTTGTAAGATACGAAATACAACATGAACTTTGTCTTATTTAGGACGCAAAATCGTAAAACCGTACGTTAAGGAAAATTATGAAACATATCACATTTATTAATTCAATATACCCGCTAACACTCGCACCACACCTGTAATGGGGTCCGATCACAGCAACATCGCATCGTATTAGTGGCTGGCTTTTTGAAAGGTGTCCGTGATTGCTTTTTAATTATTTATTGTTTGACACATACAAATGGTATAAAGGAGTTTATAGGTTTAACATTGTACGGGGTTATCAATTACGCATTTGGTTCCAAGTTATTGATTGTTAATTTGACTTTGGAATTATTTTAGGTTCTTGGCCGGGGTTTGAGGGCAGAAGAAGGCCTTATGCCTCTGGCTGACTCACTAATCTAAACTGATATAAAATTCACTCCGACTATTACAAACAGTTGTACCAACTGCAGACCATCACAACAGTTCATGAAAGTGATTCACCTCGATGTTCTATGAGGTAGCATTATAATTGAGCACCTTTCCAGCAAAAATTAAAAATATATACATAAATAAAGTGTAGTATCTAGGCAATAGTGCTAACTTTTTAAGCCATGAATGCTCTTCTATCACCTAGTAACTATAACAGACAAATATCCATTCTCTCACGCTCTTCTTTTTTCAGCTATAGGAAGTCCACTGCTGATCATAGGCCTCCCCCAAGGATCTTACTTCCAACATTGACCTGTTGGAAGTTTCAGACTCGCCTACTGCCGGACTACAAAGTTGCAAGAAGTACCTGGATGCAGGCCACTTCCAACAGGTCAATGACCATTAAAATCACACAAACCATTCAAAATTCTGCCAATCAACTGAACAGCAGTTTAAAGCCTTCCGCACAAGTTGCAAGTAATATAAAAATACTTAGACTTAGACCAAGCTTTGCCGCGGGCTATTTACGTGCAGCGGGTTTTAATTAAGGTGCAACAGGTGCCTCTACTTGTAAAATTAAGACTGCAAATTTTAACAGCCAACAGTTTTGTAAAAACATTTTGTACGCTTGCAATGTTGGGTGTTTGCAGCATGCAATTATAAAGAAAGAATATTAAGATTATGTATTTATTACGTATTTTTTTTATATATACAATAACTCGTAAAAAAGTGCGTGGTGGCCTGTTGGTAACGGACCAGACGCGGCTGCCTACATGTTCACGGTGGTCGCGGGTTCAAATCCCAGGACACAACCTCTGACTTTTCGGAGCTACGTGTGTATTGATAGTCAATCACCACGCACTTTAACGGCGAAGGAAAACATCGTGAGGAAACCTGCATACCGTAGCGATTTTAAAGAATTTCTACGGTATGTACCTAAGTCTGCCAACCCGCACTAGGCCAGCGTGGTGGACTATATGGCCTAACCACTCTCAATCGATTCTCTCGATTGTAGAGTAGGCCCGTGCCCTGCAGTGGGACGTATATGGGCTGATACAGAATACAATAACTCCGGTAAACGAGCAAGCAGGTCACCTGGCTGATGGTAAGTGATCACTGCCGCCCTTGGACATCTGTAACGCTTGGGTCATAGATATGGATGGCTCTTCAAATCGGGAGGTGATCCGGAAGGAAAAAGGATGGGAGAGGACAGATATATTGGACATTCGGCAATTGAATATGTATAAAATGAAATAAAAATAATTTATTGAATCCATAAAAATGAACAACATTATTTAGATTCAGATATTTTTTTTATTCTATCACCAGGTTCGGAAAGCGGTTTTCACTAGAAAAGAAGGTGCAAGAAACTATAGTGTTGCTCTTTATAGAACCAGTTTACAGTTAATAAGAAATTGTTTATATTATCTAAATCGTACTCTCGATTGTAGAGGAGGCCCGTGCCCTGCAGTGGGACGTGCCCTTTATACACCTAATGTTGATGTTTTAGAATATAATACGTATCCAGCAAGATAGCGACCACCCAATGCTGGAAAACCAGATATAGTAACAGATGCAAGTGTCATGTTTTCGGTACAGCCTTTGTACATTTAGTCTAGTCCTGGCGAGCATAATTATTATGTCGGCTAGCGGCGAGGGATCACTAAGTCTCCTCGGTAGATATTCTACTTGGTTTCCACTGCATTTACTATGGGAGGCATTGCATTCATTTTGTCCTACCTGAATAAAATAATAAAAAGTGGGCATACGTATTGTATATAATATATTACCCAAACCAATGAGGTGAACTGAAAACATTAAAACTGCAATAGAAGGCCTTGTAAACGAATACACCCGATTGTCGTCTTACAGAGACAGATGGAGAGAGATCGAGATCGGCGAGAATCATAGTCAGAGAATAAAACATAGTGACCACGGCTGCTCTGCCAGGAGTGTAACGACGAAGAAGAAAACTATATAACATATTGATGAAAAAATCTTACCCTTTAATTTCCTGACTATTAGGAAACTTATCTAAATATTGATGAACCATTTATCTCTGGTAAAAAAATCACATAAAATGAAACTCCCAATCTATGTTCAATGTCCGTGATTAGACCAATGACGTAATAGCTTACGTATCTGTAGTAGATGGATTACTGAATGTCTACAATCCGCAATTCTGCTTGGCATGAGTCCAGCGGTTATCCACGGATTTTTATCTCTATGGAAGGTTTAATTGATCCGCGAGCCTTCGTAGTATTGAAATATACCTTACATCTGCACTTTTATTCGCCATATCTCTAAAGGTAATCCTATGACGTAAGAATATTTTTCTGGTGGGTGTTTTTGGACGCAGTCAGATTTTGTCAGTGCCATCTTAAATCATAATCATATTGGTAGGTGCAGTAGGGTTTGAGTGTAGAGTGATGCAGTGTTCAGTACTAATTTCGGTGTATGGGCAAGCTTACCATCAACCACGGAACCTGGGAAGGTTGATGGGCATCTATTCATACTCGTGAATACAACGGAATGCAATAATTTGTTTCTATTTATCATCTCTAAAATTTTGATTTAATTCATTGATTAAATTACTTTTCTGTTTTTTTTTTCTTTTCTTTTATTTGAAATTTATTTTTTAAAACCATCAATATTTGATGTAAAATCGACCCTCGTCTATCTTCCAACGGGTTAACCATTAAAAACACTACCTGAATGTTTTACTTACAAACTGCGACGAGCATGCGCGCCCAAAGTTTTACAGTAAAGATGTTGAATTTTAATTACGAATTTGCATAGTACCGGGGATAACACTTACTGCGCCGCTCACTCATTTTGCATTTAAGTGTTACTGATTTTATGCCTTTTTGTAGTTTTTAAGGAAAAATGTCCCCTGAAAATACGTACGTAGGATTAATCCAAATGAATTATGCACTGGCAAGAAATTACTATGTGGGTCATCGCTCGCCGGTTGAGATAGTCATGTCAGCCTGTACGAAATCTAAAATACACAAGCTGTATCTAAAACACAACAGATAATATGCATGTGTCACTATAACGGGTTTCCTAAGTTTTGTCTACACCCTTTGCAGATTCGCCAATGTGACACCAGAGTATTATAAAAAGAAATCTTCAAGGATATTCCGCAACCACCGAAAGCAATTTTCAATTGAAATTATAACAAATTCACGAAATCAAAGGCACTCAAGTGTTCGATTCTCTGATAGTTTTATTCATTTGAGTAGATTTCACGGGCGAGGGAATCGCAAATTGCGCCGCTCGCTCCCGGCGCGGCCCGTAATCGATTGTGCTGCCATCTGTTGGCAAAATAATGACTCCGTCTGGTATGCCTCTCCTTTATTTAGTGAGCGTATATAGGAAAACTTTACATATTTTTTCTAGCTCGTTCAGAAGTTTGTGAAGCATTAAAACATTAGCATAAAGTAATTCAATTCTCTTAAAGAGTTTTTATTGCGAAATTTTATTTTTGAAAAAAAAAAAAATTAAATCCATAGTTCAATTGTATATACAAGTAATGTAAAGTCACTATAAGCAGACATCATATTACTAGCCTTAAATATCGTAAAGTAAAATATAGCCTAAAGAGGTAACATCCTGATATAATTAATAATCCCGTAAAGTTTTATCAAACTCCATTCAGCAGTTTTTGCATAGACTCGTATAACACATAGCCCCATTTTCACATACTTTCATATTAATAATATTATTTTCTAATCCAATTCTAAACACAACATCTCCAAATTTCCTCTATACTGCGCAGCCTAGTGGAAGACCAAAAGCCGGTCATAATGAAACTATTTATCTCCCGAACGCACTGATCGGCCCATTCTGTTCCGGCTACCCTTCGATACAATGCCAAGCACCCCTCGATTATATCGACACCTCCAGAATCAACCCTTTAGGGACTTATCTCGTTTAAGTGGTTGCCGAAGGTTTTTATCTGGGAAAACAGTTGCGCTTTGTGCATGACGGGAAAATGGATAAAGGAAAATGGAAAATTAAATTGTAGTGTTTTCAATAAAAATAATATGTATTCATACTTTGGATAACTATGTATTTACTAATGGTCCAAGACGGTTTGGCAATATCACCTTGAACATGTGACAGTCGCGTCTGGTCTGTTACCAACAGGCCACCACGTACTTATCAATAAATATGTATAAACTGGTATAGGTAATACCTATAAGTATAAGTTGTTCTTTTATAAACGAGGTTTTATAACAGTATTTACTATCTACCCAACAATAGGTACCTAATCATCATAATTCTTGATTTGTTTTTTACTCTAGATATTTACTAAATATATTTTTCTTGGTTTTGTTTACGTGTGTGTAATAACATAAGTGTTGTGTACTCCTTTAAGTGGTTTATGCATCAGAATGTAACTAAAGTAAAGAATGTCTTAGTTGTGATAATGTATATACCGTTGGAGAACCTCAATTTAATAAAATAAAAATAAAATAAAATAAAATAATTGTCAGATTTGGTTCCTTGTTTTGTTTGTCTCTTTATCCTCACTGACTCACAGATCACAGACTGATCATAGACCACGTCAAAGATTAGTAGACTGACCAGTTAAAAATGTAGACACATTAAACAACTTTTAATCAAGTTTGCCAGATCTTATAGCTACTCAACTTGCCCTTGCCAGCAATAAAAAAACATCAAATATAATTCCCCGTGTTCGCCCCCCAAATTTGTCCACACCAATCGACTTGCCATTTAGAGTTTATAGTTAAAATTGAGTCCCGCGGAGCTTTGGGACGTGAAAAGCCGCGCGAAACATCAAAATACTTTGATCTCCAGGCGACAAATCAAGCAATGAGTTAATTAAACATCAAATCGACGTCGTCGACGCTGTTTGATTTAGCTGTTTTGTGTTTATGTACTCGGTGTTTGTATTTATTTAGTATATAAGCTTTTTGGGTCACGTGATATGGGTTTTTTTATTTTTATGTAGTTTTTTAGGGTTTAAGTGTATTCGTAACCGTCTAGATAGCTACATGTACGTTATGATGGAAATATCGTCTTAATGACATACGCAATTGGTTTGAACTTTGGACTAAGCTTTTGACTTTGAACTGGTTGATATAATCGAAGTATAATATATGGATGTATTGTTGAGATTGCACTGCAGTGACCATCAAAGGCATGAGGGTCCCTTTACCACACCGATAAAAAAATCTTTATAATATTTTATACGACTATTTTATGTCGCGTAAAAATAACCAGCGATTTCAAAGATGCACTGGCGTGTGTATAAAATTTCGCATTTGCTCCACGGCATGCCGGTACAAGATTGGACGGTCTCAACTGCAGGTCTTGAGAAGTGATCCAACTTTTCACATGTCGGACATATTCCGTAAGTAAATTGTTATTTCAAAGGTACGCGAGCTATTTCGTACGTAGCACGAATATTTCCGTCGAGAAATTTAAAATGTTATTTTTACAGCTCCGAGGAGTAACGGGAATGGAGTAAGCAGTCGCGGGTTCGATCTGTATACTGAGACAGATGTTTGTATGATTGATAGACAGCAGTTTCTTTTGAGGCAGAGAGTTGTGAACTAGAAAATACTATATTCTGATAATTATGATACAAGACACATTTTTGTGTATTTAGCGCTGTGTGTGATTGTTGAGTGTATAGCATTTCCCTGTGCGATTTAAATAAATACACCCAACAGTCGAATACATTATCCTGACCTCACACTAAGATCGAGTCTTGTATCGTGGGTATCAGAACCTACGAGAAACTTTTCGGTCACACAAACGCCCAGACCCGAAACAAATCCCTGTGGATCACACAAATATTTGTTTCGGCGCGGGGATCGAACCCGCGGCCTTTCGTTTCACAGCCGGCGTGTAAGCAACTACGCCACAGAGGCTGTCAATGCTGTTATTATTTAGTGTATTTATCTAGAGTCCAGACGTAGCTAAGAAGTAGATTAGCATCTAGGATAAAACCTATTATTAACAATAAAAGAAATCAAACCGACGATAAAATAGGCTTGACGATTCTTGTGATACGTGACATGACATAGACCGAAAAAACCTTAATTCTTTAGTCCAAATTCTCATTTGATTTTGCATCGATTTGTACAAATTAAAAATTCGTCGAAGATTTAATTTAAACCATTATAAACAATTCGACATTAATCACTTAACCAAAAAGGGGGAAAAAAATTTGTCCTAACCTCATTTAACAGACTTGTACAAAAAAACGACTACCAAGAACAAATAGCGTCCACAATTCCCTCACTCCACACATAAAAAGGATGCACTTGGAAATAATAATACATCTTAATTTACCTAAGAGCTTCGGTAAAGGCGGGACCTAATTAAGTAATTCTTTCCGTTCGTGGAACAAAGGTTTTGCTTAATGACAATTTAATGCCGCGGTTAAACTCCCAATGTATCCACGTTAATTCGGATTTATTCCTAAGTACCTTTGTAGGTCAGAAGTGGGAGATAATTTCTTATACTGTTTTTTTTTTTATAGTGAGAAGGACGAGACGAGCATGCCATTCGCCTGATGGTGAGCAATATGACCACACATGGATAGCGATACAAAACAACACCATGGATTACAAACCAAGCTAATTCAACTGTGCTCGTCATCCTGAGACGTAGATGTCATGTCTCATAACGTCCAGTAGTTACTCTGGCTACAATGTCCTTCAAAGCCAGATATAATCCCATTTATGGTGAAAGACTGAGGCCATAATAAAGGCGAAGGTACGGACACTTTTATATGCAAAGATTAGTGTTAAGAGATGGGTAAATATTATTTTGGCTGAGCGAATGAGTCAGCAGAATATCCTACGGCACTAATCACTAACCTTATTCATAAACGGTTTCAAAACCTATTTACAATCGAATGTTTTGTCTTCTTCGCTCAAACTACATTCAAAAGTCGTTCGAAAGGGACAAAATATTCGATAGCTAAAATAGGTTTTGAAACTGTCTATGAATAAGACCGTAAGACACCTAAAAGGTCCATATACATAGGTAGAAACAGTCAAACATCGAAAGGAAATCTTATAGAGTTTACAACTAGTAAATAGAACCAAATATAGAAATTAAAAAAAAACTCTACATCTACTGATTAAAAAAGTACATTCCTTTGAAGTACAAAAATTAATCCAACTTGTTTCTAACCATAATTTCTTTGGAGGAAAAGATCCTTTTTTTTACTTTTACTCGTTAACATTGCAATGCTGTAATTTCTTCTGATTATCACCAATTACAACAGGACCCCCATCTGCCGAAACTTCAAACGCTGCGGGAAGACACGGTTCAACGACCGCAAAGGGTTGGCATGACAACTAATATGACACAATTTTTTGAAGGCTTGCGTAAATGCGTAGTTTCGTCAATTTGAATAAACTTCGGGATAAAATATATTACCTCTTTAAGTGGAATATTTCTTGTACTGCACAGTATTACACTTAAACATCAATAAAAATGTAAAAAAATGTTCGTCGGACCTTGAAGAAAATGTGAAACGTAATATCATGATACAAGGCCACTCCCTTAGACCTAGCTTAAGTTACCTTCACAAGGCGAGGAAGGGGAGTTTTATCCCGTTAAAAAGTACATACATACATAAACTCACGCCTTCATCCCAGAAGGGGTAGGCAGAGGCGCCACCAGGACAACCTCGTTTTGCCTTGTATGTTCCGTCCCATGATGTGATAGGGTGCGAGCCTATCGCCACATCGGGCACAAATTCCTGACTCCGGGCTGATAATGAATAGAAAAACCCAATATCACTTTGCCCGACCCTGGATTCGAACCCGAGACCTCAGCTTTGTAGTCGTACCGTAGGAAAACTACGCCACCGAGGCATAGAATAGGCCCGTTAAAAAGTAGGTATAGAATAATACGTCCCAATAAAAACTGCTGAAAATATTGCATAAAAATACCGCGCCAATAATATACCGCGCCACTCTTCTAATGCCAATTGATTCAATACGATCCAACATTAATCACTTAAAGCAAATGCATTCCACATAATTTATAGTACGAACAGGCATCGAATGTGGCAAACGGTTAAACATTTCAAGTAAATGGTCTCAGAAAAGGCGTTTTCTTTAAAAATATCGCGTGAAAGCTTTCCGTATGACTTAGCATTTTAAAATGCGTTTTTGTGAATTATGGAAACGGCGGGTTTTTGTAGTTTTAGTGTTGGAAAATGTATATAAAGCGAATTAACATTGTTAATTTTGAAAAAAGTTGGAGTAATGTAAAATGAGTGGATTGTTTTCCTTAATTAGAGGTAGAGCTTTGTTGTTTAATTGATTTAATTCTTGGTTTCTTGTTGTTTATGTTGGTTGGTTTTTGTAGGTCATTCTGAACTGGATTTTATTACTTAAGTGCGGCTCACATGATGGAAAATGACCACTACTGAAGATCTACACACATTTTAAGTAGAATCGCATGTCTATAGGAAAGTGTGGTGATTTATAAGGGTGTTTAAGTTTTTTTTTCCCTTTTTTTTTTTACTTTTCTTTTATGTATAAAACCAAATGCATCGACATTTCTGAAGCTTGAAATTTCGAATCTGACTAAATAGTGATTACAGTACACCAGTTTAGAAATAAGAAAGGGACCGCAGAGCCTAACAGTCCCCACCCATTCATACCGCCATCAACTTTAGGGCATACATATCCTAGATTTTCACGCAAATACCCTACTAATCCCTACTAATATTATAAATGTGAATATAAGTATGTTTGTTACGCTTTCACGCGAACACTACTCAACCGATAATCATCAAACTTTGTACTCATATTTTTGGAGGTATTAGAAGTAACATAGGCTACTTATTATCCCGAAAAGTTTAGTGTTCCCGTGGGATGAGGAAGGAATTCCGATTTATATGCCACTTTTTTATACTCAAAAGGATGGGATGGGACTGGATTACATTCCATTAGTGAGAAAGACACGGGGCGTGCCGGATAAAACGGGACGGGTCGGGGCGGGATGAGAGATTTCAAACAAAGTTAACCACGCAGACGAAGCTTGCGGGCAGAACCTAGTAGTATATATTTGACTATTGTCTATCTCCCAATCAACATGACTCATTCAAGCAACGTTTCTTGATTGATGAATCACTATTATTCACCCTAGCAACCGCCGACAGCGACGTAACCCGTGTTTACACTGCCACCCGATATTACAGCGCTGACAATGTACACACACCTTTATGGACTATATCGATTGTGGTATTTATCCACGCCTGTGATATTGATCTTCATTGTATGTAGGATAAATGCGACAATACTAATAAACAGGGTTATGTTTAAAAAACTGCATTTTTTTTTATTGAACTCAAGAAAATATTACTGATTTATAAAGGCAAGGTTTAGCAAGTTCATTTCCAGTGTCTGAGGCCCGTCCACTCGGTCTGAAGTCTGTAATCCATATATTCTATATGACATTATAAATAACTATTCAGAAACTTGCTATAGAACAAAACTCATTATAGAAATACATAAGTTAGTTATTCGTACTTATGTTCACCGCAGCTTGGTTACAAAGAAGGGTCCTGTATAAATTACACTAAATTACTGAGTACAACATAATTGTATTGTTTAACGCAAATTCTATGCTAATTATCTCGTAAAGTTGAGAATAAGGCTACAAAATCAACAATAGAATTACATCATGTTCAACAAATTTATTCTTTAGCGGTGAAGAAATGTGAGAAAATGTCCGAAGAGTTTTGAAACAAATCTCAACTATGAACAATAAACATGTAATTAATAGAACGATGCTAAAATAAGACTAATTTGTCGAATATCATTAATATTCTGCTCTGATTACATTCAATATTTAAATGATAAAGATTATTTTATTAAAATTCACAATCTTTTTGTTTTCGTTACAAATTATACAGCTTATTATATTATTACCGGTGTTACAGGGTCAACTACACAATGGAAAAGAGTTAGGCCTTTATCCATCACACTGACTTCATGCGGTTTGATGGATACTTATGTAAATAACTTTCAGGTATGCAAATATTCTCACTTTTTACTTTTACTATTAAAATAGACGATATTATACGATTATATATGACATATATTGACAGCCTCCGTGGCGCAGTTGGTTAGACGCCGGCTGTGGAACGAGAGGTTCGATTCCCGCACTGAGACAAATATTTGCGAGGCCCACAGGTATTTGGTCTGAGTGTTTGTGAGACCGAAAAGTCTCTCGTCGCTTCTGATACTCACGACACAAGGCTTAATTGATTTTAATGTGGGGTCACGACTATGTATGTGACTGTTGGGTGTATTTATTATTATTATACTATTATTATATGAACTTCAAAAAGTCGAAACTGGCACTTGGGTGTAAAAATAATGACTAAATCTAAAAGATGTAACATTTTAATGGCAGAATTGGGGTATGGCAACACCGCAAAAGCCAAATAACAAGAACTGAACTGAACTGAACTGAAAATTTTAAAAACTCAATAAATTATATATCATTTCACTTTCAAACTGCAACCTAGACCTCAGCAGACCCAAGCCAATTAGCCTATTATCGGATCAATTAATCCCATGACGTGGGTGAACCACGTTTGATATTTAATTCACTTAACCAGACATAGCCCGGAGCGAAAGGACTTCCATAAAATTGCATACAGGGATTACGGAGCGGGACATGAGAATGATGGGATTGCAGTCGATTTTAAGCCGGGTTTTATAATCTGTACAATAGCGGCGCGGCTGATGAATAATTTGAGGCATAGATTGAATGTATGAATTTGTGGTTCATAATAAAGCAGTGCAATATTCACTTTAATAGTTTTTAAATTGAATAACGTTCATCCTTGCTTTACAAGTACGTCGTTTAGTTATAAAATTAGAATTTAAAACTAATTCCTCACCGCTCAGAGGTAAAAAAGCTTTGATGTACTTTTTAAGATTTGGATTTTAGGTAATTATACATGTTATTAACTTCTATATTCTAGAACCTGTGTAAGAATACACTTACAAAGAAAACTTATCAATTTATGAAGGTAAAATGATGCATACTTAGTACGTCATCGTTTACTAAAATTACACATACATACATAATCGTCACGCCTGTATTCCATAGGGGTAGGGAGAGACTATGGATCGTCACTTTGCTCGATCCTGACATATTACTTTCTCTTCATCCACTGTCATCAATCTTTTCATGCATTCTCGTCGGTTTACGGTACTTTTGAACTTAAAATTATAATCCTTCTATTAGATGTTCTTCCGTCCAGTAAATAACATAACATACCCAATCAGATTTTTTAGAAATGGGAAGATATAAAATTCGGTATGCCTCGGTGGCGTGGTTGTATTACGGCACGGTTACAAAACTGAGGTCTCGGGTTCGAGTCCCGGGTCGGGCAAAGTGATATTGGAATTTTCTATTCATTATTATCAGCACGGAGTCAGGAATTTGTGCCCGATATGGCGAGAGGCTCGTCCCCTATCACATCGTGGGAGGGAACATACAAGGCGTAATGTGGGTCTTCTGGTGGCGCCTCTGCTTGCCCCTTCGGGGATAAAGGCGTGAGTTTATGTATGTATGAGTTTATGTAAGATATAAAATTAGCTTCTTTAGCAGAACACCAGATGAATAAATAAATAAATAATAAATAAATACACCCAACAGTCACAAACATAGTCCTGACCCCACACTAAGATCGAGTCTTGTGTCGTGGGTATCAGAAGCTACGAGAGACTTTTCGGTCTCACAAACACCCAGACCCGAAACAAATACCTGTGGATCACACAAATATTTGTTTCGGTGCGGGGATCGAACCCGCGGCCTCTCGTTTCACAGGCGGCGTCAAACCAACTGCGCCACGGAGGCTGTCAATACTCGAATACATACATACATAATATGCACATAAATATATCTCTAATTAGCATGGCTATCTAGCCATGCTATTAATTCTGTATAGAACATACTCCGTACAAGAATATGGCTAAGTGGCTAAGACCACTAGTGGAGTAGTGTTGTGGACCTTCAGTAATGATATTTGCTCGGGCTCAGCAAAGCAAAAACAAAAAGGACTACCTACCCTCTAATATTCAAATAAATTTTAACCTTATCACAAGTGAAATAAAGGATAAAATAGTTTTGTATTGACGCAGGACAGTCTAGGTCATTGCAGCGTACACTTGGCACTTTAAAGATTTCTTCAAGGAAGAACTCTACAATTTTCTTGTTTGAAATTCATTCTGACGGCTAAAGTTTGTTTTGCGAAGTAAATAAAAGTTTAATACTTTAGATTGCCTTTGAAAATGCTAATATTGGCGCTAGTTTAGAGCGTAAGGAATGGAAAATTAAGTTTAATTCTGTATTGTATCTATAATGGAAAGTCTAGGCATCTATTTAAGACATATAGGTATATATAAAGATGATTGGTAAAAGCGTGATTTTTTTTATATTTGGAATCCTTTAGAATATTGTTAGACTTAAAAAATCAGCACAAAGGCATATTATTATTTTTTTAAATAAATAGTAATTTATTTTGTTTGAGAATACATAATATTATGTAGTTAGAAAAATAATGTCACTGCCTTCTCTTCTTTTCTATTTCTTAAATCGATCCGCAGGTTGTCTGTAAGAAATCGCCTAGAGCGATAAAACCGCCAACTTTACTCTTTATTTTTATTATCCTATGCTTTTTTTCTTATTGTGTGCAGTTAAGAATAAAATAAATAAATAAATAAATAACACTGACGGTCACAATGCAAACAAAATCCTAATCAATTCAGATATCTATAAGTAGGTTCGCATTAAAAATCTAAAAATAAATCCATAATATTATCCGAGTGAATGTAAAAACTTCCAAAATTGTTTTTTATTGATTGCTGCAGGCTAATAAATTAATAAGCTACGTCAGGCCGACAGGGGATAATAAAGAAGCACTTTAAAGTATTCAATAACAGCGAATACGTCATCAATAGTATATAAGCTAGGAAATAGATTGTACGATCATAGGGCACAACGTTGTTACTTTGTATGGTAGTTTTAGTGTTTATAATACCAGTATAATTGTTGAAGTACTAGGTTTTGTCGGAGCTTTGTTAACGTGCTGAATATTTTAACTCGATTACTCGTATATATTTTTCTCGATTTTTGCCATTTAGCTATTTTTCTAACGTCCCGGTATAGGTCAAGTACCTACCAAGTACCCTTTTCTGGAAGAAAATTCTTCTATTTCATTTTACATACCCCTTACAATCGATGATCGGTTAAGTAGTTAAAACGTAAAGTTTAAAAAATCAAATAAAATCACTTTCATAATTATAATATTAGGAAAGATTTATACGGAAAATATGAGTTTATAACCAGCAATTTTCATAAAAATCTTGTAATTTATACTAAAAGGTTTTAAATCTTTTCGCAAGTAGTCATGATCGAATAATATACGATGAGAAACTAAAATGAGCTAGGGAAGAAATCTAGAAATATTTTTTCTCGACCCAACAGCACGTTATTTTCTTTATAAATCTTAAGCTTATCTCCATTCCAATTCGCATTTGGAGCTTTTCTCCTCCTTGTAACTTGTGGTCTGATCCATCGTGCTTTCGAACTTTTTATCCTTAAAAAAAGTCTTGTCTTTTTATTTCTTGTTCGCGCTTTTGGTTTAGCTTTACAAATCATCTCATACGTAATCAACCTTTAGAATTGGTGACTTTGTTTTTGTCCCAGATGGGGTAGGCAGAGGTGCTACCAGGATACCCACATTTCGCCTCGTATGTTCCGTCCCACGAGGATAGTCCGAATCAATCAAAGGAGAACCCCAATTCCCATACAAACGGGGGCCCACTATTCCAGAGCTGAAATTTTGTCAACAATTAGAACACATATAAAGGATTAAATATCTGTATTTTCAAGGCAATCGGCCACCGCCAAATTAGTTAAATTATGCAAATAAATATTTTAGGTTAAGTGTGACATTTTGACATAATATTTAGTGAAACAATGTTTTATAAGGTTATCTATCTTTAATAAAATACACAAGCGGTGTATTTACGTCGCCTCTCTTACATATTTAGAACACAGCAATGCTTTTTTGTATTCTGGGGTGTATAGTTAAACACTAAGGGTGAATCAAAAATAAAGCGCAATAGCGAGCTGGGTATATAGGTACCTATAAGAAAAATATTTGGCTTATGGTATATCAGTGAGATTCACACTTGAATGGCAATTATAACTTAATTGATGTACCTATGAGTCTCCTTTCCTCAGATTTATCTTGATTTATGACATAGAAATCTATCTTGGAAATGCCTTTTTTATGTAGGTAGGTATAAAAATGGAGGCACTTCGTTTATACTTAATCGGTTTCAGCTGCAATTTATTAAATCAAACCTAGTAGTATGCACAATAAATGCACAATATTCTTATGGTGTTAGTTTAAGAGAAGACAACTTGTGACGGAATAAACAACCGATTTTCGAGCTGAGGTAAACAAGTTAGCAAAGTACAGTGTCCTACTGGACACAGTATTCAGGCAATGGTCAGTCAGAAAGCAATCAATTTCGGAGTTCGGTATTTAAGCAGAGGTCTACAGAAAATAAAGAACAAAATCACGAGAAAGGCGGAGAAATATCTTCACTGACCACAGATTAAATCACGAAAAAGAATTTTATTTTTCCTTCCAAAAGGCAAAGGACAAAGCCGTACAGCCTAGTAATCGCCGATAAACAAAATAAACATAAAGTTATCATACTAATGTAACGGCATTATAAACATAACAATTTGTTGAAGTAATGAATTCAGTTCTAATTATTATTCCACATATCAAACCGTTCTTAAAAATTATCTATTGCGTATTGTAATCTATTGAGTATTTACGAAGACAGTTACAATGAAATGTTTAATCGTAACCGTTTACAGAGATTGTACAAGAAATAATAAAAACAATATTTTTTTCGCACTTGGCCGTAAACGACGAGGGTAAGATTTGGATAGCGTAACCAAGTAAAAATAAAGTTTTTTTTAAAACATATTTCATTCGTGGAACAGCACGATGTGTTGTTGGGCCCAAAACCGGGGTTCTCCTTTAATTTCTCAAAAGTAATTGACACTAATTTGAAGTTTATTAAACAGGCAGTTAATCACACTTAATATAGTCGCTGAATTGTTAAGAATATCAAAATATTTATTCACTCGTAAAGCGCAACGGACTTTGCGCAACTTTAAAATTTTAATTATTCATGGACGTCATCTTGGCAGCAAACAATTTGAAAGCATTTCCATTTGGCTCAGTAAAATAATAAGTTACAATAACAAGCTCTAAAACGGAAGTTTGCTTTCACAGATTTTGTAATTTACGTTCGCTAAGTGATGGCAATAAATACGAGTAGCTGTACTCTATTCAGAGGCTTTTTTAATCAGTTGTTGTTGCCAATGATGATTACAAATATTGAGTATGTAAGTAATTAGGCGGTTACATTTTTTTTAAATAATTAATTAAATAAATAAATAATACACCCAACAGTCACATAGTCCCATAGTCCCCACATAAATATCAATTAAGTCATGTGTCGTGGGCATCAGAAACTACGAGATTATCGTACTTACAAACACCCGGATCCGAGACAAATATTTGTGAGCCTCACAAACACTTGTCTCAGTGCTGGGATCGAACCTGCCTCCTCTCGTTTCACGGCCGGCGTCTAACCATCTGCACCGTGGAGGCTTTCAATAACTGTCTGCGCCAATTAACTTTAAAGTAACTATGCATCTTTTACCGTAATTAATAATATTGAAGAGATAATAATTGTTTGCTATTGCGACGACTGCTTCTATTCCGCTGAAATCACATAAAACGACTTTGTATTGATATTCACGAATTTAGCCTTCGGCAGTAGAATTATTTAGTAAAATAGTTTATTATAGTAAATAGAGAGTAGAAAGGCATAATTTCAAAACATCTCATTTTAAGACACTTTAAAGACGCAATCATTGAAAACAATAACCACAAGTGCACTTAAGCAAAATTTGTATAGAATACCACACAATGTTCCTAAATGTATTTTTCATCCAAAAACTTATAAAGCCCACACGTGCGTCGAGCCCACGAGTTCTCGCATGGTAATGTCCGGTCGGGAAGTTTGTTCGCAAGTTTGTTACATCTGCCGAGGATTTGTTTTTATTTCGTATCGGTTGATATTAGAAGTGAAGACGGGGTTGTGGGTTCAAATCAAAGATAAAGCTATGACTTTTTATATTGTGCGCGTATTCACAATTATTCACTTTCGTCTTTTCCCAAAATACAACATGAGATCTTACCCTCGAATTCTGTTTCGCCAGTCCGTCGCGCAAGCAACTATGCCCTACCCTTAGGCTTCAAAAACTACGAGAAAAAAATACTCAACTAAAATCTAACATCTACAAAACCTCATATTTACAAGCTAATGAAGCAATGAGGCTAATTTATATCACCACTTACAACTAACCATATTCCATTCGAAAAGAATAAATTAAACTGAGTTATTGAAAAACATCGGTCTATTCGCACGCTCAAGCGGTTTTATTGCGCTCGAAAAGATTTTAACGGAACCTAGGAAGATTTTACAACGAGTAAATATGCTCCGCTGCTATAAAGTTAAATTGACCACGAACACTCGTAACTTCGGCTGTTATTTAAAAAATCACCGCGTTTTACCGTCCCTTTCAGCGTTCGTGTTGCGTAAAAAATGGTTAATGAATATTAATTCTGATTAATTTACGCTCGCAGCGT
Organism: Deilephila elpenor; assembly: GCA_949752805.1. Taxonomy (NCBI): domain Eukaryota; kingdom Metazoa; phylum Arthropoda; class Insecta; order Lepidoptera; family Sphingidae; genus Deilephila; species Deilephila elpenor. The sequence goes on along the minus strand of OX457096.1, from coordinate 3,672,841 downwards.
TGGGTAAAGATATTTCGTGATAAAATGGCCCGGAACATAAATTTGAATCGGATTCGTAAATTATTTTTACATACATAATGATATTGTGCAGTCACTGTGACAATTTTTTATAATATAATATTGCTCATGATGATCATATTCTTCAATGGAATTCTACCACATTGTTTTTATGGTCAGAAAAACATTAAATTATGGGAAAAGACATTTTATCATTGATAAACATAGGTATACCCGAACGGATAGTAACATCCAGACATAGAAAATCATAAAAATTATAAATTGATTAAGTAATTCGGCTACGTCTGTAATACTTGTCGAGTTCAATTTGGTAAGCGAATTTGTGGCCATTTCCAACATAATATAATTTTGTATGCTTATTTCCTGCGTTAAAGTAGCTAAGAATTATTATGACGCCAATAGGTAGTTTATTCTTTTACAATAAGCGAAAGAATTTCTACTTTAAGATAAGAAATAAAAGTCTCGAATCACTCGTAACCTACATTTAGAACAATTTCGCTTGAAATAATGGAGACCTTAAATTTGGAATTGTTCCGTGCTGAATACACATAAATCTGTCACTATCGGTTTTTCAGGATGGCGGGCCATTAAGATAAGTCGCAACAACTTCCAAATTACTGAAATAAGGCAAAGGGAAATTAAATTATTTGGAGTAATACTGTTTGTTAATTACGACTCTCTGATGTCGTAATATGGGCTCAGAATAGTGAGCTTTTAGGATTAAATTAAGTAATTTTTGAGATTAATTGCATTTCTGGGTGACGTAGAAACTATTATTATGCTAAGTCGAAGTGTAATTTAATTTATAATCTTTTTCACACATGCGCAAAATACTTTTATTTTTATGCACAGTATGAAGAAAAGCGGATTTTCTTTGTTCAGTAACAATTTAGTTACCCTATGTCCGCACTTACAGTGGTATAACAAAAACACAATTTTATTATGCGGTCTCTCTTTTTAACGCAATATCGAGTATTTCAAGTTGAGTCTTTTGAAATTTTTTCGAGTGTAAAATTCGCTTTCATTCCATTTACTTTGGGTTTAATGAAATTCTCGATACATTTCGCAAGTACATCGCGAGGGGATGGATTGGTAACGTCTCTTTAATATCACAAAATATTAATAATGCTAATTTTATTCAATAAATTCAATTATTTGGAGCGTTTATAAGACGCCGGAGAAAAACGAGGAAGATTTAATTAGGGCACCTGATATTGCTTTGTGGAATTAATTTGCCGCCTAAAAATATTGCAATTATGATTTTCGTTTAAATTGCATTTTTTAATTTCTCTTACAAATATTTTTACCGTTACCATGTTATGATTTTTTTTATGTTTTTATATTAAATATGGGTCTAAATTAAATTTATGCCTGTTCTCTATTAATGTCTCCAGTGATACATAGACTGCCTCGGTGGCATAGTTGTATTACGGTACAGTTACAAAGGTGAGGTCTCGGGTTCGAGTCCCGGGTCGGGCAAAGTAATATTGGGTTTTTCTATTCCTTATCAGCCCAGAGTCAGGAATTTGTGGCCGATATGGCGATAGGCTCGCCCCCTATCACATCATGGGACGGAACATACATGGCGAAATGTGGGTGTCCTGGTGGCGCCTCTGCCTACCCCTACATAGATAATGGCGTGAGTTTATGTATGTATGTATAGTCTAATAAACAAAACCATGTTGCCTCCTAATGAATGCAAACAACGCGTTCTGAATACAGCGATAATTTCGCAACCATCACATTTGGAATGGAAATAGGTCACGTGGATATGTGGGTTACCGTATTAAATTGCCGGCAATATGATCGTTAGTATTGTAATAATCATATTTTGGAAATATATGTAAAATGTCTGGTTTATTTAGCAAATAAATATGATCAACATGCAAATGGATCACTATAGGATCATTATTAATAAATTAAATTGTAAAATGTCCGTCCGCCTTTTAAAATACATAAACAAACTGGAACATGGAAGGTAAAGGTTATATAAAGAGGAGCAAATAGGCGTGTATTTATTGAATTTATGGCAATTTTCTGTGTGACAGTAATACACTCATAATAGAATTAGTCTACAAATACTGATATTCGAAAATGATTAGTTACTTGGGTATTTTATTATATTTGATTTAAATTAACAGTACTTATTCAGTCTAAAATGTCAAATGCTTTGATTTTTTCCCGTATATCAGGGATCCTTCAGGCAGATTTAATGAACTATTATCATACATACATAAACTCACGCCTTTTTCACAGAAGGGATAGCCAGAGGTGCAACGAGGACACCCACCTTTCGCCTTATATTTCCCGTCCCACGATGTGCTAGGAGGCGATCCTATCGCCATATCGAGCACCTGGGAGTCGAACCCGAGGCCTCAACTTTGCAATCACACCGTAGTATAACTGCGCCACCGAAGCAGTCACTATTACCACTAATATGTAATTTACCAAACCTTTGCTGTTATACACATCTTTAAAAGAAAATCCCTTTACCTATCATCCGAATACTCATTGCCACAACTAACCAGAGATTACCTAGTACAAAGAGTACCTGTCAAACGAGCCCCGCGGTTGTTCATTTATTAAAAACCGAGGGAAGTGGCCCACAGCGCCCTACATGTAATCCCGTCGTGCCTCGAGCCATCGATTCCCCGAGATTGAAATGGAAAACAAAGATATCGGCAATACTTATCATTTCACTTATTACGAACGCCCCTTTGTCGTTTGTATCGAATTTCCTTTTGATACGTAATATTCGGATGCGAGTTTTGTTTTTGAAACTTGATAGGTTTTAGTTTATTTTGAGAGAAGATTTTGCTTTGGGAATAGAACAGAATACATAGGTCCACGTGAAAGTCCATTATATAAAAAATTAAGTTTTTAGTTATACAACCATGACGCAATTGTTAGGACTCAATATTAAATGTTGAGATGATTGAGGAATAAATCGTTGGAATAAAATAAAATATCAAGAAATATATTAAAAATATTAAATTAAAAAGTTAGTTGATTTTTGGGATCCGATCCACCAAATCCAATCTGATCCGCGATAAAATACGTAAAAAATAGTTTTATTTCAATGTGTAATATTTGCGTACATCTAAGAAACTATTATGCTCACGCCGAATTTTAAATTCCTGTAATCTTTGTAGCCATAAACACTTCCCATAGACTCTCTTTTGTCACTAGCATTAAAAAGACCAAATGAGCACTTTACGGCCAGCACACTGCTATTTACAGGGCTGTAAACTGATTTACACTCAACTGAAGTACCAGGCATAAACCCGCCCAAGTGCAGATTACGTGGCTAATCTGCAGATTATCTAGACCGACCTGTACCTTGTTTCTCGTGATACTATAGGGTTAAGGTTATGTAGGGTTACTACTAATAGGGGTCAGAAAGGCCACTGACGCGTGGCAAGGGTCGTTCGCACTCGGTGAAGCAAGATGGACAATATTGAACGCTTCGGTGGGGATGTGTTTGAAATTGTGACTGTTTGAATGTGTATTGAGCATTATAACACAATATCTTTATTGTTTTTTGTTTCTCGAATACAGACCATAGCTGAGTAGGATAACCTGTAACTATCTATCTATCTATATCAGCCCATATACGTCCCACTGCAGGGCACGGGCCTACTCTACAATCGAGAGAATCGATTGAGAGTGGTTAGGCCATATAGTCCACCACGCTGGCCTAGTGCGGGTTGGCGGACTTACATACCGTAGAAATTCTTTAAAATCGCTACGGTATGCAGGTTTCCTCACGATGTTTTCCTTCACCGTTAAAGTGCGTGGTGATTGACTATCAATACACACATAACTCCGAAAAGTCAGAGGTGTGCCCTGGGATTTGAACCCGCGACCACCGTGAACATGTAGGCAGCCGCGTCTGGTCCGTTTACCAACAGGCCACCACGCACTTTACAACCTGTAACTAAAGTTACAAAAATCATCTTGCGCTGAATTCGCGCTGCATTACGAGTGAGAATAGTAGGAAGAGTAAGAAAATGTCTAGAGAAGTCCGTGCTTATTTTTCTTCTAAAAATCCCTTCTGAAAGGATTTTAACCATACATAAAGTAGCTCTATTTATCACATGGCTATTTTTAAACAACCGTCAATTTATTAATGCGGGTTAGTTATTTTTTTATTGGAAAATGCAAGTAAAATAGTCGCATTTATTTTCTAACAGCTGTGTAATTTAGTTAACTTGACAACACTAAGGAAGTGAGTAATGTGGGAGAAGAAAATCAATTTGACATTCTCAAACACAAGTTAGTTAATGCCTTGATAAAATCTGAGCACGTAACTAATTAATTGTGGATAAAATGTTCCCCTATTTTGATTTGTACCTTAAGATTGGCAATCTGAAATGCCTTATAAATAGACATAAATAAATGATTATAGAATTGTAACTGAATGCAATACATTCGCGAAAACCTTCAAGGCATTTGAGAGTAAAAAATAAACTTAAAAAATATGGCAGCCTCCGTGACGCCGTTGGTTAGACGCCGGCTGTGAAACGCGAGGCCGCGGGTTCGATCCGCGCACCTAAACAAATATTTGTGTGAACCACAGGTATTTGTTTCGGTTCTAGGTGTTTGTGAGACCGAAAAGTCTCTCGTAGTTCCTGATATCCACGACACAAGACTAGATCTTAGTGCGGGGTCAGGACTATGTATGTGACTGTTGGGTGTATTTATTTATTTATTTATGTGTGCACACTGTGACTGTACTATGCACTCAGCGTCCTAGATATAAGTTAATTACTTGTATTATTTATTTATTTTATATGTAATTATAAGTGAACTGTATGTTTTTATAAGAATAAATTCATTAAGCCTAATAAAATCTGCCAAGGACCTTGTCAAAACAATACATCTCGAATTACCTAGTACAACATCCAATTATGTGATCCCACCAAATAAGGCGCCGGGACAAGAAGCAATCCCGGGACTAAACAGCGGAACCGATTCCGGGCTCATCCGTGTTTGTCAAAGTGCTTCCTATGACATTACCATTTGTTTACGATGCATTGGGTAGGTATTCTCCTCGAGATTTCGATGACCTCTTATATCTCAAAGAAGAGTTCTGCTTAGCTTTATTTGAGTTTCATGGCTTCTTACGATAGAGGGCATATGAAAGAGGGCATTTCTTTTGTTTACAGATATAAAGGATGACAGTGATAAATTCCAAGATCTGATTCTGTGTGAAACAGGCAAAATGAAGCTTTTGCTAATAGTCTATAGCCCTTTTGATAAACATGAATAAATTATGGTAATTATGAATAAGTCCTCTGGCCAAGGCGGGAGGAATTGCACAAGAGGGCCGGCAGCGACTAGATGCATAAAGCAGCAGACCGGGCTCTGTGGCGTACCTTGGGAGAGGCCTACATATGTCCAGCAGTGGACTGCAACGGGCTGATGATGATGAATAAGTTAAGAAGCGGAGAGAAAGTTGTAAACTAAAAACTTTATATAAACGTTAATATAATTATATTAACTAAAGGAATAACAACAGCAAAGGTCTATGGTGTAAAATAAAAAAATTGTCACCATTTCCCGGCACCAAATTTCATGGCTCCAGCAGTCGCACTAACCAGAAAACTCGTAGTTCTACACAACATTGGCCGAGCGTGGCCCATTTGTACTCTTGTCAATACCATCTAGTATCTACAACCTAATTGAAGTCCTCACAATTACGATTTACATTCGAGAACCGTTGTTACTCCTTCACCAGAAGTACGGGAAGTCGGGCGCCCCGTCGCGCGCCTCTTTGAAACTAAAAACCGGAAATTGCGTCGCGTTGTCTTCCCTCAATGCCTAGCCTGGCACATCTTCATTAGTGGCATAAATTAAAACGCTTTCACGAGGCTCCTTGTGCTTTTCAATATTGTATAGCTTTGTCTGAAGGAAATTGAAGGATATTGCCATTTGTTGGTGCAGAATAATGGTGGATTTGTGAAGGTTGCAGGTGCAGATTTCTACAGGTCTCTGTGGATATCTTTGCTCAGCAATGACCTCCTTGTGTCTGAGAATTATTATGATGATAATATTTGTGACGGTATATTTTTTCTTTTTAGAATAAGCGTGGTAGTCTTATGGGACATCGTGAGTTATGAACTATATTCAGTTTTAGCTCTTTTTTATCGTCATAATAATTGGCGGATTCTCACTACACTGAATCAGGAAAACGGTTCGTAAAATCGGTTCATGTACTAATATTAAGAAAATGACTAAAATATGTCCAATTTCATAATTAATAATTATCATTATTAAATAAATCGCATGCATGATATACTCTAGTTGCTCTGGCTCTTTAATATAATACGGAAACCACTATTCTTATAGAACCAAGCAACACAATACATCCATATATAGTTGTAATAAATCTCCCAGCGATGTAAGTTTTTTAATCTAAGCTAAGCAAAAATTGCATCGAAATTCCGGCCCTTTTATAAGCTAAATTCATCTCTCCGTCTGTGAAATAAGAAAAACCTCGGCCACAAAACCCCGCTCCAACAATTTCCGAGCAAAGTGCAATATTCAGACTATAGTTAAAACAAACACTGGTACGTACAGTTAAATGGAATTAAAATTTCCATCAGACTTGTTTGTGTAGGCGCCGCGTCAGTGTCGTCACACTAGGACGGTACGGAGTGAATGTTCAGTAAGATATGTGAAGATTTGAAAATTGTTTATGTTTTTAAAAGGGTATAGTGTAATAAGCCTTATTAGTCTATCGTGATAGAGCAAGGCGTAGTTACATCAATTAACTTTGACCGTAATTAAATAATAGTCAATCGAACAAACTAACTTTGCCCATAGCTTTGACTTTGAAAATGTCACTCTATATACATTAGCAACGTCAAATACGTCACAAATGTATGGCGATGACATTGTCAAAGTAATAGTATTAAAGACCATTAGGTCACAGTTAGTTCATGCAACTGTGCTTTATAAAAGTTCTCGGTTACAGAGCCTAATTAACTTTACTACTTATCAATCTACAAACATAAAGCAGGTCAGTGAAGAAAATAAATGATTGTACTACAGTGGAAAGCTAAAGACAGATTACCGTTTCAAATTCATTAAGGACTGAAATTATTTTTATCAATATTAATAAAATAATTACACTTGATAGTAAATAATATGAGACGAGGTTAAATACAAAATTGCAAGATAATTTTACAGTTATAGTACTGTTACATCTCTACACAGAGTGCATGCGGTTATTACGCTGTTTTGTTCAACTATACTTTATGATTCGTTCATGTTTTCATTTCCTTAATTTCATTATGGCATTACGGTTAGAGCCGTTTAATATCTTACGCCTAATGGGTCTAATTGCTTTTGCCTCCGTTTCACACTAATCCTATGTAATCTATTGTTTAATTATATTTTCCTCATCTTTGTTTCTGGGAAGTGTTGTTCGGAAATTGTACGTGAAAAAAGAAATTTTTCGTGTTTAAGTATTTAAATGGTTTGTAATATTGTTTATAAATGTTTTGATGCAGACAGCATCCGTGGCGCAGTTGGTTTGATTCCAGCTATGAAACAAGAGGCTGCGGGTTCGATCCCCGTACCGTATTTGTACTATAATCCACTGGTATTTGTATCGGGTCTGGGTGTTTGTGAGACCGAAAAGTCTCGTAGTTCCTGATACACACGACACAAGACTTAAATTGATCTTAATTTAGGACCAAAACTATGTGTGACTGATGGGTGTGTTTTATTTAATTTAGTCATCTTAAAGCAATACTTTGGCCTGCGGTGTGATGCAATCAATCCGGATATAGTCGAAATTGAATTGGAATATTGGTATACTGAGCTCACTTTGTGATAAGAAAGAGATTGGGTAATCATTCCATTTATTAGAGTCTATTCCTATAGTTTAATTAATTTTGTGAACAATGCATTGAGCAACGAAAACAGTACGGTATTGTTTTAATTTAACAAACAAAACAAAAGGATAAACTGCTATATCACACAAACAATTTGAACTGAAATTAAATAAACCCGTGCACAAATACAAACACTAATTTAGTCGGAAAGACCCGTACATATCGTTTAACAAACACAAAATACATTTTTATCGTCACCAAGAATCTCATTAGTTCGTTTTACCGTAAAATAATGCAGCAGCTAACCTCATAAAGCAGACTTTAAATCAACATGCCACGAACAAAAACTACGTTAGCATACATTATAAAATTCAGTGAGTTTTCGACGTACAATGAAGTCACTGCAATTCGCTCTATTCTGAAGATTTCTTCAAACGTTTTTATGGTAATAGTTTTGCGGTATAATCGCTTTGTCGGGATTCTAGATTGTAATTAGGATTTTCTTGGTTGAGTCTATTTTGACAGTGTCTGTTGTCGCTCCGTTAGTACAATTTTTTGTCATGTTTGTATGGTAAAGTGGATTCGACTGAGTTTGATCTCAAAAATCACGACTGTGGTCGTACACGTGGTGTACCTTAGGAAACATTTTTTTTTACTGGCAAACAAAGTGAAAACGATGCATTTGACGGTGAGCGCAATGCATTAAGAAGTATCCACCGTCGAGATTTATAATCTTATATCGTCAGTCGATACAATTATACCAACCTGTTTGTAACTGGATAAATATGGGCTGAATCAGAAACTCAACACACAAGTATGTTGAGTTTCTGATTTTAAGTTAATTTTTTTGGGTAATTAGTAAAACGATCTTTTTTTATGCTGTCATTCTAACGTTTTGATTATATAATATTTAATAAGACTGAATTTGTAAAAATACCATACATAACATACATAAACTCACGCCTTTATTCCCGAAATGGTAGGCAGAGGCGCCACCAGGACACCCACATTTCGCCTTGTATCTTCCGTCCCACGATGTGATAGGGGGCGAGCCTATCGCCATATCGGGCACAAATTCCTGACTCCGGGCTGATAATGAATAGAAAAATCCAATATCACTTTGCCCGACCCGGGACTCGAACCCGAGACCTCAGCTTTGTAACCGTACCGTAATACAACTACCGAGGCAGTCAAAAAAATAAAATACCAACCATGTTTTATTTATCTAAATTTTTGCCTCCTTTGTGTATGACCCACTTGCGTGTGTGACTATGATGGGTTTTTCACCACCCTATAAACTGTAAAGTGGTCGAAATTCCGGTGGATGCTCATATCCTACCACCAGCTTCTGGGTCTGCGGAAAGTATATTGACCCACTGGCCTCAATGGTTAGTAACGACACTTATTTTAATAACTGTAAGCGAAAACCAAAACTATATCCGCAGCTACTTAAAAATGATACCATATCGTTATTAACACATTCCTAAAGCTAATACAGCCCAATTGCGGGAAAGTACGACCTATATCAACACGCACAAGATTCCTTTCACCTCAACACATGAAAGTTTATTAACTCGCTCCCATATCACATAACCTGCAATAGTAATGAAGATGCCTGCGTAGTCAAGTTTCCGGAATTCCAACAATCTATAGGTTAATCAAATTCCGTACCTACTTAATCAAACTCGAACTAGATGGTAGACGCGTATCATGGATTCACAGAGATTTGCATAAACGAACGAGCCAGCGAATAATAGCATTACTTTTGTTTTCTTAATGTTAGCAAACTTTGAACTGTGGGTTTGTTTGTACAACCGTCGCTCCGACTACGTTCTCATAAAACAGAAAGATACAGATACACCACTTTTGTTTATTGTTTAAGGAGTGATACATCAACTGACGCCTTTTTCCCAGAAGGGGTAGGAAAAGGACACCCAAATTTCGCCTTGTGTTTACCGTCCCACGATGTGTTAAGGGACGAGCCCATCGCCAAATCAAGTTGCCCGCCCCGGGATTCGAACTTCGAGAACTCAGCTTTGCAATCATACAGTAGTACAACTGCGCTACCCAGGCAGTCGATAGGGGTGAAGTGTTGAGTCATACTAAATTAATTATAAGAAAATTCAGGAGTATTGCCGTCTAGTCCGGTTAACTTAGACTACTGTTAACTGTATATAGGGATCGGAATCAGTCACTCTAAAAACAAACGTAAAGTAACGACTATCATGACGCTTTAATTTATAGCTAGAATACTGATATAATAATAATTCTTTTTTTATATTTTTATATGTATTTTGATTTTTATTATAGATGTAAAAATGTAAAAAAATAGTATAATAAATAAAGAGAATAATAATTATTACCTCCCCCTTCATTCTCCTCTTTTTTTATCTATCCCTTTTTAAATACCACCAATGAGCCATGACTATTTTTTTTATAAAAATCATTTATAATTTTGATGACTATAAAATCTAAACACGGGGTAAAAAACTTTAAAACAGTTTGCTGTGTTGAAACCTATTAAATTCGAGCCTTCTGTAGTCTCAATTCATTTGCGATTACGCGCCATGGCGAATTGTTATTAAAATTCTCCTAGCTCTGCGAAAGTTTTTTCGTTAAAAGGATTGGATGTAAAAAGCTTTCCGCACCAATTTATTTTTGTGTGAAAACGTTTTCATAATTTAATTGATTTGATCTGTCGCTTGATTACTCTTGAAAAAATAGTCATTTTTATTTTTTAGACTTTTCAACACTACTGCCCATATTATACTACGAAATAAAGCTTTATGTTTATTTTATTTTTTAAATAACCACGTTTCACCCTGTTTGCAACTAAAACTACACATTACACACGCATTAACGTTTTAAAACTAAACTTATGTGAACTTCACTAGTAGTATAGAAGTAATTTCTTGTTTAATCCAGACCTCTTGTGTTTTCCTTTTGCCTAATATTCAAGTATTCATAGTCATCACCATTTTCCCGAAAATTTTCTCACTCGTCTACCTCCTGCCATGAAATCTTCCTCAACATTATTTGAACGACAAAATCTAATTCTGTACATAAAACGCAAGAAAACGTGTGTGTACTAAATCCTCCATGAAATATAACACATTCAGGAATGTAAATTACACGACGGGGGAAAAGTAAGAACTTCCGTCTGGAGTGGGTCACGTTCAACTTTTATTAGTTTTTCCGCGTGATGGCCTGAGACTTAGGAAAAATTACAAAAAAACCTACTTATTCAAAATAGCTCGCAGGTGATTCCAAAGTTTTGGGTCGATGTGGCGAAGCTCTTTGGTAGGCATATGATAGGGAAGTGAGAGGTCGGATGGTTAATTTAATGTTTAATTTGTAATGAAGTCACAAAAGTGGTGGGTCAGAATATTTTTATTTAGAAATGTACAAGATAAAATTCACAACTTAATTTGCGCAATTGGTTAGAAGCGGGCTGTAAAAGGTAGCCACGGGCCCGATCCCCATACAGAGACAAATCTTTGTGTGAACTACAAGTATTTGTTTCGGATCTTAGCGTTTGTCAGACCAGTCTCTCGTAGTTTCTGATACCAACGATACAAGAATTGGATCTTAGTGTAGGATCAAGACTAAGCATGTATCTATTGACTTAAAATATACAACAATATATAAATAAATAAATACACCCAACAGTCACATACATAGTCCTGACCCCACACTAAGATCGAGTCTTGTGTCGTGGGTATCAGAAGCTACGAGAGACTTTTCGGTCTCACAAACACCCAGACCCGATACAAATACCTGTGGATCACACAAATATTTGTTTCGGTGCGGGGATCGAACCCGCGGCCTCTCGTTTCTCAGCCGGCGTCTAACCAACTGCGCCACGGAGGCTGTCTATATTATGTTCTACAAGTTTACGAAGGAGACGAAATATTTCAAAACTGATTCCTAATTTACAAGCCCACAAACCTCAATTAGTCCCCAAAGCTACCCATAACATTTACCCCAATTTCCGATACCCCCATTAGATTATCGTAACACCTAATACATTGTAATGCGTGTGGGATTGAAACGTATATGTAATCAAATGCAAATGTATCCAATTAAAGGCGTGTAGCGCTATTGAGCTGCGGCGTCGCGTCGTGTTAATTACCATCTAAATACACCGAGACTTCATATCGGGCTTGGAAGGGCAGAGTTGGTTTGATACACAATTTAGTAGGCGTTTTGGTGAAGGTGTATTTTGATTTGACTGTAAATAGGGCTTGCTGTAGGTTGTATTGCATAGATATTGTCAAAACTCCGTAGTCAAGAATTGTGGTCAGTGGTTTGCAAATGGGGGTGTGTATGTTCCTCAATGGTCTTCTACTTCCTGATGACGATTGCTGTCTTTTAAACCTTCTGGATGTATTGATCGCAAGTTCAATAAAGTCAACATATATACACACAAAAACTCACGCCTTTTTCCCAAAAGGGGTAGGCAGGTGCTACCAGGACCCACATTTCGTCTTGTATGTTTTGCCCCACGGGTCCTATCGCCATATCGGGCACAAATACCTGACTCTGGGCTGATAATAAATAGAAAAATCCAATATCACTTTACCCGACCCGGGATTCAAACCCAAGACCTCAGCTTTGTAATCGTACCGTAGTACAACTACGCCACAGAGGCAGTCTAAAAAGTCAAATTAGTGTAATTTTCTATTCCCATGCTTCAGAACTACATGGGTCTATTTAGTCCACAACGTTAATCTAATGTAGGTTTACAAACATAAAATATTTTTTGAATTATATACTTATAGTTTTTCCTCAGAATGCGATGATTAGTCAGTGAGAGTGACTATAAATCAAGTGCTACTTGTTAATTATGAACGTTCGTACTCAAATACATTTAAGAGTTGCTCCTTATTCGTTTGAAACAACTCGTACTTTACCCAATATTGGAGTACAATTTCCGTTTGCACGTCTAAAAGGTCGCTTAGTTAGTTTTTAAAACTCGTTAGTTACAGAAATCCACAACTCAATTAAACTTTAAATGCTCTTGATAAACTTCACTGAAAATATACTTTGGAATTGTAAGATGGAAACATTCTACCGTTCTGGTATAATTGCGAGAACTGAGGTGGGACCTTTATTTTTATTTTGCTAGCATATACTCAGAAGAGGATAATTGTATGTGCCTGTCAGGTTTCCATAACTCTTACATCATTATGGCCGGTGGTTAGCAATTCCTATGTTTGTCGTAAAAGCCGACTAAGAGAAGCCTCTTGGTCGCTGAATGCACCACAGAAGCAGTGTGCCATCAGCGAAAGGAATTCCGTAAGAGGCAAGAGCAGTCGTGAAGTGTGATCATTGCAAGTGCTCGAACCAAGCTATTGGGGCTTGGATGCGAACATAAATGACTTAAGAACAGTAGGCAGTTAGCATTGGCTATCCATTGAACAAAATCCTAACAAATCTTACCTTCCCCCTATTTTCACAATCACTTTTTCTAAGGATAACAAAATGCCATCAAACCATAATTAAATATAATTACTGACACAATTACCGCTGCCATAAAGTTAGTCTCACGCTCATTGGCCAACATTTTTATAGAAAAACATACTTAATAAAAAAGGATTTCGGCCACAGACACTTTTAAAAAACATCAGGTGTTATAAATAAAACCAAGTGCGCAATAATTACCGTTTGTAAAACACGACCGTGGAGGATTAATTTATTACGGGTCTCAAGTAAAGGGACCCTATAAATAATAAGCACCCTTGTCAAAAAGGATTAGAACAAGTGCGTTGTACTGAAGATTGGAGACTTTGCCGGCGTGAGTACAAACATCGCTAATGGCGCATGGGTGTTTGTAGTATAATATTATATCTAGTATAATATTATTTATTATATACATCCCACGTTCGGAGCTTTTCCACACATTCCGCGTCCGTAGCGCAGTTGTTTAGACGCCGGCTTTGAACGAGAGGCCGCAGGTTCGATTTCCGCACCGAAACAAATACTTGTGTGAACCACAGGTATTTGTTTCGTTGACTGTTGGGTGTACTTGTTATTTATTATTATTTAAAATTATGTGTCAAATTGTGTCCAGCCTACGGTGGACGCGTGGAATTGTTTTAAAGTAAGTCGTCTATCCAACGTTTTTAAGACTTAAGTCCGACTACAAACAGTTTATTTGATGCCGAGTAATTAAAAATACATATTTGTAATGACAATAACACTGCATGTAAATATTATTATTTGTATATTTTTTCATAAGAATTTTAAAAGTATGTAAAGTCTACCAACGAGCAGCAAGCCAATACAATGTACTTAGACCTAAAACTCTGTCAATCGTAGAAGCAATGCTCTGCAATGGGATGTATTGTGATCCACAGGTATTTGTTTCGGGTCTGGGTGTATGTGAGACCAAAAAGTCTCTCGTACTTCCTGATACCCATGACACAAGACTCGATCTTAGTGTGGGGTCAGGACTATGTATGTGACTGTTGGGTGCATTTATTTATTTATTTTGGTTTAGAATGATAACTATACAAGCCCATACTTAAATGCCTGTTATAAATAACCCCTTATAAAAATACACATGTAAGCAGAAAAAATAAGCAGATTATACAAAAGGATAAGAACCATAGCACTAAATAAAATAATACTTATTCTCGGTAATCATTTTTTACGATTATATTTTCTTGAAGCAAAATATCTGTTCACTTGTACTGTCCAAGTAATTTTATTTGAGGATATTCAGTGCCCGTATTGTTATTATGATAATGTTAATTTTTGGTTTTGTGGAAGAGGAATCATTAATTCGTCAAGTATGACACTCAATTTACATACATACATACATAAACTCACGCCTTTATCCCCGAAGGGGTAGGCAGAGGCGCCACCAGGACACCCACATTTCGCCTTGTATGTTCCGTCCCAGGATGTGATAGGGGGCGAGCCTATCGCCATATCGGGCACAAATTACTTAATTAATCAATTAATTAATTACTCAATTTACAGGAGAGGAAATTTTGTGTTAAATATTTTTTGTTTGTTACAAATATATTTTATTTATTGGGTTATACTATCCGTGGCTGTTTCACAAATTTTAGCACAAAGTTTAATAAAGGTAGTAGATCTACTTAAAAAAAATAAGTCATGGTGTTCGAATCTTGTGCCGAGACAAATTTAGCTGAAGTAAATTATAAAAAATATTTGTTTTAATTTTTAGTACGTGGGACTACTCGTATAAGAGAAAAAGATATTTTGTTTCTGTTTTGTATTACACAAAACACTTAATATCTTATCGTACAGAGTTCCATTAGATACAAAACATTTTTCTTACTTACGCTTATGGGTGTAGGTTACGTAATATTATTATCATTCAACGACATAATATTATATTAAATTCGTGTAACGCCTATTAAAATAATAGACACAAATAAATAATGATAATCTATTTTCCTTGAACTGAAATAAATCTATCACCTTATTACAAAAGGATGGAAATAAAACTGGATCTGAAAATATCGGCTTTTTGTAGCTAATAAAGAGCGTCCGTGCTTTGGGCGACTATTTTGACAGTCAGTCGAGATTCATATTTCCTAGTAATGATGGCTCTAGTTAAGTGGCTAAATAGGTTTCGAACCAAGGCATATGTTATGAATGAGGGGTCTGGTTTTAAACGTAAGTCAACATTTCTAAGACAGGTTTTTGATTTTAAATTATGCTAATTTATTTCTCGTAATGGTTCAACCATACGCTGCTACCATAGGCTGGTGTCGTCTAAATATTAAGCCAAATCTTTTCACGATGTACAAAGTATATTAAAAATATTATGGACAACTTAAACAGAAACGTTATTGTTTTAAAACACCGTTGATAATCAATAAGCTCTAATTTTTAATTATTATTAAAAAATATCTAAATAATTGTGGTAAGAGCAAAACCAGGAACAGAGAAAATCGAATGTATTACCTCTGCTCAATTACACTGGATTTCGAAAGAGTGAAAAATCTTCAATCTAATAGAAGGCGGAGTTATCGCCAGAGGGTATAAAACTAATCTCCACTAAATATCTTCCAGTAGGTGCGCATTTCTTGATCGTCGTATAAAAGGTAGAGGTAAAAACTTGGTGCAGTATAGGTTAACTAAAACCGGATAAGGATTTTTATGGCATAAAATGTAACTGGGAAGTCAGTTGCTTGAAAAATACAAATTATATTACTTATATAAGAGAAAACAAGAATGAACAGAAAACAACAGTATCAGTCGTAGCAGTAAAAAACAATAAATTTGGTAATAAAAACTACACTTTGAAATAATATATTTAAAACACTAAGTAGATACAACTGAGATCCAAAGACCATACTTGACAAAATCCCCACTTTACGACATAGTACATAAACTTAGATAACCATTTAGGTCTCGTGCTAAATAATATCTCAGCACTGAGAATAACCCCCTGCGCAATCCCAGAGTATATTTCCACTTTTATTTGGGTATAAAAGCAAATTTGGACTATCTCCAAATTAACTCTTAAAACCCCCACCGCAATTACATGCATCAAAACTATCGCCCACTGCATTTAGAGATAACTGAATTGCACTTTAGATATTTTAAAAGCTACATTTCGAGTTTTGAAACGGTTATTACTATTGCGAGACACGTAAGGAGTTCTCGAGCAGTACTTTAGAAATGTGCTTCTTTGAGGAATATTAGAATTTTTGATACACGTATACTGGGTTTATGAGATGTTCTTTTGAGTTAGTTTATTGTTTTGAAGTTTTGTTTGAAAAATAAGTTATACATACATAAACTCACGCTTTTATCCCCGAAGGGCAGGCAGAGGCGCCACTAGGACACCCTCATTTCGCCTTGCATGCTCTGTCCCACGATGTGATACGGGGCGAGCCTATCGCCATATCGGGCACCAATTCCTGACTCCGGGCT
This sequence comes from Deilephila elpenor, assembly GCA_949752805.1. Taxonomy (NCBI): domain Eukaryota; kingdom Metazoa; phylum Arthropoda; class Insecta; order Lepidoptera; family Sphingidae; genus Deilephila; species Deilephila elpenor. The sequence goes on along the minus strand of OX457096.1, from coordinate 3,656,060 downwards.
GATAATGAATAGAAAAATCCATTATTACTTTGGCCGACCAGGATTTGAACCCGAGACCTCAGCTTTGTCACCGTACCGTAATACAACTACGCCACCGAGGCAGTCAAGGCAAAAATAAGTTATCATTTTAATAAACTTACAGACACCAATTGCAATCAAATGTTGAATGCCTGAATGAGCTCATTTAATGGCTCAGTCCAGAGATATTATGTGTGACTAAGAGTCGCTCATATACATTCACAACATTTAAACGTTATGTATATTTATACGTGTGCTATTGATCTTATATTGAGGTTAGAGGACGGATTCTGTGGGAGTAAAAAATTAGGAAAATATTTTTCCAAATTTTTCATTGTCCAATTAACAGACGATTACTAAACTGATATTCTTTCTATTTTCTATCTAATCGAGCCTGTTCACATTTTTTTTATTGATATACCTTCACTCAACAATGATACACACAAAGACTTCTAATTATTATTGACTATAATTACCATAGAACCGCATAATGACACTCTAAACAAATGTGAATGAACCAGTTTTGTAACACGACGTGAAATAATTCCCGTATTGCGTGTGTGGATGATTGGTCGGTCGCAAATGATGAAACAGTGTTCATTGTTCATCGTTTGCATTGTTGTACAAACGGGGTGGTAATAAATCAATCAAACCAGCGATGGACACTGTAATGCTGCAAACGTTAGGTGTCGAGCGGACGTCTTATTTGCTGGGCCAGGTGTAAGGTGGTGGCGGAAAGTATAAAATAGATTTTTAGTCGACTTCTGATTCAATTAAATATTGAAGGATAAAAATATTTGGAATTTTATATAAAAAAGATATGAAAAAAATATAAGAGTAGAGATGTCGCTATGTTTTTATAGAATAGAAGGTAAACAAGCAGACAGACCACTTAACACCCTTAACATTAGAGGAAATGTATTTGCCTATAAATTGTTGCGATATTTATAACAAGCTGTCTATCCAAACCAAATTTTCCCCAACTCCCTTCTAAGTTTGCAATCATTCTCATCACCTACCGCAAGATAGCCATAATTAAACAATGCGATAATTTTTAGAACCTTATTTACTTCAGACACAATGCAAGTAAAAATTTCGCAAAAAACAATCGACAACTTTTTTTGAAGTGAAACTTCTTTATCGGAGTTGGAAAAAAATTTAGTGTAACATTTTTTCGTTACGCGTCACATTCTTCCGTTACGCGCCATCTTTTTGAAGTGAAACTTCTTTATCGACGTATGGGAGAAATTTTATAGCAATGTCAAAAAAATGTAACGTTTTTGTGTTACGCGCCATCTTTATTTCTAAGTCACATTTTTCCGATACGTGCCATATTTATTTATTTAAAGCTTCATATTTGAAAGTATAACGATAACAATAATAGTAATAATTATATTATAATTAATGAAAAGCTATCATAATCTAAGTAGCAATAAGGTGAAATAATTGTATTATTTGTATCCTTGTCTATGATAATAAAAGCCTTTTGCTTAAACTTTATTTAATTTAGCTTTATTTTACCAATTCTGTAAATTTGTAAATAGTAGATCATTTTTCGAAAAATGATGTCATAAAGAAGTTTCACTTCTTACGTGTGTACACTAATACACACACACATTTTTTTTTGGTTTTTTTACTTATCGTCGTATTTGGGTGATAAATACATAATTTTCCTAAAATAAAAATGTATACCTCTTTATTTTCAAAAACGCAATGGTACGTAAGGGTTAAAATCAGTATTTTAAACTAGGTATTAACCACCCAAACACGATGATTTTAAAAAAAATCAAAATAAAAATTTGTCACTTTTTTGGCGAAATTTTTATTTGCATCGTGTTTGTAACCTCTAAAACTACCACCTGGCTTCGTTTTCGGTCGCAGTCTTGATATACCCGGTATCATGATCCTCAATATAATTAAACCATTAATAAATTCTACCTTTAAATTAAAAATCATTAATAAATATTTAACTCCGCTGTCGCTTATAAATTAAGACACACAATGTAATGTCACGCGTCCGGTAATCCTGGCATGGTGCGACAACCATTGATGGGATTAGTGCGCAATGTCCCATAGTTGAATGGTATTAGTCGACAAATAAGTAATCAGCTGCATGCAGATTACCTATGCTCGAATTATACACTAGGAACTTAATTATATCAAAATAATATTGAATTGCCAACCCGCGCTAGGCCAGCGTGGTTCACTATATGGCCTAACCACTCTCAATCGATTCTCTCGATTGTAGAGTAGGCCCGTGCCCAACAGTGGGACGTATATGGGCTGATACAATACAATACAATATTGAATTAACTGCCTCGGTGGCGAAGTTCTACGGTACGATTACAAAACTCAGGTCTCAGGTTCGAGTCCCGAGTCGGGCATAATATTGGATTTTCAATTCATTATCAGACCGGTGTCAGGAATGTGTGCCTGATATGGCGATAGGCTCGCCCTCCTATCACATTGTGGGACGGAACATATAAGGTGAAATGTGGGTGTCCTGGTAGCACCTCTGCCTACCCCTTCTGGAAAAATAGAAGGGTTTAAGTATGTATATAATATTGAGTTGGTAATTAAAATTTGTATAGGCCGTCGTTATTCTTAAGATAAGGGACTGTTGTTCATATCCGTTCGGTATTGGACTTACAATTAGGGCCAGTGCAGTCACTTTACTAAGCTAGAATAAAGAATACAAATACGTGCTCTATATGTAAAATTGGTTTCTTTCACATCGTCACGAGAGTCGTTCAATAGTGTATTTTTTATATATCCAGGAGATATAAATTTACTTGTTAAACAAAAAATATTTATGAAGTTTGGAATACTTATATTTATATCAGACACTCGTTTTTTAAAATCATAAACGTATCTCTATAATATTCACGAACAGACTACTAGTAGGTATCGTAGCAATAAGTGATGAATCGCAACCTCGTAGATAAGAATCACGCTACGTTGCTACGACGTAGCATTTGACTTAGCTCTAAATGGTCCCCATTTACTTTTATTTTCTTTCTTATCATAAAAATAAATAATAACAAAGAAGAACCCTTTCTTCCTATATAAAATTAAATTTCTATTCTTAAACCGTTTCAACAATTTCTCTTAATCCCCCAGCCATAAGAAGCGAACGTATGATATTTCCACAGTATTTCAGAGCAGGAAAGCTTCTTACAAATCCCGTCTGTCCAGTCTAGTATTGGATTATAGGGAAGCAGGATTGAATGAGCTGACCATAGAAAGAGACAGCGATATACACACGAAAGGGACAGACCACACGACAGCTATTAAGCCCCGTAGCGTAAAATTCCATGACATCGTAAACAGGTTTTTAAAACAAGCAAGTTGTAACGTACTTACAAATTAACAATGGAAAAGGTTACTTATTAGAACGTAATAGAGTTTAAATTTAGTTTTGCAGTAAATAAAAGGCTTCATAATTTCGGAGGCGTGCCTAGTTGGCTGTCGGTGGGATTTTGAGATTTGTTCCTGATTTTTTTATTGCTGTTGCGGAATTATTATCGCCGCGGGTTACTCGTAGACAAATAGTTTTTTTTTTACGACCTCAACCGCCGGGATTAAGTTTTTACGCTGGTTATAAGCTTTATCAATCATTTAAGGGTGAGAATATTCTCCGATTACTATTATTTTTTGTGTTGAATGATCTTTTTTTTAGAAAAAGCACAGGCATAAATGATATCACTTTTAGATGGTGTACGAAGATATGAAACGACAGCAATTGTAATTTTAATTTTTTTTTTTTATATTTCGTTTATTACCGAGGATATACAGTATCAATAACATCACTATTTATGAAAACAAATCCAAAGATTTCTTCCACAAAATACGTCAAAATAATTACTCCGTTTATTACCAAATTTCCAGATTAGCGTTCCTTTCAAAGCACTTAATTACGACATCCATTTCATTCTGGGTCAGACAAGAACACACATTAATTACGTTAACGGCTTGCCCTACATCTGAATTAACTGTAATAGCATATATCTGGCCTGGCTGTCCGAAATACAGGCATTACGCTGAAAGACTGATAGATTGCAAAGAAATGAGAATTGAATTTATTTGGCAAAAGATTAGACTCTAGATTTGTAGACCTAGTAGCATTTAGCCGGAGTTTTTATAAAAATAAATATAATAAATCATAATATTATTTCAATGTATAACGTTCGCGTAGACATCATAAATCACAATCGTCGGTACATAGCATACTATTGTTAGCGATTGACGTTTCTAGCAGATAAGACGGTAGAAAGAATAAGTTAAGTATTATAAGACCTTAACTTAAAAAGATCTCGTGGTAGGCCGCGCAGAAGGTGGGGAGATGACTTGGACCATTTCGATACCAACTGGGGGAAGAAAGCTTTGGATAGAGACGGGTGGAAGAAGGATAGGGAGGCCTTTGCCCTGCAGTGGGACAGTTTAGGCTAGAATAAAAAACAACAAAATTGTAAGACCTCCGTCAGACTGTATTGATATTTAGTGAGATCAAACTTCAACAAAAATGGTTGTTCAGGGTTGCCACAATAAGGTAATTAAATATGATTAAGGTAATTAAATATATGTAATTAATTAATATTAAATATTAATACTTTATAGAACACTAGTGTAGAATAATTGATATAGCTTACACAAAACTTAATCAGTATATTGAAGTCAAAACCCTTTCAAATAATAACGTAATATGTTTTACTTTAGCAGACAATTGAATATAATAGGTAAACACACCAATAATATTATTTTCTTCATACATAAATAAATGAAATCAATAAAATAATTTTATTTATTTATTTATTCTTAACTGCACAAAAAAAGGAAAAACACTTAAGTTATTACAAATTACCAAAAAGTACAGATGGTGGTCTGATCGCTTTAGGCGATTTCTTACAGACAACCTTAGGATGGATATAAGAAAAGGAAAAAAAGAGAGAAAGAAAATTGTATTTATTTATTTCTACATATTGAAATACAAACTCCTTGCGAATTAATTAACAGGTACATCTAAATAAATCATAAACAATAAGACCGACAAATGACAAACTTTGTTCGGTGCAAGTTTGTTTGAGTAATTGAAACAGCCACCTTAAATTAACGCGTCGCCAGATAAAAGGAAATGATAACAAACTTTCTGCCATTCTGCTTGTTCCTGAATAATTAATTGTTGATGAACCTCTCTTTATCTGATGTTGTTGAAATGTTATATTTGTTGTAAATAAATGAATAAAAAAATAAACGTAGGTAAATTTTATAACTGCCTCGGTGGCGTATTTGTATTACGGTACGACTACAAAGCTGAGGTCTCGGGTTCGAATCCCGGGTTGGGAAAAATAAATTATATTGGGTTTTTAAGGTTAAGGTTTAAGGTTTAAGACATTTATTTCTCCATAAGAATTACATTCACTTAACTAGAGAAATACAATATATCTACTTACTGTTAGGAATAACATAATGTTTTTCTATTCATTGTCAGCGCGGAGTCTGAAATTTGTGCTCGATATGGCGATAGGCTCGCATCACATCATGGGACGGAACATACAAGGCAAAATGTGGGTGTCCTGGTAGGCAGAGGCCCCTGCCTAACCCTTCTGGGATAAATGCGTGAGTTTATGTATGTAAATTTTATAAGTGAAAATTGTAATATAAAATAAGATTGCTAGTACAAGTGGGTACAATTTTGAAAGCGGATGAGCCATAATACAGCTAGTCTTGACATTTTAGCATCTCCGAGGTGGAATGTGAATAGGTACTAAATTTGAATTGCATTACACTTACTAACGGGTGTATAGTAGTCACTTTGACGTACCAAATGTAAAAAAAATACAGAATGAATTGTATGAACTAGTGTGGTCATAAAAATACCATCTTTGCACAGGATGAATTTTTCTAATGGGTGAATTTTTTTAAAATATAAGTATGCAGTTTCAGTTTTTGTCAAAATCGGTCTCGTGACTCCGTTAGAAATTTTGATATTCCTCATAGTCCTGGATTTGATCATTCACGCCCACTTGAAAATTTCCCCCGTGAAACGTGATGTTTTATTGTTTATTTATGTGTAAATTCTAACACATACTGGACACGAACTTCCCCTTAGTTTTTGAGGCCTTCCACATATCACTGCGTTGTTTATTGAATAAAAACACCTCGAAATATGATAAAATATACTAACACAAACCGTTTTAAAGCAACGTGAAAATGCAAAAATCTCCGCCGAAATTTCCCGAACACCGCCTGCGACACTTCACAATTCAATCATCAATCCCCACACGTTACGCATAGAAATGCGCGCTTTTCAGTCTCGAGGTTTTTTTCAATAGCCCATGACAGCGAGGGACGCCGGTTCGATCCCGGCACGGTTATTAGCGCCTCGGAGGGTGAATAATAAGGGCTTAATTTGCTTATGGTGTGAGAGTGTTTTATGTAAGTGTGGAGAGTGTGTGAAGATATCGATATTTCTGTATTTTGTAAAGTATAGAATTTGATTCAGTTTTTTAAGAAAAAATATTGTAGTTTTTATTGACTTTTGAATACTTTTATGTAAATTAGTTATTGACAACAATAGCACTCGTCCTTAAAATACCCGACAGATTCCAGTACAAAACTAATTTTAAAAAAGGATCACATTATCTTACTGAAGATGGACGTATTCGTTTCCCCAAAATGAAATATATAACACACACTCATCAAACAGACACAACCATTCCAAAGTATTTCCTTAACACATTTAAGAATACAAGCAGTATATCGCTACAAATACCCATGATCTCAGCACGTTATGAGCCCAAAATGCCAGTTTTACCACACCGGAGCGGCATCAACGTCAAGCCAACCAATAAAAAGCCCAACATTACCTATAAAGAGGCCACATTACCAATAAAGACGCAGACACGGAACGCGTCGTATCGGATTATTAGGGTGCGAACATATGAATATTTGGCACGCCCGGCGTTTGGCATCGGGTCCAGTTGTTTTGGCGCTTAATGCCAAGTGATCGGCGATTTGGCAGTCTTACACCAAGCGCCATTAGAGTGTGCGCATGTAAAATAGTCAACACTTTGTGAAGATAGCTTTGCATATCCCTGAGTTGTGTGGCATACTGAGAAGTTTAGACTTTGCCCTTAAAAACTAAGCACTAAAGTTGGGCAGAAATTAAATGACTTGCAGTTAATTGCGATTCATTTTCGCACGACACACGGTATATGTTACAAAGCATCGCTAATGGTATACGTAAATGTAACTTTAAAGATTTCTCATAATTCAGATGATATAATTATCTAAACAAATAACAAACTTACGAGGATTATGTCTTAAATTGTTGTGCTACATAATTACTTGCGGAAACATTACAACAAAACTAAACACATTTCATATTTTCAACTATTCAAAATAAAAAACAGAAGGCAAATTTATTTCTTTTCAAAATTATGTGTTTGATATTCCCCTGAAAGGTGCTTAAACATAATTCTCTGAATAATCAACATGTTGTAGCACCTCAACACGTTAATAAAAGTTAAAAAACCATGAAAATAACACGCAAAGCTTTGACGGCACGCCGTGACGGAATCTAAAATGCAAACATCGCTGAGGATATGTTTTTAGATTATCGCGCAGACTACATTGAGCGACATGCGTAAATGTGCGAAGCGTTACTATGGGTTTGCGATAAAGTCACGAATTTTCGATACTTGGTGGTAGGACTCTCATATGTGAGAAACCGCCTGGATAGGTACCACCGCAATGTCTATTTGTACCCTCAAACAGCAATGTAAATAAACTGTTATTACCAGTTTGAAGGACATTGACGCCACTCGCCTGAATAACGGCTGGACATAACAGCTTATGTATCAAGATTGCAAGCGCAGTGGAATGCAAGCAGTGCTTTATAATACATGGTGTTGTTTGATTTGCTACTATCCATGAGCGGTGGTATCGCTTACCATCAGGCGAATGGCATGCTCGTCTCGCTTTTCATTGAAATAAAAAACAAATGATAATGAGCAACTAGCTCACTTAACAGAAAGATAATATAATGTTGGATCTTTTTATATTTGAGCAATGGTTTCGCTTGTAATAATAATATATTTTTCCCTTGTTATATGTTTTGAAGTGGCAATGGGCGGGGCACATAGCGCGGAGAACTGATGGCCGATGGGGCCAAAAATTTCTCGAATGGAGGCCACGTAGCGGAAAACGCAGCATAGGACGTCCACCCACAAGGTGGGCAGACGACCTAGTAAAGGTCGCGGGACGTCGCTGGATGCAGGCTGCCTCCAACAGGTCACTGTGGAAATCATTGGGAGAGGCTTCATTGGTGGATGGATATATTTTTGATAATCAAAAATCAATGTTTAATTATGAAAGTTCCTTATTTTCAATTCTTGTTCTAAAACTGTGTGGAGTACGCTTTGAAACAAAGTGAATTTACTTAAACTAGGACTGAAAACAGTAGCAGGACAAAATAAAGAGGATAATTTCTGTAATTTTATAATGAAGACATGGAATAAAAACTGATAATTATTATAACCTGCCTACAATGAGGCTTACTGTGAACAGCAGTTTTTTTTTAAATAGACACATGAAAATAGTATTGTTCCCTTTTTTTTAGCACTCGTGGTAACTGTAACATTTTGTGAACGAAAATCGGGTATTTTATTATTTTATTTTACTAGGAATTGGAGCGTAATCGTGTACTTTATTTGGTAAAAACAAGTTGTAATCCAATAATAATGGATTTTTTTTTTTCTCGAATTGAACTCTGAAAACCCATCTTTTCAGATTAATCTATTCACAATGTAATTTATGTACAGATGTAATAAAAATACTGTCTGAAAAGAATTAATTTTTAAAAATAATTAGAATTCGAAATTCAAATTCATTCAAGATATGTTCAAAAAGTAAAATAACGTATCAAAGCCTCATGAAACATCCATTCCGTGGCCGGCGAACCGTGTGATTCAATTCCACATTTCGTAACGCACATCAAACGCGCCTCGCAAATTAAAGAGTAGAAAGTTCTGAGCGTATATTGTTATTAGATATTTGGGTGCGTTTCTAAATTATCACCATGGCGACCGCTGAGACGTCTCTCGTCAGTTCATTAACTGCTGACAACTTTCGACAGTGTTGGAGTAAGGGAGAGGACGTTGCGATTTTTAAAGGACATTTTCAATTAATTGGGACTTTTTGGCAGTAGTATTTAATTACATCCTCATTTTATATTATATATTTATTGGTTGCTCTAACTACTTATCAAAGGTTCTAACACATCAAGATGAATAATGAAGGGAACATTCATACTTATTTTAACTGAAAAATTATGTTTGGGAGAATAATTAAATAAATACACCCAACAGTCAACTACATAGTCCTGACCCCACACTAAGATCGAGTCTTGTGTCGTGGGTATCAGGAATTACGAGAGACTGGTCTGACAAACAATTAGATCCGAAACAAATACTTGACGTTTACACAAAGATTTGTCTCTGTATGGCGATCGGGCCCGTGGCTTTCATTCACAGGCGGCGTCTAACCAACTGCGCCACGGAGGCTGTCAATTATTCTAAGACAGTTTTTATTCGCTCTCAAATAACCATTTTTCGCAAATAAAGTAGCCTATGTCATTCTGCAATCCTTAAACTATGCCCATGCCAAAAATCACGCTGTTCCATTGTTCCATCCTCCCATAAATGAAGAACAAACAAACACTTTCTCATATTAGTGTAATTTATCACCCGGCATTCCCGCTAGTCGCTCCTACCTCGCTAATAGGCATCGTGGCCTGTAAAAAATCTCAGCAATAAATCTTTATTGCCATGTTGTTTGCGCCCCGTTTATTTGTGCCGTCAAGCAATTTCACTTTTCTTTTGACGACTTCATATTCCGCGGACCGGTGTAATTGCTCGTGTGGGCTACTGAAGCAATAAAAATGTTTTGCGACACTTTTAAATGTTAGTGTTGTTTTTAAGTTGTGTTAGTGCTTTTATGACAATCTTAATTTAGTTATTTATTCGTTTCACGCCTAGAGATTTTATGTTTTTATTTTAAGCGACAAATCCACATAACTGTTAGACCTGAAGACAATACTATATCCACTTTGCTCGACGGCAATTTCCGTTACAACTATTTTCATCCATTTCTTACATTCTCGTCGGCTCAGGATACCTCTGATCAGGCCCTTTAATATTTCCTGGCGTAGTTCCAATGAGGTCGGTCCCTACTAATTCTTTAATTCACACATCAAATTAGTATTGAACACGGCAATATAATTTAAACAATCTACATCAATTCTCATCTGGCCTATATTATGACTCATATACATATAATCCGCCTTACTTCTGACTTCTTCGCTTTTACTTTGTTTTTACTCAAAACTAATAATAATACCTCATAACCCAATTATTTCTTCGCTATGGATGAAAACGGAAGTTTCAACGATTCCAATTCTAATTTTTCTCTGACTAATTCCATTCCGGCTTAAAGACAAGTAAATATCCCCAGAGATTCGCTGAGCTTCGGTGCCCGGTGTCGTTTCAATGCGTCCCACTGTCGATACTGGTTTATAGGAGCTGCAACGTTGGGTCGCCGCAAGGAGGTTATATCATGAAAATTGCGGTAAGGTTTGGCTATTAATTAAACTTGGACGCTAATTATCCGTTAACCATTTGAATAATAGCTGAAAGTTTTCTGAATTGTAACAGTAGTTGAAAACTGAAAGTAACTTCTTGACGACAAAGAACACAGTAGTATCTGGAATATTAGTAGATTAGGAAAAATATATAACGGTATTTAGTTTTTATTTTACGATCTTGTGCCTAAAACCCATTGCACTTCACCATCGACATAAAGAAAATGATACGATGATTAGACAGCCTCCGTTCCGCAGTTGGTTTCTGATACCTACCCACGACACAAGACTGAATTGACCTTAATGTGGGGTCAGGACTATGTATGTAACTGTTGGGTGTATCTGTTATTTATTATTCGATAATTCTACAATAAAATCTCTCACTACAAAACCTAAATTGAAATGAAATAACAAAACCGCAAACCAGACTTCCGAATCAAAGCAAACAATATGAACTCCTGATGCCAGACGCCATGTTATTTATTTTAAAGCGAAAACAAACGATTTCTAAAATGAAACCCCACAGTGTAGCGCTCGACACGTCCGTATAATTAGAAAAGTTCGATCCGCCGTTTGCGCTCAGCTTGTAAAAATGCCATCTCCCAACTCGGCCAATACGGGAAATTTTAATTGAACGCACAAAGCCCAGAGTTGGCCAGAGCTAGATGGCCGTGGGGATTTCTGACACCTTGTTTGTGATGTGTCTCGGGCAGAAACAAGGATTTTTTGGTGTGATTAAAAGCTCCGTGAATTTTGAATGTATGGTTGTAAAATTGGAAATCTCTGCAAGCGAAACTACATCAATTGTGGAATAGCAGCATGCATTCATTCATAAAATCTTTGTGCAATATTCTGTATATACGTATACAGGGCATATCCAGACTGCGACCGAAAACGAAACCAACTGGTATTATTAGTGACTTCAGACACAAAGCAACTAAAACATTCGCAAAAATAAAACGTCTTTTTTTGTAATTTTTTTTGTAATACATATTTTTCAAAAAATAATGATGTATGCATTTTTATTTTTAAATAGGTAATAGTAAGTATGGGTTTAAATTACTATTTTCACCCAAACACGATTATTTTAAAAAAATGCAAAAAAAACCTGTCGCTTTTGTTGCGAAATTTTTAGTTGTATTGTGTCTGTAACCACTAAAACTACCACCTGGCTTCGTTATCGGGCGCAGTATTGATATACCCGGTATGTGTATATTTTAAAACATTCGAGGTGAGAGCAGCATATTATTATTGCATCACAGTTCATAATAATTGATTTCAATTAATTCCCATTCTTAACTATTATACATGTGTAATAAACCATTCTTTCAAAATCACCATCCAAATCTACCAAAACACAAGAACCTAACCATCCCGAACCCCAAAAGAAAGCTCAATAAGAAAAATTCGTCAAAGCGTTCACTGTTCAGGCGAAATCCAATAAACGACTTCCCACCTGCAATGTCTTCGCATCGTGGAATGCTAGGAACGCCGTTCATTACTTCGTGCACATCCAAGTTGCTACCTATCCAATTTAAAAGGGTTTTCGGACAGTTACCGAGATTCTGTGCGAACGATTTATATGAAATTTCTTTGTGACTTTCGAGTTATAGTAGTACCATCTGTAAACTAACTGACGTTTGTAATTTGCTGTTAAGGTGTGTTGGTGGTGGTATTTAAGGATTTTTATAGATCATATTATTATCGTATCGTGGATATTTTGTATTCGGTTTGATGTTTGTGAGGACAAATTATATTGAGGACCACGATTATTTGTCTCGGGTCTGGGTGTTTGTGAGACCGAAAGTCTCTCGTAGTTTCTGATCCCCACGACACAATACATAATTGACCCCATTGACTATTGGATGTGTTTATTTTTATTTACATATGATAAGACAAACCTTTTCTATAAAATACGCAATACAACTAGCACAGGGTTGGTTGTACATTGTAATGACGGTACGGTAGGTGAACATTAATATATACAGGGTATATCAAAACTGCGACCGAAAACGAAGCCAGGTGGTAGGGACGTAAATCGGGGCGCTTTTCGCCCTGGGATGTCCGGTACCGCCCACAATGCGTGTGACGATTAACGAGGGGTTTTTAGTCAGTATGCTGGCGTAGATATTGTTAGGGACCCAGCTCGGTCACAACATCCGCATTGTTCCGAGCTGGAAGGCCAGTGACACTGACATACCCCTTTCGACCTCCCCCGGGGTACCGAAAGGGGAGCTTAATAGCTTTTCCTCTCGAAACAAAAAAAAAAAAAAAAAAAGGTGGTAGTATTAGTGTTATCAAACACAAAGAAAGTAAAAATTTCACAAAAAAAAATTCGTCATAATTTTTTAAATTTTTTTTACTTATCGTCTTATTTGAGTGATAATTACATAGTTTTTTTTAAATTATGACGTACACCGCTTTATTTTTAAACACGCAATGGTACGTAAGGGTTTAAACTACTATTTTTGCAAAAACTAGGTATTCACCCCTCAAACCACGATGATTTTTAAAATACTGTAAAAAAATAAACCGTCGCTGTTTTTGCAAAATTTTTAGTTGCATTGTGTCTGTAACCGCTAAAACTACCACCTGGCTTCGTTTTCGGTCGCGGTCTTGATATACCCTGTATATTATAGTGGGCAAAATAGCATACAGTTCACCTAATGGTAAGTGATCACGGCCGCCCATAAACATCTGTAACACCACAGGGTATGGAGATGCGTTGCCAGCCTTTAATATGCGTATCAGACATGTTTAATTTAGAAATTAAAATAAAACATAACTAAAGTTGCGATTGAAAGTCATATTATTATCCGTTTCCTTATTATACGAGTATAAAATAATTATTCCGTTGGCTTAGAGAATATTATGAAATATCAAATGTATTGCAAGCAGATACTTATAGATTAAACGTATATAACTTTATTTTGAGTTCCGCAAAGACTGTCTAATATCAACTGTTTTATTTTTGCAAAGCCTAATCAACTCTCAATTTGTTAAGACAGCTAACCTTGCTGTAACTTCCTTATAGCAGTATCCTTATTATATGTTCTTTAGATTTGTTGCCAGTCCCGGGACAGGTGAAGCCCGCTGAGACCGGGTTCATTGTTTGAGACCGCGGTTTACAACTGCGTATAGCTGTAATAATTGGCGCGAAGATTTACGGCAGTTTGTGAATAAAAGTTGTTAAAATGGATTTATGGTTATTGATCGAGATTGTGGTTTTGGAGTGGATGATTAATGATAATATAAAATTCAGTAAGTAACTGGAGAACATAATATGAATAAAAAACTACCCACAACAGACACACATAGTTCTGATCTAACACTAAAATATAAGTAAATATATTAGACAGCTCCGTGGCGCAGTTTGTAAGACGGGTGTGAAACGAGAAGCCCCGGGTTCGATTTTCGCACCGAGACCGAAAAATCTCGTAGTTTTTGATACTCACGACACAAAAGTCGAACCCACACTAAAGGTTCAGGACTATGTATGTGGCTGTTGGGTGCATTTATTATTTATCATAAGTCATAGGGATCAAAAACTACGAGAAACTTTTTGGTGTCACAAGTCAAAACAACCAGACACGAATCAAATATTTGTGTGTCGTCAATCATTTGTCTTAAACCGGCAATGAAACTACTCACTCTTGTTTCGCAACCAGCTCGCAACCGATTACGCCACAGAGGCTGTCAAGTAATGAACTAGGTTAAAGAAACCTTAGATATTACCTGAAGATCACAGAGCGTCATTGTATCATTAAAATGTTTTTCCTTCTCTTATGTCCATCCTGTGGTAGTCGGTAAGAGATTGCCTCGAGCGATACGACCGCCATTTGTACTTTAATATTAAATATTCGTTTAGTTATTAAGATTTATTTAGTGTACAAAAAAGAATAAAATAAATAAATAAATCGCCACTTTCTAACCTGGCATGCAGGAATTGCAGTAGCGGGTGTGAGAGTGGGATATTCTAATGGAAACTACTGGTAATATAAAACTTTAAATCCCAACAGTGAAATAAAAAGCAAAGTCCAGAAACATTTTAAGGTGTGGACACATCGCGACAATGTATTTTATTGTTTAGCAAGAAAACCGCAGATTTAAATCTAAATAGATGTCGCAAGGATCTGCACTTTACGTGCCCAAAGCTTGATTTAATTACTTCATCAATGTTTCTTTCAGTCCTGCTCGTCCATTTTTTGTCATTTTTAATTCGATTGCATTTGAATACCGAGTTCTTCAAAATATAATGAAACGCAAACATTAAATTCAATCACTTACTGCTACAATACTACACATGCAAAAAAATTACGTGCTCAGTTTTCATACATTTGAAAGTATTTGCGTCATCTATTAGGATTCTGTCTGTGAAGAAAACCATAAAACAATGTAAACAAGATTTAGAAGCCAACGTAAAATGTTTCACATGGTCGGTGGTAACTGAGAAACGTGATGAAAGCTATGTATAGAGTAATAATAATATACATTGTCGCTAGTTGAAATACATATTTTGTAACCAACTGGTATACTACTACCGGATTAAACATATTTCTTTTAGTTTGCAACATGTCATTACTTCCCAGACTTATTATGATGCTTAATAGCAACATTATAGAATGCTGTAGTAAAACATCATGTGTTTTTTTTCGCACAGCCTAGAAGCTAAATGAAATCCGAAGTCGTCTAAAGGAACCGCTGATCTAACCCTCATGGCGACGATGTAGTTAATCGAATCCACTTCGAGGCCAAAATAACGAGCACCCAGGGAATAGAACTGCTATCAACGACTTATTCAGGTTGTAAAAACAGTTGAAAAATCGTGGCGGCTGAATATCTTAATGTTTGTTAGTGAGGGATGGCGGAGTTAGAATAAGCTGTAAATTACTTTGAGTGATTATATTTTTTTATTATTCTAGTATGACAAAGTGAGTGATATTTACCAACGAAAGGAAGATCTCTCCCAATCGACACAGTTTTGCCGGCCTGCTCATTGCTGCTTGCACACAAATAAAATCTGAAGCACTGATCACTATATTATTATAGTAACCCAAAAACCCATGTTCTTTAATATCATGTACTATAATTTGTTTTCGGACTAAAGTATTTTCATATTAAGCTGTGGACATTTAACCCAATATCGAATACAGAGCTACATTTACAGTCTATTCATGCTACCAATACACCTTTGGGGCGACAAATAATAATTTTATTGTTCTAGAAACCCCATTATGAATAAATCAAAAGGAACATACGATACCTCCATATGTCCCAAAGTCAAACAATCAACCGGTAATATATTCAAATTACGGTCCGGGATAACGGGGCATAAAAATCACTTTCTTACTCTCTGCGCCGGGATTCTCGGCCTAATCCGGTTCGTTACGTCTCGGATAATTTGACACAAAATGAGGCTGGAAGAAAATCCTTCTGCCGAGCCAAATTGTCGGAATTGCCGCAACATTGCGGGAAAGGTTTACGGGAATCGGCGGTGGAGAAAAAAAATATTGTAAATGAAATTTAATTTACGCTGTAATGCTGGAGTTCGTATTTTACGCTATTTTCATTAGGTTAAACATGAGCTAATAGAAGAAATAGCTTTTGCTTCTTACTAGACAAGGTATCTGGACAGCATTGCACTTCAAAACAGCTGCCATTGTGGTATAATATAAAATAGTTCGACTGAATTATTTCAATTATACACCGCTAAGGATGATTCTTGGCTGTAATCTTACATCGTTATTTTTGTACGATTTCGTAGGACAAATAAACTACCAGATAGCTCAAGCTATAATAAGAAAGTACCGCTTAACTATAATATTTACATTTTTAGAAATACTTTATACTGTCTTCTTTTGAGAATGAAGGGTATAGTGTAAGAGAAATCGAGAAGTTAGCCCTCCTCCTTGTGAAATCTCGTCAAATATGACAGAAAGTATCAAAATAAGATAGCAAAGGTGTTACTTCAAGTTACGTTTTCTGTAAGACTTTTGACTACGGTAGCTCGCGATAATGAACTGGTTAAAACATGCCTTTTTACAATTTAAAACGAAAAAACATATGAACATGCCATGCAAAGGCATTAAAACTTCAAAATTAAATCACGAAAACATGAACAAAACAGCAACGTGAATATGAAAACACGACAATAGCGTAACACTATTTTCACTTTTTGATTCCATCGACGCAGAGAGAGTTAATGTGTGAAGTCTACGAGCAACGCAATTTAACTTCCCAGCGTTCGCAATTGTTTTGTAACAACTCCTGCAACGGTCCTATTGACGCGTGAGTATGAACAATGCGCTCGAATTTTGCATACAGACGCGTACATGTACTTTATATACGTTATTATCTAACAAATTCCCCTGACATTTATGTGCGTAATGAAATATGGTGGCTTCGGTTTTAGTTATAGCGTTGGATGTGAATTATTAGATGCGGTTAGGCTTTGTGTGGGCTTTTGTTGTAGTTCTTTTGGTTATTCGGGAATATAGATGAGAGTTTTTTAGCATGTGACGCAGCTACGCCGAAACTAATATTTTATTTTACAATTATTCCTGGGAAAATCATCATAGATCATTTTATAACTAAGATTTGGAAAGTCTACACAACGACATAAAGCCCTAAACGTAAATAATTTATCGCGGTCTTGATATACCCTCTATAAATGCTAATTCAGTGAACTTAGTACAGAGAACTAATATTCGAATTGGCAGAAAATTTCTCGATTGATAGCCTCGTACCGGCAAGCGAAGCATCGCAAGTCTGTCTCCAACATGGACAGAGACCTAATTTAAGTTGCAGAAACTCGCTGAACGCAGTCTCCTACAACACGTCGATATGAAATCATCGGGGGATACCACTGTTCAGCAGGGGACTTCCAATGGCTTAAAGGAGATAGTGAGAGAGAAGACTAATCCATTCTAATATAATAAATTTGAATGTAAGTTTGTTTGTTACGCTTTCACGCGAAAACTACTCAACCGATCATCATGAAACTTTGTACACATATTCTTGAAGGTATTAGAAGTAACATAGGCTACTTTTTTAACCGAAAAGTTTAGTGATCCCGTGGGATGAAGAAGAAATTCCGATATATTTGCAACTTTTTTATACTCAAAAGGATGGGATGGGACTGGATAACATTCCATTACTGAGAATGAGACGGGGCGGGCGGGATATAACGGGACGGGACGGGCCGGGATGGGAGATTTCAAATAAAGTTAACCACGCAGACGAAGTTTGCGGGCAGAAGCTAGTAAGCTATAATTTGTAGGCCTTGATCCTTGTACAGCATTTTTTTAGCATAAGTCCGGAAAACGAGAAAACAGGTCGCCTGATGGTATGTGATCACTGCCGCCCTTGAACATCCACAACACTAGATCATGGATGCCAGCTCAATTGGGAGAGGAGCGGCAAGGAAAATGGGAAGAGGAAAGAGGGATTTGTCAACCGGGCGTCACCAATTTCGGTGACGAGGTCGACCTCTACAGATTTTTCCACCCATCCATTGAAGGACATCATAGAATATAATAGATTAAAAGGTAAATATACAAATGTTTGCCGCAACCCGCGGCGCGGCGTGTACGGAAACGGTTATAATGCATAAACTTGAATATTCTAGAGTTGTGTACGCACCACAAAAGGACTGGTCCGTCTCAGAGTTAGACGTCATAAATTGCACAGACGTCTGAGTTTTCACGATCGGTGCATGTTTTGAGATACAGCGGGTAGAAGATAATTATAAAAAAATTGGTTACGATTCAGTAAAGCAATCTGAACGAAATTTTACGACGTCGAAATAAAACCAACTCTTTTAGATAATTACCTGCTAAAACCATACAAAAGAATATATTACAGATTATTTTAGATTTTAGCAATCAGGTTTTAATTTTAAGGTGTATGATACATTTTATCTGAGTCTTCAAATCATTGAACAAAATTCGGGGAGGATTAAAGAAAGATTTATTTATTCATTATTATATATTTTTATAATTTTTTACTCTTTAAAATTGAGAAAACGAGAATGTTTTTCAATTATGTGTAGTTGAAAGTACTTATAATCTGTTTCCATTATCCAGGTTACCGCTTATGTTCTCTTCAATGCGGTACTACAATAAATACACCGATGAGAAAAATATTTTATTTACATAAATATTTTTGTTAACGCATATTAATGCTATACTTTGCCATTGTTAAGCACGGGACTCCTCTCTAACCAAGAGTTCGATTGAGAAGGCTTAGGCCAAAGTCCACCATACTGGCCTAGTACGGGTTGGCGGATTCCTATACCAAAAAAAAATCATGTTAGTATAGCATAAAGGTTTCCTCACAATATTTTTACTTCACTATCAAAGTACGTGGTAATTGACTACTCATATACACATAATATATTAATAAATAATTATATTATTAATCAATAATTACCCTCTACGCGCTTCTAACTCGCGCTACGTCGTAGCTGTTTCGTAGCAACCAGTGTAGAGGTGAATAAAGTAATTTAATAGTCCCCGAAAAGATGAGCGTTTGTCAAGTGCGCCAGCTGTAGCTTGCATCACGTCTCACTGTTATTAGTTTTAACATTGTATACATGCTTTAGTGCACTCTTTTAACTTAAAATTCAGTCTTAAATAATAACTTGGGTCAGGGATTTTGGGACAGAGTATTTTCAACAGTGGGTTTTATACATATATAAACTCACGCCTTTTTCCCAAAAAGGATAAGCAGAGGTGTTACCAGGGTGCCCAAATTTCGCCTTGTATGTTGCGTCCCACGATGCGATAGTGGGCAAGCCTATCGCCATATCGGGCACAAATTCCTGACTCTGTGCTGATAATAATGAATAGAAAAATCCAATATCACTTTGCCCGACCCTGGATTCTAACCCGAGACCTCAATATTGTAATACTACCGTAGTACAACTAGGCTACCGAGGCAGTGGATTTTATTAAACAAGATTAATGTGAATTATATATGAAATTGGAGCCTAATAATTCGTATAAAATTTTGTCTGAAAATACACTAACTGAAAAGTGTATAGCAGTTACTAGTATTTATGACATTAATCATTTATCTTTCTTTTAACCGACTTCAAAAAAAGATTCTCAATTCCAAAATTTCGTGCAATCGTTTTGATCAGCAGGTTTAAAAACCTTTTTTTTTGTCAAGATCTACCGCTTTTGACGAAAATAATTATTAGTCGAAAAATTACAATATAATTTACTATGTATCATTTAGTGACAGTTGTTTAGAAACCGGCTGGGAATACTGATAGGAGGCGGTTTCGATCCCTGCTCTGAATCATAATTATGTTTGAGTGGATCACTACGGCGGGCATTATACTCTTGGACGCCTGGACGGTGGTCGCTACCCATGCGGGTTCCAAAATTCTGCAGATTGGACCTCTGATTCTCTCACTCAAACGAAACTCAAAACATTGCTTCACAAAACGTCACAAAACTTTTGTTTCAAACTTTTGAAAAAAAAAATAACAATCGAGTTTTAGATTAACGCGAATATTCCATGTTAAAATAAAACAATTTTTTACGGATTTTATCGCGAATTTGGTTTAATTTTTACATTCCCGACATTTTGATTACTTTACAGTATTCACGCGAGTCCGCCCCTTGACAACGTAAAAAATAGTTCTATTGCTTTACGTATTTTTTCTGTGAAACAGAGGCACAACCTGGTTGTACCGACCCATGCTTAATAAAGTCCTAGATGCACCACGGCTTCCCCACTTTAAAACCCCAACTTCCAATAAAGCCATTTACAAACTACTCAGTACCCATAGTTCTCAATCTGGGAGCCTTTGTTGGCGAACTAGCGTAATAAGTAAACATAATTTCAAATGCACCCGCAGCGTCCCTATTCTGTAAACGCCAAACCACTTTCGCGCGGCCCGGCGACTTAACGCCAATCACGGCTTTGCGACACCCATACAGGCTGGCGGGTGGATTAATTGAATAAATTTGCATTCCATCCCGGTAACATTTCCATTTGTTTCGAATTAAACTGGGAGCCACATAGGTACGTGAATTTGCTGTACGATGCGTAATTAAACCGTCTGTTTATTAATTTGCGTTGTCGTGGGCGAGGTGGGCGCGTAATGAAAGTCGTAAGGCTTCGACTGTGGCTGATTGTGTGTGCAGTTGCAATTGGCTTGTGGTTGCAGTATTAACCAAATATTTTAATTATATTTACTTGTAAGCTGGATTAATTACCAGACGACGAATGTATTGTTTATGTTGTGACGTAAAACCCAGATAAGCTATATCTTAAAAAAACATGTTACTATTATCATTATGGACAATATCGTCATACATAATTTTAAGCTTAAAGTATTAATAAAATAATAATGGACGTTCACATTCCCTGTATACGCATGTATGTAGCATGTAGCAGTGACTCACAAATAGTCCTGATATTAGATCATCCAGTAAATACTTTTTTTTTTTAATTCAATTCTTACGTCAAGTTCCGCGGCCGCGTTTTTTATTACCTTATACTAATTTGCTTTTAAAAATACTCCGTGAATAAATCTAATTTATTCAATCCAACTTTATAGTATCATACAACAAACTATCGACATTTACTACGCTAACTCACTCGATAAGTTTAACGATAGTCGACATCTCTAGCACCTCACATTACGCGATTATCGAGTGTGACATGCACCGACCGGGCGGGCTTTGCGTGAAAACTGTTTAACAAGTGATTTGAGTTTCAGAATAGGAGCGTGATTATGAATATATTAGTTTTAGTTAATTTCCAACGTGCAGAACGTTGGTGTAATTTTGTTGGCTTCTGGGTGTGTTTTAAGGCACTTTGATTTATAAAATTGAATCGTATTCATTTTTAGATAAAGTACACTGCGAAATATATTATGGCTCACCTAAAAGTCTTTACAAAATCTGTTAGCAGTGAATAAATAAATTGAAAACTTATAAATTAATGACTCTTTATCTGATCTCACCTTACAATACCATCATACGATATAATGCTGTGTACACCTATAAAGGCTCGTCATATTGAACAAATATTATTCAATCTGACAGCCTCCGTAGCGCAGTTGATTAGACGCCGGTTGTGAAACGAGAGGCTGCGGGTTCGATCCCCGCACCGAGACAAATGTTTGTGAGGCCCACAAATATTTGTCTCGGATCTGGGTGTTTGTGAGACCGAAAAGTCTATCGTAGTTTCTGATTCCTGCGACACAAGACTTAATTGATCTTAATGTGGGGTCAGGACTATGTATGTGACTGTTGGGTGTATTTATTTATTTAATCTGACCGCCTCCGTGACGTAGTAGGTTAGACGCCGGCTGTAAAACGAGAGGTCACGGGTTCGATCCCCGCACCGAGAGAAATGTTTGTGCAGTCGACAAATAGTTATTTCGGGTCTGAGTGTTTGTGAGACCGAAAAGTCTCTCGTAGTTCTGATATCTGCGACACAATACTTAATTGATCTTAATGTGGGGTCAGGACTATGTATGTGACTGTTGGGTGTATTTATTGTTTAAAATAAATGTATGTGTAATTTTATCGGTGGCGCACCGATGGTGTATCGATTATATCAATTAATAAATGATAATTACATATTAAAAAGAATAAATAAGACATATTATGTCTATACTCACAAGAAGTCATTCTGGGGCTAATAATTTTAATATACAAATAGCAAACAAATGCATAAAAGATCCTAGCACAATAACAAACAGCACGTTAAATGAACTACAGTTAACACAAACTATACAGAACTAAACTAGAAGACAGAACTAATAAGAGGCAAGTCCATTGCAAAGGCGGCAAGCACAAAAGTATAATATAACAAAGCGAGAGAGTGCTCATTAAGAGTACAAGTAAATAAATGAGAGATAAATTACGACTGAGGGGCGACAAAATATTAAAAAGAGATTTACAGAGAGCCGACGCAACGGTGTCAGTTACACAGGAAATGTACTCGAAAGTGAAAAACGTGAGCCCAGACAAATTTTATAACGGTAAGAGCCTTGTGACTGTCTCTTTGAAATACTAGTATTATTTTTATTTCACCTTACGCTGTACTGCGTGGGGTATTTGTTTTGTATAATAGGTTTTATTTCTTTTATGTATGAATAAAAGCGCGTTGTGGCCTGTTGGTAACGGACCAGACGCGGCTGTCTACATGTTCACGGTGGTCGCGGGTTCAAATCCCGTGGCACACCTCTGACTTTTCGGAGTTATGTGTGTATTGATAGTCAATCACCACGCACTTTAACGGTGACGGAAAACATCGTGAGGAAACCTGCATATCGTAACGATTTTAAAGAATTTCTACGGTATGTAAGTCCGCCAACCCGCACTAGGCCAGCGTGGTGGACTATATGGCCTAACCACTCTCAATCGATTCACTAGATTGTAGAGTAGGCCCGTGCCCTGCAGTGGGACGTATATGGGCTGATATAGAGATGTATGAATTTAAAAAAATGCCGACCTAGCTAACGTTGAATAAGTTGATGTGGCAGTGGGCAGGGCATATAACGTGGCAAAATGATGACCGATGAAGCCTAAAAGTTCATTAGTGGAGGCAACGAACCGGCAATCGAAGCATCAGATATGAACCTGTCAAGTGGATGGAAGCCTCAATTAAGGTTGCAAGAAGTCGCTGAGTGTAAGCCGCTTCCAACAGGTATCTGTGAAAATCCTTAAAGGAGGCCATTGTTTAACAGTGGACTTCCTGTGGCAGGATGCAAAATAAAAGAAGAAAAGGCGGTGTTACTCAAAATAAAAATACATAGTGATTATTTGCAACTGCGATTAAATATTGTAAGGTTGAAAAAAACAAATGATAAGGCCATCGCCTTTTTCTTTCATAAAAAATGTGAGAAAGATAAAAAAGAGAAATATATTCAAATATCGAAGCGTATTTTTAAAGGAAATCGAGGGCTCGTAAAAATATCAATTCCTTATCTTTACGAGTGTTTCTGAATGGGCTATTTGTTTCTTATTATTAGGATCTTTTTTTATTATCTACCGTATATTTTATTGACTCCGATATTTTATTTGTCTGTAATCAATAGTGTATATCAAATAACGATACTGCCCGAAACCATTTTTGTGATATTTGCTTATTTTTACGGTCATTTCGATTCTCTTTTTCACTTGATATTATAGAGAATCCCTGTTTGAATGTATTCTATATTCATATTTTTGAACATGGCACAGTTAGTTATGAGTCGGCGGTGTCAACAGGTCTTGAATTCGATCGCCGTATTGAGACAAATGTTCATGTAATTATCTAAAATTTGTTTTCAGATCTGGGTGTTGTAAGACCGAAAAGTCTCATAGTTTCAGATACCTACACAAGACTCATACCATATCGTATTGTGGTTTTAGAACTAAGTATATGTCTGTTAGGATTATTTATTAATATAATAATGAGTCAATACAATCAAATTGTACATAGAACTTTACTGCAACTAATAAATATAGAAACACACAACTAAATATTTTAGGTTTAATTTAACATTATTAACGCAGTGGTCTATTGATTTGAATCCTATTTTGTGTTTAATGAACGCATATAACCAGTTAGCTATAAACTGTGGCTTTCAATGCAATTCATAGCATTAAAATAGACCTAAAATTAAGCATTATAACTTCAGTTAATGCTACCTATATTTCGAAACGTATCCGAGTTGATCCATTTAAATTAATATTCTAATTTGTTTTGTTGTCAAATTTTAAATCTGAATAGAAGCCTGGATATAACGGTATTGATTTACTGCAGGACATAGATCTTTTGAAGATTTACGTCATTATTTGTTAATTGGAAAAAAATGCAAATACTACTGGACATAATGAGACTTAAATCATATGTCTCTGGATAGCGAGCACAGTCGAATGCCAATTATTGCTTTGTAATTCATAGTGTTGTTTGGTTTTGCTATTGTCGATGAGCAGTCGTATCGCTTACTATCATTCGAATGGCATACTTGTCTCGCCATTCATTAAAATAAAAAAAATACTCATGAATATCAAATTAATATAATATGACTATGTTAAGTGTGTACGCGTTAATTATAATGGTGTGTCATATTAGTTCTTAAGCGACTCTAAAGCGAGCAAATCTGAAAAAAAAATCCTTTGAAATTATTTATTATGTCACTGTTATATAAATATAACAAAAATATCACCCTAGTCTACATTTCTCACATAGTAACATCATTATTTAACATCTAAATAAATTATCTCAAAAAAGCTTCCCTTACGAACTGAAAGCTATTAAAAGCTCGTTACCTTCCCGTTGATCCCCTAGTTTCCCCTCTATTAGTCCAGATTTCATTTAGTGGTGTATCCCCTAAATCGCTTAAGGTAAAATGGACGGATTTTTCCCCAAGGCTGAGCATTAAAGGTGCGTTTGGTATACTAATTGAAAAGAGGGGAATATTATTGATCGGTTTGAGACCGGACGGATATTGTATCCAATTTGTTGAGTCTTTTTGATTAAGTGTTTCAAACGATGTAATTTGGTATGAGATGTTTTCTTATGTTTAAGTAACACTTATTGATAGACAGTTTTAAAATCTATTTTAGTTATATGTTTTGTCCTTCTTGAACGACTTTTGTATTCAGTGAGAGCGAAGAAAACAAACCGTTAGATTATAAAAATAAATGACAAGCAAATAGTGTTGAATTACATTAGTAATTTATTTCCATATTTGGATAACTGATATAAATAACTATGTATTTCAAGCCTATTGTATATGCACAAATTTGAAAAGTTAATTTATTAGTTCTCTTATAATGCATTCAACTGTTCATTTGATTATAACAGTATTTCGACGAATAAACCTAATTTCCCGTCTAAAATATGGAAATAAAGCTCTAATCATGCAAATTAACAAAACATTGCGTAATTAATATGTGCATAACATACGCACTGTTTACTCACGGATTAATTGGATTGCCACAAATAAAATGGCGTGCTGATTTGTAGAAAGTCACAAATGAAAGACTGACAGCGTCCGTGGAGCAGTTGGTTAGAAGCTGGCTGCGAAACTAGAGGTCGCGGGTTCGATACCCGCAACGAGATAAATGTTTGTATCTTTCACATGTATTTATTTCGGGTCTTGGTGTTTGTGAGACCGAAATGTCTCTCGTAGTTTCTGAAACGATATAAGACTCGATCTTAGTGTGGGGTCCGCATTATGTATGTTGAGTTTATTTATTATTTATCTATTTGTATTTAAAAGTACATTGAAAAAAATGTAAAGTGTATATATTATCATGTTTATTATACTGTATCTGTTTACCGTGACCCTTTACTCGACTTTTTTCCTTATCGTAATTATTTTTATACTCAGAACGCCATTCCGTTAATGAAAGTAGCTTTTAGCATAACATTAGTTTCAATTGCCTTTGGATTCCAGAGACCATTGTGTCTAATTACCTAGAAAAAAGGGAAAGAGCAACAAGTATCAACGTAGTAGAATGTATCTCTTGCCTCATTGGTCTTATAATTTTGGTAAAAACTATCGGCAGTGTGTTTGGCGATAGACCAATCTTGAAATTATTAATTATTACCTATAAAATAAAAATATACATCTCTAAATATCTATTTAACCGAACCCAACCATATTGGAATTGAAAAAATATCAGAACTCATCCACTATTTAATCACGTGCGATTTTTTCAGCCAGTGTATACCCAATATCCTTTTGGAAAAAAAATAGTACAAAAAATTTAATTAAAATTGAACATATTCCATTTTTAAATATTTTTCAACACACAATTCCAAACAAAACACGCTTAAAGTGGGACCAATCAGTTGACCTCCAAAATGTCATTTCCACATATAAAATCCTAACACGGGTGCGCTTGTCTGGCCGTCATAAGCCGATTACTGCCCACCCATTCAGACTTCCAATTTGCCTGGCAAATCTCTTCACACCTCAACACAATGAGGTCTTTGTGTGTGTGAAATTAAACTACGCACCCGTGGGCTTTTCGGGCTTTTCGGCCTTTTCAGGTGTGAAAGTGGTCAAGGATTAAATAGCGAGTGGGGTAGAGTGATAATACTTATGTCGATATTTTTTGTTTGAGTAAATTGGTTTCACTAAGCCCCATGAAAAAAATATCTCATATTTTATTTTAGGAACTATAAATAGGGAAGGGGCATAAGAAATCCCTTATGTAACGCTGTGTATCAATTTCCCGAATGATACACAGTCTAAAATAATTGCAGTCATATACGACTTCATTAGATATTATTCGTTTTTTTTTTCAAAATACATTTATTTATGTTTAACCTAAATAAAATTAGGTTACTAATTTTGATATCAACGTGAACTACCTACAGTATTTTTGAATCCCTTATATGTATCTATGTTAATATGGAATGATAATCTCCAGCCATCCACATTCTATCTAGGGAACCTTTATATCTTTTTCTAATCTGAAATTGCGAGTCAAAAA
The DNA here is from genome assembly GCA_949752805.1 of Deilephila elpenor. Taxonomy (NCBI): domain Eukaryota; kingdom Metazoa; phylum Arthropoda; class Insecta; order Lepidoptera; family Sphingidae; genus Deilephila; species Deilephila elpenor. Next base: position 3,628,940 of record OX457096.1, on the reverse strand, counting down.
AAACTTTTGCTTGAAAATAAATCAGTAATTTCCGGCCGTCACTAACACGAATATTCTATGACATTTTTATAATTTATCTTTTAATTATTAAAAACATCCTCAAAGCATTAATTACTTGTCATTTACTCGGACTCCTGAAACAGTCGGTCGTTCACCTATCGACACAGATACATATAAATACTTAATTAGCTGAAGCAACGGCCACTCATTAAGTGGCATTAAGCGAGTCTTCAGTAATTTAAACTTATCGCTGTGGACACGCGATTTCCACGGTAAACTGTTTGCATAATACGGAATCTTGGACAGCCGGTATCATTAATGCAGACTGTCCAACCGTTTCAAACGTCAATGTGACAGCCGTAGGAATTTTTTATTTGAATTGTCTAGAAATAGGTTGTTAGTCGTGGAATTAGGAGTCATTGTTCTTTGAACATATTTCTTTGTACGAGATCCCAGAATAGACAGGGCCATTTTTGTACCCGCCACGCAAAAGAAGGGCGTTATATTATTTAATTTTAAAGGTAAGTCATTTAATATGAGTTCAAGGTTTAGAAGAAAATGCGTGTTTGCGTTTGCAAAATTTTGTTCTTCCATCTGAAGTTTAGTGGACTATGGATTAATAATTAATTTGTATGTTTAAAGGTTGTATTTAAAAGTTTCGTTAATGCACATAACTTACGCAACATGCTAAATATACGCCAGATACAAAAATAATTCCTACTGAAAATGTGTCACAATTAAAAATAAGTTCGTAATATTTCATAACTATTAGTAATTATATGTCTAAGGCTTATAAAATATTCCCCCATTTAATATTCAACGAACAAAAATAATTACTCCTCTCACCTATTATGAACTACCAACCGAAATTCCCCTAAATAAATATTAACAGACACTTTCATATTAAAACATAATTCAATAAAATCATCAACGGAAACTGCGAAGTTTTGCGCGAATTCGAAATAATAGAAAATATAACTTTACTACTTTCGATTCACGATCGAATCGCAACTTTAAACGTTGCATTATAAGATTCATTTTGTATTGTTCAACAGTGAGTTATTGTGTGTAATTAAAGCCAGAAATACATGTTATGAGATCTCTAATTAACTGCCACGCATTTGCCTCAGTTAAATTAGTACCAACTAACTAAATGTAATTAGCATGAGTTTCAATAATTCCAATTTTGAATTCCGCAGCAATAATGTTTACCACTCTCAATCGATTCTCTCGATTGTAGAGTAAGCCCGTGCCCAGCAGTGGGACGTATATGGGCTGATATAGATAGATAGATAGAATGTTTACTGATTTGGTTCTTGTTGTTAATACAACTATCTACTGTGGGACTGAAAGTTTTGAGCCAACGGGGAAAGTCAGTCGTTATTCTTAAGTCAATCAACGTTGTGGTGTTCAATTGTGAACAGACAATAACATTATTTCATTTACGCCTTAGACTGCCCTTTCTTTCTCCTATTTATAAATCCATTCCTTGGTTGCCTGTAAGAAATTACTGAGGTCGCTGGATGCAGGCTGCCTCCAACAGGTCACTGTGGAAATCATTGGGAGAGGCCTATGTTCAGCAGTGGACTTCCTTAGGGATTTAGGTATCATGTGTGATGACGCTTCTTTGTCTGCAAATTCGTGATATTTTTCTCAGCCGGCGTCTAACCAACTACGTCACGGAGGCTGTATGCACGTCTGTGTTTCCTAATGACTCAAAGCTTCACTTTCACAAAAACGGGAAAGAAACTTACACTAGCTAATGAAATAAAACCAGAGCAATTGAATCAAGGCGTCTAAATCGAATCTAGCAGCGCATGTTCAGGCGAGTGCATGCAAGTATACGAGTAGTAAATGAAGGGCGGTACGCATCGGCAGCAGCGTCGAGTGTCGATTCCGATCGAATATTACCGGCAAGCTCTCTGCTGCAGCTTGAGTGGCGCACGTTATACCAGCCCTTGAGAGCTTCTTCGTGTTATTGAGATGTTTTTGATACGAGATTTAGGTGTATTTCTAATTGTCATTTCTTAAATAAATAGATGTATTGCTACTTTTTATTATTATTGTTATGTATTGGCTTATCGTTTTTTATAGTGTTGTTCCGGTCTTTAACATCCATATGTACTGCATTAAAAAGAAATCGGATTCTGGCGGTAATGAAATATATTAAAAAATAATTAATTTTAATATTGGGAGATTTCGATGCCGCTAATAAACTGTTTCTGCCATTTACGAAACAATCTAAGTAGTGTTTATTAAAAAACCGAGAACCCAGATTATTCTATTAAATCCTACATCTAATATCCTTATAAACATCGTATATGATCTCATAAAAAATAATCCATCTCGGAAAGAGGTAACAGACATAGTTTAAACCCATTCAATAAATCACTGGAAAGTTTTCATAAAACCGAATTAACATTCAGTGTTCGCGGCATTACAATGCATGCAATAAAATTGAAATATACACGAATAAATCATTTCGTAAATTTATTCTGCTTCATATTGCTATCTCTGTTTCGTATTTTAGATTCGCCACTGGACTATTAACTAAAAATACACGGGCGATTTGAACGTGAGCATTGTTGAAAGAACTTGAGTTTAATTCCAGCTCATTTAGATTTACTTCATAAGTCCCTATTAGGTTACACTGAGCACAGAATTCTTCCATCGTTGAAATACTTTACGTCTCAGTACAGTGTTGAACAAACCAGACAGGCTATTCTACTGTTCTCCGAGTGAATTCACAAGAAAAACGATGACTATCATTTGGATAAAATTAAAAACAAATTGTAATATGCTACACTACTGCATTAGGGTACCCTGTAAAAGTATATTTATTTATTTATTTATTTATTTATATGACGGCGCCACCGTGTTTTGAGAGTGTAAAAGAAACGTCAAAAGTGATATTAGCACTGGACGGTAACATTTAGAATAGTGCAGTTTTGACGTTTCTTCACTCTAACGCAACTTCAGGCTCTTTTGTGCGCAGAGTAAAACGGACCATAATCCTTTTACATCTCGCGTAAGCAAGACGTGCCTGGTGGAGCGTCGTTACTTTATTATAATATTGAAAGTGCTGATTATTGTATTGTTAATATTTTGTTAAAACTATTATTCTTTCAAATACGTGGTTTTAATTCTCCTCGCCCGCCTACCCACGATCGCTCGGCAGCCACAAATGGATGCAGGAAACATTGATAATGGCCATGTGCCGTTATATATATTCTTTATTGTACACCACGGAAAAAAGACAGAGATAATAACAAAACTAAACAATAAGTACAATCGGCGGCCTTATTGCACAAGGCAATCTCTTCCAGGCAACCATAGGATGGACATAGAAGAAAGGAGAGAGAAAGGTATATGTACGTATGGAAATAAAAATAAAAATAATAATTAGTAAAGCTATTCTCAATGATTCTGAAAGTTAGCACTTTTCATCTGAGAATCCAATTAAAAGGGATAAGGACAAAGTCCACTAACGTGGTCTAATAAAAGTTGGCAGATTTCACAAAAAATATAGTTGAAGAAAACCTTGAATCAGAATCCTCTAATTCCACTTTACCCCAGCTGACGGAGCACATAACAAGCTGTAATGTGTTATCCGTTAATTTCTAACTAATGGTTCATTAGAACAGTAATTCACGCGGACCAGTGCTGAACCGTGTCTAGCACTTAATTTATTAGGCGGATGTGTACCGTTTGTCTGTACGTAATTAATTTGACTCTTTGAAATACCTTTCCGATTGTTTGTAATTTATTCTGAAAGAAGAATTGAAAATTATGAAGCTTTAAATATTTGTAAAGAATTTTTTATTGAAAAGATGGCATGTTCTACTATACATATTGTAAAAGTTTGTTTTTAATATAGTATAAAAGAATCATAAAATTGCGTCATCTGTCGAACCACAAGATGTATCAAGATTATTTAGTTCATCAATATTTTATAAGACTTATTTTTATAGGATCTTCCCATAACCTTGGACCAAAATAGAAGGAATAAGACTGAAGTTTTAATTGACTAAGTCGTAGAAAACTTGTGCTTACCAACTTGTCCATGGCAAGATTTTTATTTAAAAAGATTATATGAATACAATTGCGCCGTAGGAGTAAGAATACAGCTTCCATCTTGGCATACAGCGTTATTTCTATCTTGAGAACAGTTAAAGGAATTAAATTACTCAAACAACAACCCGAGGACTCGTTCGCGTTGGATATTCTCATTTTGTAGATTTATTTACATTAGAGAATATTTCGCGGTTACCTTTGTAGTTCAGTATTGTAGGCAGTATATTTGTTATGCCTTCATTCGATTCTTTGGGGAAGGCTTTTCATTCTATCGCCGCTAAAATAATGACAACTTATGATTAAGAAGTTGAGTAACAAAATTTTTAGCGAGTTGCGTATAACTGATTCGATTGCAAGATTTTTCATTTATTGTTTTTATTTTTAAACGTTGTATAGTATGGGGTAACATCGTTAAAGTAGTGCGTAGGGGTAAGAAAGTTAACTCCTTTATTATGTATAAAGGAGTTTACGTTCTTACCCCCCATCCTTATTACTGTGTTGCCCTAATAAATAAGCACCCTACCTTCATTTCATCACAATATTTTTTTGAAAAATATATGTCACAGTACGTTTATAGACAAAGTATAAATATTTTTTTAGCCTAGAGGTAAAAAATATAAAAAACTTTGCAAGTTTCGCGGAGTAAATCTTATCATACAAATAAATTTTAAGTAGTAGCTAATAATATATTTAATGTATTTAGTTCTCTATCACATAATGCGAATTACCAAAAAATAATTAACTCGACCGCCTAATGTACACAATGTAAGTAATTAAAAAAGGCTGTTATTACTGTACTGCAGAGCAAGTTCGGTACACGCTTCGGGCGCCCGGCGCTGAATATTCATGCTGTTGTCAGACATAACAACGCGCTGTCTGACTGCGATTGACTTGTAACGTATAACTATAGCGCTTGGAAAGGTGAGGGAGGGAGTGTAGACACAAAAGTGAGAACATTTCACAGTTCAAAAAACTGAGTTGTAATTTTCGATCCTAAATTGTTATAAAAAGGTTTAAACACAAACATCTTATTTAAATTAGCAATAAAAAGTTACATGTTTTGGGTTTCTTCGAATATTTTAGTTGCATTTTTGTTAGTTTACATACTTAAGAAAGAGTGGCCCGCCGCGCGTATTGGCTATTGCCATCAGTCACCAAAATATAGGGACTACGGTGACACTGGTATGACAGTGGCTGCAGACTGTGCGCTAACTATGAATATGCATTACTACATCGAACCAGACTCAAACTTCATCTTATAATCTCAATATCAAAAACTTGTTTCAATTCAAATAAAACGGAAATTTAAGTACATCTACCTAATGGTTTTTTAGATTTACGCGAATGTTACACATTGAAATAAAACTATTTTATACGAAAGAATGTAAAAATTAAACCAAATCGCGATAAAATCCGTATAAAATAGTTTTATTTCAATACATCTACCTACTTTATTTGTAAATACACCCTAATTTTGCCTTCAATACGAAATCATACTTACTACAGAAAAAAACACTATTCAAACCATTAAACAGCGCTGAAAACAAGCTAATTTAAATCAAAATATTTGCCGACACTTGGCCGCAATTCAAATCTCGCACAAAGCGTTGCATAAAACTGCAATACAGTAGTGAAACGCAAGCAAAGCCGGAAATACTCGGCGCACTTTACGATTATTGCTATCCGGCGCTCTTAGTGATGCCAGTGGAAACTGAATGTTTGTTTTATTGTTTATTATTCTTACAAATGGGGAACACGAGCAGTTAAGGAAATGTTAATATTAAAATTCAGGAAACTTTTAGACGTTGCTTTATTGGGGGTGAAATTGGACGGGTTGCGGGTTGAGAGTGAGATTTTTTCCAAGAAAGATTTTGAGAGTGTGAATTTATGATGTCTTTTGATGCTATAGTTCATCAGATACACAATTATACTAACTAGAAATTACTAAATAACTTTATTAATTGAATCATCGTTTGCTCTATAATGAACTATATTGGACTAAAGCTCAATACCTCTCGTAAGATGGTGCAGGATTAGTTCCGTGTCCTGCAATGCGCCTTATTTGGGTTCGCAATATAAATTCAGCAATTACATAATACGAGCATAATATGTAGATAAATAGTTCTAAGTTATTTCTCAATAACTAAAATTAGTCAATATTTGAATAGACATACAAAAATTTACTAAGATTGTTAACACCAAATTTACTAAGATTCTTAAAAGCCAAAGCACGTTTCGACATAATAAAATCAAGGAGTAGTATAAGCAAATCCTATATGGGTTACGTGTCAATTAAAGCGAAGAAACTGCGAATAGAATATCATACACGATGTTACTATTCCATTGCGTAATTTTATTCTATTTGGTTATTCATTGGACATCATGAATACGTGAAGGAGTACGGCGGCATAAAATGTAACGTTAGGCAACTTAGTTCTATGTATGTAAATATATGAATGACAATGTTAGTGGTTCTGGAATGTAGAGTACCTAGAGCAAAAATTTTCATACATTTGAAAACCAAACAAATTACGCAGTATCGGTCTTAAATCCCGCACCACGTATACAGGGTATATCAAGACTACAACCGGAAACAAAACCAGGTGGTATTATTCGTGACTTTAGACACAATGTAAGTAAAATTTTCGCAAAAAAAATCGACAATGTTTTTTTGTATTCTTTTACTTATCGTCGTATTTGGGTGATAAATACATAGTTTTCCTAAAATAATTATGTTGATCTCTTTATTTTTAAACACTCAATGGGACGTAAGGGTTTAAATTATTATTTTCGCAAAAACTAGGTATTTACCACCCAAACATGATGATTTTTAAAAAAATCTAAAAAAATATATGTCGCTCTTTTGGTGAAAAATGTAATTTGCATCGTGCCTGTAACCACTAAAACTACCACCAGGCTTCGTTTTCAGTCGCAGTCTTGATATACCCGGTATATGTATGTATACACTGCTTGATTTAAAGATCGATGAACTAAAATCACATATTTTTATCATCGGGTAATTTACTCCAATGACGACGGTGCACGTCAGATAGAGGCAGATATGAGAGTCAATGGCCTTACTATGGAGGACGCCGAAGACCGGGAGAAATGGAGGAGACTCAGCCGAGAGGCAGACCCTAGCACCGGCCCGGATAACGCCGAGTAGAAGGAAGAAAGGAAGACGCCGATCAAGTAAAGACTAGTGCTAAAATTATTAATTAAATACATCTATCAGTGGTTCTATTTGAATAAAACGCAATACAGCAACAACAAAAAGATACTACAAGGATATATCCACTAAAAGACAATTTGCAACCGCTTTAGAGCTCAACCGATAGTAATATGTTAAAGTCACCGCACTATACCCCGTAGATTGGATTCCCACGCCAGTATACCTCTCAGAGTAATCACAAGCAAAGTGTGCCCTACAAACAAGTCAATCTTAAACCGGGTTTGCATAGATTAGCGGAGCACTCGCTTTCAGAACACATTTTGGATGTGCCACAAGGTATATTGGCGAGCGAGTGGATCAAACGAATCCCAATGTTTACCTCGATGCTGCTCTAGTTTTGAGCTTCTGACTGGTGAAAAATCACAGAGGAAGTGGCAATATAGACGAGGCAATTTTAGTACGAGCCGTTCTTTACCTTTTTACATACATACATACATAAACTCACGCCTTTATCCCCGAAGGGGTAGGCAGAGGCGCCACCAGGACACCCACATTTCGCCTTGTATGTTCCGTCCCATGATGTGATAGGGGGCGAGCCTATCGCCATATCGGGCACAAATTCCTGACTCCGGGCTGATAATGAATAGAAAAATCCAATACCACTTTGCCCGACCCGGGACTCGAACCCGAGACCTCAGCTTAGTAGCCGTACCGTAATACAACTACGCCACCGAGGCAGTCTTGGTTTGGTACCTTTTTGGTTAAGTGTAAAACAAATGGATACAAAACTTGTTGGTGCCAACGTGCTTTTTCGAGAAACTTTGATTCCATAAAGCTTTAAATGAGTTTTTGTTGCTAAAGAAATTGATTGGAGTAAAATAGAACATGTTTCAATTTCCACCAAGAAGAACGTTGTAAATAATGGCATGGGCACTTCGAGGAATTTGAAGATGAACCCCGTCTAAATGGTACAATTGGTAAACAAAAATAAACTTGCAAGACTAAAAGCAATGTAGTTTCACTAACTATTAACGAATGTCATGTTCTTGTCTTCATGAAATCTTAATGAAATAGCAACAAAACTAGACACAGCAAGTACCATATCCTAAGCCCAAGAATACTACTTATTGGTCTTAACAAAATAGAAACAAAAATAGACAAATCAAATGCTGTATCATATTACAGCGACTTGGTATACTCAATGCAAGATTCCACATCAGAGTAAGTAAGGCACTTCCAGAGATTTCATTTAGTAACAAAACGCAGACCAAAAAAACCTCGAAGAACCAACCGCCACCTCTTTCGTCTCACGCCTGCTAGCACACATCCTAGTACCGAGTCATTATGCGACGAGCGGCAATCTGCATAATACGCAGACACCGCTATAAAAATGGTAATGCAACTCCACACAGACTTTGGTTTTCAGTTCGGGGTAATAGGTCGCACGTATCGCTTTAGGCTAATTTACATGGATAACGATTCAGTAAAAGCTAAAGCGCATCAATGCTTTGTGGCCGCTTCATTGTTTAATATGGGTTCAACAGTATTTATGATGTTGATTTTAAATAATATTTTTACTTCGGATTAGCACACGAATAAGCGAATCTAATGGAATGGTTCTGAATGCCAACAGCAACCAGAACATTGTTAGTTTATTGCCAGGCTGGCTCTCTATTATTCTGAGTAAATAAAAAGAATTGGGCTGTTCCTTGACAGCGGTATCCAATGTGATAGCGGTGCATCGTCATCATCATCCACCCGTACTAGGCCAGCATGGTGGACTATACGGCCTAACGCCTCTAATTCTTACTCTCGAATGTAAAGGACACCTGTGTCCTGCAGTGGGACGTACATATATGGGCTGTTTTAGATACGCATATGTCCACGATGACCACGCCTACTGATAAATACTGTCTATTACTGTAGGGAATTATTTAAAATTGTGGTTCATAACACATTTGTTTGAATGAGATTCCAAGATTCCCTTGCTAAGTCACCCATCTCATAAACAATTCAGATACTATAATCCTCATCCTCAATCCTGATGCATCTATCAATATCCCACCGAACAACAATAACAACAAAACCATTATAACAATCCAATCTGCGACCAAGCCAGAATTATGTTCCGCACACGCCATCAGCTCGAATGGAGTTTCCTAACAGTCTATAGTAACCGCTAATAAAGGCGTTGGGGCATTCATAAATCCTCGCAGGGCAATAAATAATGGAAAATTGCCCACCCGTGTCACTCTGTATCAAATTGCTGTTGTGTGTCAACATGGGTTGGGCTATCGTGTAGTGTAGCCAATGAAGGCTCAGTGGATACAATGATTTGGAATTTTGTTATATTTTTTTAGTTGTAAACGACCCAATTGTGTGCAACATTTTGTTTCTTGTGATTAATAAGCTATGTTTTAAAGCAAATTGTAATGTTAATATGACTTGATTTTATTTGATCACATTTAATAATAATAATAAATACACCCAACAGTCTCGTACATAGTCCTGTCCCCACATTAAGATCAATTAAGTTTTGTGTCGTGGGAGACTACTATCGGAAGCTACAAGAGACTTTTCCGTCTCATAAACACCCAAACCGGAGATAAATACTTGTGGGCCTCACAAACATTGTCTCCGTGCGGGGATCGAACCCGCGACCTCGCGTTTTACAGCCGGCGGCTTACCAACTGCGCGACGGAGGCTGTCAATTCATTTCTTTATGAAGTAATGAAATCTATATTTTTTGGTAACCAATGACTTCTTTCTTGGGACCAATACGTACGGATAAAACAAATTATTATGTAAGAAGTTGATACACTAGATATTATATTACAATATGATGATTTTATACATCAGGAATAAAAAATAAACGTCTTAAATACAGCGAATATCGTGTCAGTAGGTCATATAACAAAAATCATTGATTATAATTATTATCCGTGGGTAGTCACTGTGTTTTTTTTTTCTTAAAATGTTATTTTCGATGTATTGTATTGTTTTTTATTTCGATGTATGTAACACCTCATTTAATATTTTGATATTTTGACGGACTACTTAAAACCATGATGTTAACAGTTTTTAAGAAACATTAAAACCATAGTAGAGTTGAAATCCCTCAAACCAGGAGCAATAATCAACAAGATCCAGGTACAAATTATAATTGCAACAATTTTAATTAAACCATTTCGTTATCCAAATAACATTGCGCTTGCTCTTTTGTCGCTGTAATTGGCAATTAATGATATAAATCGGTATAATCTGTTAAGACATTCGCTAATAAAAGGGAATGTGAGTTTAACCGTCGTAATTAATTTAAAATAATTGCTTCATATTTAAGATTTGTTTGCAGGTTTTCTTCGTGACCTTTTCTGTTTAAACAGGGTTTATCCAGATTGCGACCGAAACCTAAGCCACGTAGTATTAGTGACTATAGGCACAATGCAATTAAAAAATAAGCAAAAAAACACGACAATTGCTTTTTTGGAATTATTTACTTATCGTCGTGTTTGGGTAGTAAATTCATAGTTTTCCTTTAATATTAATGTTCACTTTTTTTGTAAAAGCAATGGTACGTAATGGCTTAAATTATTATTTTAGCAAGTATGTATTTCCCACCCAATTACGAAAATATTTAAAAAAATATTCCATATACGAATATTTGTATTACTCTCAGCGTTTTGATAGGCTTCCCCGTACGAACACAATATCTTTGTCTGCACTTTCACCTGACTGCAATGTATTTTTTTATTTTTTCATTTAAATTATTATAGCCTATAATATGTTGCATAAATAATATACCGCTTTTTTATTTATATACATGCAAAATCCGAGCATTGATATCTGCGTAAATGAGGCCACAAAGCTAATATTAGTACTTTCTAAAACTGTTGTGTGCTTATGTTACGTTGTTTCGACACATATTTACAAGTTTCCGTGGTGTAGCGGTTATCACATCTGCCTAACACGCAGAAGGCCCCCGGTTCGATCCCGGGCGGAAACATATCTTTTTTTAAATGTTGTTCTTATCTGAAGTCGCTGCTCAAGGTCACATTGGAACAATTTTATCAGTTGTGAAATAATCTGCGGTGTATACTTCTTTTAAGCAACTACAAGTATAATATGACTCGGAGAATCTTTGATAACAGATTTGAATAGTAATAATGTTTTCAAAACTAAATGAGATCGTCTAGATATAATATTTATGTATATTACTGAATAAAATTTATTTACGATTAGATAACCTTTCATGTATTCCAGGTTTTTAAAAATCCTCCAACCGTGTCCAATTTTTTTTTTTTTACTTTCAGTCGTTCAATTCGCTCAAGTTTAGTTTTTGTAAGTACTGTTATATTTTAACACATCTATATTTTGTATTAAAATTATTGAATATTATCAAACGCTTTTTATTTCTGAGGCCCAGGCAAAGGCAATGTAAAGTGAATTGCTATTTATGTTGACAAGGCGTTTATATCTTTGTTTCGGTCTGATTATAACTTCACATTTTAATTTTAATTCGCTATAAAATTAATTGCCTAATAATAATGTTTTAACAAGACCGTAATTAATTAAATAATATTCAATTTAATGAGTCATCACACAATAATAAATCTAGATGGTTATAGTAAGTTTTTACTGTCATATCAAAAATTCCATGGTTGACAGTGAAGCAAAACATCCAAGGGCTGCGTCTACATCATTATCTTGTTCCACCCTCATTTAATTCTTTACTAAGCTACGCAAAAACCGATCTTCGCTTCTCAGTAATAAGGTCTACCAGGCCTAGCAAATGATGTTAGCGGATAATTTGTGTCCTCAGTGAGGTTAGTTGTTTTTATAGTGAACACTGAACAAGTATACGTGTCAGGGAAATACTGTGTACAGGGTGCGGCGGAAAACACAAGGCCTCTATACAGGATGTATGGTAAACTAGACGGCTAAATGGGGACGGCTCGTTAACCGTAACAATGTTGTGAAAATTTTAATTACATTTTGTAAAAACTTATAATATTTTTACAAAAAATATCCTTGAGCCGGTCCTACTTTGCGTTCCTTCGAAGGCTTTTTAGCGACGCTGCTACATAGAGATTTATAGAAATAGAGTTTTTAGAAATAATTTCAAGCGGCACAATAGTTTGTTGTTACATTTAACATATTTTTTAATGTCATTATTGTGACATGACATATTTTACATGTAGCATCCTGATTATAATATAATTTTACTATGCCGGTACGAGAAGAAAGATTTATTAGGTGCTCAGAATTTTTAAGTCGCTACTAGAGCCTTTTAAATGTTATTTTAAGCCCTACACGTAAATCAACGTGTTTTTGATTACCTGACTAAAGCAACAACGAATCCTCAGGCTTATTAGGCGTTCAAAGGTAGCCTAGTATTCTGCTTATTATGAGTTTTTTGTAGTATGCAATAAAGGTATAATCATTGAATAAAGATATAATTGATACAGCTTTGGAAACGTGGCGTAGGTCGCCCTCAAGCTATGTTAAATGACGATCTCAGACCGGTTCGGAGGGATGAGCGAAGTCGAGGATCAAATTCGATGACGTGCAATTGAACGGGAATATGTACCTATAAATATTATCCCGCAATGGACTGCTAAAGGCTAGTAGTGATCATATTGAAGACAAGCGGCCTTATTCATAGAAACATTTAAAACCTATTTAAGTCATCGAATGTTTTGTCCCTTTCGAACAACATTAGAATTCAGCTTGACCGAAGAAAACAAAACATTCGATAACTAAAATAGGTTTTAATCAGTTTATGGATAATGCCGAAGATTTTTATTGCTAATTACCAATGCCTATCAATAAGTCATAGCATTCATATTAAACGGGATCAATCTACTCAGAACCAATAAAAATCAATTGCAATAATATTCATTTGCAATTCCATACAATACTTTTATTGAACTGTGTTCATATTTTTATAAAATTTAAGCGCACTGCATCGATGCAGCGAAAACTGGTTTGTTTTAAAATTTTAATACCGTTAAAGCGAAGAATCAATATTGAAATGAAGTCGGAAGCAGAATAGGAAAAACTCACAAAATCGTTCATTCGACAAGTCGCTTATTCTCAGTGATGCAGATTTTATGTCTACCGTTTCTTGTTTCTTCATTTCATATACACAAATTTAATTCTATGCAACAACTCAAAATGCAAAATCGATCAGTTCACATTCTTTAAATTATGATAAGAAGCCCAATTACGTCATCCTTCCGTTTCTTTAATACTAAAAAAATTACCCTCATAATTTTCAAACGACCCAAAAGAAGATCAAAATTGTGACAATCCTCCTGAGTGTAGGCAAGGGGCCGTCCAAAACCAGCGTCTGGCAACTAGATTATCTCTCGTCGGTATAGATAATTACCTACCACCCATTCCAAAAAAGGATTTATAGAAACTCATCCCGGAACGTAATATATGCAAGGGTCATTATGGCGAGTTTATGAAAAATGAAAAAATGAAAAAATCTTTATTTGAAAATATTAATTGTACATAAAGAATATTGCAAGGGTCCTCAAATTAGGCGTTGCCTGTGTCTTATGCCACAACATATATTTATTATGATAATTTTCTGGTCGCAACTAAATATTATTAGGATTTTTTTTGGCACTAAACTAATTCTCAAGAAATGTTTAATCAATTTTAGAAACAAATAAATAATGACAGTATTTTTTTATATAAAAAAGTATGGATAAAATGTCTCCTGATCCACAATAACCGCTCTTATTTCAAACAATCGAGTTAACTACTATCGTACACAAGCTGCAACTATAAAAACGTATCGTTTTAAAAGAAAATTCTGTGTACATTTTTCATGCGTGCTCGTGATTTCTCTTTGTATTCCTGAGTTTAAAGGTAGACGACTCTCGTGCTTAATTTAATTAAAATATTATATTATGGCTTAACTGTCTTTTGTCTATTGATAATCTTTCCAGTGTTTAATATTATGTAGGTATTTATCAGGCTGACGTCATTACGTTGACCGCCTAAATATAACTATTTTCCGACTAAAGATATTTGCTATTCTCTTAACATCAGGCGCATTGTAGTATAAAATAAGTAGTCAAAAAAATTTAGTGGCAATGAGGACCTTATTTACACATATTTACCGCCTCGTCGTACTTTACTTACAGTACAGTATTGAAACTTGTATCTGCTCCGGGATTCGAACCTGAGACCATAATTTCGGCAGATCGCATCCATTTCATAGCTAACATACCACGTACGAGTATTAACTAATTAACATAACTTATTATGAAATAATACGTAAGTTTTGGGTTTTGTTACAACTTGTAATGGAGGCTCATGATTAAGACTTTCTTAAACAAAGCATTTATAATTTGTACCTATTTTAGCAAAATTAGTAAATAATTTTATAAAGTAAATTATTTACATTGATTGTCTGCGAAAGTAACGTAATATAATCTTTTAGTAAGCTCAAAACAGACACCTTTAGGCCTTAGGGCTAAATAATATCATTAATTAATAATACTCCTTAGTTGTTGTTTTATACGAAATTTACTTCTATTTACTTACTTTCAAAGATAGTTTTAATAGGTAATAAAATCTTACTTTAAATAGGAGTATTTGCAGCTTCAAATCTGTGGTGCAAAGGTAAAGGAAAACATTGCGAAGATACTCAAAATAAAATCTTATACCAATAATTTTTATGGTATGTGAAGCCTATCAGCCTCAACCCGCACCAGGCCAGAACGACCGACTTAGATCTATCTCCTCTCAACCACCGAGCCATGAGGCCGACCATCATTCTAAACAATGATATCTTTCATTGTTTTTCAAAATGACTCGTTGGAAGCAACTTGCATCTATCGATCCGAAGGGATATATCACATGTGGATGCGGTGATAATATATTATGTAAATTGATCATCAATAGATATGTAAATTATTTATCAGTAGAAAAGTTATAATTAATTGAATTACTAAACCCATCAGAGCTCCATCATTCCCATGGTTAAACTCCGTAATCACTAAACGCAACAATGGCTACAAAATGACAAATATAGGCGACAAAGTATTAAATAGACATGTTATATCTGAAGAAACCCATTTTCTACCTACGTTTAGCAACAAAGAAACAACCTGCCAGTGCTTGTAGCAATAGGAAACACACGTCGTTCGTTTACCGTAGGTTTCCTTCCAATATACTGCTGAAAGGCGTACACTGTACGGATTCTAAAAGTTTTGCAGGAATAAGCAACAATTGAGCAAAGAAAACCGAATGTATTGATTTGTTTACAGACAGGCTGTCTGTGTTATGAAGGGTTTCTTTTGAATTTAAAATATGTTTATGTTAAAACATACTTTTAATATATTTTTTTGTGTTAGAAGATTTATTTTATTTACTAGGTTCACCAACAGCGCTACATATAATTACACAGTATGTAAGTTGGAAAATTAATTTTCAGTTCACATAATTTACAGAGACAGCTTAACCTCGAATATCGTTAAAAGCCTTATTTAAGCAGCGGGGTTTTTGTAGCTGAAGAACGAGTAAAAATTATATCATTCACAGCTGGGTAGAAGTTTCTTATAATATCGAAACGGATCAAGCCTCTTTGTAAGAGAGAAAAGCTATTAACTTCATAGGACTACTCCAAGAGTGGATCAAATTGTAATGCCGCTGTCACCGACTTGTCAGTTCGGCTTTGAGGGGTTAAGCCATATTCAACCACGTTAACCCAGTGTGGATTATTAATCTTCATAATATTATATTTTTTACAACAGTTGAGCCTTAATAGGTTTTGAACACGCAGACCTACGAAATATGTACATAATACACAAAAAATTAAAAAAAAATCTTATATTAGGAACATATCTGAAATGATACAATTTGCAAAGATAATGAAGTAATTATTTTTTTTAACCGACAGATCTAGAAGTAATAGTCAACAGATAAGATTATTGCGATTTTTAGAAATTGCTTAAAATATACTGTAAGCCTTTGTTTAACCAATTTCGAAGGCGTGTAAGAAAATAACACAAGCGCAAAATTGGACAGGATCATCTCACGCAGCAAAGACATTATGTATGCGACAAGTTTACCCTCTCCTTTATATACCCAATCACTTCATTGAAACAGAATACACTCCGTGAGTAAAGGCGGACCAATCAATTCGGGCATTCGACCAAACACTTGGTACATACTGACGACCATCTAACGTTGACCTTCTTCGTCCTGTCATCAAACTCTTGGAAGATCATTTTGTGGAGTGTTAAGGAGGGGGTGGGAGGTCTTGTTAGGCTGGTCCGAGGTCAATCACATTGTAATTGGCTGCAGGAACAAGATACCCGTGAAATGACGACTGCCCTCTGACAAGGGTCTGGATGCTTCAGGGGTTTCGATTTGGACTAACACCCTTCTATTTTCAGTTAGGTGTTTACGATCCAGTTGATTCCGATTCTTTGCATGCTTCAGAAACGAGGTCGAGTTTGTTTACTAAACTGGGTTTGTTTTCTGAAATACAGGTTAGGTAGGCATTCACTGGGAATTTGTATACCAAACTTAATTTTATCTGAAAATAAACCTTATGCATGTTTTTCGGATGAATAACGGCGTGACGGTCAGATTCGCCATTCCCTTCAAATTCTATTTATTACAGATAAAGAAAATGTAAACGAGGTTTAGCTTAAAATGGTAAGATTACTACCAATCATATTATACGCCCAAAGTCGTTGGAAAATTTTGCATAAAGAAACTAATTCCACAATGGGGAATTTGCATAGAATCCAAACAGCGACGCTTTATATCTAAAAATATCACTAAGAAAAACAAAGAACAATTACTGCCACGCTTAAAATGGTTATCAGTTTATTCCCTGTATATTCATCAATATTATCCATGATTAAAAGCACGATGTATTTGAATTATACAATACTGGACAGCTTTATGCGTATTAGCAACACTCCGTGAACACTGTACGCTATGCCACCTCCGAACCAACCGACCAACAAACACAAATTCATTTTAGCACCAACCTACACCTTATTTCCTTTATTTAAGGTATATTTTCAATTGAAATTCAGTTTTAGAATTGTAAGAGCAACTTTGCCCATTTGTATAGCAAGGCACGTTATTCTCTGACCACAGAGCAACTAGTACAATGTTATATTACTGTTATAGATATGTCTGTGTCAGATTTGAAAGGAATTATGCAGACAAGGACGTGATTAGATTTGGAACGTGGTTTCAGCGATCTCACAATCATAGGGAATAGATACTCATAGTGCATCATGCATGGATAGTCTGTTGCGTTGACAAATAAATCCTTTTTATGTCTCTTTCATCTTTCTTTTTGTAGGCTGGTAACACATTTCCAAGTGATGTTGAGCTGTGATCCAGAAAGACTTAGAATTCTACAGCATTGTGAATAGTGGTTGCAATTAAGCTGAATACAAATATGCTATCCGCACTTACAAATAGATAACAACAATCCAATTGGGGAAGTAGGAAAATTGTATGACTTCATTAGTTCGACTATTATAAAAAGCATGACCAAAAACAAATAAAAGATATTTTTGGGGCATAATTTATTCTGAAATCACGCATTCTTCTCGTGAAATCGTAAATTGGCTGCAACTGTAGTCCTAGTATCGACGTCCACGGCAAATTAACTTTGTATAAGCTTTTTACTCTATTTTTTTATAAGTAGGTTACTTTTTTTATTCCAGTACTGATTTTTCAATTATACTATTTAAGGCTTATTCATAATCAACAGATAAAAGTTATTCGAATCGACGGCGAAGTTAGCTTTTTATTCGAAAAACATAATTCTATTTATTCCAGTACCGATTTTCGTCTACTAATTATACCATTTGAACCTGATTTATATAATCAACAAATTTTTGTTCATGAAATAAATTATAACCTGACTAAATGAAAAGTGACACAATTGGATATTTTATTATAAAGTCTGTCATTTTTAATTCGTTCATGTAGTATTTAACTCACGAATAATTGTTACTTGGCTATAAATCATCAGCCCTACAGTATAAAGCAAAGATAATCCGAAACATGATTTATACTGCGATTTAATATTAAACACCGTGTTTTGCCTCAGTCAAGGACTATTCTGGGAACTGCGTAAAGCCATAGAGTTGAGATTAATCATATCCAAAAGGTTTGCATCATCCAGAATAGTGATGGTCTTTGTTTACAATCATTTTAAATACGATTTTAATATTTATGACTTCACGATATCGATATAATTTTTTTCTGGAGAATTCAGCTTTTATACCATAAAAGTCCTCAAACTTAAATAAAATGAAGTTTTGCCAACGTTATAGTATAAAAGCTGAATTTTATATATGTTGTTAAGGCAGCTATCAAAATATGTTTCCTTTGCATCCAGACATTTCGGTTTTTTCATCTTGCCAGACACATTAAAGCTGATAACTTCCAAAGCCACCCCGATCGGAACTTTATTATAGCTGATCGTGTGATGCCTATGTCTGAGGCGTGTGCAGACAAATTTCCAGCTTTTATAAAATTACGAAAGTCTGCCGGCCACGGGCTCTTGGTCTAATTGTATAAAACATCCGAAAACCTTTTACTCTATTGACACATTATAGAAAAACAAACAAAAAATAAATTTCGCGCTAAAATAAAATGTTATATTCTAGCCACTTACCGGCTGTCTACCCTCGTGAAGACACTACGAAGCAGGAGTCGAAACTCGATCACAAATCTGAAAATACAATACGATATGCAAGTTTTTCAAACCGTCACAAATGTATGGACTGGCAAGAAATCATTATTTTGCCGGTGGTCACTATATGCACTGCATTGTACTGAGGCAAAATAATAAACTGGCCAGTTGTTAAAAAGTAACCATTCATAAATACCTACAAGCCCTTCGAATACATGTATTTATCAATTAACGTTGTAACGAGAGGAAGGACAGTCGACAAATAATCGATATAAGGCCTCTGGCTATCGATATATTTTATAATCGAATGATCGTCATAACCGCACGTCACTACCAGGGGTGCGTGGATTAAGGTACGCGTCCCTGTTAGGGACCGTAATAATACCTAATTGTTTCCTAAACAGACAGCAGGGGGAGCTAACTTCATTATATAGCGGGTCTGAGTGCAGTTTCATTAATGTATGTTTACCAATACATGGTTATTATGGCGCTACCGTGTTGCCTATTAGCAGAATATTACGATAAATTAACAGTGTATTTTCAATGTCTTTGGTTTGTTGATTCATGAGATGTGTTGTCAGAACGGTTGGATTCCTAGTTTATAATCTTTTAACATCGTTCTATGGTGCGAATGATATTAAAAATGTACAGGATTATTCTTTCTTGGAAGTCAGTTTTGCAAAAGTACTAATAATAATTTAAAACCAGCACTCGACAGAATGTAAAAAGATACTCCGTCACGGCGAAAAACATGTTGTGTTATTTATCTGTTTAATGTTAAAAATGTCTTGACTACTGAAAAAGCGGACCATTCATAGGCATTCGTAGTTCGTTCGTGTCGATATCAAATACTATATTCGTATTACACATTACACCATTACTGAACACCTTCTATTTTTAACCGACTTCAAAAAAAGGCGGAGGTTCTCAATTCGACTGTATGTTGCTTTTTTTTTTTTTTTATGTTTGTTACCTCATTTCTCTGTACTGGGTAAACCGATTTCGATAATTCTTTTTTTAATTGAAAGCTGGTGCTTGTCATTTGGTCCCATAAAAATATGGTGACGATCTGATGAATATCTTCGGACCTGGAGAGGGGAACTCCTTAAAATAAAGTAGGATTCCAATGGTTCTTCTTGCATTGAATTAAGTATAAAACCAAAATTACAGTGGTGGAGGAAAGTAGGGGTAGGGGCAAGGGGGGGTGAGAAAATTAAGAAATATGTAAATAGTCAATATCTTCGGCAGCTTTTGACCGATTTTAGTAATTTTTTTTGCATCAGAAAGAACGTATTAATACTTTGATCTCACCAATAAGTTATGAAAATCTGATGAATATCTTCAGATCTGGAGAGTAGAACTCCTCAAAATTGAGTACGATTCCAATGGTTCTTTTTGCATTGGATTCAGTATAAAAGTAAAGTTACAGTGGTGGATGAAAGTAGGGGTAGGGGCGAGGGGGGCGGTTGATAAAAAGAACAAACATGTAAATAGTCAATATCTTCGGCGACTATACCAATAAATCATGAAGATCTGTTGTAAATTGTAATAGTGACAAAGAATCATATTATTACAGTTTAATAGTATGCCATATACCATTCCGTAATGAAACAGATATCGGCAATTGGGGGCATTGCCGATTGTTATGTGTTGGTGAATAAATTGTACATGACGATGATAACTTTTGTGAAAACATGGAAGAACGAGCCGTCATGTCGGATGAATTGTTCCTAAGAAGCATTCGAGGATTAAATATCCAACAAAAGAATGTGTTTCAGAAAGTCTTAACGGCAATCAAACTCAATTTGAAAGGACGAGAAAGTCAGCTGTTAGTTTGTCACGGGTGGTGCAGGTAATGGTAAATCATTTCTGCTAAAATTAATCGCGGAGCATATCAAACGTTGTTACGCACCAACAATAGATATACCTAACGAAGCCTAAATTTGAGGAAGTCCAGTCGCTAACCGGGGTTGCTGCTCGTCAAACTTTTGGCAAAACGCTACACAGTATTTTCTTGCTGCCGATTGAGAAAAAAAGTACCATGATGTAAAAAAAAAATACGGTCTATTGTTTCTTATGAGAACCTAAGATTAATTTATTTAAGCTACCAAAAGCTGTGTACGTAAAAATTTGACTATCGAACATTTAAGTCACTAAAAATGAAAAAATAAACCAAAATTTTAACAAAAAAAAATAACCGACTTCAAAAAACTGACAAAAAATCATATTAAAAATAAAATTCTAAAAAAAGAAAAAAAATCTGACTTATGACAAACTAAAAATGCACTAAAAAGTAAAAAAATAATTGCGTGTTTTTCACACAAGATTGTATTTATACACATACCTATATTATGTATCCAGTTAAACTTTACATCTAACTCAACACATACCTATGAGTAACAAATAATTATAATAAAAAAAATTAATTACAGTTCACCTAAGCTAAAATTTGAAATATATGTATGCACTACTTAAAAGACGATCAAATTATTAGAATAATGTACAATTATAGTTATTTTTGGAGTCGGTGTCAGCCAAAGATACCTGACAATATTAAATGACAACAACTTTATGAAATCTATTTTATAATCTGTCGCTTAAAGACTTTTGTATTTCAAAACAAAACACAATCTTCACTATTTAAAAATGGAACAATTTCTTGTATATTTATTTCAACCAATCCGAGTCCAATAAAAACCGAATGCAAGAGCCCTCGATCCCAAATTAATTAATTTAACGTTCGCAAAGTGTCCACTTACGTCTGTACGTACCAAATCTCTTTTTCCATTTATATCCTTTTAATAAAAAGGGCCAGGTACACGTCCCTTATAGGGCAACTTAATAAAAAAGGGATGAAGTTCAAACGGTACGTTTTCAGTGTAATTTATGCGTAAGAAAAATGAACATAACGGAACACGTTCGAGTTTTATTGTTTCTTCAATTCTGCGAGTTACATTGCGGGGTAATATTTTTATGATTTTAATCTCATTATCTTTCTATATCTACTTATACCCATTCCTCAGCTGAGAATAGGTTTCCCAGATGGAAATGAGTGCAAAGTGTGACTTAGTGTCGGTTGATGGCGTTTACATCCCTTTGAAATTAATGTAAAAAAATCTGAAGTTTGCAAGTATAGGATAGTTTCTTCGTCTTTATAGTGAGCACTCATTAATTATGTATGAAGGCTAAGTCAATAATTCAGAAATATTCTTAATATATAGATTAAAAGTTATTTGGTCAACCACAATGAGTAAAATTAACATAAAAAATTAACGCAAAGCCGAATAATATTCATTTATGCGCTGCCCAATTTGAATGATAAGGTTTCTCATTTAAAAATATAAGGTGCGGTGATACTGCGCGCGGGTATTTTTTTTTTGTTTATTTTATTTCATTTTAATCATAGATAAATGTCGCCTTATTAGCCAAGTGCGTGAATAAAGAAGGATTGAGATCGATTCCCAGACCAGGCCATCTACTTTTAAGGGATTTGTACTGTATATGCAACTAGGGGTATTTTACCCACCACATCGAGCGTGAATTTCTACAAGTGTGAATTTATAATACATATTATATTCAGAAATGCATCATAATAATACGTCACAAACACATTTTTCAATCACACTGAAACAACTAAATATATTCTAATGTCTAGAATATTCAGAAAACAACAGTCTAAAGAAACATTGTATTGGAAATGGACTGCTTGGCGCACCGGCTTCGCACATACCTATACATAATAACATACATGACAGGCTGTCGCACACAGGTGATCTAATAGACAACAGGACAACGCATTTCTGGGACAATGCTAACCGACAATGTTGATATAGTAGCGGTTATGATGTAAGCGACAAGCGTTTTTGTAACTGTAGCTTTGTAATATAAACTTTGGTTTTTACCAAATACTCAGGAAGATAGAAATTTATTGTTTTAGAATATTACTTTTTTATAAATCGCTTCACAGCTAATAGATATTGTAATGTACAATAATTGTTGATTACGATTTGTCCACGCACTAAAAGCATTAGGTATTAGTCACTGCTTGAACTGGTCGCGGATTCAAATTCCAGGACACGTCTGACTTTTCGGAGTCATGTGTGCATTGATATTTAATCATCACGCATTATAACGGTAAAGGAAAATAACGTGAGGAAACCTGCATACCATATCGATTTCTAAGAATTTCTATGGTATGTAAAGTTCGCCAACCCGCACTAGGCCAGCGTGGTGGACTATTTGACCTAACCCCTTTCAATCGTACTCTCGACTGTAGAAGAAGCTCGTACCCTGCAGTGGGACGTATACGGGCTAATACAAAAAACAAATATAGGAAAAAGAATCTCCGCTATCAAAACGACCACACCTGAAACAAAACGCTGAAGTGTGAAGAAAATAATTGGTTTTCTTTACTTGGATGACGGATCGCTTGTTCGAGAAAGTTGGTCGAGATGATCGAATATATCGCGACAGGCTAACGTTAATACACTTCTTTTTATAATCAATTTCGGTTAATAAAGTGGATTAGAATCTGGAAAAAGTCACAACTTCACTGTATTAAATGGACGTGTGACAAAAAAAGGCAATACAGACATTCCATTCCTATTGGATATATTTCAAATTAATGAAACAGGAGAGTAGATTAGAGGCGAAGTTAGTTTGTCTGAAGTTAACCAGTACCCTAAATTGAGTTAAATTTATAAATACTATGATTAATATGAAGAAAAGGTTCCTGTGTTAAAATCAAGAAAACGAAATCAGTCACTTATTCATGTTTTGACAAACATTTGTAAAATGTGTAGTCAAATATGTATTTGCATAAATACCTATATTTCTTTGGAGCATTGGTATTGCATGAAAGAAATCCTCGAATTTAACCGTGTTCCAATCTTTATTTCCAAGCAATTGTTTCTTAGATAGTACGATAAATTCATTTTAAATTGCATCTTGATATGCATTCAATTAGGCAGTTTTTTTATTGTTTTAACTCCCACAGTCCGTTCAATACAAGCATCTGCGTATGAGCCTTCAATAATTCACTACATACGGGTGCATTAAATTATATTTTTAAAAGTTTCGGATCCCTATTCGTGCGCTCACATCCTTCTCTTAGCTTCCCGTGTTTGCTCCCTTACTTCCGGACGGTAGTACGTAGACGGAGGTGCCACAACACAAATAAATATTCAGAAGGTTGAACATGGTATTGGATTTTTGCCTTAAATTTTCTTAGCTATTATTAACAAGCTTCGACGATATTTATGCAGAGTTGATTGGGATTGTAACTAAACTGTCTTACAAAAATATTAAAATAATACTTAAAAAATTAGATATGTCAATTTTCACCTCGTACGGCCGAGTTTTTTGAAAGAAAAGAAAGAAAGAAAGAAATGCTTTTATGTAGATTTATTCTGAAAATAGTGTATAATATTTGAAGTTGTTTTGTTTCTTACTATTCCTATACGTTCTTGGTAGTATTTAGAAAGATGATATAATATTATGGTTAATGCACCATGCGTTAGACATAGGAAATGAAAATGCACCTTCTGTGACACGTTTTGCAACGGCCGTATAGAAGCAAGATGTTTTCTATTACATCATGTTTGAACACCGATATTGAGAGCCGTTCCCTCACTGCTAGTGCAAACAAAGAGTAACTGCTCCCTTGTTTTTAAAATTAACGGTGCTTTCTCTCCAATTGGTGCGTCGAGATAATGTCTATTAAATCATGTTCTGCTTTAGTTTATTGCTTGTGGGTTTGCCTCCCAATGTTGGATCAAAATATACTTGTATTCTTGCTGAAAGTAATAGTGGTTTCTGAATACCCTTCTTAGACTTTTGATTTGGTTTTTAGATAATGTGTTTGGGAGTCTGTAGATTTTTTTATGATTAAAAAATGGTACGAAATTCCATCACGCCTAAAAAACTGCGTATATGCGTGAACATCCTTTGAGGATAGACGAAAGAAGTTAAAATGGATAAGCGTTAGGGTAACTCAATCTCCGATAATCCTGTAACCGAGTTAAATACGACATCTAAGTTTCTGTGAGAGACCAAAGTTTCTTTGTTACTTAAAGCATAATGTCCCATTCGATTTAAATCTCGTCCGTATAATTTAATTTTGACGGCTCTGTGCGCAGTATCTCGCGCAGTATAGTTGCGTTGCCATTATAAAACGCACGACAAAATATTTTGAAATTCTAAATTTAAGAACAAACAAAAAAAAATTCTCATCCTTATAAATTTTATTTTGGAGACAAAACTGCCAATGCTGAAATAACATTTGAAATACGTGTCTCCGGATGAACCAGCGAACGATGTAAAAATAAGCATAAGACAGATGAGAAATAAACTGGCAATCCACCAAATAGACCAATATAAAATGTGCTTGTTCGTTGTCGGGACGGAATACATCAAACATGCATTGCGTCTTTATCTAAAATCTTTGCTGTGTAAGACAGACGGAGTTTGATCCAATAACAGTGGTACACACACGTACACAAATGAGTGGAGTTTGTAAGCAAGCGGTTGCCGACACACTGTCTCGCGACGGGTTGTGGTAACTTGCTTTTGAAGAGGGCTGTCTGTGTAGTGTCAGCTGTTTCGATACTTTAGGATGTTGACCATTAAATTATTTTGCAGCGGACTATTTTAAGTTTCATAGATACATAATATGTTTTCTTTACATTATAGGTTTATTCTTCATCGTTATTAGTATTATGGCACACCGCTGGGGACAATTCTCAGCGCCCCCTTTTCTGCCCCAAAACAGCAATTGAAAAGCCAGAGTATTATCATATTTGCGCCTACCCTGTAGAAATCTTGTACTATCTTGTCTTTTAATAATTTTATAAATATTTTAAGTCTTTTGTAAAGAATAATTAGTGTGCCAAAAAATAATAAATATTCTATTTGTTTTGATTTTAAAACTTTTGTTTCTTTTTCTCAGTAAATCATACAATAAATAAATGAACAATACTAACAATATTTTTTTTATTTCTTACTCTTATTTATCTTATTTAGTATCAAACGCCCCCACGGTACCAGGAGTACATGAGTTGGTAATAAGTTTATCTAGTACACGGTTCCTCCATTCGTTCCACCGTGCACTAGCTAACCGAATTTTTCGGCGTTGCGCGAGTTCAAAATACGTTTACAGTGTGTTCGTTAGCCTTTAATTTAATAGGATCACGTAAGTGAAGCGCAGTAGCCGTGCTGTAAAATCTGAGAGGATGCGCCTGTATAAAATATAGAATGAATAATTATGTTGGAATTTTGTAAGATTATTTATGTAAGATTGACTACGGCATTTGAAGATGTTATCTGCTGATACCTATGACGTATGTTATTGGAATCGATAAGCATTTTTAGAAAATAAATAAGATGTTCCAAAAACCCTAACCCTAAAATTGAATTTATATCGCGTGGAATTTCAGTTTCAGAGTATGCTTTATTTTTGTAAAGAATTTTGAGTAATATATTATAACGATATAATACCTTGTGAATCATAGGGTTTTTATATCATACTGGATTTCGGTTCAATTAGACACAATTTTTTATCGAGTATAAATAACATTCCAGCTACAGCAACACGCAAAAATAGTAATATATATCGATTTAAAGCATAATATCGAGATTTAACTTAACTTCACTGCATAATTAGAGTATATTAATATCCCTTTTATACACAACGATAAATATTACGTGTTCACAATCCACTGATGCTAAAGGACGTCTATTTAATTACCGCTATAGCGTTAAGCCCGCTATGTATCGCATATGCATATCGTAATAAATTTAATCTCCTCACAGCGACGCGTAATTTGATTGAAACAATAAAATTATTATGAATCTTTTCCATTTTCAAATTGTATTGCATCGAGTTTCACGCATAATCCGTTTTCGATTGATCATGCAACAATTTATAATCAACAAATGGGTTGATGCACTTTGTGTACGGAGATATCGATTTTATTTCTATAGAGTTAAATGCTATATTGATAGGATTCCAAAAATGGTTTCGAAATAAAGCTGGACATGCACTGGCCGCGATGAAATTCGAAATAAAAAACAAAAAAATCTAGCTTGATATTTTTTTCTAAGAATGAAAGCCTCAGACTGCTTATAATTAAATATATGTATTAATTAGCAGGACGTATTTACATCCTGCAATAAAACTTTTAGGTAGAAAATTACTCATTCAGTAAGGGCACTGACGCTCATTTGACGCTCAATGATTTTATTCATAGCGGTATAATTACATAGCCAAAGACAGTAGGTACAGAAACTCTCATACTGAGAATAAAATATATATAGGTCGTTGGTTTGTTCAATCTACGCCCAATCATATTGTAACCGATTTAGGTACTTCAATGTTATTTACGTCACTTTTCGTTTACTTCAACGATCAGCAATCTATCTTTAGACATATCTACAAGATTTCGAACCTATGTGAAGTTTACCAACAGTATTAGACTAACGTTATAGATTTATGGCCTTATTCATAGATACTTTTAATACCTATTTTAGCTATTGAATGCTTCGTCCCTTTCGAACGACTTTCGAATTCAGTTTGAGCGAAGAAGACACCATTCGATTACTAAACTAGGTTTTAAAACTGTCTATGATGATGGCCGTATAAGGCATACTCCCGAGAGGGTTGATGTAAGGCAGGTAGTTGAACGTAACAATAAGCCAAATTCATCTGCAACTTAATTCAAGTAACATTGGCCCGACAAATACATGAGGTATGTGTGATATAAGCACAGACAACGTATTTGTTAAATTTTGTTATAAAATTGAATTACTAAGAGCCTGTCCTCCATAATAATAATAATCTTCCAAATTATTTCATAACCCTGGTTACTTCCATCGTACCATTAAACAATTTAAATCGGCATAAATGAATCAGATGGCCTCAGAGCTTTGCCAAACCAGGATAAAAAAATCCCAATACTCATACCAGCTCCGTAACCATGTAGCCAAAACCTAATTCCAATCCAGACGAGCTCTATCCAATTATTTGGCACAATCAACTCGATGACTCTGGACACAACACCGACGTGTGGAAATGAACGAATCATCGGGATCGTCATTTGATCTGTGTCGTGATTGTTTGGCGATATTGAGCCGTCCGGGAAATTGGAAGGAAATCCCCGTTTATTAACACAATTATACGGATGTTTTAATTTATTTTGTGCGAAAATTTATGATTGCGATAATAATTGGTTACTGTGACTTAAATTAGTAAAAAAATTAAAAGCATGAATACCGAGGGGTTCTAGTTAGGATAAGTTGATTTTAAAGTAAACGTAACTTTGCCAAATATTTCTGCGATACATACTTAAATTTTTAGAAAGTATATTTTATCTATCTAAAATAAAGAATGGATTTGTGTAGACATAAATAAAAATTTGAAAACAAAATGCTTAACAAACAAAAAAAATAATCACAAGCCGTTCGGAGGACATTTCAATGTTATTTCACGTACTTTGCTCGAAAACCGACCCATGAGCGATCAAATGAAAGGTATATGACAAACTTTACCAACAAATAAACCAATTGACAAGCGGGGCCGACTTGTTTTTTTCGCATCTCGTGAAACGAGTCGTGTTTACAGCGCCACGTATTCTTGGCGTGGTTTAAAGTGTAAACGGAAAGCGGGAAAAGGCTATTATTTGATGTTATGGGTTGGATTTTAAAATGGATGTTGAGATTACAATAACTTCTTGTTTCATAGAAAAAATCTATCTTCACGTAATTAGATATGTAAAGTAGAGATTAACGTATTATTTATTTAAAATGCTAGATTTCAGATTTAATATACCTACTTGACTAAAATTATAATCATTTTGTAAAGTCGATAATTCAATATTTTCTGCGCAATAACAATAAATCAGACTTTACGAGTACATATTCCATTATCAGTTGATTGTTTTATTATCCCCAGTTTCTTTAGAAATCTTGAAAGAAAAAAATCTTCAACATCAATATATTATATTAAATAAATCAATTCCCAAACGCTTCCTACTTTATATCACACCAATCCCCATCAACAGCGCCCTACGCGCGCAACAAAAGGCTACATTCACAAACCACGTCTAGATACTTCGCAAGACCAATATTTTCTTGTCGTAGAAGGGATGTGTATTCCCCTCCTATTGATAGTTAGTAGCGCATTAGTCCTTTTGTACAGCGCGGGCCATTCACTTGAAAAACTGGCTTATGGCGACGTCTGAAGGCATTTTATACACGCTTTGTTATGTAGGGGGATATTAATGTATTCCTGGGAAGAACTTAGCTATGTCTTCTTTGTGAATCATGTGAATTATTCTCTATGTTGGTTCATTAATTGTAAACGTATCTAAATCGGTAAATAATATTAAAATATTTAGGACTCCCTCCCTCAGTTTTCCCGAACGTTATAACTTGTCCATCTTTAAACGACGCTCTAGGGATATTCACAACACAGTTGGCAGTGCTGCAGTGCATCTGCACTAGGCCAGCGTGGTGGACTATATGGTCTAACCACTCTCAATCGATTCTCTCGATTGTAGAGTAGGCCCGTGCCCTGCAGTGAGACGTATATGGGCTGATATAGTTAGCAGTGGATTGAATTTATCTATCTACTCAACGATAGGAAGTCCACTGCTGAACATAGGCCTCTTGGTGCACTATTGACTGCCCTCTCTTTTATTCTTCTCTTATTTCCATCCTAAGGTAGTTGGTAAGAGATTGCCTCGAGCGATACGACCGCCTTTTGTACTATTATCGAATGTAATGTTTTATTTGTTAAGCTTAAATATAGTGTACAATAAACGATATAAATAAATAAATAGGCCTTCCCCAATGATCTCCACATCTCCTGTTGGAAGCGGCCAGCATCCAGCGACTATGGATTGAATGTGCCACTAATACAGCAACAATCCTTGAACTGCAGTATTCACTACCACAAAACTACCATTGGAGGAGTCGAAAGCTCGTCTACCTACATGGCCTATATACATATACACATACTTACATACATTCATACATACTTACATACTTACATGCATACATAAACTCACGCCTTTTCCCCAGAAGGTGTTGGCAGAGGTGCCACCAGGACTCCCACATTTAGCCTTGTATGTTCCGGCCCCGAGCCTAACATGGGCTATATAGATGTACATATTATTATGTACCATATCTGTGGGAACCTTTGCCTTATTATAAAGCAATTACTAAACAATAAAATAGTTATCACAAATTACAAAAATATTTTCTACAAACAATAAAGAAAAATAATAAAACTGTACCTTCTTATCTGTAATTTTCCCAAAAATCTCTCAGACAATAAATGTTTTTGACGGAGTTATTTGAAAATAATACTCAGTTCTGGGAATATATGCTCGTAATAACTTTGTTTTAGACAACGTAATATAACCTTCATTGAAGATAATCATTTTCTCATAGGTCTAACAGTGCGTATATGTTGTGAAATTATAGAAAATAACAATTTCAATGAAAAAGTAAAGCTAGTTAAGTATGCCAGGTATTAAAAGGCATGACATTGACTGTAAACCGAGGGGCCGCGGGTTCGATCCCCGCAGTGAGAAATATATTTGTGTGGCCCACAAGTATTTGTCTCAGATGTTTGTGAGACCGAAGAGTAGTTTCTGATACCCACGATTCGAGACTTAATTGATCTTATGTGGGGTCAGGACTATTCGTACTATGTGACTATTGGGTGTATATATTTATGTATGCGTTGTCCAAATATTATTATTCCGCAGCTTCGATAAAGGACAAATAGGTTTATTTCCTTTGTTTTCTACGCGCGCTAAGAGCTAATCATGTCTTTGTCCAATGATTGAAACTAAGTAGATATGAATAATATTTGATGAAACGTCATATTGGGATGTGAAACCACTAATTACGTTTGCAATTCACACTGAACCCAATTACATTGTGTCCACAGGCGTGTGGCGCGACTGATAGCGTGCTAATGATTAATCGATCGTTTTCTTACTATATCATTCTGTACTCCATGAAAATATACAGGGTATATCAAGACCGCGACCGAAAACGAAGCCAGGTGGTAGTTTTAGCGGCTACAGACACAATGCAACTAAAAATTTTGCAAAATAAGCGACGGTTTTTTTTTACAATTTTTAAAAAATCATCGTTTTTGAGGTGTAAATTCCTAGTTTTTGCAAAAATAGTAATTTAAACCCTTACGTACCATTGCGTGTTTAAAAATTAAGCGATGTACGTCATTATTTTAGAAAAACTATGTCTAATCACTAAATTACGACGATATGTAAAAAATAACAAAAAAACAAAAATGACGTTTTTTTTTGTAAAATTTTTACTTGCATTGTGTTTGATATCACTAATACTACCTCCTGGCTTCGTTTTCGATCGCGGTCTTGATATACCCTGTATGGAGATTGGCCGTAGCATTAGATGAAAAATAGAGGTTGTAAAATTCGACATTGTTCGACAGCCTCCGTGACGCAGTTGGTTAGACGCCGGCTGTGAAATGAGAGAGACAAATTTTTGTATCTCCACAGGTATTTGTTTCGGGTCTGGATGTTTGTGAGACCGAAAAGTCTCTCGTAGTTTCTGATTCCCACGATACAAGACTCGATCTTAGTGAGGGGTAAGGACTACTTACGTATGTGATTGTTGGGTGTATTTATTTATTAATAAGTGTTGTATATGAGAACCCTTATTTGCAAGTGGTAGGCCCACACCATTGTTAATACATCGTAGTTAGTGGATAATTTGGACTACAGTGTTAAAGGGCTGATAAAGATAGTACTTCTGCCACACAGAAAACCGACGTGAGGCGCTGACTGTTCAAAGAACTGGTACTCTAGTTGACTAAAAATATTTTTAACTCGGATGACTAAACTATATACATATTTAAAAAATAAAAACTGCTCCAGTAGCATCACAAAATCTAGATCATAATGAATAACTCACGTACATTTAGTAAACTACTGTCACACATATCATACATAAAAAAAGAAAATAAAAACACACTCCTAATCCGTCCCTTTGAAATACTAAAGATAAACACATGAATAAAGATATATTTTTCCATACGCATCATACGTATTGGCCAGGGCCGCACTCGACGGAGCGTCGCGTGAAGCCCACTACACCCAGATCAAAGCGACGTTGTTAATTGCCGCTCTTGCGCCTCACGCCCTCGGCCCTGTGCACTCGGGGGGCAATTTGTACCTACACTACCCTTTAGGGGATGAACTGCAGCGTTTTGAGTTACAGGACATGGATTTTTACTAATTAGCAGTCATGTGGAATACTGTAGATAGTTTGAAATGTTTTTTGTAAGAGTTAACGTGTTTGATACCCAAAAATATTTCAGTTACGTTTGATGGTTGTAAAAGAACTGTTAATAAAATAGTCTGCCTCGGTGGCGTAGTTGTATTACGGTACGGTTACAAAGCTGAGATCTCGGGTTCGAGTCCCGGGTCGGGCAAAGTGATATTGGATTTTTCTATTCATTATCAGCCCGGAGTCAGGAATTTGTGCCTGATATGGCGATAGGCTCGCCCCCTATCACATCGTGGGACGGAACCATACAAGGCTAAATGTAGGTGTCCTGGTGGCGCCTCTGCCTACCCCTTCGGGGATAAAGGCGTGAGTTTATGTATGTATGTAATGAAATAGTAGCACGGGCCAAATTCCGGTTTTTCAAAATAGATTCTGCGATTACTGACTGCCATTTATCGAGGGTTGGGACTATATAATAGGTATATATATTTTTTTGTAAGGTAAAATATTATCTGGCATGATGACAACCCTATAGGGATATTATGCTCAGAGAAGGAAGTGAATTTCAAAATGGAAAACTAGTGCAAAGTGCCACTTAGTCTTGACTTAAGAATCTAAATAAGGAACTCACAGTTTAAAGATGCAACTAGTAAGAAGTATAAAATGCCAGACCTCATTCATGGTCGATTTATCGAGAACGTTGTTTCGCCTCTTCCACCACATCATAGTTTCCACGAAGGCGAAGTAGCTGACAGAAAGAGGTCATTCAATAAATTGTCTTTGAGTTCGAACACGATTAGCATAAGTACGTAAGTTGTAAATGCCCTAAAATTTTAAAAAATTCACTAACCGAACGAAATCTTTCAGCAAGAGTTCTGTTTTAGTTTTCAGTTCATTTCAGTTTTCTGAGACAGACAGGCCTCTAAGTGAAGAATTGACTGTCGTAGAAACTATTCCCATCAACTTGAAAAACAAGCGCTAAACAACTAACCGACATTAACCTAAGCCATACAAAGACAGACAATTACGTTGTAATTTGCTGTACAAATAGAAGCTAAGAGAATACATAAACAGCGAGCGTGTGCGGCAAACACTCGGCACAAACGAGTATCCACAATAACTATGCAGAGACGGAATTAGCCCTGGATCTATTTGACCGTGTTATTACCCTCGGCACTGAACTAAGATCTATGAATTATGGTAATTATTCTAGATCGTAATTTTCATTGTAGTGCGCAGAGATTGTTAAGCTGGGTGTTTATGATTGTCAGATGTTGTAAAGCTTCAGGAATTACATGGGTTTTAAGTGTTTACCAATATTTATCAAATAGATCTGACTGATAGGTACTTTCCTTTAGGAAGACCCAATGAAAAATTCTTGATATTTCTAATTTAGTCATTTACAAGATTTTTTGAAACGTAATTTTTTTTTATCACTACTAGAAACTTGTCACAGCTTTTAAAAATGAATGGAATAAATAAAATACAAAATATTATCTTTATTATTATAACGAGAAGGTTCATTAATATGTTAAATAAGGATTCAATAAGATGTAATGTATTGATGCTAGTCTTTGCTAGTCTTTCATGGCACTGCGCTACGACTTAGAGAAACGGAAACAAACAAAAAAATGTTATTATTACTTAGTTGATTTAACAAAACAACTTTTCAATATCAATATGTTACATGTTGTATTATTTGGTTTCCATTATAAAACTTTGTTCCAGGATAAGAGCATAGTACCTATAGAAAAGATTAATAGTTACAATTTTTTGGAACCTAAAAACTTTTGTGGAACATTTGAAAAGCCTAAACTCATGGTGAAATTCAAATGCAAGGCCTAAATTTAATAAATCAATCATGACACTGTCGATCATAGCAGTCATCGAGCCAGGCGGAAGTCCGGCGACCAGTGGTCCGTGCCCCCCCGACCCCCAATCACTGCAGCTCTGTGTAATGGCACCGGATGCAAATTATTTGCGTGTCCACGCAAAGCCTGCGTTGGCAAAAATATACGTCTATATGTAAATGTTCGTTTATTAAAACTTTTTGCGTGATAACTAATTTTATTTTTTTTTAGTTTTGTTTTGGTAATCATCGCCTGGGGGAATATTTATTGGTTCGACTGAAATTGAAAAAATAATTGATTTCAAATAGAAGTAATAATAGTTTTATTGAAAGTTCTGAAAACAAATGTTTTATGGCACTGCAAATACGACAATCTGGTATAAAACTTAGCTTACAACTTGTAAGACCGAAAAGTTTTTCGAACATGATTTGAAACTATCTGATAATATCAACTATACCTATAACTTAATATGAGATCAGGATTATTTAGAACTGTTGGGTGTATTGTTTTTTAAAGCGTTAATTGGCGACATGCCATTCGTCTGATGGTAAGCGATACGACCGCCCATGGTAGAAAACCAAACAACATCTTGAATTACAAAGCATTGCTTGGCACTCCACTGCGCTCGCCATCCTGAGACATAAGATGACAAGTCTAAATATGTCCAGTAGTTACTCTGGCTACAATGTCCTTCAAACCGGAACACAGTGCATTTACACTGCTGTTTCGCGGAAGAAAGTGACATTGCGGTGGTACTTACCCAGGCAGCATCTCACAATATGAGAGACCTACCACCAGTAGAAAATGTGTTTTCTTTCTTCTTTTTAGAATGTGTATTTATTAACAGAGACACTACTACCTACAAATTATATTTACACGCAAACGAAACTGCCGTAGTAAAGTGGATTTCATTACCAATATTGAAGATAAAATAGATTTTAAAATTAAAGGTACATTACATGGCTCTCATTGCCAAACCGCGTGTTAAAAGCATTGTGGACTGTGGCATGTCATGAAAAGGTTTCTGGCCGGGGCGACCGCGCTCTCCTGTAATGTAACAATGTGGTCGGGAATAATGTTTATTTATTCAGTATTTTTCATATTGTATATGATATTCGATGAGAGAACGGAAGATAATTTGGTCATAGAAATGGTGAGTAATGTTTAGTTCATGTTGAAACTTGAGGTTATTAAACAATTTTCTACTTTGTATGAATAACGTCTTAGTAAGATTTAAATGCAGTTTTAATATACTTGTCGTGTTCTTGTATCATGCAAGGATTTGGTTCATAATTAAAGATGAACAATCTATATAACAAAAATGTTCACGAAAAAGTACCTAAGAACGAATAAAATTGAAAATTTTCAAATTGGATTCGCATACGCCGTAACCGGAGAAATTAAATTATGGTTTACAGCCCGTATAAATGGCAACTAAATCAATCAGAAAATAAATGCTGCTGGTATTAAACTTTGACGCAGACATTAGACGAAATCTCAATATTTCTGTAATACAAAAAAGCCACAATTTTTGTTAAACAAACCACTAAGTCCAAGATTCTTTAATAGGACTTAAAATAAAAACGCAACTAAATATTATTTTCTGCAACGGTATAATAGAGAATACAGTAGGTATTGGACTTAAGCTAACAAAAAAAGCTAATGAATAGATCAAACGCAATTCATTGCAAAATCACCCTAATTAGCTGCTCGTTGGAAAATAAACAAAAAATATATTTTAAATATGCCCCTTCGTATATTAGAAACGTTCAGACGTTGACGGGTGAGCTTCTACAAATAACACAAACGTTACATCAAAAGGCACGTTAAACGTTTTCACGGATTCTTTGACAAATTTAATGTTACCTCAAGTTATTTGGAATGAAAAATACATACGGCAAAGTAATTTGTTTTTTGTACACGTCAAAGAGATGTTGCAAAAGAAATCGTTACATCAAAAGTGTTTACACTTGCTGACTCCGAGAAAGGTAATGTTTACCGTAACGACTTAAAATGTTCGGATCAATCAACAAATGTAGCTTTTGATCCAAATTATTTTTATGCTATAATATTCGAAATATTTAATTTAACTGATATATTCAGCAAGGACTTTTATTTGCAAAGAAATGCCATACACTTTTAGGCTAGTATTAAAATTCCTGGGATGATGCCATCAAGAAAGATATGAAGATTAATGTTCTTACAACTGAAGAAACAAACTGAATTCCAATCCGAGCTGTAATCAAATCATCTAGACAAGAAATAAAAAAAAATCCATTAGAAAAAAAGGTACCTTATACATAACCAAAGTAAGTGTTTCATATTAATATGATTCTTTTACTAAATGGAAGGGATGGGACAATAGCAATAGGATGAGCAAGCTCCGGCGGTTTCATATAATATAAGTCAAATAACTGATCTCCGAAAAGGGCTAATTATGTCCGTAACCGCGAAAGAGATGTGTCAGGGTCGTACCATGTGGCATTTTATAATCTCTATGAACTTGGGATGAAGGCGGGCATGTATGCACTTATACATTTAGTGTCAAAAATGATGACCTCCTCTATAACTCAGTGAGCAACATAAGCCGTTGGTTCCATTTGTATTTACCAGACAAGTTGTTAGGTCACATCAGAAAACTTTACTAATTCTAGATACTATTCCCATACAATCCTTCCTACTTCGCGTTGAGCCAGCTTGGCGGATTACGACCCAAGCCCTGTCATATACTGTGGAGAAACTCGAGCTCAGTAGTCCGATGTATGTGATCTTGTATAGAATACTACAGCCACATCTCAATGTGATGTCAAAGTATATCAACTCAAGTTTGTTTATGTAATATATTTGTAATGACGAGTAAGTCTATAAAAATGTTCTTATGATGTTGTAAGGTTATTAGATAAACTTGTTATGTTTACTTATGATAATAAAGAATTTTCAAAATCAAAAAAATCAAATCAACCCTATCAACGCTGCTGCATCATAAAGCGGCATATATGTATTTGACTGGGTGTATTTATTATCGATCCCGCACGAAGAAACATAGAAGAAAAAGCTGATGTTATACTATGGCGTCTTGTACCTACGCTGTCCGACGCTTATAGAGCATCTTAAACTTCAATTATCTTCCATAATGAACATTAAAATACCCATTAAACTAGACTAGCGTACCTCAGCAACTACGTTATGAAAAACATGTTTAAAATATGATTATCCCTAGTTTTTAATGAAAATGGCCATGTCGGTGTAATCTGCTCATTTCAACCTGATACAGAAGCGGCAAAGTGGCGCGATATTGCCCACGGTTTCCCATAAAGAAATTTTAATGTAATAAGCTTTCTTTGTGAGCTGGAAATTCAAAGGCTTTTAGTTTATTATCCCAGGTTATGAAACTACCGGCGCTGCGCCGAGGCTTAAACTGTACAAGTGCTGTGGTCTGAATGAGGAACTGTGGGCGGTAAAATAGTGTTTATTTTATATTATAGAAGACAGCCTCGGTGGCGCAGTTGTACGGTATGATTGCAAAGCTGAGGTCTCGGGTTCAATCCCGGGTCGGCCAAAGTGATATTGGATTTTTCTATTAATTATTAGCCTGGAGGCTGGAATTTGTGCCCGATGTGGCGAGAGGGTCGCCCCCTATCACATCATGGGACGGAACATACAAGGCGAAATGTGGGTGTCCTGGTGACGCATCTGCCTACCCCTTCTGGGAGAAAGGCGTGAATGTATGTATTTTATTGTAAAAACATTTCTCCGCTGTTATTTCATCACGTGGCCCACTTAAAGAGCGATCCGCGGATTTATTTTATTCCAGGAAGTTTATACTATGGGAGTCGCTGTAGTGCGAGTGCTCTAAGGAAGATAAGCATGTAACACAATAACAGTAAGGCGCATATTGTTTTCACTATTCATTTGTCAGTTTATTTGACATAAAGTTTATAGCTCCCTATATTAATTTATACAGGGTATATCAA
This sequence comes from Deilephila elpenor, assembly GCA_949752805.1. Taxonomy (NCBI): domain Eukaryota; kingdom Metazoa; phylum Arthropoda; class Insecta; order Lepidoptera; family Sphingidae; genus Deilephila; species Deilephila elpenor. Next base: position 3,590,900 of record OX457096.1, on the reverse strand, counting down.
GACCGCGACCGAAAACGAAGCCAGGTGGACGTATTAGTGATATCAAACACATTGCAAGTAAAATTTTCACAAAAAAAATTGACAATTTTTTTTTTAATTTTCGTCATATTTGAGTATAAACACATATTTTTTCTAAAATCATGACGTACACCGCTTTATTTTGAAACACGCGATGGTACGTAAGGGTTTAAAATTAAATTAATATTTTTGCAAAAACTAGGTATTTAACCTCCAAATACGAAGATTTTTAAAACATTTAAACAAAAATCCGTCGCTGTTTTTGCAAAATTTTTAGTTGTATTGTGTCTGTAACCGCTAAAACTACCACCTGGCTTCGTTTTCGGTCGCGGTCTTGATATACCCTGTTTATACATTATTGACAATAGTATTGAAATAAAACTATTTTATACGGATTTTATCGCGATTTGGTTTAATTTTTACATTTTTTAACTTCCCGACGTTTCGATTACTTTACAGCTTTCATGGTCACGGGGCAGACTGAGGTATTAGTCATCCGCTCAGTGACTGTTACAATTAAACTACCCTTAATTTATATTTATTAAATTAAAAAGTTAATTTAAAAAGTTAGCTAGTTTTTGCGATCCGATCTACGCAGAAGGAGCTCACTGTGTCTTGAGGTCTGGCAGCTGGTCTTTTGGGTTCCGATTTAATTAAATGTAGAATTGGATCCCATGTTGGTGCAAGCTTCAAGCCATCTTCTCTATTGACAATAGTACTTTATTATCGAAAATGGAATGCGTTATAATCAGTGTGTATTTTATTTAACTTTTTAACTTCAAAAAATAAATCTTTTAACTGGATATCGTTTTACTGCCATCTAGCGTCGTATATATGAAACAGTCGAGTACGTTGTAGCGATAATATTGAAGGTACCTTTTAATTTCACATAAATAGCATAGATGGCGGTATTCAGCAAACTAGTTTTTAAAGCATTTATGAATTTTAGCAAGAAATATTTATATGTGTGCAAATAATACAAAAGCTAATCGGTGCAGTTGATATAAATATAAGAAAAAAAAATTGTAATACTTTTGAATATAAAAAGGTTTACTTTCTTCAACTAGGTGGCGCACTATGCTATTTTTAAAGTAATAATTCTTTTTTTATGATGTATGAATAATAGTCAAAGTTTAAATAGGCAATCTGATGCTAAGAGTAATAAAAACTAAGTCAAAATTTAATTCTAAAAAATTATTTATAATAAAAAAAAATCAACAAAACGCACATAATTTTTTTTAAAAATTAACTCAATTAATCATACAAAAAAATTATATAATCCACTGAACTATAACTTCGCTCACCTCATGATACTCCACTTGTGCGGGTGGTTTCAAAAACATAAGACTTCCATAGCAATAATAACAATAGTCGTATTATAACAGTTATATTTTTATAATATATTTATTTTTATTAATTCTAATGATATTTGTAGTATAATTATTTACTCGTACAGTTTATTTTTTCTACTTATACTGTAATTAAGTATTCGTACACCTACTTCAGCTCATCTGCATCACCTAAAGGTCGACTGGAACTACTTATGTATATGAAGCTTAATAAATAAATAAAAATAATTATACAAAATTTCTGGCATTTCGGTCCCACAAAACCGAGGAGAAATTAAATTATTGATTTCCCAGTATCATCATTGTCATTTTTATTTAAATAAAGTACAAGGCTGAATATAGACCTCACCTAAAAATTCCTATAGTAACCAGCTGAAGCGACTCTGTGGACGTCGAAATGACGAAACGAAAAACAGCTTCACCATAATGAAGATTTAATTAATATCAAAATCTAATATAAATTCACCGCCCACGATAATAATCGTTGAAGACTCAACAAGGAAACATTCCCACCCAGATTTTTTATTAACGCAAGGCTAACTACATAGAGAATGCTGAGCCACAGTTTACAACCAAACTTGAACATCACGTTTCATTTCTTATGTAATTGTATTTAATATATTTTTATTTATAATCGCGGAAGCGGCTATAGCTTTGATAATATAGTTTATGATTTGTATAGTAATTGAGGCTGCCGGCTGCATAAAATGTGCTTTGACTACCTCCGTGGCGCAGTTAGTTATAACGCCGACCGTGAAACGAAAGGCTGCGAGTTCGATCCCCGCACCGGAACAAATATTATAGCCTAAGCCCTCACAATCGAACTCAAGTTTGTAAAGGACACCCGTGCTTAGCAGTGAACGGTTGAGCTGACACAGTACAAAACAGTTTAAACAGACGAAATGTCACCAACAGTAGAAACCACATGATCCGGTATAGATTGATAGTATCTTCGTTAAATAAAAATCTACGAATGCAAAACGGATTAGAATATTAACCGCGATTTTGATAGCTATCAACGCAGCCTTAATAAATATCCTGGTATCATAATCGTAGAACAACTTCTCATGTAAGGTCCCAGACACACCCGGTAGACGCGTTCATACGCGTGATAGATGTTATCTGGTTGTAGGCTGTTCGCGCCGCCAGCCTTTTCACATAATGCCCATAAAAGGGCCCGAACAAGTTTATTAATAGATGCAAATTAAACATCTTCATAAATTACATCCATTATACGGTAATTTCATGGCAGCTTGTTAGAAATGAAAGTGAATAGGTGTGTTTTAAATTACTGTACGTCATGTCATGTTAGGATGAGTGAAGTTATGTATCCTGCTTGCTACAACAATACAATACAATACACAATTTTATTAAAAAATACATAACTTAATTTAAGGTGTGAATAAATAGTAGAAAAATGTGTTCTTAGTGATTTTTTTCTGTGGTATGTAAAGTTTGCCAACCCGCACTGGGGCAGCGTGGTGGACTATATAAGTACAGCATGTTTCGGTTTGACATGACTTCATTCAGCTAATTTCGGACTATAGGCAATTCCATCAATAACCTACTCATTTAATCTACCTACAACGCAGCTACCAACAAACAGAATGTTCGTGATTGGCGCTATATACAATGTTTAGATAACATCGGATATCTGTCGACACCTTCACGTGTGGTGCCGGATTGAGGCTCTCGATAATCTATTCGCAAGTTTATGCTGAAATTGGTTGTAGGAAAACTATGCTACTCTCTATGGTATAAAAGCTCATTTTGCTTGCGATAGGTAATTATATTTATGTAAATAGATATGTTTCAGTGCTGGGTAGCGGCCCCTATATAGCCCCTTCTGTAATGAAAACCGCTTTCCGAACCGGGTGGTAGTTCAAAAAATGACTGAATCTAAATAATGTTGAACATTTTAATGGATTCAATAAATTATTTTCATTTCATTTTCATTTCATATAATTGCGAATTTAGACTATATTAATCTTGTTTTCCGAGCGCGTTTGCTGGATGATTTTTATTGTATATTTTAGAGAAATGAGCAAACGGGTCACGAGGTATTAAGAGATTACCGCTACCCAGAAGTGCGTTTTCGATTGTAGGTTTCTCATAATGGATCTATGGATTGACGGGAGAAGGAAACTTCGGCTTGAAACGGTATTATATTAAGCACATGATGGACATCAGTACCTACGCTTTGTCTACCAGGATGCCTTAATACAATAGCATTGGCGAATTTTCACACCTTCGAAAGTTTGTTAAACTCTGTTAGGTTCCCTAAATTTTGTTTTTCTATAAAGACGCAATAGACTACGAGTACTTATTAAACGAAAAAGCAATCAGCAATCCTTACCGTGTCCGACTAGACTATTAGTTACTTATGTGTTTTACAATCCTTTAAATACTGATTTAAATTATCTTGCTAAATAATTAAATATAATATTAGCAAAATAATAAATTTCAATTCACTATTTAATATACAATCACTGATTCAACTCAATCAAAGTTACCCCAATCAATGTAATTATAATATTGTGATTTGTGGGGCAATGCAACTTATCCAATGTTTAACGCCAAATTGATTGTGAAGAAATTGTTGATCTAATCAGTTTGTATTAGTATTATATAAAGCCTATGGAAACGACAGCCTCCGTGGCGTAGTTGATTAGACGCCGGCTGTGAAACGAGAGGCCGCTGGTTCGATTCCCGCACTGTTATAAATGTTTGTGTGAACCACAGGTATTTGTTTCGGATCTAGGTGTTTGTGAGACCGAAAGTCGTTCGTAGTTTCTGATACCCAAGACACAAGACTCGATCTTAGGGTCAGGGGGTGTGCTGTTGGCGCCTCTGCCTACCCCCTCTAGGAAAAGGCTTGAGTTTATGTATGTAACTGACAAATAATGTATTTTTTAGAATAGCAGATCTTAGATCTCGTAGTCTATAATACAATTTTAATTTTTCGTAGACGCTGAAAAAATGCTACCAGAAAGCGTTAAATCTAGACAGAAACATCATCGTACAACGATGCAGGCATTTTAGTTTTAGAGTAATGAGGGCTACACATTTATGAAATCATTTTATACTTAGCAAATAATTTCATTTAATTTCTCAAATACAAAGTAGATTCCATAGGATACATGAGCCTGATGGCAGCCAATACATAATCAAAACAATATAAATTAACCGAGCATAACCAAGTAGTAACACAATCAACAATATATATTGCAATAGTACAGTCTCCAGCGCAGATACGATCAAACACGCATATCGCGCGTGTACACCCGTGAGAAAAAGTTTTGTACTTCACATAACAAAAAGCAGGAGCGAAGTTAGGTCATTGGGTGGGGTAAACGGACACCGGCAATCTCAATTTCAAGGCAATTTTGACGGGAGAGTGTACATTGTAAACTGTAGCCGCTTTCTGTAAAAGCTGCAAAACGGGATCAAGGATGCTAATCTCTTTCGCAGAAGAATACGTCGATTTGGTAGCAAAAATTACCCCAACTAGATAGCGTCTTTTATGAGGAACCAATGAAGCCTCCTTAAAATGTTTCTAAAGCGCATTGGAGATGCTTCGGTTTTTCGTTGATTTTATAGCTCCATTTTATATATTATTATTTAACAGCTTATGATTGTACCTATATTTTTGCATATAAATGCTTTCTGCTTCTGATTCTGTTTCTCGAAATTCCTGAAGGTTGCAGATGACATAGGATTTCTTGCCGGAAAGATTCGACATGAGAGTAGGAATATAAGAGGATGTTCTTAATGAAAAGATACGTCGCTTTGTGTACAATGAAACACCATTTTTAGAAAATGAAAGTTTCTGTTCATTTTTTAAGTCTAACCATTTAAATTCCAACGAGCAACGTTATGATTGCTAGAGAAAGTTCCATGAAGCGTAGATTTGAATCATGGAAATAAAAATTTGCATATTTTAAGATTACAGTCCTAATATTCCAGTTGTCATTCCATAACCATCCATACAGACTTCCATTTTTACACAGTGCTGTTTCCGACAGAGAGTTTCCACCAGTGATAAATACCTATATCTCGCCGTACACACGTGGGTATCTATGACGGGTCCTCAACCACTGTACACGGTACACGCTAATCAGGCGGACACGAATATCCTAACACCAAATAATATTTTCATTACTAAAAAAGTCAATATATAAATTAATTCGGGTTTTGTACGACTCAAAGTCCACCCCTGGAGTAGACAGCAAAACAGATACTAAATTATCGTGCTATTTAAGTAAGGTCAGCATAATAAGATAATAATCTTTACAAAAAGCCGCCATCTACAATAATTGTAGATTATTATTATTGTCAATTATTGTCAATGACGAATTGTGAAACTAGACGACAAAAAGTAACAAGCGGGCCGAATATGTTCACGTGTTTTTACATCATTGCATACATTTTGATATTTTTATGAGTAGCACAACATTCCGTGATGTGGACAGACGGATTGACCCTGAATTTCCATCCGCAATGCTCTATGCATTTTAATGAAGAGGAAAGTTCCTTCTGAATAGAAGCAAGGAATGGAATGGAATGAATGGAGAACATGTCGAACTACTTGTTGAGAAAAAATATTACCGGGATTCGTGTTCTTTTCATGCCAAAATACGTCTAGATAAACAGTTTTGAGATTCAGTATAGACAATACAAAAAGTTGTTATCCGTTAAGGAAAGCGTTCTAATACTTGGTACGTGATACATCAACGGCTTTATTCACAGACATTTAGTTACCGTATGTTTTGTCCCTTTCGAACGACTTTAGAAATCAATTTGAGCGAAGAAAACAAAACATTCGATAGCTAAAATTGGTTTTAAGTCTGTCTATGAAGAAGGCCGCAAATGTTTAGCTGATACGTCAATCGTTAACTTTCCTTAACTTTATGTAGAGCTTGGTAAAATCTGATTGACATAAAAAAGTAGTATAAAGGAAAATTAGACAAGACTATGGCAACAAGAGTTTTTTCTTTTCGAGACACAAATAACCAGGATAAGGTGAAAACCCCTTAAGTAACATTCACATTGATTGATTTAAGTGCAATATGGTAACTTATTAATTATCATCTACAAACATGACAGTCATATTTACAAAATAATCGTACATCGAAAAGAAAAAAGTAAAAAGTACAACAAAAAAAACGATTAGCCTGATAAACAAAAAAAAACCCGCACTAAGTGACATCAGAAAATTAACTCTAATTGAACCGTTATTACTCCCAACACTTTGGCTTTATTAATCTTCATGACACAAAAAAGTTTCCTCACAATTACATACTTACAATTAATTATCGTCTGAAGTTTTTTTCGTACCAATAATATTTCAATGTTATTCTCACAACATTTAATTGTAATTTTTGATACACGTGGATACTTTTTACGTATATGTAAAAATATGTTTGATTTCGAAACGAAATACAGTATGAATATTATGGTTATAAAGAGTGCGGTAGATAATAGCTTTAATCATGTTAGAATTAAATCTTAATAAATGAATATAAAGTGAATAAATTTGCAGATATTTCTCTGATTTTATTTCTTCACCTACTAAACCTATAATATTTCCTTCGATTTGGCATTGGAGTGAAGGTTATTTTTCCTCTTGTTTTAAGTAAATTTACTCTTTATTATTAATTTTCGCATTTGCGACAGGGCCATAAATTTTGAAAGATTGAATTGAATTGAATTTATTAATGTTTCCAATATATTTATTTATTTTTTCGTGAATGTTAGAAAAGGTATTTAATTATATTTTTAGTGTGCGATTTCAATTTTTGTCCGTCTCGATCGAATGTGGAAACTCTGATTCTTCGGGAGTTAGAATAAAGAAATAAACTCAAAACAATGCAATCACTTCTGACAACTTAAATCCCATGTTAAAAGTAAAAACACAATAAAATCACCATCCAACATTAAAAATAAGTACACAAGGTTAGTAAATCAAATCATCAAAAGTCGACCCGTCTCAGAACTCTTCACTTTTTTCATACCGACACCAAATATGAAATTATTTACGTCCAAATTTATACGACCTTTGCGTGACTCCATCTTATACCTACACGTATGACATTGCCAAAAAAACCTCAAGTAAAAACATACAGGCAGACAAACATTCTTTGTGTACGTCTAGCCAACGACCTTGAGTGTGATGAACGATTTTTTGGCAAGATGTTTTTTTATCTTGTCGAGTGAATTTACCTAACTTTTTGCTGGCACTTCTAAGAACGGCAGACCTAAAACCTTAGGTAATGCATTCCTCGGCCGAATTATAGCTTCGATATAAAAGTTTTGGATGCCATAATTTTTAGAAGATAATGATCCAAGGTTGAGTAAGTTGCTACCATAAAAAACTCAATGATTTCTCTAGGGTTTTGATGTTAATAGATTTTAAAACATAATGCTAAAGACACAATTATTATTATTCAAAGTTTGATTATACTTTTAATACCTAGGTTCTGCTTACCAATGTCAGTAAATTGTGAAATACTTAAAATATTCCTATAGCCTTTTGAACTATTTGTAGATTTATACTTAACGACTGTGTTAGGAAGTAGTTTACACAAATAAAACATTTTGGAATAAAATAAATACCTTGAAACATGCATGGAAAGGCAACTATTTCGATTTGCCACCGAATTATCATTTTCAAAACTTAAGGCTCTATCTTTTACAATAATATGATTAATAATACAATATTTATCAAGTTATCCTATTCTAACGTTTATAAATTGAATGCATATGTCAATGAATGTTATTTATTAAGACTGGCACGATGGCGTAGTTGTACTGCGGTACGATTACAAAGGTGAGATCTCGGGATCGAATCCCAGGTTGGCAAAGTGATATTGGATTTTCTATTCATTGTCAGTCCGGAGTCAGAAATTTGTGCCCGATATGGCGATAGGCTCGAACTATCACGTCGTGGGACAGAGCATACAGGGCAAAATGTGGGTGTCCTGGTAGCATCTCCGCCTACCACTTTTTGAAAAAGGCGTTAATTTATGTGTTATTTATTAATGTGCTGTCTCTACTTGTTTGGACAGTATTATGGTATAATAACATTATAAATGCAATAGTTTTGGGTTGCCGTTCTTTCTTGTAATCTCTACTAAATATTTTGGGTTAGATATTGTAGTTGGTTTCAGAGAATGACAGTACCTACTTTTTACTACGCTAAAAATTAAAACTTCCGCGACATATATTAGGTAGAGTACGATTTGTAAGACCTAGAGGGCGAAGGCATGAAAGGTATAAGTATCATGTTTTTCACCTACATAATTGATTAGTCTCAACATTTGTGAATCATAACACCGAATTGGATTCCAGGAAAAACGTGATTGCTCAAATATATATTTTCTTGAATGAATTTTCTTGAAAAATAATAGCGAAGTTTATGGAAATAATGAAAGCATTAAACAACGTGAACCTTAAAACACAATGTAACAAGCTAAAACAAGACTACATTGTAATTTTAGATATATGAAGTTGCAAGGACGTAGTAATAATGTAAGGAAATGTTTCCACAATACGTTTGATGTTTTATTAAACTAAATTAATGTCAGAGTTTCAAAACTAAAAGAAACGATACGAACTTATTTTGGATTCGAAAATATTACAATACAATATAAATATAATCTAAATATTGATTCTCAAATTCTATTTTAATCATGAGTACATTACTGTCAATGCTGCACATATTTTTATGAAATGAAATTCGTAAAATACCTCAACTAGCTGTATTTCAATAACAGCTCGCGGTTTCGCTCGAGTGGCTATTCAGTTTGAACAGAAGTACCCACGCTAATCATTGATCAATAATCATTCTACTCGAACTAATCACATGCATTAGCATTAATTAATACGCGAACAAGACATAAATACTTCACAATTTAGTTTGAGCTCATTCGGTCTATGGATACAATTTAAAATCAGATCGGCTGTGTAATTCTCGCTCACGATTGAGCTTTATTGTATCCAAAGGTTTGTAAAGGTTGACACCAACAATTGCTCAGAATAATATGATTGCCGACACTTAGAAAAATACGCATAATTCGCTCTTAATGAACTAGTTCATCGTCTCTTTAGATAGCTTTAAAAAGTCACCCTTTTGTATTGATTCATAATTATTATGTTTAGTCACAAAAACCACCGCTAAATATTAGCCTTTCTCAAAGATGTCCTCAGCGATTTTTTGCAAACATAATTAGGACGCTGGGCCATCTTGTGAGAGAATATTCAATGCTGCTTTTGCGGGCATGTGGCCTATGAAATCATGGGTCACGTGATCATGCTCTCTACCTACCTATCTTCATATAATGTACGACTACTGGCCTGACCCAGCTTCGCTCGGGTGTAAACAATTTTTGAGTCCAGTCCACATAACACTGTTTAATGGTTTGCTTAATCAAAAGTCACTGTTTTTTATACAGACCCAATCGGGTCTGTATCGAAAATAGTGACAAGCTCGCCCTTTATTTAACGATAGAAAATGTTTAAATTGTGGATATGTAAGGTCGTTGTAACTAATACATCTTCAAGAAATCTACGACATAATCATTAAGTTAAATACTACTAAAATATATTAATCCTTGAAATACTGAATGAAATTGACATTTGCTAAGGAATGTATCATGAAATGAGTTAATAAGATGATTTATTTACTACCGAACGTCGGTTAGGAAACATTTTATTATCCCCATAAATATTATTAGGCATAAATATTTAATTTTTACACGGCCTTTGAATTCATAATTTCTAATTATGATTTTACGAAGGTTTTTTTTAATTTGGAGGTCTTTTTGTCATCATTATTATAAGTGAATGTTAACTTTATGATTTAGTATTTATACGTATTATGTAAATAATTAGCTAAGACTTGTTATAATATGTACCGCAAATTCCAATAATGTTGTTTGTTCAACGCTAATTTGAATGTATTAAAACAGCTGTTTTATTATTGACTCGATAATACGTTAATTAATTAATTATAAATAGAAATAGAATATGTGTAGCCTATAAAAAATGTCCGAGTGGTGATTGAACCAGGAAACTTTCGGTTATTAAAATATTACTCAGAAGGTAGAGACGTAAGCAGTGACCCAATTAAAAGTGTATAATAACCTTGATTAAATTATAAATAGTTGTTTGCCAATATACCCGAAATTATCCGTAAGCATTAAAATTTTAATTTATTCACCGCTTCGTTGTCGCTATTTTCGGAAAAATTATTACATTTATAACTTATATTTGTGAATATTTAATGATTCATGGAAATTGTGAGTTGGGCAAAAATTTTATAATATTTTATTTAACTGGCACAGGCTTGTTCTTGTTATAATTAATGACCTAAAACTAGATACACGGTAAAGATTTAATTGATATTAAAATAAGAACTTAAATGAGGTAATGACCAAAATACCGATTTTTCGTTTACTAATTCTTAAATTCTGTTCTCAAAACGAGATATTTTCATGATCAAAAAGAAATTAATTTGTCTGCATTTTTTCTTCACGTGACTTTAGGCAGGTTTTTTACCCTTTCCACAAACAAAATGTTTTGGCAAAATAGTCTTCTTTGTGTTTAATTACTATCTATATCTATATCAGCCCATATACGTCCCACTGCAGGGCACGGGCCTACTCTACAATCGAGAGAATCGATTGAGAGTGGTTAGGTTTAATTACTACTTTAAGAAAAATTGTAAGATTACAATAAAATTGTATCATACAAATGATCAATGAACGATTATGATCAGCGCAAAAGTCCAACAGAAATATTTCATATGGTTGATACCATTAAGAAAAAATAAAAATTTTAAACTTAGATTATATGTACAAGTAGGTAGAAAAGTCGCTGGCTTAACGATGTGAAAAACCAAAGTATCTGAGGCAATTGATAGAACTTTAGGTAAAAAATGCGTTACAAAAATTGAAACATTTTCTACAAAGCAATTACGGGACAATTATGACACGCTGTTGTAATTAAATTGTCTCTTTTTTGCGACACGATATTTTAAAATCATATTGTTTACTGGTTCATACCAAAAGGGTTATAATGGAGTTGTTTTTCGAACAATGGTGAATTGTATAGGTACTTCGGTGAGTATTATCCTTGCCTCCTACGATGCCTAATGATGTAGGGTTGACATACATTCACTTTTTAAGACAAGTTTGGCTGTATGGTTGTGTTAGATTTTATTTTCAAGAGTCATATTTTCGCAAGACCCTGTATCGGTAGCACCAAGTTGTAGCCAATTTTGACTTTTTGGAAAATATATTTCACTATAATATAACATGATGTGACTTTTTGGGTCTTCCGTTATTTAGTGGCTAATAGCCCAATAAAATAAGATCAAAATGGAATACAACAAAGTTCATGCTGCCGCTTAGCCGCAAAAATAGACAAAGCGGTGGTATCAACAAAGACGGATATAACGTACAAGATTTTTGTTTCTCGGATTTTTTAAAATATAAAAGTTTTTGTTAAGAAATATATTTATTAAATTTATTTATGAAATTCTAAATTGTATTCAAAATTATTTTGAATTTTCAAATTCACTATATTTTTCAAAGTTTACTCAGACAAAGATCCCACTAATTATTTTAAAAAAAATCTGTTTTTGTTGTATCCATGGTCACGTTAGATTAAAAGCATCCGGGGTTCCACAAGGTCTCATTTTGACAATATACGGTGTTTAAATAAATATAATTATAAATATTATTTTTTTAATTAATGATTATATCACAGCATTTCCTTATACAGCTTTGAAATTGCTCTAGAGTAGTCGTCTCTTTTGATTTTTCTATTTTTGGTAAATTTATGTGACGTATAATGTAATAATTTATGATATAATTACTGCATAAGAATATCTGGTTTATAATAAAAACAAATAACTCATTCCGAATGTTATGATTGTGAAATACACATTCATTTAAATGGTTTTGCTCGCATAAGAAGTTTGAATATATTATAGATGAAAAAATATTGATATATGTTATATAAAAAATATAATATAACGAACATTTCGAATATTACTCTGACAACTACAACAACTGAAATAACGTATTATTGTATATTTTGTACATTTAAATCTAAATATATTCTATAATTGAGCAAACCTGTTGCTAAGAAAAGGAAATGTGTAATTAGCTTACAAGATTCTTCTAAAATAAAAATTGAATAGGTGGATTATTTGACTTAGAAATGCAATCCATAATAATAATATAGCGACTAATGATAAATTATATAAGAACACACCATAAACTTAATAAATATCGTAATAACAAGCTAAAAGTCACTAAACAAACATTCTGCTTTTACTCAAATCGTGCCATGGAAATTATTTTATTTCGGTTGCTAGTAACGGGTAATGATAATGCAGACTTTTAATTGCTTACATTACACATGCCTTAAGTATTCAATGATAGAGGCAAACTTTTGAAAAGTCTAGATTTTCTTATGGCGTACAATCATTACAACACACTTCCTAGGACTGAAGATGATGATGGTAATGACGCAATGAAAACATACAATACAGAAGCACTAACGCCAACCCTACAAACTGACAAGGTGCGAAAATGACAAGTTGAGTATCGAGTTAATAGGCGGCGGGATCGCAATTAATAAGAGTCTCATAACAACTAGCATACATATTCAACTAATGTTTTCTGTCACTCAATACCATTGTTTATTTGACGCAAATTGCTTTACGTAGGTATCTAAGGAATAGAATTAAGGTAATCACATTGTATGCAGCAAAATCCGGCAAGGTTGTGCGGTTCGTTGAGATTTAGTTCATGGAGAACCTTTGTGTTCTACATATTGGGTCTGCGGTTTCTAGGGCTGCCATTGAATAAAACGGTTGTGACGGTGGAAATGACATTTTAGTTACCACTTTTTATCAATAGATGGCGATAGTTATTATAGATAGCGCTAATCTGAATGAGTGATTGTTCAATGTTAGTTTATTATTTTGTTTTTTACGGAGTTTTCAACGACAAACTTAAAACTTGTATGTAACGCTTGTACAACACTCATTGTGTAGACAAAATAAGATACTGGGAAAAGTTTGCCTTTTAATAGAACTAAGCTGGGGTTTTTTCATCATGCTAACAAATGGATGTTTCAATAAATTATTCATATTTTTCATATATAGTTCTTCATTACTTTATTTTATAAAAAAGGCAACATAAATTCCAATCCACAGCTTTAATTCTCTTCAACCGCAGTAACACTAACTTAAATTTCTTAAAAAAATATTTTCCTATCAAAATATTTTAATCCATGCAACAAAATGCAATCATTTTAAAACACGTAATATTTCATCAAAAATCCGAAGTCCCAACAAAAAGCTAAACCACTCGTTCGAGTTAAAATGATAGACATTAACGTTACGTGTGCTGTGATGTGAAATCCGCTCTCCGCCAAGGTCTTTCCTTTAACAAGTAACCTTCTAGAGGCATTTGAGATTAGACCCGCCAATCAACAGCTAACACAGCTATGCGTAACTTATACTGTATTTTGTATACGTTGACGCTATTTGATAAATGTAGAAGTATTTTATTTATTTAAATCTTTATTATACACCAGTTAAATAAAAATTAGACAACGTAACGGAAAAAGGTATATTACGTAGTCTAATCGCTCAAGGCATTTTCTGAAAAACAACCATATGATGGATATAAGAGAAATGAACGAAAATTGGAGCAGCGTCATGTGTACGAATAATATTAATTATATTATATTATTATATTTTAATATATACATACATAAATCAGCTCAAGCCTTTTCCCAGAAGGGGTTAGCAGAGTTGCTTCCAGGACACCCATATTTCGCCTTGTATGTTCCGTCCTACGGTGTGATAGGGGGGGCGAGCCTGTCGCCATATCGGGCACAAATTCCTGACTCCTAATAATGATTAGAAAAATCACTATCCAATATCACTTTCCCCGGGATTCGAACTCGAGACCACAGATTTTAATCGTACCGTAGTACAACTACGCCACCGAAGCACCCACAGATCAAAGAAATATATTTTTAATATTTGTATAGAAGATGCAATTTATATGAAGGTTCAAATCTCAACAAAATATGAATATGCTTCATTAATTTAGTTCCACTTGAACTTTATATCGGTTTAAATGTTAACTAATTATGCAATGTTTGTGCCTCAAAAAATACATTACTTGAATGATAAGATTTGTTCATTATTTCGTTTTTATTTGTTCATTTATAATATCTACTTATTATATATATACAAGTATATTTCATACTTTTCTATTATTTATTTAATTCCATATCTATTCTATTTATTTCTGCATATCCCATGCATAAGGCGTGGTGGACTATAACTATGGCCTAACCCCTTTCAATAGTACTCTAGATTGTATAGTAGGCCCGTGCCTTGCAGTGGGACGTATATGGGCTGATAAAAATCCAGAAAGTAAATAAAGAGCATGCCATTCACTTGATGGTGAGCTATACGACTCTTATGGACAGTTGAAAAGCAAACAAGACCCTGAACTACAAAGCATTGCTTGTCACTCGACTGCGCTCGCCATTCTGAGAAATAAGATGTTAAGTCTCAATATGTCCACTAGTGACTCTGGCTGCTATGTCCTTCAAACCAGAAAGCACATGTAAATTATCTGCGCTATCATCCAGCGACTTCCAGTAATCGGTAATACCCTTATTTATTTCCAAAATCTTTTCCAAAATAAGACAAGTCTTCTCTACAATCGATAGTAATATATAAAACGGTTAGGCCATATAGTCATTTAGTGTCAAAATTACTATACAAATACAATTCCTACCAAATGCTTAAGAAATTGTAGAATAAAACAATGTTAAAACATAACATGTAATGGCTTTATAATAACCAAGTATATTGTTAGGTATAGACACTATGCCCTGACAAGGTTAGGTCTCCGGCCGTGTACCTGGGCTTGGATTACAATGAAAACACAAATGACTGCACATTTATATATATAGATAGAACTGTACCGTGAAGCGTGAGACGGTATGGTAGAAGTGAGAAAAAAACTATATGATCTGCAATAAAATGTAAATGATTTATATTCACTATTTTGTTTTTAGATTGCATTGAAGTGAAATAACTGAATGATGTTTCAATTGATGCATTGATATTAAAAGCCCAATTGCTGTATTTTCAGTTGGTTTGTTTTCTAACCTCTTATGAATGTTCTTATTGTTTCAGTGTTATTTTTATTAAGAAGTCAATGAACGCTAAATCGATAATGTTTAAAATATAGACTAAGCTAAGTAGCCCCGACATCGTTGTCTCATTAAGGTGAACTTGAACACCAAAATCAAACATATTTATGCGTTTAAGAAAGAAATATTATTCAAATCGGTTGCCATCGAGAAAATATTTAATTTCCAACCAACGTCTGTAACTGATTCACTTTTTATAATCGTAACAATCGCTCAATTATATACGCAAATCGTTTAATAATTACAAACAATTAAATTACGTGATTGCTAATATAAATATAAAATGTTGATGCGTACGTTGCATTGTAGTATGATCATACTAGATTTTTAGTTTTTTTTTATTGCAATAAATGGCGAGACGAGCATGCCATTCGCCTGATGGACAGTAGCAAAACCAAACAACACCATGAATTACAAGGCAATGCTTGGAATTCCACTGCGCTCGCCATCCTGAGACATAAGATGTTAAGTCTCAATATGTCCAGTAGATACTCTGGCTACAATGTCCTTCAAACCGGAACACAACAGCGCATTTACACTGCTGTTTAGCGGGAGAGATTTTTAGTAAATTATTTTTATTGCCATTTAGAATACACTAAACCAAAGCAGTTTGAATTTTTGTAGTCGATTAATTTATTTATAAATACTTTATTGTGCCACACACAAATTATCACAAACAAAAACAAAAAGCGCATAAATATGTGTAAGAATCAGCGGTTTTATCGTAGTTATGAGTATTTTTTGTCAATTATCGCGCTGTTCACGGAGAAACATGTGTATTATAAAGATTTTACAAGAATTTCTATGGTGCGTGAATCCTCCCAATATACACAGTAGACCAGCGTGGCAGACTAAGGTCAAAGCCTTCTTAATACAACTCTCGATTGTAGAGGGCTTCGATGTTGTACTTGTTTGGTGAAATCAAGCATAAACAATTTTCTAACCTTAGAAACCTACGAATCTACCATTAGACAATT
Source organism: Deilephila elpenor (assembly GCA_949752805.1). Classification (NCBI taxonomy): domain Eukaryota; kingdom Metazoa; phylum Arthropoda; class Insecta; order Lepidoptera; family Sphingidae; genus Deilephila; species Deilephila elpenor. The sequence continues at coordinate 3,574,300 of OX457096.1, read as the reverse complement.
ATGGAAAGGATCATCAGCCTTACAGTCCACTAGACACGCCTCTCCAACTGCACGTCATCGAACTCAGCCCTCGGTTTCTCATATATTCTCCACCAGGTACTCGCAGAGACAAATAATATCACGCCTCCTGTTCAGAGGGCGTTGTTATGTTAAATATACATATATTTGCGATGAATGGCGAGACGAACATGCCATTCGCCTGATGGTAAGCGATACGACTGCTCATGGACAGTGACAAAAACAAACAACGCAATGAATTACAAGGTAATGCTTGGCATTCCACTGCGCTCGCCATCCTGAGACATAACACGTTAAGTCTCATTATGTCCAATAGTTTATCTGGCAAGAATGTCCTTCAAACCGAAAACAACACTGCTGTTTGGCGGGAGAAATAGACATTGCGGCAGCACCTATCCACGCAGCCTTTCACATTTAGCAGAGACCTACCATCAGTAAATTCAAGTAAATTCGCGTGTAACAACTATATTCCACATTATAAGGACTTGCCGCCAATTTGCATGATTGAATAATTAAAAGAGCAACCATTTAATTGCACCGACAATTATTATTTACATAGATGTGGTTTTTATTAATTCTTTGCGTTGAATATTTTATTGTGACTGTTATGAAATTTTCCGCGCGCGAGATGTTTCTCGTGTTTGTGTTCGTTTGGAAAGTTCTAGAAGAGAACTGACTCATTGATATGTACTCGTGGCCTCTGCAGTATAAAACGTGTATTATGTCCTCGAATTCAGAGGCTACAATAACAATCTGCAAAGTTGGAAAGTCGCATGCGATGACACCATCGGACAGAACGCTGTAGTAACTCTTGGATCAAGTATATTTTCGGACCCAAAATATTTCTTCCTTTCTTTCGTTCTATTTCTCTTTCTTCTGATGTATTTCCTTACAGTGCAGTATCAGCCCATATATGTCCCGCTGTAGTAATACATACAAAGTAAAGTACCTCACAACAAATACCTACAAATTGAATCACGATACACGATTCTCGATTCAAGATCAAGGCCGGCAACGCCCTCACGATTCCTTGTCAATGTGGGTGTTCATGGACAATCATGATTTTTATCGTCATGGAATTGTTTATTTATTTACTTCCTTGGCTTAAAACATAAAGGAACGTCAGTGCCTTAATTCTTATCTCACTCATATTTTCTCTTCCGTTTATGTGACAATATTCAAAGGCCAACAATGTAGTAACTGACCTTAAAAAAAGAGTTGTATTCTGGGTCTTGATATAAAAAGCTTAAAGAATTGTCATAACAAGAAAGTTAACTAAACAATAATAATACGGAAATAATTACACAAATCTATGCGAAATTTATCAATTACGTAAAAGTCGTGTATGTTTCCGCCGTGGTGTGCTTTTACTAATATTCAGAAATGCAACGCAGGATGTCTCGAAAGACGTCCGTGAATCTTGGTTCCGACAAATAAAATATCGATAAGGAAATTCATAGATGAAGCAAAAGCTTCAGCACTGAGCCTCCTGCGACTGATAATAATGAGACAAAATAATATTTATAAACACTTTAGGAAAACACAGAAGCTGCATACGTCATAGGAAGGATTGCATATCATTACAAAGTAGACAGTTGAGCCATTGTATTCAGTATAATTGCCTAATAGCATCCACTTTTCTCGTTTTATCACTTTCAATGTGCGGAAGCTGCGCTCGTTGTAGCATTTGCATGTCATTAATGCAACTCTTTGTTACTTGGTGTGGTTTTACCACGATTTACGATATTTTAGGATATTGGATAGTATACTTCTTTTCTAACTCCCCTTATTCCACAAATATGCGTCAAATTGATAAAAGGGGAAATTTCACGCTTCGATTGTTTTCTTATAAATTTTACGTGACATAACAGGCAGGTCTGACTGAAGCGACGTTACTTTAATATAACAAACTGATGTAAGGAGGTTTGGTATAGCATTTCATTCGTTCTTAAAAAGCTGAAAGCTCTGAAATCTCGGTTTCTTTTCTAATGGGAAACAGAAAAACATTTCATCGTTTATTTGAGAAGATTAAGAATAAATTTTCGGCGCAAAACCCGAGACATAGGGTTAATAATTACAATCAGATAACCTGGTTTCCATTTTTCGGATGGTACAATATTAATTTATTTTAATCAGTTTTCAAATTACTCTCCGCACAACACATCAATCGGGCGGCTTGTAACAAACTGATCTTCTAGCGCCACTAATGCGTGCGTACCACTGGTTCTAATTAATAGCCCGTATGTCTGCACTGATAAAGGAGAGCACTGACCCAATTCACAAGCTTGAAACTCGATCGCATGATTTCACTACATGTGTTTCATAGATTCTATATTTTGGTGTGCCATACTTATTTTAGACCGAACCAATGTGGTTAACCTACCAAGCAAAAATGTAAGGTCCTTAAACCGAAACATTCACGCAAAGTAAATTGATCCTGAGAAGTTTTCAGTCCTTATACTTGATAATTGACCAATCAGGCGACTTTTATGAACTAATATAATTGTGAACAATCTTTTAAAAATTTAGGTAAAACGTTAAAAGGTCTGGAAACATTTTCAGGGACCACATTTTGACTTCTGACTGTCTCTTTCTTGCAGCCAATAAAAAATATATGTATGTCGACGCAAGAAAACGTATTTGCTGTAATTTTTCAAAATTATACCATATTTTCAAAATTTTTGTCGTCGTAGCGATATGAGATCTAGATTATTCGACGCAGAAAAAAAAACTGAATCTAGCTATCTATTCAGTCTACTTACGCCATTCTTGCTACTTACAGCAAATACGTTTTCTTACGTCGATAAAAACATTTATTTAGATATATTACGTTTTATTTCTCAGTTGTTTCATAATGCTGTAATAATGTATATAATAAACACATCATATTATTTAGATTTTATTCTAGTATTATACATAATTATTAGTGCTATTTTCCTTTTGCGTCAGCGTCGTTATAAACATTTTGGTTGTTTTTTTTTTAATTATAATATGTAATTAAATATAAAAAATATCATATTAATTAAAACTATACTATAGATCAAGATTTGTGTGTCATCATCATCATTATCAGCCCGTTACCGTCCACTGCTGGACATAGGTCTCTCCCAAGGTACGCCACAGAGCCCAGTCGAGCTTTACGCATCCAGTCGCGTGTGTGTGTATGTGTGATTTGTGTGTAATTTCCTTAGTATATACTATTGTCACTCACCATGACTGCCTCGGTGGCGTAGTTGTATTACGGTACGGTTAAAAAGCTGAGGTCTCGAGTTCGAGTCCCGGGTCGGGCAAAGCGATATTGGATTTTTCTATTCATTATCAGTGCGGAGTCAGAAATTTTTGCCCGATATGGCGATAGGCTCGCCCCTTATCACATCGTGGGACGGAACATACAAGGCGAAATGTGGGTGTCCTGGAGGCGCCTCTGCCTACCCCTTCGGGGATTAAAGCTTGAGTTGATGTATGTATGTATGTCACTCACCATATAAGCCATTCTCACCAACCCTTCAATAAAACCCTAGAAGAAACAGTATCAAAAACTACAGCTAACATGGTAACCCTATACGATAGAAATCGACCTACAAGGTCGGCACATAATAACATTAATTGTAATACGGGCACTACGAATAATAGCTGTAAGATGGATGATTATCTTAGTGATATCATGGTTATTTTTCATTTAATTGTCATGAGATGAAACTCAAGAGACATCAATTTATAATACGTTGGGATAGGTCAAGTTTGTGGGTTTATTTTTAGTGGGTTTTTAAGGTTCGTTTGCAAGGTCAGTAAAGGTAAAGATGCTGTAGTTCTTTTGTTTGTGTGTTTGGTCCTACTGTTAAATGTTGTTGATCGTGCTAATATAATGCTCACACATTCGCATAGAATAATACAATGGGTTGTATAATATATTATGTGTGCTATGTATTATGTATTTCTATATAAATAAATAAATACACCCAACAGTCACATACATAGTCCTGACCCCACATTAAGATCAATTAAGTCTTGTGTCGCAGGTATCAGAAACTACGAGAGACTTTTCGGTCTCACAAACACCCAGACCCGAGACAAATATTTGTGGGCCTCACAAACATTTGTCTCGGTGCGGGGATCGAACCCGCGGCCTCTCGTTTCACAACCGGCGTCTAACCAACTTGCGCTACGGAGGCTGTCAATATCTTCTTTATTCTCCATGTTAGTAAAACTATAATTTGTGTAAGATATGAACTGAAAGCTTAAAGGTTCGAAATCTGAAATATTTATTAACTGACAAATATAAATAAGATACATCTATATCTAAGTAGGTATATTTTTTGTTTTTTGATGATACTTACGAAATTTTGTTTTTTAAAGATACTACATAATTATTATAAAGTTGCCCGTTAAATAGAACGCATAAGCTACATATAAAAGTTTAAACATTAATATAAAAATGCCAGTAGCTATCTTCGTTCGCAACAATTAATTTTTCAACATATAAAAATACACTTTTACTAGAGTGACCGTGTATAAAACGAGAAGATTTGGTCGCTTTAATTAACTCAATGAAATATTAAAAGCCTAAATAATCCACGAACACAACAAAATTAGCATTTCTACAACACTTGATACGAAAATATGACATTCAAATCAATATACGACGTATAAAAGATCGTATCATTTGATTTTCAAATATAAATTATTTAAATATTATGCCGAATGTATAGAATTGCGATATAAAAACAAAAATAGAACATTAAAAGTGAAATTTAATTGGATATAAATACATAAAACTATATATATTAATAACTAATAGATATACAAGGTGAGTGTGGATGGAAGAGTCGGTAGGGGTCGAACACCGAACCTACATTATCCAAATCGGTGATACCCTCACCAAGAGGCAGGTCAAAAGTACCCTGAATCGACGAGAATGCATGAAGAGATTGATGAAAGTGGATGAAACAAAAGTAATGTGTCAGGATCGAGCAAAGTAAAATCCATAGTCACTGCCTACCCCAATGGGAGGCGTGACGATTATGTATAAAGATAATTGAGGTCGTTGGGTGCAGGTAAACTAGCCACTGTGAAACCTTTGGTGGAGGTCTTTGTTCAGCAGTGTCTACTACTTCTTCAGCCTCTGAAAGTCATTTCAGTGGCTGCGATGAAGTTTAATGAATTTAATACAGCTTTATTGTACATTATCTGATGTTATCCCACATTTATCTTATGTACTCTTTTCTGAAATATTTATCTTATGATTTTTATTCGAGGCACTTGCCAATCGACATTTTTCGAAAATTATCAATTTTGTGCTAATTTTTTCTTCTCAAAATATTACGGTCGTCAGCCCATATCAATTTACAATATTGAAGTAATATAAAGGAAGTCGTAAATGATATTTTTTCACCAAATATTGCGAATAAATTGAGCCATTTGCGGTTTATAAATATGGAGTCCACATGCCCGAAACCGGTTGTTCGCGCACCGTTATACGCGGACGACACAAAATACGTTCAGACTTCATAATTTATGTCGTATATTACTACCCATTAATTAATCACAATAAATTAAGTGCTCGGATAGTTTTATGAGGTGTTATTGTTCACGCTTCTGCTTGAAATGTGATATATTTCTCCCATTTATTAGATTAAATTACGGTCAGAATAAAATGTGCGATAGTAATTAAAAATATAGAGAGAGTTTAAGATAATAAAAACAATGAATTATCAGTCTCAACACGTGTCTTTTGTCATGGGTATCGGTAAAAGGTGAAACTATTAAATTACTGGTGGTAGGACTCTCATATGTGAGAGACCGCTTGGGTAGGTATCACCGCAATGTGTATTTCTCCAGCCAAACAGCAGTGCAAATGCACTGTTGCGTTCCGGCTTAAGGACATTGTAGCAAGAGTAATAGCTGGACATAATGAGACTTAACATCTTACGTGTCAGAATGGCGAGTGAATACCAAGCATTGCCTTGTAATTCGTGGTGTTGATTGGCTTTGCTACTGTCCATGAGCGGTCGAATCGCTTACCATCAGGCGAATGGCATGCTCATCTTGCCATTTATCTCAATAAAAACTAAGCAGGTTTTCGATAACATAAAAGATTAGCTTAAAACAAATATTTTGCCGTAGGAAAGTAAACAATGCCAGATAGCTGCGGGTTCAATCCCCGTACTGAGCTGTACGGGTGCAAATGTTTGTGTGACGCTCGTATTTGTTTTAGGTGTTATGTGACCAAAAAATATTTTCATTTCAGATACCTACGAATTTCACATCAGTTACCATTATAGACTTTTGTCTTACTTTGGCGTCAGAACGATTAGAGCAAGCCTGTGGTCGCCAGACATTCGTTATTTTATAAAAGCTTTATTATTGAAATAAAACTATTTTATACGGATTTTATCGCGATTTGGTTTAATTTTTACATTTTTTAACTTTCCGACGTTTCGATTACTTTACAGCTTTCGTGGTCACGGGGCGGACTCCGAAAAATCGCGTAAATCTAAGAACCATTAAGCTTCATTATTTACAAGCTTTATAGTATAAAAACTGAATTTTATATATATTATTAAAACAACTATCCAAAGGTGTTTTCTTGGTAGTCACAAACTTTTGATGGTTCTTTCATCTTGCCAGACACATTGAAGCTGATAACTTCCGAAGCCACGATCGGAACTCCATATTGCACGTGTGATGCCTATGGTAGAGGCATGCGTAGACAAATTTTCAGCTTTTATAAAATGACGAAATTCTAGCGGCCACGGGTTCTAGGTCATTATTTTGTGTTACCGTTAGGTACATTTATCTACATACTCGTATATAAACATTTTAATTTTATGCTACGGAGATTGTCGCTAGTAAATTAATCGTCATATAATTTGGTAATGTGAAAATGAATGGACATCAAACCTACATAAAAAAATAAACTGCCTCGGTGGCGTAGTTGTACTACGGTACGACTACAAAGCTGAGGTCTCGGGTTCGAATCCCGGTTCGGGCAAAGTGATATGGGTTTTTCTATTTATTATCAGCCCGGTGTCAGTAATTTGTGCCCAATATGGCGATAGGCTCGCCCCCTATCACATCATGTAATGGACCATACAAGGCGAAATGTGGGTGTCCTGGTGGCGCCTCTGCCTACCCCTTCTGGGATAAAGGCGTGAGTTTATGTATGTATGTAAAAAAATATACAATGCTAATTTATTCGAGACAAGCGGACGTGCTGAGCGGTGAATAATTTACGACTCTATCAAAATAATTAAATTTCGTAATAAAAGTCATCACAGGAATGCGTAACACAAAGACTTTGCTAGGAAGTAGGAAAATGAGGCTTAAAGGGTAATCAATCTTTAGAACGTAATATCTTGACAATTTTATCATCGTCGGAATATTAGAAATTTTGGCATGCTATCTTCTCTCTCCTCAATTTTAATAATTTAGCTTACAACATTCAAAATCAGCATGAGCTATGAGTTGTGAATGGGCTTCGGTAATAGTCAGGTTAATCTTTTCTTATGTTTTGGGACTCAACGATAAAGGCTATAAAAACAGTAAAACTAATAGTTGATACTTTATATTTTCTTTCTTTCTTATACTATCTTGAGGTTGTTTCTTGAGGACACCCATATTTCGCCATGTACATAATATGTTAATACGGAACATACGAGGCGAAATGTGGGTGTCCTGGTGGCGCCTCTGCCTACCCCTTCTGGGATAAAGGCGTGAGTTTATATATGTATGTACATAATAGGTTCCGTCCCATGATGTGATAGGGGCCGAGCCTATCGCCATATTGAGCACAAATTTTTCACTCCGGGCTGATAATGAACACAAAAATACTTTAGCCCGACCCGGGATTCGAACCCGAGACCTCAGCTTTGTTATCTTACCGTAGCGCCTACAACTACTTCAACTAAGGCAGTCAGTTGATCTCCCCTAATTAGAGTTGCAATGGTAATCGACAGACACTCGAATCTAATGATACAATTAATAAAAGAATTTGTTTTTTAAAATCTCTTTTAAATCACTTCCTTCAGTCGTCAAACTAAGGCCAATCATATCATTAATCATTTGCTAATACGGTGTGACCATTTACATCTGACATCTCGTCGGTATCAAATTGGTGAGTTTCACGGTTCAATTTGGTATGGTAATCATTACATACAATCGTATCTTATAAAAAATAATAATATATTAATGGTAATCTTTTCCTGTTATTTAACTAGAAATTAGTGAAGTCATCAATAATAACCTTGTGTTGTTTAACTTCTTTTCCCACGTCGAAAATGTCGAAATTCAGTCACGCACTGGGCGACCTTATTTGTCTAGCCACAACATATATTGTACGATGTAAATCAGTTCGCTCACCACATAAACTACATTTTGACCGAATATTTCGACTTATTTAAAACTAATTCAGATTCTATCGAATTAAAAATCCCGGGTCGGGCAAAGATATATTGATAAGATATATTGGATTTTCCTATTCATTATCAGCCCGGAGTCAGGAATTTGTGCCCGATATGGCGATAGGCTCGCCCCCTATCACATCGTGGGATGGAACATACAAGGCGAGGCGTGGGTGTCCTCGTAGCTCTTCTGCCTACCCCTTCTGGGAAAAATGTGTGAGTTTAAGTATGTATGTAAAAGGTTCTAGCCGAAAATTGTTTTAGAATAAACATTGCAAAGGTAGGTTTAGTTATACAGGGCATATCAAGACCGCGACCGAAAACGAAGCCAGGTGGTAGTTTTAGCGGCTACAGACACAATGCAACTAAAAATTTTGCAAAATAAGCGACGGATTTTTTTTTACAATTTTTAAAAATCATCGTTTTTGAGGGGTAAAAACCTAGTTTTTGCAAAAATAGTAATTTAAACCCTTACATACCATTGCGTGTTTAAAAATTAAGCGATTCATTATTTTAGAAAAACTATGTTTAATCACTCAAATACGACGATATGTAAAAAATAACAAAAAAAAAATTGATGATTTTTTTTGTAAAATTTTTACTTGCATTGTGTTTGATATCACTAATACTACCTCCTGGCTTCGTTTTCGGTCGCGGTCTTGATATACCCTGTATACGAGTTAGCTACTGTATCTACTATATCAGTCCATATATTATTATCCACTGTACGATATAAGACTCCCCTACAATTGAAAGTACGATTGAGAAAAGTTTGGAGGCATACTACACTGGCATAATACTGTTTTGCTGAATTCATATATCATAAAAAGTCTTGTTAAGATTTACGAGACAGCTAAAAGAATATTTATTCAATAGTTCCGTCGCTGCAAAATATATTTAGGGACGGCTTTGAAAAATAAATAAATAATTAATTACAGTTTAGTATTAAGGCGGATCAGAAGCGATTTATTATGCTTAACAAAAAATAATTAAATTCATAAAATATATACTTTAGATGTGGTATGTCTCAAGTTCTAGTCTTGAAAGAAACAGTTATCTAAAAGCTATAATTTTAACTCCGCGAGCGTAGACTAATAAACATTATATTATTAAAAAATATCGGTACAACGGAATAGCAAAAGTATGCATAGAAATAACTTTATAAAACTACAAGATACAACTTCAATTATTTGTTGGAAAGCAAAAGGAGAAATAGCATTCCAATTAAAAGTAACTAGCGCCATCTCATCCGTTCGAAAGGCTTAATAATCACTTGCGTGACAAAATCTAGTTTTTGTACCAGCTTTATAGAAGTGGTGCAAGTTGCAAGATCTTAGGAATTGGGTAGAGCATCTAGAATCCAAAATGAACAGCATACCTCTTATAGTCTTAAGGTGCACGAGGTTTATCTTGTGATATCTGAAGTCATAAATATATGATTTGGAGGACCAATGAACAAATATTTTGAAGGGCTGGGAAAATACCTCTGTAACAATTCAGGTCCTATAGCTATTTATAAATAAATAAATAAATAAATAAATAAATAAATACACCTAACAGTCACATACGTAGTCTTGACCCCACACTAAGATCGAGTCTTGTGTCGTGGGTATCAGGAAGTACGAGAGACTTTTCGGTCTCACAAACACCCAGATCCGAAACAAATATCTGTGGTTCACACAAATATTTGTTTCGGTGCGGGGATCGAACCCGCGGCCTCTCGTTTCACAGCCGGCGTCTATCCAACTACGCCACGGAGGCTGTCAATTTATGACGATACCTAATCTTAAACGAATTTGTATACCTCTTCACACACTAGGTTATTCTTTGATTTAAAAGGTTTAAAAGCAAGCACTTAAGCTCAAGCTTTAAGATTAAATGTATGCCGCGTATTTATTTGATTGACGTCTCTATAACTGGCGGCAAATATATCGCTCTGCAGATTGAATCTGTCACACAATAAGTCATACCTAACTCGGTTCTGATTTATTTGAAACCCATAAACAACGTTTTCTATGCGATTTTAGTCTCTACGATTATTATTTGTAAAAACAAATTAGTTTTGTTAATCGTAAATGCAGGATTAATTGACTTTATTAAATTTCCTAAAGAATTTATTTCGTTTTCTTAAATAGTGTTTCGAGTTGCTGTAAGGATAAATTGCTTCACAATCTTGTTTATACCTTCGAAACATTTGTACCTGGAATATGGTAAAATTTCGACACAGCTTTTATAAGCACCTCAAGTCACGGCTGACAATTGTTACATTTTTTCAGAAAACCACAATGTTGTTAATGAGGTTTGGAGACACATAACGGTTATCAACCTACCACAACCCACGGCTAAAAAAGTACCTCACATCTTATTCTGAGTATGGCCCTTTAAGTACTTTAGTACATTCAACCCCCCAATATTTTCAGAACGCAAAACTCTAACCCTTGAATTCCAACAAAACAATTAGACCTCTACATAACCGCCTTTACAGACTTGATTACCTATTTTACTATTTCCATCAACTCTAAACCTCTGACCTCCGTTCGCTTAGACCTCATCTCATTTCGGTTTCCGCTGCTCGTCCCTGAGAAGCTGCAGTACCGTTACACCGACTGGAAGGGCGGGTCCGCGCAGCGTACTGTTCTTATAATTGCAGTTAATTCTGCGGTATCGACCGGCAGAGATATGCGCTATTCGATATGTATCATTCGACTAATAGCTGTGCATTATTATAATGAGGATACATTTAAAAATATGAGATTTTTTACGATAATAGTAGGCTACTGGGATTATTGCTGAACGGAATGGATTCGATGATCGGATAACGGGATACGGGTTTGTGTACCCGTATATTTCTGTGCAGTGTTTGTTTGGCGAATTGTTTTTTTTGAATTTGGTTTATCCAAAAAAATCTTTTGTTTATTGAAGCTCTATTACCACCGTTTTAATTTAGCCAAACGTTTATGGTAGCTGTTAAAATTGTTGTACATAAATGTATTATTACCAAAATATTGCAAAATCCATACGATTTTGCATCTGTTCTGGTCAATTATTTTACACCCACAATTACATTAATTCCCTCCTCCCCCCAACACACCCCACCCTATAATCCATCAATAAATTTAACACAAAGTCACTCCACAAAGAACCTCCTTACATAAAAATTAATATCACATTTGTAAGTACGCACATGATCCAGCTGAACGCCACACAGGCGCTAACACCGGGTCCAGTCGGGCCAGGACACAGGTGTTCGGAACCGTGGGAAGGCTCCCTCGCTCTTGAACTACGATTGATCGGCGGTTACTAGTTTTTACTACACTCTTGCTTTCATCTGGCAAGCAACCTTTACGTTAATTGTCTTGAGAAAGAAAAAATATGCTGCTTTTGAAAGTAATAATCGTGGCTTGATTAATTTTGCTTCTTATTTTAATATTCGTGTGTGCATTGTATTTGTTTATGTATGGGTTGAAATTTGGTAGTAATATGTCAGTGTGGTGGAGTGAAATTTGAAGGCAACATGAGATAGGGCTATATTAGGTGGCAAAAATGTATATTATTCCGTGATTCGGAGAGTAGGTTACACCGTAGATGTTCGACAGTTCCAATTGTTACGAGTTTCTAAATAGAGTATAAAGAACTTCTTAATATTGCAATTTATTAATCTTTGTTTTAGATATATTTAGAACAAAGTATATGATTTCTTCTAACACACGTTACGCTGGCTGTGACAAACCTAACGCCTTTTATGACAGCCTCCGTGGCGCAGTTGGTTTGACGCCGCCTGTGAAACGAGAGGCCGCGGGTTCGATCCTCGCACCGAAACAAATATTTGTGTGATCCACAGGTATTTGTTTCGGGTCTGGGTGTTTGTGAGACCGAAAAGTCTCTCGTAGCTTCTGATACCCACGACACAAGACTCGATCTTAGTGTGGGGTCAGGACTATGTATGTATGTGACTGTTGGGTGTATTTATTTATTTATTTATTTATTTTAGTCCTAGAGGACGCTCTTATTCCCGCATTCGGAAAATTGAAATAGTGAAATTTAAAATAATTTAAAAGAATTAAAATAAGTGCAAGATTCAAATAGATTATATTAATGTAAAAGTGATGAATAGCTTTTCTAATAGTTTTTCTGCAACTTCAAATCCTTTTATTTGACTTGTAAATTCCTTCAATATAAAGACTAAAAGAAAAATACGCAATATTGATTTATTTAAATTTAATTTTGACGTCGAACAAAACTCCAATTCATTTGTCATAGTACAAAGTAAGAAATAATAAACTGCACAAAATTAAATACATCCTCCTGAGTCTGGTTTTTTTGCAGTCACCTTTCATTAATAACGACAAGCCACTTATTCACAAATACCTCAATAAGTACGATATAGTGAATTTATCTATTTTTTAAGACGCAGTCACCAATGGCGCCATATCCGGTGAAACCGTTATTCTCTCAGGATGCGCACACGCAACGGGTTTATAATCAGGGGTATGTGCTTTTAATACGTACAATTCATTTATTTAATTGGATGTGGATTTTGAAGTGCAATTACTTGAAGTTATAAGTAGTTGTAGAACACTTATCTAGCTGCTAGATGCTCTAATAGCAATTAAAATATTATACGAAGATGTAACTTTGGCATGGAATCAAATAAGATCTGTTTTGATTATGATGATAATGCTTTGTTCAGAGATTATAATGGCACAAGCAATAGAGAGCTAGAAAGTATCGGTTCGTATTATCGATTAAATGCTAAGCAAATAACTATGATCTATTACAACATTTTGATGGGAATCAATAATCTTACCTTTGCTAGATGAGGTCCTTACTCGTTAGGCATCTGCAACAAAAAATATATTTTACAATGAGATCGATTTTACCATTTTACAATCATAAAGTGAAATACATATTTCAAGATTTAAGATATTTTCAGCCAACTAAATAAAACTTGAAGATAATTTCGACTTTTACATTAGTCATGTTAGTTTTCGTAATCGAATTTAGATAGCTTAAAAACATAGTAACATTAACATTTTTATTTCACATGTTTTTTATTTGTATATGAGGTACGTTTTGGCACCATAGAATAACCGAATTTGATTCTTCATAGTCATATAATATTATTCAAAAATTTCTAAATTAATTTTGTATCTATTTGTTGCATGTAAAATTATTATCCTTGCGCTTTAAGTATATTATTTAATAGGATAATTATTTTAATAACAAGACCCTTATACAGTCATTTTCAATATAGGTACTCTGTCCAAATGTATGATTAGTAACGGCGTGGTAAAGCATATTAAATATTTATAACATACATTTGTCCGAAAAATAAAGTGAAAAATTTACAAAATTGCAACTGCGTAACATTGTGATACGAAATCCATTAGTGACATCTGCATCGGCTTAGAATTAATTACTTTATACCATATTCATTTCATTTCTTCATTAAACGGCTTTATCATCCCTGAAAACCAGATTGCCAGGACCTCTCTTATCCTACCCTTAATTGCGCCAGTGGCGTCAACCACCTGTCGGTTATAATATTTATATATATTTCTATATGAGTGCATTTTTTATTTTTCTTTACGTTGGAAAAATTTTCTACACCTGTTTACGGAGCGTCTATTAAAATTCTACGCATGTCGTCAGTGGAATAAATTATTGCGTATTTTTCTATTGGCTGTTGATATATTACCGTTTAATGGGAGATAAATATGTAAGAATAGACTGTTGCGAATGTACTCATTCTTTTAACCATTATGACTATTAATTTTATCCCCCTAATATATTCGCATCTGGTTGTCCTAACTCAGGTTTATTCTACATTAATTCAGTGGTGAGTCCGGAGATGATATTTTTTAATCACATGTTGATTACAAAGTATGCATCGGTCTTTATATCATACAACAGATAAACAAGCAAGGCTCACCTGCTTTAAAGTGATCAAAGTATTGTAAGTCTACTAAAAATATCAAAGAAATCGTATAATGGTTTCTTAGATTTACGCGAATGTTCCACATTGAAATAAAACTAATTTTTACGGATTTTATCGCGATTTGGTTTAATTTTTACATTATTTAACTTCCCGACGTTTCGGTTGCTTTACAGCTTTTGTGGTCACGGGGCGGACTGAAAAATGTAAAAATTAAACCAAATCGCAATAAAAACCGTATAAATTAGTTTTATTTCAAAGAATTCGTTGATAAGATGCCGACCTTTAAGACTAACAAAGTATTCAGAAAGGAGAAGACTACTAAGAAGTACTTTTTTTAAAGATTATAGCAATTTTACAGACTGAACTTCAACTGCTAATATGTTCCGATACGTAGATTTTTATGTAAGGCAATAGTGTAAATCGGTGAAGCCAGCTTATTTACGTTTTTACTATTTTAGTAAGACCGTTCTTCTAGTTCTATACTCTATTCGATTTTTTACGCTCTAACTATTCTACCAGTTTACATGAAGTTACAGGATGTCGCAGGATGCAAGCTGCTTCTAACAGCTCTCTTTGGAAATCTTTAGGCTCTCTATGGCTGAAGTGAGATAGAGAAAGAGCAAGTGGATTTAAGAAGTCTATTCGGTGACTTCATGCCCAAACCAACTTTAGATTGTAACACAGTAGAAAATATTTTACTTAGACTTAAAGTCTACACAACATAACTATACTAATGTAATGCCTGTAATTACAGGCGATACAAATATAATGTTTAATGCTCTAATACTAAGATTACCTACATCACGAGGGTAAACTCGACTTAACACAATCAGCCCCGGTACACCTGTCCTTAAATAAATGTTCGCCGCTACGGGGAAACGACTGGTTACAGCTACGCCACTACATCTGGCCTTAGACATTATTTTATTAATTATTTCATCTGAAGCATAAAAACTTGGAGTAAAACCTTTTTTAAGATCAGTAAATCTAAAGAGTTAAGTCGTAGGAATGTGTATACACAGCTTTTAAAGCAGCTTTCATGGAAGTAAAGAATAACCGCTGCATATAAACATCGACGTTTCGAATATGCGCTTCTGGATTTAAAATATGAAAATAGTGTTCTCTTAAATGTCTTAAGATGGGATAAAACAGGAAATGAAATATAATCGAAAGCAGAATTTGCAAAATGATCTTGCGAAGGGAAAAAATCAAAATATTAACTAAATATATTTTTTTACCTTGAGCGACTGAAGATAATGATGATTCATTTTAAATGTCCACCAGGCTAATTTAAAAAGGGCGGGAAATACAAAGGATACCTGTTACAGAAAATTTTAGTAACAAGACCAAACCAAAACCAATGGACGGTTTTCCGGTCTTAAATAATTACTTAAAAGTAAATTATATGGCTAAAGCCACCACTTGAACCATACAATTTCCTCTTTTTTTTCCCCTTATGGTTTTAGACACAAATGTTTTACTCCCTTTTTTAATCACCCATTTATATTAATATTTGTACAAGAGTGATAGTTAAAGTTTGTTTTTAAATTTAAAAAGATCTTTAAATATCTCATGAAAATTTTGGTGCCAACATACAGCCTATGGAATAAAATTTGCTATAAACTAAGAACTAATATTAAAATATATTTCTTTTGTTATTGGCGCTACATATTATTCTAATCATTATTTCATTACAGAATTTTAAATATAATAAAAATACAATAAATGTTATATAAAATTATTTGTTATTTTGCCATTCGCCATTTTTATAATAAACAACTTCTTTCTCTTACGGTTTCAAACACTAGATGGTTGCAACATTTAAAATCTCATACATACATACATCAACTCACGCCTTTTTCCAGAGGGGTAGGCAGAGGTGCTACTAGGACACCCACGTTTCGCCTTGTGTGTTCTGTCGCACAATGTGATAGATATTTAACATATTTATTTTTTCTATATTTCCTTTAACAAAATAATTATTCAGCCATCAAACCCTTAAATAACCCTTGACAAACAATTCTAACCAGCAATTTCCACAACGAAACAAAGCCTTACAATCCAAGCGCAGGCGCATAAGAAAAACAAAACCAAGCCTCCATATGTTCGCATAAAGTTAACTTTTCTTAGTCCTGGACCATATATGGCGCAGTATAAAAATTACATTAGGAAAGGTGGACTCACCACGTGGCGCGTAAGGTGTTCACACAACGTACATTGGTTACTAGTTACTAATTCATTGATCATGCTATGAAACTGGTAATAAATTAAAGTATTATTTTTAGTTGTTACCCGGCCGGAACTGCAGATGGTGCAACACATCCGGTGACATCGGGTTCGCGATTGACAACCTTCATTGGTACGTTGGGTGAGGTTATGGTGGATGGGAGGAGCGGTTTGGTTAGTAAATGTATTTGTGACTAGCTTCTGCCTGCAAACTTCGTGCGTGAAAAATTTCGTTTGAAAATAATTCGATTTGGAATTTCCCACCCCGTCCCGTCCTGTCCCGGTATATCCCACGCGTCCCGCTACTTTCATACCAAATTTGATTGATCGAGTAAATAGGGAGGGATGTAAAGTTTGCCAAATACGACATTAGTATATAATATGAAATTTTTATAAAGATATCCTTAGAGATAAAACAAAAAATATAATTTTAATTTATTGATTAATAAAGTCTGAAAATTTCTAGACATCTGACAATCGCTCTCTTAACCAAAATAACAGGGCCCTTACATCCGCTTAACGTGCGGCTAAGCATTACAAGATTAAAACGACTGCTAATTACTGTCCATAGGTGTCCAGAGCAGGCCGCTAATATGGTAACCAACAACACCTGTCAGATCCTTACTTTTATTATTGTTTGCTATCACTTTTCTAGGCGATGGAAAAACGCCATACAAAAAGTTCAATTTCATATTTATAGTTTCAAAGTCCGAGAGATACAGATGGCGCTGATAACGCACGTGACAGAATATACTTTCAAAACTCTTTTTGTTATAAAGATGTTCTGACCCTTCGTCGTATTTCAAAATAGTTATTTATTGCCCGATTGTAATACATCAAACAAATCATGGAGTCTGTATTTCAGTTTTATTAATTCAATATTGACTTAAATTATGCGGTCAAAAAAAGTTCGGCTTTGGCACTCTCTCTAATACACTTTGTCTACTTTTCGAACCTCTATAAATAATAATTCTAATAATATTTTTGTTTTGAGTATCATACGTGCAACTATAGATTTTATAGGTGTTGCTTTTTAATCAATGATATGAATTTCAAAATAGTATCAAAGTTAAGTTTTTTTTTTTGTTATAATCATAATAACATTACATTTTAGATATTGTGGGACTGAAAACAAATTGGCACCTTAGTGTGGGGTCAGCACTATGTGCGTGACAGTAAATGATATTTCTTCGTTTTATTAATTAGTATTTTATTATATTTGTATTCAGCTGGTTTTTCTTCATTTCTAATTATTGACTTTTTGCCTTATGCAGTTAAATGTTTAATTTTCCATTTATAAAATAAATAGAATGAAAATTGTTTCTCAATTACCGGCGTCACCTGCGCATATATCATCAATTAATAGATCTAATCAAACGATTCCAGCCTTAGTTTATAATTCGATGTCTTATTACAGCTTGAAATGGCTGTTGCTAGCTACTGAACTCGCTTAATAGACATCATCTAATTTAAAATACCTCCAGACTAAAAAGAAAACCTGATTTCAAATATAACCGATTCAAAACAATACATTTCTTTATATTTGTTGAGAGATGAGACTTGTTTTTTAAAAGTTTAAATAAATATATATTAATAAATAAATAAATATAAATAATACACCCTACAGTCACATACATAGTCGTGACCCCACATTAAGATCAATGAAGCCTTGTGACGTGGTTGTCGGAAACTACGAGAGACTTTTTCCTCTCACAAACACCCAGACCCGAGACAAATATTTGTGGGTCAAAGTTTCTAACATTTTTATCAGTACGGGAACGAACGCGCGACAACTCGTTTCACAGCCGGCGTCTAACCAACTGCACCACGGAGGCTGTCAAACCCAGGTGTTAAATATTTGACAATTCATCCGAAGTATTGGAAAAAAATCATCCGTCCTAGTGAACAAATAACCTTTTAATGTAGCCAAATTCTCAATAAATCTATAAATTATCGTTGGTAAAGGTGTTATTATGATCTATGAAGCTGTAAGACTTAAGACTATAGTTACATCAAAGTTCCGTCGAGGGTTTGAAAAGCAAACATACCTTCGCAATTCATAATATTATTAAGGATTACTCCTCGTATTCTATTCCTACTGCCTTCCCTTATTCAGTAGTTCCATGGGAAATATTTTCATACACGTTGCAGAATGATTTGACATATAATTTTCGGACTGGTTCTTTGACTGATATCAACCCTTTTGGGTTCGGGCCTTATAGTCTTCTAAAGCATTGACCGTCGGGTACCAAGTCATATTGTGTTATTATATTTGCTATAGTACCAGCACTCTAAGTTAATTGTGGAAATCTATGTTTAAGGAGTGTGAATTTCCAGTGAATTGCCTGTAACAAGATATGGATGGCCATTAAATCTTTGTGTTTCAACACCTCAATTAACAGGATCATTACTCGTCCCCAGCGAAACCAATAATCGAAATAAGTTAAAGAATGATTTCACGCCCAAGAAGTAAGGCTAGTGATATTTCAATAAAGGTGAGGCCATAAATACGTGTTCCGAGAAAGGACAATGAAATCTCGCCAAACATACACTATCCTTTTAATGATAGTTGGGGCACCATAAAAGCAGATAGGCATCGCCAGACCCGTTTCGCCGTGCACACCATGCGTTGAAACTCTTTGACATTTACACGAACAACCGAGTTTTTGGGGTTCTTCATACAGGTACTCTTAAACCTTTTGGTGTTAAGAAATTTCTTATATATTTTTTTCTTTTGCATTTTTTTATTTTTTCTATAACGCTTCTTGGCACACTTGCATTATTTGGGGATTAATGTAGTGCCACCTTCTAGATATTGAAGGGGGGTAGGGCAAAATGTGGAGAAAAGGCCACTGTAAAAATATCAAGTGCCAACATTTTTGTAAATTCTTTTTGCAATTAGCATGTTAGCTCTATAATCTACATCTGAATGTACGTAACTGTAAAAAGGGGATTTGCGAATAATTGTTTTATTGAGTGCCTTTTTAGATAATTAAAATATAAATACACCCAACAGTCACATACATAGCCTTGACCCCACATTAAGAACAATTAAGTCTTGTGTCGTGGGTATCAGAAACTACGAGAGCCTTTCCGGTCTCACAAATACCCAGACCCGAGACTAATATTTGTGACTCTAACATAAACTTTACAAAAATAAATTTAAAAACCTACAGAACCAACACCCAGCATCCGACTGCAACTCGTCACTTTTTTTTTATTTACACGCGGAGAAATGATCTCGGGCTATTTGGATGGCTCGAGAAATGCGGCCTTGGCAGGACACCGAACCTCCACTGTCCGACGACTTTTTCTACACAACACACAACAAAAAAGCTCGGTGAGACGCTCAATTAAACCAGAGTGGAATGAGGAGTTGATTTTTCGTTTTTATTTATAATTACTATATTTACGAATGCAATGGAAAATCTGCGCTAATTATGAGAAAAGGAATTTATAAATTGATTAGTTTGCTTTTGAATGTTTATCTTTTTAAGACTGCCTCGGTGGCGTAGTTGTATTACGGTACGGCTACAAAGCTGAGGTCTCGGGTTCGAGTCCCGGGTCGGGCAAAGTGGTATTGGATTTTTCTATTCATTATCAGCCCGGAGTCCGGAATTTGTGCCCGATATGGCGATAGGCTGGCCCCCTATCACATCATGGGACGGAACATACACGGCGAAATGTGGGTGTCCTGGTGGCGCCTCTGCCTACCCCTTCGGGGATAAAGGCGTGAGTTTATGTATGTATGTATGTATGTATGACATTCTAAATTGTCGAACATTACAATTCAAGTCTCATTTTGATTTATCAAATTGTGATTAAAGTTTTAAAGGTATAAAGATTAAAGTAATATGTTTCTTTTAATTTTTTTGCCAAATCAATATGTTAAGGTATAAATAGGCACTAAAGACTGAGAGCGCTATCAGGTGTCAGGTCGTTGTGAAAATCCTTGGAGGATTCATTGGTTCAGTAATGAATTATTATTTAGAATGTAAGTGTTTTGGTTTCAATACTGTAAGCTTGCATTTAACTCGAAATAAATAAATGCACTTCCAAAGGCTGAAGGTGATTAAATACTACACTGGTCTAATGCGGTTTGGCAGATTTCACATACCACAGAAAACCTTGCTAGATCTCTATGCCATACAAGTTTCCTCGCGATGATCCTTCACCTTCATAATTTAGATATAATCATTTTTTATTACGCAGAAGCAGTAAAAACTCTAATAACTATTCTGATAAAATATATGACCAGTAATTTTGCTCTAAATTAATTAATTAATTATCTTTCAAGGAATCCATGTTTTACACAAACTATAAAATACAAATTAAATATAACATCACTTTTATATTTCTAGTCTATAAATATAGATCAGTGACATGCACAATCTCATAAAATTGCTCATAAAACGGTACTTAATTTATTGTCAATGTGTTTAGCACTCCCATATAAATTAATTAATAATTTTAATAATGAAATTTAGTTTCATTGAAGTAAGGAATAATAAAATTATACAATACTTAATTTAATTTAATTACAAGGAACAAGACACGAGTATAAAGCGGTGTGTACAAGATTACTGTATGGTTTCAGAGTTTCTTTCAGCGTTCAATCAGGGTGTGGAATGAGCTACCTGCCGAGGTTTTCCCAAAAGATAAAAGCATGGAGCTCTTCAAAAAAGGAGTGAAAAGGTTTTTACAAGGTCGGCGACGTGCAAGTGACACCTCTGGTGGTGCAGACGTCGATGGGTTACGGTAAATGCTTACCATCAGGCGGGCCGTATGGTAGATGGCCTCCTTTTGTAAAAAAAATAAGCGGTAAATTCTTGTTAAGGTAAAAGATCTTGTGTTAAAAGATATTCCTTAGATTTACATGTGTTTTCTGTTTAAGGCTTGCAGGTGACTTCGAATATCTATTGTGTAGAAATGTAATTGTATTTAAAAATACTTAAATTTTTTTGACTTCTAGTCGTAGTGGTTAAATATTTAAGCGTAAGTTTTAAAATTTAATTTTAATGTATTTTTTGTCTGCATTAAATTTTGAGTGGATTAGCATTCATATTATAAAAATAAAATCTTATTTATATTTCATCTTCTTTTCTTTTTACTATAATTATATCACTAGTTACTTACTTAACACTAACCGTTTTGGGCAAATATCGACCATATCGATTTTTAAAAACACACCTCTATCAACCTGCACTAGTCAGTTCATTCATAAGGCATTCTCCTACCTGCAATTACAATTTCCCGCTACCTGCGCCTATAATTAAAAAACTGCATAATAAATGTATACCTGCCTTTATCTAATTATGTTCATAGATGTATGTAAATCGTAAGTATTGACCTTTTGAATTAAGCTAGGTGCATCAGGAGGTGCATCTGCTACGTATTTATAGTTCTAACTTGCATTAGACCTGATCTACCAACATTCGCACCTGTGTACTGTACTCATCACGTATGGGTAACGTTTATAAGTTGCATAGACACGTACTAAGAACATTTTCCCTCGTCACAGCGACTTCTTTCCGTCGCCTCGTAATATTTTATGTCCTATTGAAACGTGCAAATAGGCTACGAATTATGTTTCATTATAGACATTTTAAGTATAGTTAGATTATTGTAATAAGCGTTGAAGATGCTTGGAATATGATCACTATGTGTCCAATTAAAAGTTTTGATAAAAGTCTGAGAATGTTTTGCAAATGGTAAATCCAAAAATAATTAAATTGTATTTATGAAATATTTAAGATTGTCAAGCATGGGTGACCCGTGCTTGACTCTATGCAAAATAAACTTCCTACATTTAATATAATTAAAAATAATAAATAAATACCAATAAAGAGCCTTATAAAAGAATAATAGCGAAGTATATCAGCGGAAAAAACAAAAACTCATCGTTAATTATTCCACTATATTTTACTACATCAAAATTGATGGAAATAAAAGCATCCTAGTCTTAAACGCCCCGCATAACAAACCATATTTACAAAAACAAAAATATTCGGCGTAGCAATGTGAACAGTAAGTAGTAACGTGACCGCGTACTGTCGAAAGTTCGGTGATCCCACTCAAGGTTCATGTATCTTACCATTCTCTTTAGAGTTAAAGACCTGAAGATACCTACGTTAGTATTAAAATTATCAATAGTTTTTCCAAGCCGCTGTATGCAAATTGTGGTTAAATGCCACTTGTAATATTACATGGAAAGGGTGCCGGCCTAGAAGCGAATTGAAAAGGTTTGCGAGTAAGTAATATTTTAATTTATGGGTTAGTGTGAGTAAATTTGTTAATAATGTATATTTTGAAGATTTTTTTCAATTTTATTATTTTTACGCCTATACAATAATTTTGACAGCCCCCGTGGCGTGGTTAGACGACGGCTGTGAAACGAGAGGCCGCAGGTTCGAACCCCGCACCAAGACAATAATGTTTGTGCGGCCCACAAATATTTGTCTTGGGTCTCGGTATTTGTGAGACTTTCTGATACCCACGACACAAGACTTAATTGATCTTAATGTATCAAGACTATGTATGTGAATGTTCGGTGTATTTATTTTTAGTATTATTATATTTAAATATTCTGTATATAACTTTTTGGAACCCGGCATTAAATTATTATATATACAGGGTATATCAAGACTGCGACCGAAAACGAAGTCTGGTGGTAGTTTTAGTGGTAACAAACACGATGCAAATAAAAAATTCGCCAAAACAGTGACAGATATAATTTTAGATTTTTTTTTAATTATCGTGTTTGTGTGGTAAATACCTAGTTTTTGCGAAAATACTAATTTAAACCCTTGCGTACCATTGCGTGTTTAAAAATAAAGAGGTGTAGGTACATCTTTATTTTAGGAACAATATGTATATATCACCCAAATACGACGATAAGTAAAATATTACAAAAAAAATGTTATCGGTTTTATTTGCGAGATTTTTACTTGCATTGTGTCTGAAGTCACTAATACTACCACCTGGCTTCGTTTTCGGTCGCAGTCTTGATATACCCGGTATATATTTTTTATTTTTTTATTAAATCTATGTAATCTCCTTCCTCTTTAGTTTCTAATAAGAACTTAGGATTTAGAAAATCGTTTTTTTTTTATTTTCAATTTCGTTACTAATTGTATTTGACCATTATAATATTGAGCAAAAAATTATAGAGTGTAATAAGAGACTACGGGTTATTTTCTTTTTATATACGTTTAAATCTGTAAAGAATTAATGCCTTAAAAAACTATTTTCCACGTCCTTGGGTTCACCTACGTCTTCATTAATATTATTACGAAGCTGTATTACAGTATGTAGGGACTAGATCATAATTCACATGAGATGTGGGCTGCTGGTGTTAGGAAATATTTCTGCGAAATTTTGCCACAATCCTGCTCATATGCTATTCACTTTACGGATGTTCATACATGTATATTGTATTAACAGGCTTTATGTTAATCAGCAATTCATTTTGTTAATTGGCCAGTATCTTTAGGACTTGTAATGTGAATTAATGTTTGTGGTTAGTCGGAATTTGCATATGATTATTAGGTGTTAGTGAACGCAGTTTCATTAATTCATTCAAGTTAGGTAAGTATCAAAGTATCAACATCAAATATTATAAAGTTGACTTTCCAAAAGATATAAAATTAAATTCTTCTTGCTTGATCTACATGCTGTCATAAGATGATAAAATTACCTACTTCTCAATTCCTGATCTTCCATATGGTCTTTCAACAAACACTTCAGAAAAACCACAATTATCGTAATTATTATATTATATATTATTATCGCCTCATATTCTCTAATTATTATCATCGTCCCACGATGTGATAGGGGGAGAGCCTATCGAGCACAAATTCCTGACTCCGGGCTGATAACGAATAGAAAAATCCAATATCGCTTTGCCCGACCCGGGGTTCGAACCCGAGACCTCAGCTTTATAACCGTGCCGTAGTGCAACTACGCCAGCGAGGTATTCACGCCACCTAGGCAGTCAAACCTGCCTCAAATCTGAATAAAACGCTATAATATCCAACACTATTAAGCGCTATTCAACACTTGAGTCAATCCGAACAAAATAAACCAGAAGGATCACACATTATGGTTCCCAGAACCAAGTAGGTACCTGCAACGCCTCCACAACCTGGTGACATTAAACCCAGTTTTGGCGTTGCAGGGTTGCCAATTTATCATGCAAGGAATTTATTTGATATACACCTTTGTACGGAGTGTATATTAGGGTTGTCAAACACTGATTGGGTATATTTAATGGAATTAATTTATACAAGGAATGACATCATTGTGGGATTTAATGACGGGGCGAGTCCTGAATACCTGAAAATTACATACATACATAATCTCATGCCTTTATCTCCGAAGGCAGAGCGCCACTAGGACACCCACATTTCGCCTTGTATGTTCCGTCCCACGATGTGATAGGGGGCGAGTCTATCGCCATATCGGGCACAAATTCCTGACTCCGGGCTGGTAATGAATAGAAAAATCCAATATCACTTTGCCGGATCCGGGACTCGAACCCGAGACCTCAGCTTTGTAACCATACCGTAATACAACTATGCCACCGAGGTAGCCCTGAGAATTATCCAAAATAATTTTGAAGGTGTTCCTGCTAACTAGCAATAGACGCATGCGGCATTAAAGCTCTTACCTCTCTCGTAGGTAAAAAAAAACCTAAGTCCAGAATTGTAAAATATCGTTCTCTTACTATAAGCAAAAACATTTTTAAACTAAAAATAAAATCTGTTATGAGTACAACAGACAGCCCTAATAATTAACGTGCTCTATCTGTAGGAGATAGGCTTGGTTCCTATTGTTTAGACACGCCGTTCACGCAGCGACATAGCTCACCTTGCCATAACGTTATTGCTTTGAAAACAACCTACTTTACTACGATAGCTGGCATATACAGGTGTCCCACTTTGTACTATAAAAATATGATCACAGATGCCCTGTTAGGCTTTTATGCTAAAGATCGAAAGATGTATAATAATAGCAAGTTAATAAGTTACAATAATTATACGAATAATAAAATTTTATACTGAAAATAAAAATGAAAAGTTTGGATTACTAACTTAAGAAAAATAAGTTAATAAATTCTTTATTGAACACCACATACATAAAGAGTAAAAAAAATTGAAAACTGGTTCAAATAAAGGTGAAAATCGGCGGCCTTATCGCTTACCCCGATTTCGTCCAGAAAACCTGTACATGGACTGGATTGAAAAGAAATTAGTAAGCAGAATTTAAATATAAGGAAAGTTAAGTATACCAAAATATACAACAACGCGATAGGCACTTTGACCATATTTTTTTGTGTTAACATGATCAATTGGTCGTTCCGTGCCGTTTTCTAAATGATTTTGTCTCATAAGCCAGATAATTGCAACGATATTACCATCATCAAACACAGGGGTCCAATGCTGCATAACCCTTACCATGGCGTAAAGTATTGTTACTACGGTTTACACCGACTCTTATAAGTGAACACGTAGATCAAATCCTTAACACATGTTGTATTAACCTTACATCACAATGAATTACCAGATAAACATACAACGAAACGGAACAAACTCAGCAATATTTTAGCACTGACCACCCGCCAAAGGACACGAACATTGAACGCGGCAACTATTCTCAATAGAACGACATTCCCAGAACATTTCAATAGTCGGCAAGTGTCGCGTGCGCAAAGCTCTCTCGACCCCATTTTGTCACTGCGGTCGACTTGTTGCAACACACTTTAGAATTGGGTCATACCGTACACATATTGCTTGACGACTTTGTAAATGGAAGTTATTGTGCGTTGGGCTTTTAGGTATTAGTTTTATTCGAATCGTTTCAATCCATTTTGGCAGTGATCGCAATAGACCAATGAGCCAATACGTTGAATTGTGGCCTAAGTCCTCTAAACCCAAATCACGATTGTACAAGAGTCCCGTGGTAAGCAGTAGGCAATTATGAACTGATTTGGAAAGACTTATTGTTAATGATGCGTTACTCTCGAAACAATAATCATCTTCAGCCACAGTAACTCGACACAAGACTCCTGTGATGGAGAGGTTTTACAAATATTCGTCATGTTTGACAAGAGGATTGGCGTGTACAAGACGCAGCTTGCCGCGCAGATGATGTTAATATTTCTTTGATATAATTATAGCACTCATCTATCGGTCGCTAGAGCCTCGTTTGGTGGCTTTCGGGATTTCAAGAATATGTAAAGATATGCTTAAGCTGCAAAAGGAGGTGTGGGAGCCGTATCCCCCTAAGGTCTTTTTCATGACTCGAGGCGTGTAAACGAACAAGCGAATCACCTTACAATAGCTACGATCCATGAAATGCATTATCTAAAACCTCGAGTATGCGTCGTCTTTGGTTAAAGATTATTTTTCTGACATTTCCACATTTAAATTTAAGCCGTAGGTCGGAACTAATTCCATATGCTTCAGTTCCTAACCTGTGCCTTAATTAGTTAATTACGTCAAGACATTGTATTTTATGAGCACTAATTTAATTATCTTATATCTTGAGCTAAAACTGTGCCTCACCTGCATTCGCGACCTACTAAGTAATATCTATTGCAATTTACAAATGAACGAACTAGACTGACAAAACAAGCCCTGTTGGGTTGTTTGGTTCAGGTGGCATGTTACTTGAAACAATTATGCTTATGAGCAAGTAACATACACTTGCAATGAAAAAAATCAACTACAACTTTTCGTTAACAAGTTTAATAATCAATTTAACTTTGTGATTGATTTCGTTGTGGGTTAAAGACAAGTTAGACATTCCCGAAGACTCGCTGAGCTTCAATGCTCGCTGTCATTAAAATGCGTGCCACTGTTCATCCTGGCTTACAGGAGTTGCAGTGGCGGGTGTGAGGGCGGGACAGTTTTCTAACAAGTTTAATTTTGGAATCAAGATGTATAAAATGAATAACAATACATGGTGGTAAAAATTTAGCTTAAGTTTATGGTCTCATAAAGATCCAAAGGTTTTCTTAATTATTTGTATTTTAGTCAATGAGTTTCGAATTTAAGATGCGGGGTGTACCTATTTCTATTCTCGCAAATTAATTATATTGACTTGATCGAACGTATAGCCAAGTGGAAGCATACCTGAGCAACGAATCGTAAAGCCCTGGGTTCCAAAAACAGGTCGTGATGTAGGATGAGGATTTTAATTGTAAAGTGAATACTCCCGAATTGATTTATAGTCATATTTGATGGCGGGTCAGGCGTCGGCGAGTCGTACAATAAATTCGTAAATCGGTGAAACTTGAACATAAAATTCTGTTATAGACACACAGGTTGTTTTATAGCACAGCATCCGTGAGTTGAAAAGCGGTTCCCTTGATCTCAAGTGAAGAATAAGCATTCAGAATATGGGGGAATCAGGGATGTCTTGCTTATCTTTGACGATGAAGAGCGATGGAGAATTAAAAGAAAGGATAATGATTTCCAACAACAGATGAACCGTTAAATAAAACTACGTGTTCTTTGATAACTTGTAAATAAATAAATCACCCAACAGTCACACACATAGTCCCGACCCCACATTAAGATCAATTAAGTCTTGTGTCGCAGGTATCAGAACTACGCGAGACTTTTCGGTCTCACAAACACCCAGACCCGAAAGAAATATTTGTGGGCCGCACAAACATTTCTCTCGGTGCGGGGATCGAACCCGCGGCGTCTCGTTTCACAGCCGGCGTCTAACCAACTGCGCCACGGAGGCTGTCAAGCTGTTAGCTAACATGTTTTCTATTTTTTGTCGTATCTTTCATTGCTGGCCACGGGCATTCCCTTTTTATCACCTACTTCTAGGCCCTCAGAAAAATTTAGAAAAATACTCATAAAATTTTCTGGCCCCAATAATGAACCTAGATTCTCAGGATCCACACACCGTATGTGTTACCTATAGACTAACAGCTAATATGTCACCAATATTAGTCGCTTATTTTTATATTCGACAGGTATAAATTACCTAAATTATTTCAACAAAAAAAGTGCACTCTTAGGACACAAAAATCACATAATTTATACCCATAAAAAGTAAATCGAGAAATTCTCACATTACAAGCGAACGTTTGAAAGTCAGTTGGTATTTTGCGGGCAAAGACCTAACTTAATTACCTGGGGCATTGTAAGGTCACTGTATTCGCCATCCGATTGTTTATGGTATTATGGTTCATTACGTATGATATACGACAAAATCAAATTTCAAATCATTTCATTACTAAATATTTATGATGTTGTAGTTTGATTTTAAAATTAAATAAAACATGAGTTACCTCGGAAAGGACTTGTGTCTGAAATGGCTGTACACTCGCTCTCTACTATAACTTTAAAAAAATGATATTAAAAATAAAATTGAACAGAGAATTGCTTAAGGAATATTGCGTGGCTGTAACATAAGATTTTGTAGGTATTCGCTCATGTGGTTATTGCAGTAATAATCCTATGGGTGGCCTGAAAACTTTGATTCTACCCTTGGTTGTAGCAAAATCGATCATTTCACTATGTTGTATTTGACTAATTCTCTCCTCCCCCTCTTATTTATTTTGTGAACTCGATATATCATTTAAAATATCACTTATTTCACTAAATTACCGCCTACCATTTTAATTTTACCTTACGCCGCTAGATGCCACTACTTTTAGCTCATGCTTCTAAAACAACTTGACAGTAGCGCTGCGTACTTTTTATTACACTATAAAAATATTAAAACAAAGAAGGTTGCCTTGGATTTGAAGATTTATGAGAATTTAATTATAAATTTGCAAAAAAATCAAAAATATTTTGCAATGCTGATTACTCTCTATTTGCTCTAATAAACAAACAAGTCTTTATGTACATAAG
Organism: Deilephila elpenor; assembly: GCA_949752805.1. NCBI lineage: Eukaryota > Metazoa > Arthropoda > Insecta > Lepidoptera > Sphingidae > Deilephila > Deilephila elpenor. Next base: position 3,544,841 of record OX457096.1, on the reverse strand, counting down.
TATGTTTATATGGCATTCTGTCTGAGGTCAGCCGTCCTGGTAAATCTCCTTCACATCGCACATTCTTCGGTGTCCTCAGCAGGTTATGTCATTGACTCTTTTACCTTCCCAAGCGACATCTAACCAACGTGTTTACGACCGACCTTAAGTTCATAACACCATCATTGTGCCTTTAAAATACCCATGTGAATAAAATACAGCTTTACTAGTGCGAGTTACTACAGCGCGCATGGAAATTTTACAGATAAAAAAATTATAAATTTAGATCACATTGCCAGGGTTAACATTCCTATTCCTACTTTATTCTTTCCCGTTTCTTTCCCAAATTTTAGGAAAGCAACTTACGTCCTCAAATATTATCCTTGTTACCCAAAATCAATAAAAACCACACATTCATCGGAAGTACGTCATAAAGAACCTACTTCAAACCCAGATCTATCACATGCCGAAAGCATGTTGTACAAACACAATTTTGCTCCATATATCGAGGGGCGACTGCTGACCCACATCGCTGAATAAAGACCCTCTGTCCTCACGCCTAACTCGGCCAAACGCGTCTGTGTGCGATAACCGTGTGAATGCCACTTTTGTTTAGTATTGTTTGAATTAGGCTTATAAATAGAATTGTATCGCCGTTTTGATGTTTTGGTGAAATGAATGGTAGGTTGTATTTTTGATTTGACGAAGGACTGCAAGTTAATTTCTAACTTATTATTTAAGTAAAATAAGTGTGCTATGTTGCGGGATTAGGAATAGGAGAAATGTTGCAGTCCTTTAACAACGCAGACCGCGAAAAATGTGTTTGTTCATGACATAAAGAACCATCTTTACCACGATTTCTATTAAGGAAACTAATAGACCTAAAAGAGATCTTTTAAATTTGCATGCTGTGGTCGCCTGTAATTGAAGATCACGTCACAATGTAAACTAGGATAATGCTACACAATTGTCTTTATTATATGTCGTGTATCCTTCGTTGGAGGTCCTTAAATAAATAAAACAAAAATAAAATAAATAAAATAAAAGTAATATCTACACTATGTAAGTCGACTAATAAGTTGACGAATTAGCTATCTTCCCTAATTACTAAAAATAAGTCCTAGTGAAGTAATTTATAGGCCATAGGAATTATCTAGTGCACCAGATGTGCTTTGTCTCAAGGCAATTCAGAGAAACATTAGCAATTCACTCCAATTAGTAACTAGTAATTAGGATTAATATCTAGGTCATTTTTTCCCGTGGTTACAAATACTCTTAGTTACAAATAAATAAAAAGCCCATATAATTACAAAAATACAGCGTTAGGGTTAAATCAGTAGAAAATCTGTCGCTTCAGCAATAATTGGCACATAGAGATGTTTAAAACCCAAGCAAAACTTAAGCATATGGCGTATAAATAAGTAAAATTCATTGAATTTTAAACACTAACAGCCTTATTCATAGACAGATTTAAAATCTATTTTAATTATTGAATTGTTTTGTCCCTTTCGAACGAGTTTAGAATTCAGCTTGAGCGAAGAAGACAAAATATTCGATAACTAAAATAGGGTATAATTCTGTCTATGAAAAAGTCGTATGACTAAGAAGGCTTTTATTTTGAGAAGTATTTAGTTTTAATTTTAAACAAAAACGCTATCACCGCTCTGCAACCAAATAAACAACCAATATTATTAAACTAGATTTCTGGGTTTCAAATATTTTCAATTATCATCAAATCTATATCTAATTTCCTTAAACCAGCTTCAAAGAAACAGTCATATTCAACCAGTCTATTCACTAAAATATTGTAAACGAAATGTAACACAACTCTATTATTCAAAGTCAAGCAACTATGTACAGGCGAGTACACTAAGGAATCTTGCGTTGAAACCACACCTCGATGTTTTAATGGTATAATCAGTGAGCCGTGTACTTGTGGTTTGTATGTCATTGAAAAGTCACGTGTTTATCGACGTTATTAATTTCATTATTCATCTTTTTTCTAATAAACCATGCGTTAAGTGAAGTCAAATTTAGTTTAAATTTCATTTTTAGAAGGAAACATTTTAAGTCGGTTTTTAAAGGGAACTTGAAATCGAGTTGCGGATTCTTATTGAATTGAAAAGTTGTATAAGCTTATGATGTAATTTGGCAAATGGATTTAGCTGCAATAATTGATCATCAGGAACGCTACAATCATCTTCAGCCACAGGACGTCCATTGCTGAATACACGCCTTCCTCGTGTCATTCCCACAGCTGGTTGAAAGCTATTTTCATTCAGTGAGTTCCCGCAATCATTTTAGGAAGTTTGCTGACTAGAACATTTTTAAGTACAGCGACTAGTCATCCACATATAACACCTACGGATATTGTTTCATGGCAAAATGATGAAATGTTGTCTACATCTCAAAAATAAAACAGGTTTGATGCCATAAGCGGGATTTGTGCAGGCTGATTTAGATCTAGATGGTTTTTATAGCATACTACCAAACGCTCATATTATGGAAAGATATCTCTCCTGAACTACCATAATACTAGTGGCCTTTGAAGATAAAAGTTTGTTTCACTTATTCAAGGAAAAGCAACATCAAAGCAACTTTATCTATGTATCTGTGAATGAGTGGTAACAACTGGTTCGGCCCATTCATACCGTAAACCTTTAGTGTGGGAGTTTATTTCTCAATTGTAGAGTAAAAAAGAGCGTATATTCTTATATCAAATAAGTAGCAAAAAGATTAGAAAATATAATTTAGCTACGAAAATATTGATTTTGAACTCAATAACCCCAATGCAGTAGTATTTCTTTTTTGTCACGAGTAAAATATATCGGCGTCACCGAACCTTTAATGATTGCCTAACATAAAGAAACAAAACACGGAGTAATTCTTAAATAATTTATCGACTTTTTACTTTTTGTGTTTCGTTATAAATACACTAATTTGAATCTCGACCCAATGTCATTCCAATAAGGATTTATTCGAATAAGATGTGAGTTTTACACCATTGTTAATTATTTTACGAAATTAATTAATAGTCTTAGATACAGAGATAATTAGATATAGCCCAATTAGTTAATATATCGTACGTTTCACAGACTATTGTAAATTCTACAAATTATATGTACATTATATTGTAGTATTGCGATTTAGTAAGTAAATTTTAGAAAGAACATTCATGTTCTAACTCTTGGAACATTTTTGATGACAAATGCTTGGCTGAAGTCATTCTTTTCGGGAAACTATCTTATTAAGGTTAGTTGGCACATGATTTCATTAAAGCTACAATGATCTTCTGCAGCGTTTAATAATTCAATTGTGGGGCTATTTCCCATCCACCTATCATGGGGCGGTTCAGAATGCACAACATCTTTTTGTCTGTAAATTTTCTAAATGTTCTACCATTTTATAATTAATCAATCCATCTATTGATTGTCCTTTCTACCAATTCCATATCTAAAAAAACTGTTTGGATAACAAGCCATTGTCATAATTCCTTTCATTTTAGTCAGTAGTACGAAGCTACTTTCGAAATGCTCTTACTTAGACAGTGAAGAAGTAATACGAGTATTAATCGTGTTCTTACATGTATTATTACGTACAATAAATCTGGTCACGATTTATATGATTACGTTACTTGTACAACTTTCTTCGCCATTAGGAGAATGGACAGAAGTAATTCTCTAACTAACTTTGGCGTGAATATTAAATATAATGTGATAATTTGTATTGCTCAGTAAAACAAATGATAATTTTTATTTGAGAGTATTATTTATTGCAATGAATGGCGAGACGAGCATGTCATTCGCCTAATGGAAAGCTATACGACCGCTTATGGACAGTAGCAAATCCAAACAATACCATGAATTACAAAGCAATGCTTGGCATTCCACTGCGCTCGTATATGTCCAGTAGTTACTGTGGCTTCAAATGCTACAATGTATTTTAAACCGGAACACACCAGTGCATTTACACTGCTGTTTGCAGGTAATGTATTGTTATGATACTGATTATGCATGAAGATTATAATTTAGAGAACTTTTACGTAGGTATTTGTTTCAAGTCTCATTGTTAACTGATTAAAAATTTATCATAGTATGTCATACCACAAAATAATCATAAAGATGCATCTTTTACTCGGAGATTGTTTGAGAAATGTAACCTCCGTTGTGGTCGTTTTTTAAATAACACTTGAGAGTAGAAAAATGTTTGAGTACTAATTTTGATAGAATATTTTTGTTTTCTAGCTATGCTAGCATCCATCTGGTAGTCAGCCTAGTACAAACAGAATATTGCAAATATACTTCATATCAAAACAATGAAAATTATTTTGCATTCAAAACTAAAGCAAACAGTCCATAGAATATAAAGGAGATAGGTCACAGCAATGTCCTAGACTTATGGTCATTCACTTCAATAAAAAAATGCCATACAAAAGGACATTGGTCAACGCCCCCTACCGTTGAATATCCGAAAATCATTACGACCTAGAGATCATTGATCTCTTATTTGTAACATTTCCAAAGGGTATCCATTGAAAGTATTGATTGAGAAATTGTTTACTTCGTTTAAGAATTATTGATGTGTAAGGCACTGGAGATTTTTTCCCTAAACTTTTGGTATTAAAAAGTAAAGATTACGACAAATTATATTAATTTTTATGTTTGAAAAATATATGAATTGCATTGACAAATATTGGTTTGGTAATCAACTGGGCGAATTTTGGTTGGCATTTATAATACGTCCGCTTACTCCTATGGGATATAAGGTCACGCTTTGTATAATGATATGAAATTTTGATATTACAAACTTAATTAATTTATCTGGGAATTTATTACATCGCATATACTAGAACGAAAAGCACTGTAATTTTGTTTCATGTGAAAGTCCAGCAGACTGCCTTACTAAACCATTTGGGTTCTTTTTTCACTGATTCATCTTCTCATTTTTCACTGATTCGTTCGGATTATAAAATCAAAATAAATAAATCGAATCTCAAAGTCTATTTTTCAATGCTTTTTCTATTTTAAATTCAATATCTGTTGCATTAGAATAACAGCCTATAAACTAGCATATATGACAGGTTTTCATTTAAACGCGATAAATCCCAAGAAAAAAATTGCGACCTGCTGCAGCCACGTGTTGCACAAGCGATAGGCATACAATTGCATCGCTATACAAAGACATATTTCACTACAGATGCGTGTATAAAAACAATTTCTAAACACGAAAACGCTTTTACTTTCTTCAAGTCGGTTTTGACGGATTGGGGCAGCGTTGTGGTTCAGAGAAAATTCAAAACATTGTTTGAATCATTGGAGTTATGTTAGTCAACAATCAATTTTGAAAGTAGCTATTTTAATTTACTTTTTTATATGATAACCATAACCGAAAGTAATACAATAACAAATTTAAAATCTATGAATGCTCAAAATAATAAATAAAACACATTTGAATACGTACTAGTCTTCTATTTGCAATCAATTAAATGTTTATGTGCTTATAACCTTCTTTATATTAGCACATGTTGAGTTTTTAATCTCATACGTAATCATTATTTTCCTTAGTTGCGTAACATTTAGCCTCTTTTAGACATACTAAACCCGATTTTTTATTTGACCTAATTATTGACTTTTTTTCAACTCTATTACCCAAATAAACCAAATGAGCCCCTCGTTTAATAAATATTCTTTACTTTTTTCTTAACTTTAAAGGCTTTAAAAGATATACATGCAACTCATTGGTAGTCAATTCCAGTAAACATTTGTTAATAATAATTTGTTAATAAAATTAACACTTTATTTCCAAATAATAATATTTGCATTTGCAATTCACAACACAAATGGATGCAGTTTGTTTCCTTTATTTTAATGGTATTATGTTGTTTCAGTAAACAATATTTTCAATTTACTTAAATAGCAACAAATATTTTTAATTAACGAATAGAAAAAAAAATATGTATGTGCCTGAATAAAACCTCCTTTCGCTTTAAAACGAAAATAAAATGAATCACAACGATGCCCGGCGCCACTTCGAAAGCATATTGCATCGTTTACCTGCACGCATTCCCACACCTCATCTTGATATCTTCCGTCCCTTTCTAACACAACAACAACAGTATACCTGTTTCACTCTACTTATAAATGAATTCACTCTCGACGTCATCTTTCACTCTCACTATCGATAGCAGTATATTTGTAAATGTCAGAAGAAACATTTTTTGTTTTTTTTTTGGAGATCAATTGAAAAGTTTATTTTAAATACAATGTGATAATGAAGATTAAAAGTAATTGTGAAGAGATTTAAATAATAATACTCTCGTTATATAAAAGTAAAGTTCATGTACGCAGTTTCAACTATAGGTAGTAACATTCTATGATGATAGTCATCATTCTCATTATTATCTTTAGCCACAGGAAGTCTACAGTTGAATAATATGATCTTATGTAATTATTTTTCGAATCAATACATTATAATATTGTATATTATTATTTATTTTGTCTAGTTCTCTTTATTACAATGATCACCCCGAATATGTTTTATTAACTTTTTGTAAATAAATAATACAGATAATTTTAAAATTTCACATTACCAACTTTTTTAAGCTCTTTGCAGTTTTTAAAATATTAAATAAAATATGTGTTTTGATTTCAAAAATACATTTATTATCTACAGAGTTTCAATTTACTACACGTGACGTAAAAGCAGTACGGTTTGATGCGCGCGCGCACTTTCTTTTGAGCGAGATAGGGTCACTACTTTATTTGTGTTAGAATGGGATAGCAATACAAAACAATCGACGCTCGACTTTTTTAACCACTGCTCTGGCGTAATATCACTTTCTTCCAGTTTTTTAGTCCATATCGTGTGCGATTCGTTGACTCCGTGTAAAGCAGAGTCGACACTGTACAAAATACAGTTAGACCGATAAAGAAATTACTGTTGCGGCCTTATAGTTACAATTGATATATATTATCGCCAAAATAGGCGTCCATTTAAATGACCCAAATTACATATTATTGCTTATAAAATTGTGATGTGTGTCCAAATGCAGGTAGTTTTTAAGCAAACTTTTATTCTATATTCGCAGGGTATCGATAGCTGCACTAGAATTTACAAAAGAAATCCTAAAACATTCGCTGATATTTCTCATCTGAGTTGCTGTAGCATTTGTTTTCCTTGTCTACACTAATTTCAGCAAGGTCTCATTACAATTATTATTAAAAAAAAAAAAAACAGTTTTCTACAGTGTCCACTTGCCTTTAATGAGTGATAGAGAGAGAGTGTGATGTCATTGCTCACGAAGCAAACTTTCGACGCCAATGACTGACGAGCGACAGTTTTTCTTCCATTTAAACTGTCATGCTTCAAATGAGCCGAGTGAAAATTTTCGTGCTGTTTTTACTGCTTTTGTTCTATAAGCATGCTTTCTATTTGCGTGGTCAAATGATTCGCTATACGTTTGGAATTAGTAATTATCATCATCTTCAGTCTTAAGAAGTTCACTGCTGAATATAGCCGCGCCCAAGAAATTCATTTAGGAGCTGTTGGAATTACATTGGTAAGTATAATTTCGTCTGTATAATCGATATCTATATCGGTTAGCCCCAGATAATTGTTCCACTTACTTAATTGATTTACACTGCGGGGAAAGAATTTCGGTATTCTTCTGCCGTAATGCTGATAATATTACTGTTGCATGGCACAGCAGATATGCAGTTGAAATGAACTGAGCAAGCACAGGTATAATTCTCTTACTGTGATAAGTAAAGATGTGGTAAGGCTTAGAACCAAATAGCTCGTAAAGACGGCAGTAAAACACTTCTTGTCACTGGAAAACTTGAACTAGAAAAAGGTTTTGAAATACACATTTGGCGACGACACATTTGGCACTAAAAAGCTTTTAGAATTTCGGAGTATGTACACGGTTTCCGGCTGTCGTGAGCTCACAAAGCTTTGTTATACAACTATTTAAAAAATTGCACAATTTCTCCAATCCCGCAGCAAAATCTAAGCACACGAACAATGAAATACAATAGCCTTTATCCATTTAACTATAGCCACGTGTAACCTGCGAACCAGAAAAAAAACGCGAGTTTTTACCACCATTATTCCGTACGTGCTCACAAAAACCATCTGATCTGTATCGGAATTCTTAAGGGTCGTCTATAAAGAAAAAAATAGAACGGAGCAGGGAGAAATCAGATTTTTTGTCGGTTCGTCTTTCACATAACTTTCCCCGGAACACAATGGCCAGGTAGGTGGAGGCCAAAAAAAAATGGACCTCCGTAACGCAGCACGATTGTTAGATTGTGACATTTTATAAATACGAGGTCATGATTTGGATTTGTTGGTTGAAATTCGTGTAGTTTTTAATCATATTCGTTTATAATTTATAAATATGTCTATGAATAAAATCCCAGACAATCTAAATCGCGAACTTGATATACTCATATGTTTGAATAGTATAAACGAATGTTGAATATACTTATTTTTATCACACACTTAAATAACCAGAGTTTGGTCAACATCAGTTTTTATTTCTCCATGCTGAAGAATGATTAGGCTTATAAATACATAACCGACCTGTCTGATAGCCATACATTTGCTTGTTGTACTTTCATATAAGTTCTTTATTTAGTAATTGTTTTTTAAATATGCATTTTTTTTTCACTGCAATACAAATCAATAAAGCCGGTCACGTTATGTGACTCTGTTATCAGCGGCCCTGGATGGGCACGACCTTCGTACATTCTACTATTTGAGCATTGTGTTTGTACGTTTGAATAAATATCGAAACTTTGTAGCACACTTCAATTCTATTACCGAGAAATCCGTGAACGAACTTCTTTGTGCTGTTTGTATTACATTTCTAATCTGTGATAACGCAAGTGGTTCGGTTAGAAATACTTTTATGCATTGCTGATAGTTCATTTCCTTTGAGACCGATAGCAGTCTTTCATTTGGTATTTATAAATCAAAATTAAATAGTATTAAACCTAAGAATGCTGGCGATATGATCTAGATTATTTTTAAACCATTGACTTTTGGTGGCTGATGTGACAAGTTAGTGTAGAGTGGGGAAGGCCTTTAGCAATAATACCAAAGATGCTAATATTATTTAGAAATATAAATGTTACTTAATCAAAATAGTCTTTGAAAAGCTGATATTATTATAGATGCTGTAATTTTGTTAATAGATATAATTTGCGGTTATGTATAAAAACACCAATGTAATAATTTAATCTTCTGATGATTTACAATTTTGATAGAAAATACTCTTTACACATAATGAATATTAAATTTATGCAATCAAGCTTATTCTTCTTCTCATATTTAACTCAAAAGTCACAAGAAATATAATGTTATTAAACACATATTCAAAACGGTAAAATATGATTTGTCCAACTAACTACACTTAGCTTGTATCAAAGATCTGATCTTTACATATACATTGAGCAATGGTCTCTAAACTTTGTATTCATTCGAAGAAATTACAAGCATATCAGATTTGTTTCTCAACTCGGTGCGCCTGTTGCTATGAGCAAATATGTAACAAGGCTTGATTTTATTGGTCATCTTTTAACAGATAATTATAGTCCGAAGATGGTCAAGCAAGCAAAGTTAGCTTCATAAATTTTAAAATCAATTACTACAAGTAGTAAAACGGAATCGAATACAATTTCGACACGATGTAAACAGTTGTAACTCGCTAACAAGAACGCAGTTTATCCTCCAATTAATTCAGTAATATACACTAAAACGTCAAAAGATAACGTTGGAATTATGAAAATGTTCATACGAGTACGTTGATGAATCCAGAATTCTTACTAAGGGGGCTATTTATGACATATAAACTAAATATGAAGGCCTCCGTTGTATAGACCTTAATAGAACAAATTTGAACTTCATAGAAAAAATTTAGTAGGATTCCTAAATGGAGTTACTTAGACTCCTCTAAATAAGTTACTTAGAATCCTACTAAATTAAATAAGTAACATTTATTTATTCAAGATAATTCCTAAATAACATAACAGTTGAAATATATTTGGAATATTTAGAAATTAAGCTAATCTAGGAGGTTACTCTAGGTTGGCATAACAATTTAAACAGATGGATGCAAATATAAACGCTACTGTTTTAAGATAAAGATGATTTCCGTTGAAGAACCTCTTCAATAAATAATGCTGATCGCCTGAAGTATGATTTTATTGAAAGGTAAGGAGGTAAGGGACCTATCCAAACCCTCTGGATGCGTCCACGTGCAAGTGGAAAGGAAAGTTGGCACGGTGTGACGAAACTCGTAAGCGGCGCGAGTCGCAACCATGTGAAAGGGTATCTCGTGATATTGTGATGTTGAATAAATCATTGTTTTAATGTAATCACGTTGAAGAAGACTCTTACTTACATCACCCGTGTCTAAACTGTGTGGGGAAATGATTGAGCACTCTGAAAGAGCATTTATATATAATTCGACGCAGCTTAAAGTTGGAATTGAAATATAAGGTTTTTGGTTAATTCGGGTTGTACAAAAGAGATTTTTAGTTTATATGTTGTCGATTTAAAACGTTTTCAAGTGATGGCTTGAAGACTTAAATGGTCTAGTAAAGAACAAACTGTCTAGTAAAAAACAAATACATGTAAAATAATAAGGTTTCTTTTTAGATTTACAATCGAATAGTAAAATAAATTTTATATTTCTGAAACCAGTGAAATTTTCTACCTACTCAGGCCGATTGCTTGCTTCTTAACACAATGGCAGTATTTATTAAAATTCTAGCATCACAAAAAGAGTAAGGTTTACCAGATGCCACTCCAGTGCCATCGAAATAGAGCATTCACCGGCGCGAAATAGCCATCATCCGCCGGTCGACACAATAATTATGTCAGTCTGCTCGAAACTGGATATGTAGGTTTGAACCCCAAACGTGGCATACAGTTGTCGGTCACTCTGGTGGTTTTTCCATCTATGGTGGTCGGATGCAATTGTCCTATCATCAAAGCGACTGAAAATTTAAGGTAAATGATTCCAACATTTAATCATATCTATGACAAATAAAGTTATTTACATTAATAAAATATTGCCTTGGTTTTAAAAAGTTTTGTTAGGGTATATTTTATTATGAATAATAAATAGTCATAGTTTTTAAAATGTGTAAACAAAAACTTCATCAATGTGTTATTCCCTCGCTAATAACCCACAGCTTAATTCAAAAACCTATTCAAAACAGTTGACCTTCATTGAATTAGAAATGTAAAACAAACACCGACAAAAATAAGTGGTATATTCTAAAATTAAATTTTAAACGCATAATATTTTTAGTGTTGAGCAACTTGTTGCTTAAACAAGAACGGGGGACCTAGAAGATGTGCGATGATTCACACGCTGTTCGTAATCTTAATAATCAAAGTTAGAACTGTGACCCAAATCCACGCAACCGTCGAGTACTTTCATTGTGAACGCTAAACTACACACATACAAACACACACACATACACACGAACAGCGATACACTGTTGAACACAACGACGGAACACTAAACACAAGCGTATTCCAATTGTGCTGCACACACACAGAGAATATTCGCAAATGTAATGAGCTCGTTAAATTAGGCCGAGTGTCCATGCTTAAATTTGAATTCAGTGAAAACACTACACAGAATAATATTACGATAGTACTTATCAATTTCAATTGCGACACACACACGCACTATGCATGTGTGCAGAGGTTGGATAGTGGATTTGCGAATGTGTGACAGAGCGGTATTGTACTTCGGCATTAGAGCGAGAAAAGATGCGTATAATATATCATTTGAGATCTAGGACAGAATTCCCGCCTTGTTCTAATTAACCAAGGGAATGTGGCAATGATTTACGATGTAAAAAATGTATTAGATACGTATTGTATTTAAAATTATGAGAAGTGAAGAAAGATTTGTTTTGTAATGAGTTGTTAAATTAGATTTATAGTTCAATCTGGAGAATTTTAATTTATATTATTTTAATTTACTTATCGTGGCCCAATAATAAAGGCAGCCACGATGAGGACACCCGCATCAAATTAAAATATAGGTCATAAAGCTTGCATGAACTGTGTGATAATGTGTAATGAATAATTTTATTGCCTGATAGTGTTTTGCGTTTCATTTGGGTTGATAGTTCAGATCGTAATAAATATAGTATGAAGCAGTAGCAACTTATATTTTAAAATATATAGGAGTAAACCTTTGCGATGAATGGCGAGACGAGCATGCCATTCGCCCGATGGCAAGTGATACAACCGCTCATGGACAGTAGAAAAACAAACAACACCATGAATTACAAAGCGAATCTTGGCATTCTACTACACTCGACATCCCGAGACATAAGGTGTTAAGTCTCAATAATGTCAGTAGAACCCACAAGTCTATTACGTATTAGGATATTATGACGTTTTGATGTAGTATGAAACGAATTTGTTACCATCTTCGAAATAATGAACATAGTCTCACTATACGAATTTGTTCAAACTTAAAATTGAACAACGTATTAGATTTATTAAATATGATTCAATTATCTTTGGCAAAGATATACATTTTTTTTCACGTTCCACATGGATAAATTATATGCAAGACCTAGGTTTATGTTATGTATGGTATATTGTATTTAATACATAAACCCCCCTTTTAGTACGGTACTAATTAGTAATAAAACTCAAAAATGCACAAATGATAGTGCAAACGGCAAATATGCTTTAGTGAAAGTAGGAACCGTGTAAGCACTCAAATTGTATAACGTCTCATGCAGTGACAACACAATGACGAGAATCATCAAAAGACGATTAAGTAAATAGGAAAATAAACATAACAAGCTCCATGGCTTTGTCGTAAGGGTTTGTGTAACACCGTTTAGTAATGTTTAGCCAACCTCTGATGCCATTATATTTACTGTTTCGTCTCATATCCAAGTGGAGACTGTATTATGAAATTTGAAATTGGATTCCGTTTTGTTTCGGGTTGTTCGAGTGTGATCTTGTTGTTTTAATATTAAAAACCTCTCGATTGCTGATCTGTATTTGATAATAGAGGTAGTTCTTCTTATTTTAGACATGCATATATCAAGTTTGGTGTCTGTCATGGTCGATTGATAGAAAAGAATATTAATGATGTATGTATATATAAAGGCGATGTGCAAAAAAAATGTATCGTAAACTGGAAAAGCATATCAGTTGATGAATACACACTCCTCAATTTGTAAATTCCGATAAAGAATATAATCGAGCAGTCAAAGCCAAATGATATGGCAAAGGATTGCAATTTTAAAACAAAGGGGAATAATTTATTTGATGCGACTGAATAAAAAATATTCAAGATGGACGTGAGGACAAACCAAGCTTCTGACTGTACCAGCCTTTGGGATGGGCATAATCAGCATCCCGCAATTATTGTGGGTCAAAATCAACTTCATAACAAGTTTTGCCCACACCTTTCGAGGCGTGATTTACAACCAAAAAATTCAAAATACATACGCATTAAATTGGATTAGTTCGGAGGGACGAAGGGATTTTTAAAAGTATCTATCCAAAATCAGCTTGTTGTACTAAAACTTATTTCTTTTCTTTCGTAGTTTAAGAATACTTAATAGCTACTTACATGAAAGATTAATTAATGCAGTCACATTAAAATCGTATTTCATTAATTGATTAGTAACAACGGCCATTTAAATATTTACCTTCCGCAATTTCATCAGCAGCTGAGAGCTATCAACACTAGCGCCTCAAGGGTCACGCTTAAGTAATCGTTCGTTAAATGTTTACTTGAAAAGCATTAATCTTCCCATAAACGGCCACTGCCCATCATCGATATCAATGTTGGAGGAATCGCAAGCTAAATCTAGTAAATTACAGATGATCCATGTTAATAAGTAAGAACACCTGCGAAATGTCATGTCGAGAAAAAACGCTTTCAATTACACTTTAAACACACGGTTGTCTTACATAATTGTAATTTAATTTATGTGAATAACATGCACCATATTTCATAGTTAATCTTAAGACTATCAGCGATATCTCAATCGAGATAAAACATTTATTAGTTGTCAAAGTCCCAAGCGCTTCTGTACTGCGAAATGCGCCGGAAGCTGCGGTAAAAAGAAATTGATTACTTCCAGCAATCATTCAAATCAGTGTCATACAGTCATAATCTCTTCAAAGCAGGTTGCGTAACTTGCGCTGGCGCAGCCTGACGTAACCGAAACGAGCGCAGCGAAAGTTGCCACGCCAATTTCACTCTTTCTCTTCACCAACTGTCTCTTTCACTTGTGCAACTTTCACATCCATTTCTCTCGCTCGCACACAAACGAGTTTTGCGTCTTTATCGTTTACGTAACTTTCGTGTATATACCCGTCCCTTTCTATACCGTCTTCACGTTAAGCGTGGTCCATTTTTTAGGATTCGCACGCGCCGGAGGCGTCACCCCGACACCAAACAATTGTTTTCTCGTTTGTTTGCTTATGTATACTTTAGTATACATATTTATTTAGTGAGTATGCTATTCAACGACACATTTGTGCAGTAATATTTATAGCAAGATCATTTACATAACATGAGCTCTCTTTGTAATAATTTATTGAAAAACTCTTAAAAAATTAAGGGTACATTATGTCAGCAGCATTAATTTGATGAAGATGAATTCAAGTTATTTGACGCTGATAAATACTTGTACATTAACCAAGAGAAAGTAGGAAGAAAGCATTTATTTCTTGGTTTTTGCGGAAGGATAAACATGTGGTTGTACCATAACACAAAAATATTTGTACAGTTTCTTAATTGATGTTAATTATTTCTTAGCTTTAAGTCAAATTGTCTTAAATTACCCACAGGCATTAAGCATGATTTACACGAAGAAAACCACCATTCGCATATACGATTGCGGACTACTCACATTTTTTTTTTTTTTAACCGATTGCTAATTTTGCCGGATATCTTAAGACAGATCGAACCAATCATACTTAGCATTCCGAACAAAATTTGAACTATTTTGAAGTTTTATTTATTACTACGACTAATAGTATATTTAGATTTAAAATATTTGATATTTAGCTATAAAGCTAGGCAAATTGCGCCATATTACAATTTAAGACTTTCATTGCGTGCTCAGTACTCATCTTGGGATCTGCTATAAGGAACCCTTAAGACCAGCCAAAAACACTACAATTCAATAAAACTATGGAAGCCAACAAATATCACAGGTTACGATCTTAAATTAATTGATAATAACCATAACTCATTTTGATCTGTCCACCATTATTCCATACTTACGTCCTGTCGACACAATATCATAATAATACCATAACTCCTAGAAAAATTATTCAACTTATAATAAGACCGATTGCCTCCACAATTATTTTTCCAGAAAATGTACCAGTTCCAAAGAAGTCCAGTATTAAGTAGAACCATGCGACCTTTAGTTCAAAAAAACTAATAAATCCACAAATAAAAGCATGATTATTGAGCTAACTACTTTCAGTTTTAATATAATGAAGCATTTGCGCAGTCGCTTATTAAATTATAGTTTTAATATCCCCAACTACACAGCTGACGTTAATGTCAATAAAATATTCAAAACTATTCCTTCCACAGAGACAACCGTTTTCTATCAAGATAACCCACTTCTCGCTATAAAGACATGCCTCGAAATAAAACAGAAATGGCGACTACTTTCTAAATTACGAATTCGGATCCATCAACATGTATTAACAAAAATGAACGATAAACGACGGGTATCGTTTACAAATGATCTAAATCAACAAAATCGACAACTTTTTGTTCGTGTCGCGGACCCAGTCGAGTCACATTTCCAAGCGTTATTAGATCATTAACCACAAACGGAGCAAGGTTGGCGTGGAAAGTGAACGAGCGAAAGGACATTCGAATACTTTTACATTAACACACGACCTATTTACGGATTATGACTGTTGGGCTATAAAACACCAGTTCTACATACATACATAGATAAACTCACGCCTATGTCCCATTGGGGTAGGCACAGACTATTGAGCGCCAAGTGCTACGGTCCATACATACCTCTTTCGCTTCTTCCACTGTCATTAATCTTTGCATACACGCTCGTCGGTTTCGAGGACTCCGTAGTTCTTTTTTTGGTAAAATGAATTAGTTGCTTGGCGATATTTTATATAATTTATACAGATCTGTAGGCCAATTCACGTAATTAAATAAGTTCAGTTGCGGTGCAGTTGCAGTTAAGTTTCGATCAAAACAGCCCGTTTTGTATTCTCGTAATTTAGAATAACCGCTGTCAGATACGCTCGCGTCAAGTTCGCGTCACGCGATCGCTTTAGCGTATTCTACGGCTGCGCGTTTTATACCTGCGTGATTCAGATCGCAACCTGATTGGTAAATTACCTATTCATTTGACGTCTCCAATGACAGTTTAGTCCCACCAACGTGCAGCACATGCGCAGTTTATGCATATCTTACGCGCAGCTAAACAATTACAAGAATACAATTTTGACGTACGTACGATTAAGACGTAAACCTAATCGAAACTGCATCGACACTTGATCGGCGCGTCAATAAATTACGTGAATTAGCCTACAGAACTCGAGCGTATGTAGTTAAAATGATTTTTAATTCTATGAACATTGAACCTCTTTTGTTATGAAACGAAAAGTAAATACTTAATATCTATAACGACAATAAAGCGTCAGGTAGTATTTAAATCGCTTTAGATAATGCAATTGTAGCGGAAATGGGAAGCAATAAGTCAGATTTAAGCTGATAAATTTCGCAATAATGCTGCTAACTATGCTTTCGAACACTCGTTGATAACCAGTGGGCGTAGCAGCGGATTTGACACTTTTGAAATTTAGCAAACCTTGCACTTTCTTAACAGGAAATATCGCTGATTGCTTTGCATTAAAATTAATTGCATATTTCTAGGTTATATCTTTTTAGTTTTCTTTGTATAAAATTATGTAAAACGAATTATTCTGAACTATTATTAGATTTGGACATAAGTTTGGGAATGCAATCTTGCTTTTAACTATATATCTATATCAGCCCATATACGTCCCACTGCAGGGCACGGGCCTACTCTACAATCGAGAGAATCGATTAAGAGTGGTTAGGCCATATAGTCCACCACGCTGGCCTAGTGCGGATGAGCGGACTTACATACCGTAGAAATTCTTTAAAATCGCTACGGTATGCAGGTTACCTCACGATGTTTTCCTTCACCGTTAAAGTGCGTTTCAACTACTACGATAATATTCTTGTATTTTAGTTTGATTGTATTCTGTTTTATAAATAATACAAATAAAATATTAATACAAAATCTGAAGGTAGGATTTTCAAAGACGCCTGGATAGCGACCATCATAAACAATGATTAAAAAACCTGTCATATCATATTGGCCTATGTCATTGTGTTTATATCCGGATTCATCTTGTTTATATCCGCATATGATAATATCGGTATGATTGTTTCGATTGTAATAATCATCCCGCTTCGGTAGATGCGTGGAGGATTTCGTCATTCAGTGTATCGGTAACCCTTTTTGGATGTCTCAGATTCGAATATCTGGAAAATTGAGAGTCGAAAGTAATTTTTAAATCCTTGTGAGTACTATCTATCTACCGGAAACACCTAGAAGAGTCTTCTTGCCACTAAAATACGAGTAACGAATTCTAATTAATGTTAGTCTTGTAGTGTTACTAAAATGTTAGTATAGCTTAAATTACTCGAGCGGAGAGCAAATTACATTTACATTAATTTTTAAAATTGATATGACTATGTTTCTCTCTCTGTCCCTCCCTCTATCTCCCTCTCTGTAGCCACAGGAAGTCCACTGCTGACTATGTTGAATAAGCGAAAAGAAATTTTATTACCAAAAAGGAAAAAATGTACCTGGGCATTTCACGTGAAGCGGACAGCAAAAAAAAGTGAGGTTTCAGAATTCTTTCATGTTCTGTTTATCTGTACTCCTGGAGGGTATGAACGTGAACACGAAATATTTTTTTCGTATGTGGTATAGTTATTGTGTTATTGGTGTTGAAAGAATTGGAAAAGTTAGTGAAAGGGTTTTTTGGAGGCGGTTTTTTTAATTGAAGAAATTAACAATAAAATACTATTTATATCAGGTTATATAGTTAAAATATAGTTCTTTATTATTTCTAATCGAGATTAGAAATTACTATTTTTTTCTTATATTAAACCGGAAGTAAATGTTTCAAATCAGAATTTGAATAACTTGGCCCGTAAAAATTTTAATTATTTTTATTGTAAAATAAAGCTAATAATATATTAATTTTACATTAAAAGTTGTAGAATGTTATCTTTTTAAGTTTAGGAGATTCATGAGTAAAAGTACATAGATGCCGCACTGAGCGTGGTACCAGACGCTCACTTAGGTCGCCCAGTCAGCGTCTATCTGCCTTATTCATAGACGGATTTTATTTAATTATCAGTTATTTAGAATTCAGTTTGAGCGACGAACACAAAACATTCGATAACTAAAATAGGTTTTTAATCTGTCTAAGAATAACGCCCCATAAGTTATATGTATATTAATTTATAAAATTGCTTTTAAATCGTCTATATAGGCAATCATATTGTCATGTATGAATCCCACAGAGGTAAGTAGAAACAGATTTGGCTAGCATGGGTTTAAATATATTTGAACTGGCTAGGCGTAATATTAATTTTAAAAAATGTGGATATATTTATAATTATGTATTTTATTATATTATTATAGTAAATAACACAAACAAGATAATACACCATTGAAGATTAGTACTATTTAATTGAATGAAAAATCAGTGCTATGAGAAACAGCCGGTTATTACTGCTCAAATGAGGAAATTCAACGCCTACAGATTTTTCTCCAACCTAGGTTCAATTCTTTGCGACATATACGAGGAACTAAAAACTCGTTCGTACGGCGAACCCTCAACTGCGGGACTAATAATTGGAAAACGTATCAGTTCCGAGGTTGATTCTAATTCTAAAACAGTAAAAATAATTAAATAGTACTAATCTTTAGTCCTCGAAACCGACGAGCGTGTATGCAAAGATTAATGACAGTAGATGAAGTGAAAGAGGTATGTATGGACCGTAGTACTTGGCGCTCAATAGTCTCTGCCTACCCCAATGGAACATAGGCGTGAGTTTATGTATATATGTAATCTTTAATAATGTGTATCATATTTGTTTTATTCGCTATAAAATACATAATTATAAATATATCCTCATTTTAAAAAAAATAATATTACGCCGAGCCAGTTCAAATATTATATTTAAACCCATGCTCAATATGATTGCCTATATAGACGATATAAAAGCGATTTTATAAATTAATATATATAACTTATGCGGCGTTATTCATAGACAGATTAAAAACCTATTTAAGTTATCGAATGTTTTGTGTTCGTCGCTTAAACTGAATTCTAAATAACTGATAATTAAATAAAATCCGTCTATGAATAAGGCAGATAGACGCTGACTGGGCGACCTAAGTGAGCGTCTGGTACCACGCTCAGTGCGGCATCTATGTACTTTTACTCATGTATCTCCTAAACTTAAAAAGATAACATTTTACAACTTTTAATGTAAAATTAATATATTATTAGCTTTATTTTACAATAAAAATAATAAATTTTTTTACGGGCCAAGTTATTCAAATTCTGATTTGAAACATTTACTTCCGGTTTAATATAAGAAAAAAAATAGTAATTTCTAATCTCGATTTGAAATAATAAAGAACTATATTTTAACTACATAACCTGATATAAATAGTATTTTATTGTTAATTTCTTCAATTTAAAAAATCGCCTCCAAAAAACCCTTTCACTAACTTTTCCAATTCTTTCAACACCAATAACTGAATAACTATACCACATACGAAAAAAATATTTCGTGTTCACGTTCATACCCTCCAGGAGTACAGATAAACAGAACATGAACGAATTCTGAAACCTCACTTTTTTTTTGCTGTCCGCTTCACGTGAAATGCCCCCTATGTTATTGCAAAGTACAAAATTTAATAACGCTATAAACTAAGCAAACGGTTTTCATTATGTATGTATAAATAGTGTTTACATTAGCAGGATCTTCTATTTAATGAATTGCTATGTTGTCAATATAAAATATGCACTTAGTCAATGCTATTTATGAATATATAAATAACACGGAATGTGCAATTAAAAACAGAATTGTATTTTATAAACTGACTCAGTCAATTTCCTCTGAGTATTAAACGAGTGTACAATAACTACACAATAACAATTTTATTTACCCAGTTCTTCATTCAATGAAACTTTGGAATCCAGTTGAAATAATAACATATTTGAATTTTTTTTTGTTGTAGCAGAGGAAAATAATTTTAATTTTGGAGCTGAAATAAAACAAAAGAACACAATGGATAAAAATTTCAAAATTCAAATAAATTGTTCAACCTTTATTATTTTCGAATTAAGCGGCAATTGAGAATTAATGAATAATAACCACCTTACATAGACACGCATACAATTATAAACGACACTATAAACAAAGTCCATTATCTCGGAAGTGGAAAACCAGCGGCACGGATTTAAATAGCGAATTAATAATGTAACCAGAGTCAACTGGTGGGCGCCTAGATAGGTCCATATTTCCACAAGATTCGGGTGATCGTACCTCGAGACTCAAGGTTGATGGAAAGTAACCAGCGCGAACATTCCGCCACGCAGCTTACGACGCACTTTCGTCCCGCAAGGCTACCAGTATACCTACATTACTACCACACTTATCTCACCATCTACATCATAATGTACCGCTTGTATTAATTTCGTTACGGACATTTACACGAAACTAGAATTCTCGTGATTAGGCACCTGTTGCTGGCTGGAAAATTTAAATTTTGATTTATGTTCTGAGCAGATAGATGGCGCTGAACGTACATGTTATGTATTTCTTCGTAGAATATTTTGCTGTTGATAACAAACTTAGTTTATAACTTTATATGAATGTGGATTTCATACAGTTATTAATTAATTTATGATGATAGTTTAAGAAGTTTTCAAATTATTTTTGCAAGTAAATCTGATGAAATGAATAATAAAAAACTGTAAAATAGTATACATACTTGAGCTTTTAATTAATACAACAGGAAATAATAAACGATTTTTTTGCAAATTATTATAATTTAAAATCACACACTACTATTACCCACAACTCTAGCATACTGTATGAAAAAGCAAAGATGGGAAAACAAAAGAATATTATTTAGTAAAAAGCCAAAGTATCAATTTTAGATTTGAGATTGCGTTTAGGATAATACTGTAGGACGTCCTGCGTATAGACGGTGCGACCTTGCAAAAGTAGTTAGCTGCAACAGATTTTGTTTATCCGTAAATGCAGCCGTATTTAATTATAAGAAAACAGTTCTTCTGCCTGCCCTTATCCCACATTTATGGGGTCAACATGTCGTCACTTTGGTTAATTTTTGACCATGTTCCATACATAGTCCCCATACTCTAGCCTAGTTGACTGCCATTCCAAACCTTTAATATTCGTAGATAAAATTCTTTATTTATCAATACACAGTTGAATAATTTAAATTATTAATAGACTCCAAATATGTTTTTCTCGTAGTACATTTCTACTTCCTTATTGCATGCTCTTGTTTTCGCTTAATATATCATCGAATGAATACGGACTCACCGTTCGTACAATGCAGTTATTAATTAGCATTTTAATTACTTATCAAGATTGAATGGCAGAGGTCGTAATAGTATAGATCTACTTGAGGACTAATAAGTCTAAAATCTAAATACGGACCTCAATGATTAAGAGGCATTAGGTTTTAATTTGGTGGCTGAAGAGAGAGAAAGAGAGAGATATTTTTATTCACCATGCTGGCCTAGTACTTATTCCCGAGAAAAACTATACAAGCGATTTCTACCTACCTAAGTTTTCTCCTTCTGAATGCGTCTTAATATTTCCTAAAGAATCATACTTTGACAGGCGAATTCTTTCTCTTCAAGTATAGGTACCATTCCACCCTTCGAAGAACACTCAGAAGAGGGGGTTGCAATTATACGCTTTGATTCGTCCCTGGTGTTATCAAACATTTAAATATTATTAAAGATGTGAAAAATAAGCAACAGTGGCATCAAATATACTTACATACATACATAAAATCACGACTTTATCCCCGTAGGGGTAGGCAGAGGCGCCACCAGGACACCCACATTTCGCCTTGTATGTTCCATCCCACGATGTGATAGGGGGCGAGCCTATCGCCGTATCGGGCACAAATTCTTGACACCGGGCTGATAATGAATAGATATATCCAATATCACTTTGCCCACCCGGGACTCGAACCCGAGACCTCAGCTTTGTAACCGTACCGTAATACAACTACGCCACCGAGGCAGTCAACAAATATGTAACGCAGAATTCAAAGGTCATGATGAAATTTTAGCAAATTCGCAATTACCTAAAGATATTCATCAAAAGGTGAAGATTTTATTACATTATTTGAAAATGATCCATTATTATTATGGAATGCAACAGATCGTTAAATGTTGATTAGTATTTATAATTAGTTCGAAACGAGATTATAAATTCTTTTCTAACAGTAAATATAATCGAACAGGATATTCTTTGTAACATTTATTACGCAATATTTTCTTTCTGGTTATAGTGTTAGCTTTACTTTAATTTTGCTCCATTTAGTCCGGGGCTTAGGGAATTTTGATTGAAGAGCAAGAATTTAAGAGAGAAAAAAGGAAAAAATAATTTTAACCTCATCACAAAATATGATAGTTGATTCGAATTTTTCGAAAATGTTGTGGATAATGAAAAAGGCAGATGCAATTACTTAATGCATTAATATAAATTGATTTAGACATATTTTTAAATTATTTTTCCTACTTTAACAACTTGATATCAGTTCGAGGCATTCATAAATAGGTACAAATCTAGACGCGATACAGTCAGAAATATGTCTAGCCGTTATTATCGACCTGAATATTTTGCAACTTTCCTTCAATGCATTTTGAGTGACTTCAAAGTTCTGTTGAATAATTCGCTTATCTTGTCAATTATATTAATTACCAGAATTGTATCGATTATGGCGTAAAGCTAACCAATAGGTCCTAATTATGTATCAGTAATGTCATTCCTTATTTTATCAACGTTATCTGTAAACTCTGTAATGACATTGCTAATTTCCTTCACACCTTCAGTAGGTCATGTCTATTTAATTATTTATTTAGTTGTGTGTATGTCATGTTTGATTTATTGATTTGTTAATCGGGCTCTTGGGTATGCGGACAATTTTGCTGGCCAACGTCTAGTTAGACATGCCATTAATTTTGATTTCCAGGCATTTATTTATTGTTATAAATTCTTCTTCTTCTTCAGCGTATGTATCCACCCAATGCTGAGTGTAGGCCTCTTCTAATGCACGCCAGGTTGTTCGGTCCTGGGCAGTCCTCATCCAGCTCGTCCCCGCCACTTATAACTAATAACTCCTGTTATAACTTATGTTCTGTTTAATTTCATTATTGAAGATGTAAAAAATAGTTTAGTAATACTTGTTGAAGAATATCTTGTTTAACGCATTTGTAACGACATAAATCAGAATCTCGAAGATTCTTACTTATATTTATAATAAAATTAAAATATGGGTACAAAAGATCCTAAGAGGCAACCGTTAGTAAGAATATTTAGTATTTACTCTTCTTTTTCGACACTATTTTAAATTATAATTATTATTTTTAAGAAACATTAGATTTGTTTGGTCCGTCGAGGCAAATTTGTCGATTGATTATTCATTACAATTCATGATATTCTTCAATGTAACTATTAGAAAATATTTTTCTTATATTAATTTTCAAATAAGTAAATCACTTCAAGCTGTCCCCGCCCTTATATACAAAAGTCTTCAAAGCGTAAGGCACGCCTTGCTAATTCTGCTAAATGCTGTTAGACAACGTTAATCGATAATATTTAATGGATAGCCAATGAATATTAATCATTTTCTTAGAACTTATACCGTGACATTAAAAAGTTATAACAGAGCCTGACACATTCTGACTTATTTTCTGTTGTAATATTAAGAAACACAAAACAGCGTGTTTTCGGGGGCCTATATTCGATTTACATTTTAGTAATATTTATTATTTATAACACAGTATGGAGTTTGGATCACATCATTGTTATTTTTATATTGTTGTGGCTTAATTTTCCAGCCAGGATAAATACCTAGTTCCAAAGATAATATAAACTAAAATACATCAAATAATAATCAATGTGTTTCCCTAAAACGCAATATTCGATAGTAACTATTTAATTTTGATTTATTTCAATAAATTGATAATTGTGGTCTGCGGTTGCTCCAGTTTAATAAAGTTTGAATTTTCTTTTTTATTATGTCGAAAAAATATCACGGTATATATGTGATTATAATGTAATATATGTAATAACGATGTTTATTTGTTTTTATTATAATATTGATAAAAATCCGAATAGCGCTGGTTATTTGAAACATTGCTGTCTTTAACCACTACATACATATCAGTTTACTTAAGCTTCCGTGCTTTCTTTGTGAGAAAAATAAATAAAAATCAAGTGTTTTTAGCCTTAAGTAATATAATTAGTACCCAAAATTCTTCAATACGTACTCTTGTTGCACGTCAAGCCCAATTTTTCAATCCAACAATTCCTGTTCATCCAATGGTTGCCAGGAAGAAATCGCTCAATGCGATATGGTCACCGATTGTACTATTTTATTTTTTATTGGTATCACATTCCTTTGATATGTACAATAAAGAGTATTAATAATATAAATATGAAATATGAATCTCGCGGTCTACAAAGACAACTATGAGGCTCTTTATGCCGTAAAAATTATCCGTAAAAAGGAATTCCATGATTTTCTTCGGATATGGCTTTAAATGACACCGAACTAAAAGCATAATTAAGTATGCGTCATTGAGACATATCTCTCGCGGACTTTATGCCCTTTCGTATATCCGTTCATCACAGTACCACCGAGTCACCTTTAAGCTGACTCACAGGAGTCACCAGGGTCGCTGTGACCTTTCCTTTTTATTTTAGGTCTTAGCATCGCCGGAAGTACCTAATCAGGATTCTCGGGCACCATTTTTGGTAATATGTTTTTTTTCCTCGTTTTTTTTCCTTTTCTTGCGCGCCAATTCCGGCTGCTGATGGATTTTTAATTTTTTTCTCGTGAATATATAAAAGCGGTGACACAAGGTAAATACTGGTAAGGCTTTGGAATTCGGGAAACAGAATTCTTTGTAAGATAGTAGTTTGCTCATTTGATGTGTTAACAATAAAAACATTTCGCAATTGGGCAAATAAAATTAAAAGTACAATTTTAGTGGAACAAATTGTCATATGTTAAATATTCGAATTTTCAACTCACAAAATTATTCTCATGCGAAACGCACAAAATCTCCTAAAAATGCAAAATGAATTAAATTACATAAAAAATCCGTCATTGCCTGTCATTAAAGATATAGCATTTAAGTTTATATATTTTGTTTTACGTTTAAAAACGTTATTTCAAAAGATAAAGTGATATTTGCCAATATCTATTGCAATATATCAATTTGGCTTCAGATACCCGTCACTTAAACCGTTCATATTATTCACACGAACCGTCGAGATTTCCTGTCGTCTGTAATCATCTGTGCACACAGAAAATAATTACTAAAACCCATAGAACCGTGGGAAAGAATAACATTTTAATTAAATCACGTAACACGAACATTTGGTGAAAGTAATGAAATTTTACAGATGTTTGTGAGGT
Organism: Deilephila elpenor; assembly: GCA_949752805.1. Classification (NCBI taxonomy): domain Eukaryota; kingdom Metazoa; phylum Arthropoda; class Insecta; order Lepidoptera; family Sphingidae; genus Deilephila; species Deilephila elpenor. Next base: position 3,519,045 of record OX457096.1, on the reverse strand, counting down.
TGATATTGATTCGACTGAAAGCCCTGATAATAACATACATGTACATAAACTCACTCCTTTTCCCCAGAAAAAGTATGCAAAGGTGCTACCAGGACACCCACATTTGGCCTTGTATATTACGTCCCACGATGTGATAGGGGGCGCGCCTATCGCCATATCAGGCACAAATCCCTGACTCCGGGCTGATAAAGAATAGAAAAATACAATATCACTTTGCCCGACCCGGGATTTGAACCCGAGACCTCAGGTTTATAATCGTGCCGTAGTAAAACTACGCCACCGAGGCATTTGCTCTAATAATAAAAACAATAAAATTTGTTCTTCAACTCCAGTATCCCCTGTATTGAATGAGACCTTGGAAGACTAAATTAAAAGAAAATTTGAACCGAGTAAGTCAATATTAGCTTTATGATAAAAACGTATTACAATTAATTTCATCACTTTCCAACATTGATTAGTCATGAAGGAACATCCGTCTTTGCGTCATACATTAATTGTTGAAATCGTAACTCATATTTCCAGTGATATTTAAGTTTATTCTAAGATTTTTCTTCACAATAATAAGATGACACATATTCACCTTGTTTGGAAACTCGACTTTTTATAAAGCGCAGTCTGCTTTTCTATTTTTATTTTATTTAAGTAAATGTTGACTTCAATTTAATTATGTAGATAGCCTGATTATACTTTTATACATGTAATAATTTCTACGGTATGTAAGTCCGCCAACCCGCACTAGGCCAGCGTGGTGGACTATATGGCCTAACCACTCTCAATCGATTCTCTCGATTGTAGAGTAGGCCCGTGCCCTGCAGTGGGACGTATATGGGCTGATATAGATAGATAGACATGTAATAAAAGAGTAACGGATCGGACTATGTCGGATGGATGTCGCAGTTTTGAGACCAGGTTTTTTTCTTATCATCATCATCATCAGCCACAGAAAGTCTAGTGTTTAACATATTATTGTTACAAGTACCAGGGCATGGTATGTCTCTAATTCTTTACCGGTAAACGTTCAGTACGAACTCACGTACTTTGTACCCAGAGGGCAAACCTCGCCAATTGTAATACTTAAAGTACATTATGTTAAAAAGGGCCTTTCAACAATAATTTTCTCACTGTTATTAGCGTAATAATGTTATTGAATAATACAATTTTGTGCATTAGAATAATGAAGATTTCATAAATAATTTTCATTTCTTCTAATAATTTTACAGCTTCCATGGTCATTAGTTAATATTTAATAGGTCTACGTATTTTCTTTAGTTTATACCACTTTTATTTTATGACAGAGCATTAATGTTTAAAATTTCAACCTTAAACAAAATTACATAACTTTTGGACTATTTCGTTTTTCATATCTGCACTCGAAGATCCCGCCAAATGTTGGACGCCAAATCCAGGCCAAATCGTACCAAATGACATTTTAGAAAGCATAATTATCATATTTAATTTTGCGATTCAAAATTACCACATTCTATTTTCAAACCGCTTTATAAAATTAAAAAGAAACAATCCACTAAAAAGTTTAAAACGTGACACGTTTCGGGGTAAAAATAAACGCCAGCGCATTTCATCTCGGCGATGCCGTCGTTTCTAGGAAGGTTCGATTACAAAAGAGGTTGGAACTTTTTCCTTGTTCTACATCATATTACTGGCAATACCCAATGTCATATCAATGTGAGATCCTGATTGAGGTCGGGACCTCAAACGCGACTTTCTATTGATATTCTGCGAATCCTATCGTAACATCTTAGAGAAAATATTTTCATCATACCATTGAGTGGATATAACGTAATATTTTTGACAGTCTGCCTTACAGTCTCCAGTACGGTCAGTCAAAAGCCGACTCTCAGGTAGACTGCAGGTTTGATCTTTAGGATGATCAATATCTTGGGTCAGGAGTAAAGTTAACAAAGTACGGGCGGCTCAAATAACTATTACAGCCACTTTTAAACCACTATGTACCCTTTAATGAAGAAAGGCGTATGTGTGTACTTATTACATGATGTATGTGGCTGCCGCTGCTTTGGATGGTTTTTCGTGCGGCAAACGAGCAAACAGCTCACCCGATAATAAGTAAGTACCGCCGCTCAGTGATATCTAGGACATTTGGATCGTTGATGATGATAGTAATTCTGTTGATGTTGTAGTTATTGATACTTATAAATAAATACACTCAACAGTCACATACATAGTGCTGACCCCACACTAAGATCGAGTCTTGTGTGGTGGGTACCAGAAACTACGAGAGACTTTTCGATCTCACAAACCCCCAGACCCGAAACAAATACATGTGGATACGAGGATTGTAAACAAAGAACTTCAAAACTCTAAACATTTATCCTACTACTTCTCTCTCTAAACAAATCAATTGAAATACTAAGCGTTAGTATACCCAGCAGATGAAGATAAAGGGAACACAACTACCTACTCGTGTATGCGACCTACATGCGCGTTCCTCCTCCGAGTCAAAGTTCGCCACGCAACCTTCAAGCAGAGCCAATCAACTATCTAATGAACAAGCATCCAAATAAATTACAATGAATAATTTGTTGTAGCTTTATTAATTTGTTAATGCTTTTGAATAAAATTTAAAAATAGGCGGTAATTCTTCTACCGCTCTTACATCCTTAGTTTTGAGTGTAAATTATTTGAGAAAGCGGTTAAATATTAGTCCCCTGTATTATATTTGACCCATATCTTATTGTTTAATTTACAGTTCAACTTCAAACAACATAACATACATAAACTCACGCTTTTTTCCACAGAAGGGGTAGGCAGAGGTGCTACCAGGACCCCTTATTTCGTCTGTTATGTTCCGTCCCACGGTGTGATAGAGGGCGAGCCTATCGCCATATCGGTCACAAATTCCTGACTCCAGACTGATTATAAGGTATAGAAAGATCCAACATCACATTGCCCGACCCGGAATTCAACCCACGTCCTTAGCTTTGTAATCGCACCGTTATACAACTACGCCACCGAGGCAGTCGCTCGTGGTAGCAATATAAGACTACAAATCATACATAAGAATACGTTTATAATAACTTCATCGAATATTATAATGATGTACAAACGAATATGTGCAAAAACCTCTGTCTAAGCCATTCAAAACAAACTCGTGTTGAACTCGAGGGCGCGCAATGCTTATAACATCTAACAGAAAATTTACATAGACAAACTTACAAAGGAAATTGCTTATTCAGCACATCGGAACCTTGATTGACCCCTTGTAATTTCGTAAAGATGTACTAATAGTTGGCATTGTTTAGTGTACAGCTGAATATTAAACATCTATTATAATAAATTACCGAAATATTGTATACTAAAATTATCAAGGTAATTCGGCTTGTTCAAAATCTTTATGTGAATATAATAAATACGTAAGAAGATTTAATAAATAAAGAAAATAAAGAGAAAACAAAAAGAATTTGCACTCATATGTAAATTAAGGTAGTTCTGTATTACTTATGGTTTATTTTAATTATTACTTATTACTTATGGTTTATTATAATTTTCTTTGGGTTCTTATTTTATTTTTCATGTATTTAATAATTACAAGAATACCAAATGCCGTAAACAATATTTATAGAGTACCGAGATTTTTTTAACCTATACAAACCGTCCCTATAATTTAACACTTAGTGCATCCACATCCAAATATATAACGAGCCATTCTTAGTCGACAAGAACTTCCTCCCATTGTATCACAATAAATGCAACTCCGGTATTAAATATTATTATTGCAGTTATATTTAATTTATTGTTTTAAATTACCACATAATTAACTAATAGTTATGGTTATTATTTATTTTGGCAGAAGCTCTGTACGCCTATAATAGGACTATACATTTTAATCATGACATTTATAATAATTAATCTAAAAATAAGCAATCGAATGTATTATGTTGTATACCATTTAGGCCAGCGTGGTGGACTATATGGCCCAACCACTCTCAATCGTATCCACGATAGTAGAGTAGGCCCGTGCCCTGCAGTGGGACGTTAATGGGCTGATACAATACAATAAAATACCATTCTTAAATAAATCAATAAATATTTGACAGCCTCCGTGGCGCAGTTGGTTAGACGCCGCCTGTGAAACGTGAGGCCGCTGGTTCGATCCCCGCACCGAAACAAATATTTGTGTGATCCACAGGTATTTGTTTCGGGTCTGGGTGTTTGTGAGACCGAAAAGTCTCTCGTAGCAACTGACACCCACGACACAAGACTCGATCTTAGTGTGGGGTCAGGACTATGTATGTGACTGTTGGGTGTATTTATTTATTTATTTTCTAAACAATTAACTTTATGTTTCAGATAGCAGCCACGTGACTATATCTCACACATGGTCCTTCGAATCCTCATGGCGTTGTGAATTTTATCACATTCATAATATCTGTGCAATAGTTTATAATGTTTGCGCGAATGTTACACATTGAAATAAAATAAATTTTAGTGATTTTCTCGAGTTTTTTTAATATCTAAATGTACGAAACTGTAGTCTTCGAATCGAGAGTCAGAATTTTAACTTCCCAACGATTTGAAGTAAATATGTTTTATATATGTCACCGTAAAATTGTAAATGCCGTTAGATTGTAATCTATCTCGCGAGATTGTGAACTGTCGAAAGATTGTGAACCGTAACATACTGCTTACAATTTAACGTAGATTAATATAATGAATCTGGGTGTATTATGAATGAAGTACCGCAACGAGTTACCGCAAAGAAACAATCGTTAGGTTTGGTTAGGTTAGTTTATTTTCATTCGAAATAAGATGAAGTTAACATGAAGTCGAAACAATTAAAATGAAGTCAATTGACAATCTTCCGTTTATTTATCATATCACTAGTGAAATTATAATATCACGGTTTTGACAATATACCTGCAACATATACATATCTGTGTAAATAGCGTCTTATAGCATATAATATATGTAGTTCTTACGCGGTGATGTAATAGATAAAACATCTGTGCATAATGCTTTTCGAATTATACATGTGTTTGAAGTAATTTAAAGGCCATAATGTTATTCTAGTCTAGACGCAGTATTCATAAATTTATTTAAGCGAATTAGGTGATCTAGATCACAATAGCCTTTTAATCTATGATAACTAGTTATATAGAGTATAGTCATCAATATTTTTATGCTTAATGATCTCATTATTTAAAGACTTGAATAAAGCATTGGAATGGAGAATTGAAGGGATGAGAAAGCAGATAGATAGATTTGTGAGTTTTATTTAGAATGCGACCGAAGTTTTTGCCATGGTTGCAACTCGATTTAAGACGTGACAAACTTTAAAACAAGGAAGATGTTAGTAAATCCAACATCTTTATCGAAGTCAAACCTATTCGGAAGTATCCCTGAAGACACCGTTTATAATAAATCTTGATTTCACTTTTAGATTGACTATACTTTCTTAAATACAACAATATTTTATTAGTCCAGAAACCTTTAAAATGACAACTGATGCGATCAGATCACGCGTGATAGCTTTAGAAAAAAACAACGTAATTCCTATTTATCGTTAAGGACGTAATGTCTATTTAAATCTTGTTAATGAAATTCAGCAGCTGGTTTTAATTGTTTCAATCAGAAATGGGAACTTCCATGGAGAGTCATCCTATATCTTACTCATCACGGGATTACAAACAAAGATGTATGAAACCGCATAATAATAAAATAATAATAAATAATCACATACATAGTCCTGACCCCACATTAAGATCGAGTCTTGTGTCGTGGGTATCAGGATCTACGAGAAGCTTTTCGGCTTTACAAACACCTAGACCCGAATCAAATACCTGTGGATTACACAAATATTTGTCTCAGTGCGGGGATCGAACCCGCAGCCTCACGTTTCACAACCGGCGTCTAACTGTCTAAAGGCATAAAGACACTTTGTCGTCCCAGTATACACAGCAACGGATGTGATAACTCATATGACAGTTACTTTCGAGAGCGCGAATGAAAGCGAGCAGCTACCGAGTAAAGAATGTTAATTTATCCATTTCAGATTTAAAGAAGTGAAAAAGTAAATTGCCGGCAATTTGTCAGCTCAATTTGTATTGCATATTGATGAAACGTTACTGGTAATTACGTTATAGGAGTGTGATTAAAATTTATTGTTCTAGCAGCCAATTTAACGACGAATAATATTGCTACTTTATAGGTAATTATTGTAAATGTGGAGTAGTTATAGTTTTTTGTACATAGCTCATGCCTAGTTGGGGAAGTAGAAAAAGATACTGGCACCCAAATATCGCTAAGATTATTTCTGTTCCAAGATTTGATAGGAAATTAGCTTATTGCTATACCGGGTACAAATTTCAGGCACGGGCAACTTATATGAAACCGAAAAAATTACAAAGTGGCGTGCTCGACGTTGGGAACGAACCCGAATCCTAACAGTTCAAAGCTAATAGTCAAATTATTGAAAATGGAGTTTTCCTCACGAATATAATTTGTTTTATAACATTTTATGCTTTAGCAAATCTTTATTACACACATAAACTCACGCCTTTTTCCCAAAAGGGGTGGGCAGCGGCACCCATGTTTCGCCTTGTATGTTCCAAATTTGCAATGTCCAATTCTTTCTAGCAAATCTTTATTGGATGACTAAAATAAAAAAGAAATCTAAAATAGTCCCTTATAGATTACTTATGACTAATTTAGCAATTATGGATAATTAAACTATTTTTCGGTCTTCAGAAAGTCATTTGAAAATACACGAGTTTATTTAGAGTTCTCGTTCAGATTAGTCGATAATTAAATGTTCGGAGTTTTCCTTATTTCACGGCTCGGAATCAATTAAAAACCATTTAGTACACAAAAATAGATTGATTGGGTTCGTTTCACTTTCAACACCTCGATTCGATCGTAAAATGAGAACGTATTACGTCAATTAATGATTCATATTTCGATGATGCCTATTGTTATGTTGATTTTGTAATACAGTGTGGAAAATATGTAAATTTTGTACATATTTTATTTATCTATTGTTTTGGACAAGACTAATGTTTTGCCTGCCGACTGCCTCGGTGGCGTAGTTGTATTACGGTACGGTTACAAAGCTGAGGTCTCGGGTTCGAGTCCCGGGTTGGGCAAAGTGATAATGGCTTTTTCTATTCAATATCAACCCGGAGTCAGGAATTTGTGCCCGATATGGCGTTAGGCTCGCCGCCTATCACATCGTGGGACGGAACATACAAGGCGAAATGTGGGCGTCCTGGTGGCGCCTCTGCCTACCCCTTCGAGGATAAAGGCGTGAGTTTATGTATGTAATGTTTTTGTTGGTTAGATAAAGGTTATAGTTACTAAACTCTTTTGCTTGATTATATTTTCATTTATTGTGTGAATAATATTGAATGATTTGCTTTATTATTTATATAGCCGATTGGCAGTATGCCAATACAGATAAACGTAATTACGAAATTTGAGAATAATAATGTTGTTCAAGTCAATAAAGTCAGTAAATTGTAATACCTATTGTAGATTGTTATATAGATCCATAAAACACTTTTCCTTATATTTTATACTTTTCTTAGTAAAATATTCCTGTTCATCGAGTTGCCAGGAAGAAATCGCTCAATAGAATATGGTCAACCATTGTACCATTAAAATTTTAATTTTTTACTTAATTCCTATCTAACTTGAGATGTACAATAAAAAGTATAAATAAATAAATAATATATATATTCATTGAGTTCACATTAGTAGTCATTGATAAGAATTTCTATGCATTTAACGAATGCATTGTGATAGTAACAAAATAGTCGCATAAATACATATCGAATGCTGGCAAGTTGTCAATAAATTGCGCGTTTGAGCCAAACTATTCATACTTTAGGTCAGTGGTCTGTGTTCTTAAATTAAGGTTTTCTTTCTATATATAGTCAGGGTTTTGACTTCGTGTACAAATATTTTTTTTTTTTTTATTTCAATGAATAGCGACACGAGCATGCCATTTGCCTGATGGTAAGCAATACGACCGCTCATGGACAGTAGCAAAACCAAACAACTCCATGAATTCCAAGGTAATGTGGAAGTAAGTGGAATACCCACTGCGCTCGCCATCCTGAGACATAAGATGTTAAGTTTCAATATGTCCAGTAGATACTCTGGCTACAATGTCCTTCAAACCGGAACACAACAGTGTATTTACACTGCTGTTTGGCGAGAGAAATAGACATTGCGGTGGTACCTACCCAGGCGGCCTCTCACATATGAGAGACCTACCACCAGTTTTGACGATACAATCAATTAATAGAGACACTAAAGTATATATTTATTGTTTTTTACTTAGTACTGTAAACCAGGGGCCTGCAGAATTACCAGCGCTTTGCTCCTTGGAGCATTGCGTATTGCTGAGCTTAGGGCATGATTGCGCCTGCAATATCCCACATCTGTATCAGCCCATATACGTCCCACTGCTGGGCACGGGCCTACTCTACAATCGAGAGAATCGAGTTAGGCCATATAGTCCACCACGCTGGCCTAGTGCGGGTTGGCGGACTTACATACCGTAGAAATTCTTTTTTTTTAATCGCTACGGTAAGCAGGTTTCCTCGCGATATCCCACATATGTATTCGTAATTATTACCTATGTTAATGTTATTTCTCTAAGATTTGTTGTGTGTTTTTATGGACGTTTTTATCAATCTATCTATATAAAAATAAATATTTTTAAGTTTGCAAATATTCAAATGGTTGGTATATTTCTTCTGCGTTCTATTTAGTCCTGTATAAAAAATCTAGACTAAACTTAGTAGGATATGTCATGTAAGTTTTCTATATTTAAGGAACAACGGAAAATGAGAGGGGAGAAATCATCTAAGAGGATTAGCTCTTTGCCAATCTCACATTCATACGAAAAGCAATAAGACACCAAATTCGCATCGATTTCTTGTAAAACAGTACTTATTATTGTTTATACTGTGTCTCAGATAGGTACTACAAGACTCTCAAAATTAACATAATTCAAAGCCCCGTATTCTTAAAAGCAAACATAATCGACATGTCACTTATCACTCAGTTATTAAAATGTAAATTGTTAATTGACCCCTTATCGCGGCAATCTCGACTAGATTGTGAGCAAAAAACCTCACCAAAACATCCCGGAGGCCTATTCAAAATGCGTTCGCAATAAACATTTCGGAATCACTCGACCATGAGCACGTCAATTACAAGGAACCAGGAAGACATTCTAAAAATTCACGACGCAAACCGTACGATAGTAATTTTTCGGCGAGATACGTGTCGATGTGCCTTCCTTGTAAAGATCGTGATGCACCCAACACTATTGTCTCGTTTTTAATTTAATTTTTTAATTATCTTTTTAATTACGTCGGAGCTGTGATTGATGCTTAATTTATTGGATCATGTCAGATGTTCGTCACGAATTTGTTTAGATGTAAAATTATGTTTTTGTCGACGTTAATAAGGAATAGGTTCCGTGTATGATTTAACACGAGTTTTTAATTAAATCTTTGGTAGATAATTTAATACTGACAATATAAAGCAAGTTTTACTGAAATCATTACAAACTTAACGAAGGAACTATAGAGATTTTCACTTTCCATTAAAAAATCTACCAAGCAGACAAAGAGAAGTGTAATTTACAACAATAAAAAACATAAATATGTAAACGTCATATCCATTCACGATGTTACATTTTTTATTATTTCGTGGCATCAAAGTTTGTCACGTCGTCTTTCAATAGAAAAGATTTAGGATCTGTCCTTCAAATTACCCGTTGGAAAATGAGTGCTCAGTGTGCCACAGAAGAAAATCCTCAACAAACAGGCTGTTTGACTTGCGTGTGCGCCGCGCCCGGCCTGACCACTTGAATGACAAATTTCGTCGGACCTTGACGGCCATATTTTCCTTGTGCGTGATTTAAATACATGAAAATATATTTTTATCGGCGCAGACGATATTTTGAGCTTAAAAGAATTGATGGAGGTCGAACAATAGAATGTTTGGCTTCTAATGAAATAATAGTTTATTCTTGTCTCGTCAGACGCAAGCTCGCGCAGAATCTGATAAGTCTATTGGTAGTAAAACTGATGTCTGGAGAATAAAAGAAAATCTATTAGTATATTTAGTACGGGTAATCATTTATAAAAATAAATCATTCTAATATTTTTTATTCGGAATCATATCAAAGGTACGGGTAATGACGATTTTGGTGATGACATTAATTGAACCGTATATAATAAAAATGTAGATAATTAACTAATAATAAATGATTAAAAAAATACAACATAAGCGCCCTAACACCCAAATGTATTTTTCCGTTTCTATCGTTTCTATACTAACAAATTTTCCATACATCAGACCCAAAAGCAAAAGGACGTAACACAGTAGATAAACAGAAGTTGATACGCGGTTTTGTAAATAAAGTCACGTACTGCGTACAGAGAAGGTTGGCGATGAATACCCCATTGTACGAGAAGCTAACAACTAATTAACTGAATGTGTGTACCATGTCGATTAATCATATCGTGGCCCACGCTCTCTCAACAAAGCGTTACCTTACCACCGTTTAGCTCGGGTGGCCATCATCCTATTGTTACATACATTTTTGATGATATTTTTGTATCAGTATTTTTTACGTTTACATTGCACAGACAGCATACACCATCGGTATCCTTTTCCACAAAATAATTATTTGCATCAAGTATGATGCAGTACCTCGGCCATATGAGTTCAGTAAATTGTGCTAAGTTTAGATTTATTTGGAAAACATCCCATTGCTTAAAATTGTCTCTAGTTACAATTCCAATCATCGAAATTATTTGTAAAACTTCCCATAGCTCGTAAGTATATTATTGATTCTAATTGTGATAAATAAATATGATACTTTTATAGTTAGTTCCTTAATGACTTAGGTGCTTTTATCTATTTTATTGTTACTGCTTAGGTGGCGTAGTTGTATTACGTTACAAAGCTGAGGTCCCGGGTTCGAGTCCCGGGTCGGGCAAAATGATATTGGATTTTTCTATTCATTATCAGCCCGGAGTCAGGAATTTGTGCCCGAAATGGCGATAGGCTCGCCCCCTATCACATCGTGGGAAGGAACATACAAGGCGAAATGTGGGTGTCCTGGTGGCGCCTCTGCCTACCCCATCTGGGAAAAAGGCGTGAGTTTATGCATGTATGTATGTATGTGTCTGAAGAGCTTTCAATTATTCAAAGGATATGTTAAGATTCCAAGAATTATGCCACGTCAGGATCAATTCATGTCTCTCCATTCTACAGGTCGTATGAATTAAACCACAAGCCCTTTCTAGGGAGCCAAGGAACCTACGTCAGACATTAATTATGTAAATTGCGCATAAATTTTCAAAGACGTGCCGATGTCTTTACGATGGTTTATTGCCACACAGTAAGAATACAAATACATATACTTCACACAAATATTAAACCTCTTCCACGCAATAATGTGCTAATGTTCTATACACCTGTGCAACCTTTATATTGTAAGATTTCTAATCACGGAATGATTTTGTTTTGGATTTTAATTTAGATATTACCAATATTGACTATATCCTGAACCAAACCGAGTCTATTACTGCAATTTGATGATATATATTAAGATTTTTCTCAGATTCTGTATTAGCAGTGCTGCTTAGTTTAGTATTGAAAGTGATATCTCAGGTGTCTCAATGGTCTTCAACCAATTTCAAATTTAAAACTTATCTGCGCAGGGCATTGAAAACTAGTGGTTTTTATGTTTTTTGAACCAACCCGGAACCTATGCCACGAAAAGGCAATTGAGAGACTAGCTCCTTACCATACAGGGATTTAGATTGTCGTATCCAAGTGTGAGTTTTTTCATTCATCACCTATCATTCATACTACTTCTACTTCTAGTAAAATCTCATCAAATTCACCAACATTTACAATATTAATTTCCTACGCTTCTAAATTGAACAATTCAACAAATAGTTGCTCAATCATTTAATCCCATATATCCCTATCATCGCTAACCTCGTGGAGACATCACAAAGGACATGTTCCCGCGCTAAGTGTTTGCACATTGTTTTTGCGCAGGGATCATTAATTACTGCCGAAGGTATTCGGGTGGGCACAGATGTTGGTAAACTCGGTAATTGTCCACCCACCAGGTCGTATTGATGTCGGTGCCGGCAACGCATAAACGCTCTTATCTTTATGACTTTTACTCATTACTGTGTGAAAATGTATACGAAGTTGTTTGTATTTTGTTGTTAGCTGTTTAAGTTTATTATGCTGGGTGGTAGGTCCCCCGTGGGAGACCTTCTGAATAGGTTCTTGCATATTTCTGTTGCCATGCAATAGTGTAAGCACTTATATATTCTGGTTTGAAGAATAGTTGCAAATTAAATTACTGATCATTAGGAAACTTGGCTCCTAAAACTTCGAGTGACGATGTCGTGTAGTGCCAAACCAGAAACTTTTATAAATCCCTCAACTGGCCGTCTTGTCATATTTTATTTAAGGCTTTTCCTACCTCTCTTAGGTAAGGATTTAGTGCGTAGTGCCCTGTTGATAACCGATTGGGAACTACAAAGATATAGCACTACTTTTTCTGAATAACGTGTATATTCTTAAGTAAATAAAAATAAATAATTACCAAGCACTTGCAAGATTAAAAAAACATCGTAATTAATACTGCCTACCATATTTTTTTATAATGATTTCTAAATCGTGTGAAGTGCTCCTATCCGCAATAGTCCAATGTGGTAGACCATACATTAACTCACGCTTTTTTCCCCGAAGGCTTTTTTTTCACTTTGTTCGACCAGACATTCGAACCCGAGACATCAGTTTTACCATTACCTAGTTAAGTAACATAGAGAAGGCCCTTGTATGTAAAGCTTTAGGCTATGACACTTGCCCAATATTTGTATACTGCCTCAAGACTGCTTTTATTGTTTTCACTGATAATAAAATAATGTAAATAATTCTTAAGGTCTTGACAATAATGACTTTAGGATATAGCATTGAGTAACATAATCATTTATTCATTATACTAGTATAATTTATCAGTTGTTAACTACGATATCTGCCAACTGTGTCAATTTTATTGTATCCGCCGTAGGTGAAAACAGCTGAGTAAGTATTCCATGATGGAAAATTCGATGATGTTTTTTCAACGATAAAAATAGTATAATTAAATCTACTTTTATAAAATGTAGGTATTTCATTTGCGAAAATGTTGTTGAAAAAAGATATTAATATAATGTAGAGGTAGTCATACAATCTGTCGTTATTGACGTGCTAATATAAATGATTACTGCAATTACGGTCTCGATATCTGAACCACTTTTTAAAAGGTTGGGACGGCAAATATAATTTATTACTCATAACAGGTTTTTCCCGACAAAAAAAAATCGGAAGTGCATTGCCTGCTTATAAGGATGAAGAGCGTAAAGACCTAAACAGAAATATTCGTTTGTATTGGTATTTGGGAAATTTAAATATCTTTGACTTTTTTATATAGTCGAAATTGCAAACGTAGATTTGCCTACCCAAACATCAAACACTCTTCCTTTTCCTCACATTACGAAACAAGCTTCCCAGCACACGACTTGTGCAAGTCACAGAAGTGTAAACAACTGAATTATGGTTGGCAATTTCGACATTTACATTTCCTCAGAGTCTATTCAGTTATCCTTCGACAGTTTGCTTATACTAAGACGCTAATTATCCGTAGGCCCGATGGTATCGCGACAACGGCACTTCACACCGTACCGATTGCAGTTCGCACTTGCATTCAATTTAAATGTGTGCTGAGGTGTGTTCACACGTCCCGATACAATGGCGGTTATTTTACGTCGCCGATGTGAAGATAATTTGTTTTGGTAATTTACCTTAGGATTTAGCTTCCAGTTGGCTTTAAGGTATTACTGTTTGTTCGATACAAGAATAGGAAGACTCACATTTTTTATTTTGATTTATTGGTGTAGTAATTGTGATTTTTGGAACGCGATAAGAGTGGATTGATCATCGTCCTTTGTTTCTAAAAAATCAAATAAAACCTTATTCGATATAGCTTCTAAACCCATTATCCAAATACTTCTAACGTTTGGTGTAAAGGTCCTCCGAATGGAATCCCAATTAAACAATTCCGATACATAAGGCAACTAAACCCAAACAGTAGGCTTATATTGGTCGCTCTTGCGGTCAAAGCAAGTGATAAACAAGTTGTCTTTACCATATACGATAATGTATTAAAGGAATACGATACTTCTATTATATTGGATTATCTGCCCTTAATTTGTTCATTCAATCAGTCTATTATGGCCAATCAAATACCGTGTCTGAGCGCATGTGAAATATGCCTTAAGCGGCGTTTCGCCGGGATTTATGATTATGGAACTCGACAGCAATGAAATGTTCGAGATATGTACGGCTGTGATATATTATCTGATTTGAGTAGCAATGAGGGATTAGTTCTTGTTGTGATAGTGGCAGTTTCTCCTAGAGTTATTGCAGTGTCTTGGAATGAAGAATGCGCTTGGGAACATTTTTATAATTGGGGAGAATAAATGAAATAAAATTGAAATTATTTAATTCGATGCACTGTTTATCATATTTCCTTAATAAAGTAACGATATTGAATAATACCGATAGGGTCAAGTAGGATCTACTTTCAATTTTGAAAAATGATACAATTGTTTCTCTGTTAACCTCCACAGTGGTTAAAAGAGTGAAGCCCTATTTTATTACAGAGAATTCTTTATAACAAAAATGTATTCTTAAAATATTTCATGATCAACAGAAAGCCCTACACAAAACTTCTAATCAACACCTAACATTGTATGAATAAGCAACGCAGTTTCGAAACATGTCTAACAGCTGTAGTGTTAAAAGCACGGCTTAATAAAACAACTTGTAACATGGAGTTAGAAGTCTAGTACCAGACACATCGTTAGGTACATTGTGAAATGTAGAAAGCGGGCGCGGCCGGCTTGCATGACGCCAGATCACTTGTTACCTTAATTAAATGCGCAACCTGAAGGATAAGTGATATAGTAAAATGTTATTAGATATTTAAATCAAGTATACGGATAATATTGGATTGTGGAAAGCAAGGCGCGGCCGGCTGAAAAGATTTTGTTTGGAGTCTACTTTATAGGAGGAATGCGGGTCGATCAAATGCTATTGAGGGGATGTGTAATGGACTTTCTGTGGTTATAGATATGAGTTACTATATCAGCCCATATACGTCCCACTGCAGGGCACGGGCCTACTCTACAATCGAGAGAATCGATTGAGTGGTTAGGCCATATACACACAAAATTAATAAGCAATCCCAATCCCTATCTAAGGATCGATCCGGAAAATAGACCAATCAGAACACATCAAATGTGAGCGTGTCGGCAATAACTTGAGCCCATTGGTTTATTTTCGCGATCGATCTTTAGATAGAAACGAAGATCGTTTATTAACATCGGCCATTAGTCCACCACGCTGGCCTAGTGCGGGTTGGCGGACTTACATACATAGATATGAGTGATCTAGGTGAATTACCTTTTCCCTTTAATTTCTAGAAACTATTCATAGTGGTATACAAATTATTGTTAATAAAACGTCATAAAAAATTCCATAAATATGCTGTATATTTTTCTATTTGCCCTCTTTTCAAGATACGTATTTATACGACTATAATGTAGATTACACAGTTTGATATTATGTTGCGCAATTGGAGACGTATATTCAAAAATCCTTGGGATGTACGAGTATTACTTATTCGTTCCATTAAAATGAATAGGAATGATTACATTAATTTCGTATTCAATATTTTGCTAGACCGGTATGATTTTTAATATGATAATTAGCTTTCATACATATATTAATAGCAGGGACACAAAAAACGGCGAATTAATCCAATTTATCACCGTATGAAACGAGTTCGAAGATTTTATCACCTGTATGTACCAAGTCTTCACATCCTTATACACTGCCCGACATTTCGGCAGACCAGCTCTAGATGTTTGTCAAAATGTCATCATACGTCAAAATCAAGTTAAAAATCTCGAGGTCCGGAAGCGATTAATGTTGATTTACGAAGTGTCGATACAATCTCGCGAACGCTTGTGTATTGCAATGAGGAACTATGAAAGCTGTGCGTAAGGTTTATGTTTTCCGCGTCTCTCGTTAGCGGCTATTCAACAAATTGTGCCTCTAATGGTCGGATTGTATTTAAGGTGAGTGCTGAAATAGTGCGAAAATTATTTAATATTTTAGAGGTGGGGTTTCTTTACAAATCACGTGTTTACGATGCAGTTGTGTGCAATGGTGAGATGTGATCATATTTCGATACTAACCCTTCTGTTTTAGTTTAAGTTTTGTTATATTAGACGGGAAAATAAGTAAAAATATTGATCGATATACTAATATATTATAAAATACGCAGCCCATTATGAGTTGTACATAATGTGTCTCTAGATATAAATATTGTCACAATTGACAGACTCCATGGCACAGTTGGTTCGACGTCGGCTGTGAAACGAGAGGCCGCGGGTTCGATCCCCGCAGCGAGACAATATTTGTGTGAACCACAGATATTTGTTTCGGGTCTGGGTGTTTGTGAGACCGAAAAGTCTCTCGTAGTTCCTGATACCCACGACACAAGATTCGATCTTAGTGTGGGGTCAGGACTATGTATGTGACTGTTGGGTGTATTTATTTACTTATTATTTAACTGAGAATGTACCACCGCTAACACTACTCAGCCATTTTCGATAGTGCAACGATAGGTCACCGAAGTGATACCCTACATGGATGGTTAAGATATCACATCGTGCGTAGATATTATAGCCGTTGGAGTAGAAATGTTGTACAGTGACCCGAGACAGTTAGCATAGCAGCGGACTGGACAAAGGGAATGAACATCCAAATGTAGGCAAGAAATCTCTAGAAGCAAGCTGCTTATTACGAGTCCCTCTGAAAATTAGGTATATACTCAGCATACTTCTTAAATGAAGATGATGATGGAACTTGTAAAGTATCTCTTCTCCTATCCGCCTATTATCATAAAAAATAGTGCACTAAATCTGTGACTATGTTGTGAGTGGTAATGGTTGGCAAAAACATCCCAAAAGGTGAACCGGTTGTTCGGCAACTAAAAAGATAATCATTACAGAAATTGGATTAAATATAACGTTTTAATTTATTACACCTTGTAAATTCTAACGTTAGATATTGAGCAGGATATGAAGGCGTCGAATAATTAGTATTTATCTTAAATACGCAATGGATACGAGAATTATTTAGCATTATATGACTTTATAATAGTCTTGTAATTGTAACATTTCTAATGGCTGTTTGTCTGTTTGTAAGTGAATCGCCCAAAAATGGATGTAGGTATGTAAATAAAGGGACAACATTTTTATCTTGGTTTCAACATGCTGGTTTAATATCGTCTTAGTTTAATATTGCTTCACGTATTACTGTATTTAATCTATCTCTTCTTTGCCTGATAGTGAAGTCTAATATATCACCGTTTTTGTCCAAGTTATAGCTATTAAGCTCCCCTTTCGGTACCTCGGAGGCCGAAAGGGGTATGTCAGTGTCTCTGGCCTTCTAGACAGACACGCTGCGGATTGTGGCCGGGCTGGGTTTCTAACAAAACTTAGAGTAATAATACGCAATCGAGAGAGCTGATTGTCGAGCCTAAAGCAAAAACAAAACGATTAATTTACTTTAGTATTTTTTAACAAAATTAATTTAATGATAATATAACCGCCTTAAGCGTTTTATACTCGTCACGTTAACAAGAAACGCGCCGGCTCCTGCCAACCTGCAGTGGCTGCTGAATGCTTGAAATTTGCATTCAATTGAATTGGTCACAAATTAAGCGTTATGTTTAACTTGACAATATAATAATGTTTTGCGTAATCGTATGAAGACTTAAATGGGCAATAAGTGTAAAGCTGACAGACGATTTAGGTATAAATTTAGGGCCTTTCCTAAACCATTTCCTATACATTTATGTATGAGTAAATGTTATTTGTACTAATAAAAATAAAAGCAGACTAAGTATTTTGACATTGTAGTTTTTATAACGTAACGGATATGATTAAATTAAACCAAGTTATGTGGAATTTCAATTACCTGTAAAATTTTATGAATCATAAGAAAAAGGTAATATAGTGACATAGAAATATGATTAATGATCATCTTAATTGTTTTAGCGTTCATGTTTAATAGTCTCAATTAATTAGGGTTGAACTAATAAATAAATAAATAAATACACTCAACAGTTACAGTCTTGTGCCGTGGGTATCAAAAAGAGAGTCTTTTCGGTCTCACAAACACCCAGATCCGACACAAATACTCGTGGTTCACACAAAAAAAATTCTCGGTGCGGGGATCGAACCCGCGCCCTCTTGTTTCATAGCCGTCTCACCAACGTTCAAATTCTAACATAAACCAAAACAGTCTAATTATGAGAAGTATTATTTAATTCGAACAAAACATCCTAGAATTGAGCGCCAACCTTAAAAACCTTTTTTATATCTCGAGAACAGGAAACACGTGTCCACGGCAATTAGCATCGCCTACTAAATACCCTAAAGTTATTGCCGGTATCCAACATTTACAATTTCAATTGTATGTTTTTATCACGGACAATTATAAACGAGTATTATCAAGAATTCACATACAGTTTTCTTACAAACAATAATTACGAAGCCGCAAATCAGGTTATGATATGCGGAGTCGTAATCAATCAAGATAAAATATTGTTACTGTTGGAAATATTAGCTAGGGCTACCGTCGCCAATAAAGTTGTCCTACGCGAATTGTACCTGGTCGATAACGATCATTCAACGCGTATTTCCAATGGGTGTACAAGTTTCACAACAGGAACATTCGTCGTCTGTAGTTTTTTAAGTAAATCCAGCACTAGTAATCGTAAAACGATATTCTTTAATAAATAAATACACCCAACAGTCACATACATAGTCCTGACCCCAAACTAAGATCGAGTCTTGTGTCGTGGGTATCAGGAACTACGAGAGACTTTTCGGTCTCACAAACACCCAGACCCGAAACAAATACTTGTGGTTCTCACAAACATTTGTCTCGGTGCGGGGATCGATCCCGCGGCCTCTCGTTTCACAGGCGGCGTCTAACCAACAGCGCCACGGAGGCTGTCAATTGTGACAATATTTATATCTAGAGACACATTATGTACAACTCATAATGGGCTGCGTATTTTATAATATATTAGTATATCGATCAATATTTTTACATACATACATAAACTCACGTCATTTTTCCAGAAAGGCACCATTTCCAGAAAGGGTGCCACCAGGACACCCACGTATTTAATTATTATTATAACGTATCAATATTTTTGTTTATACAAAACTGCTGAGCAACTGTATTTCTATTATTCATATCACCATATTATATCGCTCGTTCTAATGTTTTAAATTTCCTGTGACCTTTTTTATTCTATCATCTAAAAACCCACTAGTCTATCATAGAACAAAATGCCTTCAGAATCTCTAAAGTACCGAAGTCTTTCAAATGCTTCGCTATTACACAGCCCAGGGATAGGTTGATCGACTAAATAGTTACCACTCGCGTGAATCCACTGAACTGTGTTGAAACTAATAACCGAGTTCCTTCTCGTTGATTTTAGTGGTCTTTCGAATACGCTACACGTTGGAAGTAATTTTACGGACTGTTGTAAAACGACCATACATATGATGATGTTTTTCACAATTTTCGATAGACTTCAGTTTCGATTTGACCGTAGCGTTGTCCAAATCTAATAATAGGTGCTTGATGGGCTGTCAACTAGCCTACCTTCTTTGCCTATAAAGAATATCCAATAGATTTCTCATATTGAAATGTATATAATGTATGAATTAAAATAATCAATAGGCACTCCTTTATGTAAACAACCAATAATCACAATGTCCTATTTCTATCTAAAAAATATTAGTGACTTTCGATCTCACAAACCCAAAACACATGTAGTTCACACAAACATTTACAAATCGTCTTTGCCTACGCTAAGTCACAGTAGTACAAGAAAAGTACCTACAGCGTATAAAAAGGCATCAGGCGACACGTGCAGCCTCAGCTGAATAACAAACTATTTTCTGACTGACAGCACAACGAGTTAGGAGGTGATGCAAGTGGCATAGCATCATCGACTTTTATGACAAGTGATAATACGGTAGTGAACGACAGTGATGTGAATTCATTAGATAGGGAAGTGAGTTATTAAGAAAAGAATAGGGGAGGGGGTATAGAGACAAGAACGATAGAAGAAACAGAAATAAAAAAACTGGGAATTTTGAGAAAAAGAAGGAAGAAACTGGGTCTGGGTGTTTGTGACACCGAAAAATCTTTCGAAGTTCCTGATACCCATGGGACAAGACTCGATCTTAGTGCGGGGTCAGGACTATGTATGTGACTGTTGGGTGTATTTATTTATTTATTTTACATATGTAAATTATGATACCGATCGTTCACTAATTACTCATATTTCAGTATCTGTCATCAAGTAAATAAATTTCTAATTATATTTATCCGAAAATAAAAAAGATTATATATTATAGATTATAGATATCCGTAAATAGAAAAGATTTTATGAAAATCAACGCTTATGTGATGAGATATTAATGGAATCATTAGTGAAAATGCTGTCTTTTAAATCAGAATCATGAAAATAAATAGCAACGGAACGTAAGCGAAGTCGAGAGGAAATGTCATATGTATATTTTATTTTACTGCATTTATAATTCATACAATGTAATTTATACGTTTATGTGGCTATGTCAATAAATAAATAAATAAATCCCTGAGAACTAATAGAACGTAAAGCCACGTAATATATGAACTCGTGTGTTACGAATTAAATACACATTATCTGGATCAGCGATCTTCTTTGACTGACCTTAGGATTAGCTGTTAACCTATAGTGCAGGGTTTGAATCTGATGTTAACTTTACGGTTTAAGGAAAGATATCTATCTAATATAGCATTGGAGATGAAGACCGGGCGAAGTAGGCAGTACTTTACGTCAATATAGGTCTTACCAGGTGGTCTTACCTTCTACTTGCTAGTGGGTGAAATAGCGAGTATAATTATACCTTGAATGGATAATCTAACTTATTACATTGATAAATAACTCCTAACTTTCTTGTTATTCGGTTCGCGATTTGATGTTTTAATTGGATAGACGTTCCTTCATATCTCATATAGGTATAAGTACCAAATATATGCGTTAATGTGTTAATTGAATTAATTAATCTTCAATCTTTGTTTTGACACTGTTCTCCCTTTCTCCATCCATTATATCTATCCAAAGATTGTCTGGTAGAGATCGCTTATATCGTTATGTCTATATATTGTTCTATTTTCTCTTGGTGTACAATAAAGATTAAATAAATAAAATATTCTTCTACATAAATAGCCTTCGGGAAAGAATAAGCCCAAGGTATGTTTAAAATCAGTAAATTATTTCTAAAGCGTCCAATAAAAGCGTTTAAAATAATATAATTGTCTGATCCACATCAATAGTCTTATAAATCGCCGTAGGTGCTCAATGCAAATAAAAGTTGACAACATTTCTCGCGGTCATAAACAAAAATAACAATGAACACACGCACAATGAATACCAAGGGCCAAGCACGGAATGCAAATGATGTTAAACCTATTAAAGTAATGTAATCATTGGGCTCTGGCCCGACTCATTAGAGCAGCGTCAATGAAACGCTTGCTTCCATATTGCTTATGGGTTGGGAGTTATCTGTAGTTATAGCTGAGGATATCAGACCGCAGTAGACGCAATTGCAAGTCAATATTAGAATATTTAAATGAAAAACCTAACCACTAACCGAAACTCTTAACCTGGTAGTCATTAAAATCTCATTTTTTTAATTTATCAGGTTTTGAGCAAGAAATTACATAAAAGAAATTTGCCTGATTGATAGCATCCGACGAATAATGGTGCACCTTAACATGTTTGTCTGTGAATTTTAGGGCACAAAATATGGACGTTGTGGTAACATTTTAAGAAATCAATGAAGATCAAAATGAAGATTTTCAATGTTAATTTTCTTGAAGTAACAAAATCTGGTTTATTTACATCAGTTCCATTATGTCACTGATAACTCAACAAATCTGCACGGTCCAGGTCTTTAAGGTATCTACATCATCCTCAATTCTTCTAGCAACAAAAACAGAAAACTTTTCATGTCCTATTCTTCAATTCCTATTCTCAGAATCCGCTCACTCCTATAAATTGGCACAAAGCAATGTAACCATAAAGCCGATGGTTACAAATAGTCGGAGACAAAGTCGGGACCTTGACGCAATTAATTAGATTCAGTCCGCCGGCATGCATAACGTGTGCTGCTCACTGCTCACGCCCGTAAACATATCGAAAGGAATTCTACCAGTAAAAATAACGCTTTATCGATAACTTGGTTTTGTCCTTCATCAACCATTCCATGATTATGTTTACCTATGTCAGCTAAGATAGAACCTCATTGACATAATGTCAAGCGTTATAATGCAATAATATTGTCAGCTAATTTGACATCTGCTTTCGAATATTTATCATTAAGCGAGGGGTCTGCATTTTGGCTGGTTGATGGATGGAGTTGTCAAAACTAGTGTCGTCTCGCTCTTACTTATGGTAAACAAATGTTTTCTCTTTCTTATAAAGGAACCTGCCTTAGTCCAGTAGAAGTAAATAAGGTATTTATTTTCAATGTCGTAGATCTTAGATCACCATTGGGTTGACAAGAAAATCGTGTTAGGTTCAACAATCAAAGCTCGAGGAACGATAAATTACGCCCCAGGTAAATATATAAAAGTCTTTCTGTAGCTCATCCCACATTATAATTTCTACCCATATAAATACCACTGATTGCCACGACTTGCACTAGAGGGCTGACAGCGACTGGATGCGTAAAGCAGCAGATCGGGCTCTGTGGCGTACCTTGGGTGAGGCCTATATACAGCAGTAGACTGCATGATGATGATGATTGCCACGGACCACTTCAGCATCTGTCTGGAAGCTTGACTTTTCTACTACGTTGGCATACGGTTGGTGGACTCCGCATTTCTTTGAAATACTCGCGATAAACAGTCAGTTATGGAGATTGCCCCACGATATTTTTTATGCCATTGCAATTTTTTTTGTAACCGAGTTAGCTGTAGGTCAGGAAAAAAATGAAGCATATATTTACGATCTTCCGATGTATATCACGAATAAATAAAATTATTTAATTTATGTTCGTACGTCAATTGTATACAAATAAACAAAACTAATTGCGGAAATACATTTACGAATAAAATATAGTGCATTGTTTGTATTACGAAACGAATCTATTAATGAGTCTTGAATCTTTTACGTGTATTTAAGTATTTATTATTCGTAGGTTGAATATATTTGCATATTTATTGTTTTTATCTCTAAAGATATACTCATAATGTAAAATATATTACAGTACGGTTACTATCAATTTATATTATAGTACTAAATGTAATGCGTGGTGGCCTGTTGGTAAACGGACCACGCGACTGCCAATATATTCACGGTGGTCGCGGGTTCAAATCCCAGGGCACACCTCTGACTTTTCGGAGTCATGTGTGTATGGATTGATTGATTTGTAGATCATCACGCACTATAACGGTGAAAGAAAACATAGTCATGAAACCTGCATACCATAGCGATTTGTAAGAATTTCTATGGTATGTAAAGTCCGCCAACCCGCACTAGCCTAGCGTTGTGGACTATATGGCCTAACCCCTTTTAATCGTACTCTAGATTGTAGAGGAGGCTCGTGCCCTGCAGTGGGACTTATATGGATTAGTACAGTACAGTACAGTACTAAAGGTAGGGCCTAGCATAAAGGATTAACCCTTTAATTTTGTAAAGGCAGTCTTACACTATTACTACTAGGTCGACTCTACCAGATTTACCACTGCCTCATAGAAAATGACGTAAAGTGACAGATTTGCTGTTGTGTTTAGTTTGGTAGATGAGATTGTCGAAGCCCCTTAACAAATTTTTGGTAGGATAATATGTAGTAATGATCACAAGTGACAAGACAGAAAAGGCCGCCATAATTAATCACAGAAATGTATCGCGTTTCGCTTTATTACATCGCATTTACGAAAATTGTGTTTACCACTCTCACGGAAGTGTGTGTAAGGACAAATAAAAGATTTCTGTATCAGCTCATATACGTCCCTCTCCTGGGCACGGTCTCCTCTACAATCGAGAGAATCGATTGAGAGTGATTAGGCCATAATATAGTCCATCACGCTGGCCTAGTGCGGGTTGGCGGACTTACATACCGTAGAAATTCTTTAAAATCGCTACGGTATGCAGGTTTCCTCACGATGTTTTCCTTCACCGTTAAAGATCGCATACCACAAATATTTACGTAAAGCTTTGAAAAATGCTCGCTGTTGCAATATGTCATCCTTTCTCGCACTTATTTATTGCGTTTTATTGCTCAACGGTTAGTAATGACGATAATTTCCGTTAATAAGGTTCGAGTATTGTTTAGTGCCTATTCTATTTATATCAAGTTATTTAATTGCTGTTGCGAGATGATGTCTACAGATGGGTAGCTCGTAAGCTGGGTTCTATTGTTCCGTATTTCTTGTAAATTCAATGGTAGTTGTTTCATAGTTTTATAGTACAAAGGTGATTTTTTTTATAGTTTCTGTCCATTGAGGGCCTGTACCTTTTTCCTCGACCCATCCTTGGTGTTTTCCATGACCGGCCTGCATTAAGAGTCCGACAAGGATACGAAGTATTCTAGACGTCCTCGAGAGCCCTTAGCTCGCTTGCGACACTTATACATTAACCAATATTTTATTAGTAAACACGAGATTTTTCGAAATAAGTCTAAAAGGACACATAAAAATTTTGGGAATACCATAATGTCTTCATGTAAGCATAATTTACCCATCGAAATAGGTTATATTTTCCAACTGTTCTAGATATTAAAATTTCCTCAGGAAAGCAAATGTGGTATCGTTTGTCAATAAAATTATCAAGAAAACAAATTTTGAAAAGGAACCAGTAAAATATCACACTATAACATTTGAATAATTTAACATCACATCTTCATGGCATAGTGTTGTATCGAGTGAAGATATTTCTCGCAGTATTAACTAACTACCATCGTGTTTACGTTCATTACCTTGCTTCCGGTCTTTAATTTGAGCCAAGCCGCTTGATATCCATATACGGTCTATTAAGCAACTGCTTACTGGCTTTACTAATTGATTTTACATCTAGTTTACAAGTGAGGTACCTGAACCCCACAATAATTTAGAAGGTATGTAATACTATAAAAAACTAAGTACACCCAACACTCACGATATACTTAGTTCTGGCCACTTTAATAAATAAATACATAAATACACCCCACACTCATAATGTACATAGTCCTGGCTCCACATGATCAATTAAGTCATGTGTGGGTATCAGAAACTACGAGAGACTTTTCTTACAAACACCCAGACCCTCGAAAAATATCTGTGGGCTCACAAACATTTGTCTCGGTGCGGGAATAAAATTTGATCAAATTGCTCGTGTCACAGCCGGCGTCTAACCAACTGCTCCACGGAGGCTGTCAATATTAGGTCAATAAAAGACCAATCGCTGGGCCATCTTCCGGATATTTGTTCATTACAGGTCGAACTGCGTCTCAAATAGAAAATCTCACACAACGGGCTCTATCTAGAAAAGAAAGATTAAAAAAGACGATAAGGCTTTAAATTTGACCTTTGAGGAATATTAACATATCAAAAGGTAAGATGTTTTCCTCCAATACTTTCTGTCGCTTCACGGAAAAGTTTTTTTTTGTATTTCAATGAATGCCGAGACGAGCATGCCATTCGCCTGATGGAATTCCATTGCGCCCGCCATCCTGAGACATAAGATGTCTTATTATTTCAAAATCTGTAGATGATTTTGAACTTGTTTGAACACACATATCTTGATTTTTTATTTACAACTTAATGCTGAATACATCAGCTCGAAGAAGCGATGCATCTACATTTCAACTAGATCAACCAATGACTACACAATTTCTTCAAAATTCAACCTTAATACTTACAAAGGACAGATTAAGTATGCCCATCAGCAAGCCCAGCCTAATTTTAGACTAACAGTTAACGCACCGCAAGGCCATCCTTTGTTACTCGGTACCTAGGCATTAATGATAATGTCTAGCATTTACAAGGGATTCATAATTAGGTAGGTGTGTGTTCATGTATGAAGATTTTGTTTGTAGATAGCTTAGTAAATTAGTAATGCAATATTGTGAAGCGTAAGCCGTATTCGTTGGCTTTGGTTGGTGTTATCTAAGTATGGGGACTATATTTACTACTACATTTTATATGTTTAGTAACTCTGACAAAGTCCACAAGTATTGCTTAAATTTTGCATACATACATACAAAACTCACGCCTTTTTCCCAGAAGGGGTAGAGGCGACACTGGGACACCCACTTTTCGCCTTGTGTGTTCCGTTCCACGATGTGATAGGGGGCGAGCCTATCACCAAATCGGGCATAAATTCCTGACTCCGGGCTGATAATGATCAGAAAAATCGAATATCTCTTTGCCCAACCCGGGATTCGAACCCAAAACCTCAGCTTTACAATCACACCACAAAATACAAATGCGCCACTGAGACAGTGCTTTAATCTTAAATAGCAAAAAATGCAGATACTACTTTCCGTGTTGTTTCCGATTCCAAAATTGTGATATTCCTAGAATTGCAAATTTTCCCTAAAGAATTGATGTCAGAAAAGCGATTGAGGGGAAAAGCGGTAGGTTTGTGTGGAATGGAAACAGGCAGACAAAAATAGTTTTAACAAAACTTAAAATGAAGGCAGAACTCACAACATTTTTGTGACATTGCAACCTTTTCTGTATCTATATAAAAATACAGTAAATTAATTCGAATAATCATAAAATAGGTACATACACATTGCATTCATAAGACTTCAATAAATCACCAAGAAAGTATGTTGCAGTATTGCTCACTTTATGCTTATACATTAAATATTCAGATCAGTAGTATGTCGACGCTCCTGAATGCAACCAACTAAACAACGTAATAAGGTACTAGCACGCGCCTGTCATACTGAACACTACTCACAATGATTTCTTTAAAAAGAAACATTAATATTGATACTGGCTGAAGACGATCCCGTCGAATACGAACTGCGTATGCATTACTACGCAGTAACACACGTACAATTATCATAATTCTACATTCTGGTACCTACGTTAAAGAGTATTGCAAATACGATGCGGAAATGCCAAGAGGTGATCTGGCCATCGGAACCCGAAACTGCACACACCATATTCGGTCACCAGATGG
Organism: Deilephila elpenor; assembly: GCA_949752805.1. Lineage (NCBI taxonomy): Eukaryota > Metazoa > Arthropoda > Insecta > Lepidoptera > Sphingidae > Deilephila > Deilephila elpenor. Next base: position 3,491,654 of record OX457096.1, on the reverse strand, counting down.
CGCCGAAGGCACTCTAATCACGTACAATTACGACAACAACTATAACAATCTGATGCAGATGGATTTGAATCTTAATCACATTGCAGTAAGGAGTACAATGTCGGTAAGAAGACAAAGGACTGCATAGACTCGACCTTGAAGAGCCGGGGTACCGTAGCATATTAATATCGAATCAAGTATGCAATCACCGTTCAAGAAGACATAGGCAGCAAGGTGGAAGAAAGGGCATGGAATGTCAGTCGGTTCCAAGGCCGACCGGCGCGTATAAGCCTGCTATGTACCGAATTATCGCAACTCGAGGAAGTCCGTGCACTATATAGTACATCCCAACTACTCGGCGTAACATTAATTGCTTCGTGTAAATACGACGTGATGACTTCTCTTAGAAGGTAAATAACTACGTTTAGTTACACACAATCGAGGCCGAGATGTTTCTTTTCTGAAATGTCAAGGGTTTTTTCTAATGTCGTCATTATAGTTGATAGCTACGGCGTCGCGTTCACGTCAATTTTCTTGAATTGGCTAAAGGAAATGTGATTTTGGTGTTTCAATGTCATTTATAAATTGCGTGGTATAAGAAACTAATTACTGTTGTTAGTTTTACCTCTGTTGATGAGCCTTTTAAAGTTATGTTCACGAGTTTGTTATATAAAAATATCACTCTTATTTTATCACAAACATCCCATTTTTCATCGTAATTAGCAATAAGTAACTAGTTTATAACGAGACAATTGTCATAATCGTTTATGTTTATGTTTGTTACAAATGCTAGTTAAAACGCATTCGGAATTCCAAACCGTGTATTTTTTTTACATTGTTTTGACAAGCCATCACGTTTAAGTACAGATGCGCAAATTGTACCCCTGCTTCGTCTACTGTATTTCCGCTCAATGAAATAGATGACAAATTCAAAGTCCTTTAAAATAGCAATTTGGTTCAGATAAATTCAAACACTCAATGTGTTTGACTACTTGAGGCTTTGAACCATTAATGCCTATTTCACCATCTATAGCCTTGTCTATACAATCATACATTATTGATCCTGCTGAAGTTAGGAATGCTCTCTCATCCCATCCCAACCAGCCACCGATACCGGAAAACTCCGAATAAAGCCGAAACGCGACCAAGTTGCATTGGTCACTATGACAAGTTTTTCACCGTGTAAAAAAGATCATAATTATAATGGCTTTAAAAAAAGAAAGAAAAGAAAAAGAAACAAAAAAAGAAGACAGTTCGTGTTGCTGAGGGAGTTCCTTCTTTACAGGTACAACACATTCCGAAGCGGTGGTAGCAGTAATTAACGATTCAAAAGATCTTGTGGCAGAATATTTAAATAAATAATGATTTGATTTTGACCATCCATGTAATATTATCTCACGAGGTAACTATTTTGTACACAAAGACCGGGATATGAATCCACTTCTGAGCAATAAAAATTCTTTTTCTATTCTAAATAGAAAAACTATCAGCAAAACACCAATTATGAAGATAAATATGCAAGAAACGTCGACACCAAGCGAATAACTGCATATTTTCCAACGTATATAAGGGTAAGTTAATTCAGTGATTGGAACAACAATTTGTATTATTTGATAATTATACTATAAATCGCTATCCTTTCCTAATAAATATGCATCGGGAAAACTGCGCTTTAAACACGTACAGTCGCTGGCAAAAGTACTTAATAAAGAGTAAAAAAAGACTTTTAATTCGGAGAAACGGTAAAGGTAGGTTGTAGGAACAGAGCATGGTTTTCTCTTTAGGGTTATTGGTTACACACCCAACAGTCACAGTACACAGTCCTGAGCCCACATTAAGATCAATTAAGTCTTGTGTCGTGGGTATAAAAAAGTACGAGAGACTTTTCGGTCTCTCAAACACCCAGACCCGAGACTAATATTTGTGGACCTCACAAGCATTTGTCTCGGTACGGGGATCGAACCAGCGGCCTTTTGTTTCACAGCCGGCGTCTAACCAACTGCGCCATAGAGGCTATCATACAGAGGTTGTTTATGTAGGTTTATTTTTTTAGGGGTTTTGTAGGTACTTACTATAATACAGTTATTTAAAAACTAATAATATAGGTGCCGTGTCTTTTGGAACCGATGAGCCAACTATACTGGTTTGAGTTACTTGAATAATTAGATATATTTATTCAATTACTGGTGGTAAGAAATTATTTATATATTCTGTGAGGGTAATCATTGCACACCAAGGTATAAACCTGCCATAGCTCAACCCACAACTGCTCGAGTTGCTAAGTCACCCTTTTTTTTTTGTTGGGAATGGCGAGACGAGCATGCCATTCGCCTGATGGTAAGCGATACGACCGCTCATGGACAGTAGAAAACCGAACAACACCATAAATTACAAAGCATTGCTTAGCATTCCACTGCGCTCGCTAAAGTGAGACATAAGATGTTAAGTCTCAATATGTCCAGTAATTACTCCGGCTATAATGTTCTTCAAACCGGAACACAATAGTTCCTTTACACTGCTGTTTGCCGGGAGAAATAGACATTGCGGTGGTACCTACCCAGGCGGCCACTTACATATGAAATACCTACCACCAGAATACCTTTTCAACCAATCCGGCATAGCTGTACCGACCATCATTCAAGAAAGAAGAGAAGAATAATTATCTCCCATCGATTGAACTCTACATGAACTACGAGTATACTCCATTTACCATGCGATAAATTGTAGTTTTGATAGATGTTAAAAATGTTTGAGGTCAAAAACTACATCAATTTCTTGATCTAAGGTCGAACGCATCGTAACCTATTTCGAAAAGCATAATTGATTGATTTGTGCAGATAAAACATCATAATAAACGAAAAGGTTATGTACACAACTTCGTACATTTGTTATACGTAATACATATTGACAGGTAACAAATAAATCATGAGCAATATTTACTAATTCATTTAAAAAGTATTTGGATGCATACTTTATGGTCCCGGAAAGAGCAGCGTCGGACTTCCAACCGTAAGGATGGATGACCTGATAAAGTTAGTTGGAAGTCGATGGATGCAGATCGCTTCCAACACGTCACAGTTTAGATCCTGGAAAGAGGCCTATGTTCAGCAATATACTTCCTGTGAATATAGATAATAGTGATGAAAAGTCACTGTTTTGTATAATCTTTCTTTTTTCTTTATCTCTGCCAATACCTTCGTGAATAACGTTCTACAGTTCACCAGATCATGAATCTGTTAGATATGCTATAATTTAAATATTATATGGCCAGATGGCGGGACGACTTGCATAAAAGGGCCGGCAGCGACTGGATGCGTAAAGCAGCAGACCGGGCTCTGTGGCGTACCTTGGGAGAGGCTTATGTCCAGCAGTGGACTGCAACGGGCTGATGATGATGATGATGATGATGAAATATTATATTCTCTAACCAAGTATATTTATTTTTGTGTATAATCGTCTATAATAGTGTCAGTAATGACAGTATTTTAAAGATGATTAGACAAAATGCTTCGTCCAATTATAAGACACGGGAAAGAAATGATGACAAATTATGTAATTGTTGGAACAATTCAGTGAATTGTAGATACATAAAGTACTAATGTTGTGATATAAAAAACCCATTTGTATTTTAGATAATTAATATTCCGGTAAACAAGACGAAATTACGACTACCTTCAAACATAGCCTGGAAAAGTTAAATAAAACTTTTTTTTTTTTTACCACCAACTTAAAAGATGAATGAAAGGTAATCAAGAAACCTGTAAACCTAAGAATTATTCAATAACCTGAGTGGAATCCAAAAAAAGTGCTGTTCGAGAACTTTTTCTCTATACAAAAATAAATTTTGTTTTGTGTCCTGTCCGAAAAACAAAATTAATTGACAAAAACTTCTTTAAAACGAGCAAATACGCGAGCAAAACCTGGCTTAATAAAAATTAGCATTAAGCGAATCACACAGTACGTAAGATAGCAGAAAACGATTGATTGTGGCATTCCAACATTCATTCTACAATTACCGACTATTACGTCGGACCATATCTGCAAGGTCGCGCGCCGTGTGAAGTCGCTGTGTATTAGATGCGTGCTGTACACACGAGGAAAGAAATTATATATCATTCTTTGTTTATATACAAACAATACAGGGTATATCAAGACCGCGACCGAAAACGAAGCCAGGAGGTAGTATTAGTGATATCAAACACAATGCAAGTAAAAATTTTACAAAAAAAAATCGACAATTTTTTTTGTTATTTTTTACATATCGTCGTATTTGAGTGATTAATACATGGTTTTTCTAAAATAATGACGTACATCGCTTAATTTTTAAACACACAATAGTATGTAAGGGTTTAAATTACTATTTTTGCAAAAACTAGGTATTTACCCCTCAAAAACAATGATTTTTAAAAAATTGTAAAAACAAAACCGTCGTTTATTTGGCAAAATTTTTAGTTGCATTGTGTCTGTAGCCGCTAAAACTACCACCTGGCTTCGTTTTCGGTCGCGGTCTTGATATACCCTGTATAATATAAACTGTTAATCAATTGAAGAATGAAGACAGTTATGGGACTCTGGGGAGCACGGGACAACAACAACCGAGATGATTGAGAAGACAAAAAAAAGCTAAATTAAAAATGGACTAAAAAATAGACAAACAACATTAATACTGGTCATAACGATAAAAAATAACTTATTTGACACTAGCGGTCGGGCTCGGCGTCACTCTGCTGCAGATAGTTTTGAGTCCAGTCCACATCAAGGTATTATTTTGTGTCCCAACTGTTTTATATATTAATTAAACTCAATGTGACCGTCGTCGTCGACTATATTGCTTTTCCCGTCCCGTCCCGTTGTATCCCGTCCTGTTCCATCTCATTCTGTCCCATGACGAAATGCAATCCTGTTCTCTCCTGTCCCGTGCCGTCCATTCGATTCAATTTTGATTGAAAGAGTAGCAAATATGGATATTTGAATGGAAGTTTTGACTTATCCCACGGGAACACAACATTTTTTGGGATAAAAAAGTAGCCTTTGTCCGTTTCCATGGTCTCAATATATCTCTATGTTAAATTTCATAGAAATCGATTCCGCCCTTTCAGCGTGAAAACGGAATATACATACCAACTTACAAACATAAACACTTTCGCGTTTATAATATTAGTACGGATTAAAATTGACGAATATCTTTTTTAATTTTAAATCTCTATATAATATGTCATCATAAACAAATTCCTTTTGAAATAATGAAACAAATAGCATTGAACACATTTATAGAATATCATGTGATTCGCAACTATATTTAAAATAATAGTATTCATTTATTGAATTTCCAGTTTATTTTTGTAGCAATAAAATAATTTACATTCATATTAATATTTAATAATTTGACTGCCTTAAAAGGAAGCGTATTGAGGTTATCGCATTACAAATTCAGAAATCCCAAAGCTATATAATGCAAATCAATCAACGGCCGTACATTTATAGAGCAAATTGTATCTTAACATCTCAATTGTATATCGATATTTAATTGCTTGCGCTGAGATTAATTGCTCACTTCCTCATACTAAGCCGTATGTATGTAATTAGATTTATAATGGTTACAAAGTTGACACTTGGAAACTGTTAAGTAAGGACATAAGACAACGCATTCCAGCTGTCGAGTAACTGGGTGTGAGGTAGACAAAACGTAAAACGGCTAGTGATATCGCGGTATTGATAGTAAAATTGTTAAGTCCCATTTCTCAGTCACAGTACAAAGTGGCTGCAATAATCCTGATCATAGTGTTCACCAGCACGAATCCGCGTTTACACACACAGAGCCCGATACGTAACTTGCGTGGTCCGTGGATTCCATTGAAAAGTTTTACCCTGTATGGTCGCTGCCCAGATGAATAAGAAACCTTAAGGGTCCACGGCAATTTCATTAGCTGAACGAATTTACAAGTTTCTGTCTCAAAACGGTTTTCTTTGAGACCGTCGTACTCTCCCAGTCAAACTGGTCCATTATTGCTATATTTAACGACCTACACCAAGGACCTGGACTTATAATTCTCCAGAATGTCGGAATCGGAATGAATTTCCATATGCGAAACAGCTGTCATAAGTGTTAAATTAAAATGCTGATTTGATAATATGTAGTCTCTAATAAGCCTGAAAAAGAATAAAATTAACGCTCAGAATCTAATTTTGATAATGTGCGACGGGTTTTGAATTTTCCTCTGATGAGGAAGTTGTTTCTTTTTATTGTATTTTACATATAAATGCGACGGTTGATAAGTTATTGAGCTCTAAAATGTTCTTGCGTGTTAAATAAATTAGTAGCGTAAAAGCAATTTAATGGAAGTCTTATGTAATTCGTAGAAATAAATCTAAAAACGTTAAAATTGTGTTTCTTACAATTTTACTATAATATTTCAAATGAAATGTCATAATAATTATAATAAATATGATATAAATAAATACATTTTTGAAGATTCCGCACATTAAGATCAAAATTTAAAAAAGCGTCTTTTAAAGTTACACAGTAATGCTTATTATAACCATATCTGCAATTTTTTTTCTTGAATCCATCTTCGACATTAATTTAATTAAATCACAGATAAATTAAATATTCTGTAACGTACTAATTTTATGACATTATGGTCTAACAAAGAGGTCAAGTGCCATTTGTTATATTTTTGCTGCAGTTAATAATAATGAATATTTATTTTTTATTCATTCACTCTGGATTTGTTATACGATAATCTCAACATGCTTCCTGTTAAGGCAGTTAAATTGTCTTAAATATTAAAATTCATAAATTCAATGATAGTTAATGATTTAAAAATAATTTGTCTTTAAAATGTGTAATTATTCTCCCTAATGGTTCCTTTAATCCTAAAGATGAAAAGCTTTGTCGGGGTCGATATGTTTCCATGCATACCCTCCGCTGCCTTCGACTCAATGAGGCTGACCGGGATATTAAAACAACTAACGATTTATTGAACAACTTTTGCGAGCGCCAGTACCGATGTGCGTTGCAAGTTCCACCATGATCGGCGGAATGGAGAGGAAGGTCGGTAGATTTACAACCTTTTGTGTTTAGCTGTTTCAAGTGTCTGGATGCGCTAATGTGTTAGCTTAATGTGCACGCGTCTGGCTCTTTATGGCTCTGTTGTTAATTTTAATTATGTTTAGTATGAAATTTAATTTGTATGTTTCGTAAGACGTGTTTTGGTACTTATCAATTTTGAGTACTGTACTGTGCTGTACTATACTGTACATACATACATAAACTCACGCCTTTTTCCCAGAAGGGGTACCAGGACACCCACATTTTGCCTTCTATGTTCCGTCCCATGATGTGATAGGTACGTACTATACTGTATGAGCCCATATACGTCCTACTGCAGGGCACGGGCCTCCTCTACAATCAAGAGTACGATTGAGAGGGTTTAGGCCTTATAGTCCACCACGCTGGCCTAGTGCGGTATGTCGGACTTTACATACCGCAGAAATTCTTATAAATCGCCACAGTGTGCAGGTTTCCTCACAATGTTTTCTTTCACCGATAAAATGCGTGGCGATTGACTATTAATACACACATGACTCCGAAAAGTTAGAGGTGTGCCCTGGGATTTGAACCAACATGCCACCACGCACTTTTGAGTAGATAAAATATAATTTCGTCATATTCAGGCACAGGACGTCCACTTCCTAATATAGGTCTATCCCCTATTTCTGCAGTGATATGGTGTTGAAATTGGACAACAATCTACTGGGCTTTGTCGGGAAATTTATTCAGTTACATACGCATATTAAAAATATAATTTCACGAGAGCTTCAAGGTCCCCGATACCCACGACACAAGGCTTAATTGATTAATGGATATATTAATTATTTATTATTTAAATAAATAAATACACCCAACAGTCACATACATAGTCCTGACCCCACACTAAGATCGAGTCTTGTGTCGTGAGTATCAGAAACTACGAAAGACTTTTCGGTCTCACAAACACCCAGACCCGGAACAAATAGCTATGGATCACACAATCATTTGTATTTGTAAATGCGTTCTTAACAATTTGCCTAGTGTTAGAAATATCACTCAAAATAACGGCATCACATTTATTATTGCCACCATAAAGACTGTTGAATATAAATCATTGATTTAAACGCAATATTGTAATAATATTTATATTAAAATAACTTGCTAATGATTTTCCTTCTTGTGGCTTAAGACGTAAATGACATTCTAAACGAACATATTCTCAAAAACAAAATTAACATGCGATTTAAATGATTTTGTTAAATTTAAACAATAACTGTCCGACACTGAACCAAACGGTCTGACATTTGCCCTGTGGATGTCTCAATAATTTCAAGGTGACGCAAGAGCTTAGAAGAAAATAATTTGTATTGCTAAGTAAATGGATTTGAATATATCAATGTCAGTGGTTTTTTGCTGCTATGTTTTGTAAGTTTTTAACGCTGTTGGTAGCGTCGAATAGCCTATGAAATGAGTGTCCGTGGATTCGAACCTCATTGAGACAAATGTCAGTGTAATGCCAATATCTGCAACAAATGATGTGAGAGTTAATCACTTGCACGGTAAGAAAAAAACTTTCAAAAACTGGTTTGTCCGACTCTGGAATCGAACACACACCTACTTGATTCTACATGTTAGATGAATGAATGATTTATTCAGTCTAATTTCTCTGCTCTTCTAGTATCTGAATATTTTTCATCGTAGCTAACAATGAAACTTTCAAGGTTCATATATTAATATTAATTTAATCTAATAGTAATTAATAAACAATATTCGATTATACCGGATACAACCCTGCATTTGAAAGGCCACTACCACGTGCTTCAGGTAATAAATGCAATAAAAGAACGCAAAAAAAAACATTCAAATAGATTTGAGAAGAAAAATTCTGGTGTTAGGTCTCTCATATGTGAGAGGCCGCCTGGGTAGGTACCACCGCAATGTCTATTTCTATCGACAAACAGAAGTGTAAATGCACTGTTGTTTCCAGTTTGAAGTACATTGTAGTCAGAGTAACTACTGGACACAATGAGACTGAAATCATAGGTCTCAGGAAGGCGAGCAGAGTGGAATGCAAAGCATTGCATTGTAATTAATGGTGTTGTTTGGTTCTGCTACTATCCATGAGTGGTCGTATCGCTTACCATCAGGCAAATGGCATGCTAGTCTCGCCATTCATCTCAATATAAAATTTCTGTTTGAGCTATGATATTATGGACTAAAATCTAAATGTTTATTTCCTTTCAGAAACATCAAATAATTAAGTTTACTTTACATTCTTCTTTACAAACTTTAACGGTAAAGGAAAAAATCGTGAGGAAACCTGCATACCGTAGCGATTTTATAGAATTTCTACGGTATGTAAGTCCGCCAACACGCACTAGACCAGCGTGGTGGACTATTTGGCCTAACCACTCTCAATCGATTCTCCCAATTGTAGAGTAGGCCCGTGCCCAGCAGTGGGACATATATGGGCTGATATAATAATAATAATAACACTTTACATTCATATTGATTTTTAACTATCCACTACCTGTTCCTATCACTATTATGTGTTTATTCCCTGCGTTTTATACTAAAATTATACATCAAGTCGAAAAACAATTCGCAACCGAAGTAGCATCACGCAATTACTAAATCCTTGTACTCATCCATGCTACATTGTATGATGTCACGTTGCGAACATTTTCCCACCAACCTATAATTTTAACGAAATACCAAATACCATAGGTATATTTTGCGCCTACGCACAGTCGGGGTCACAGCTATAGGTAAAATACATCTTATTCAAACAAAAAAGACAATGCATGCGACCTTGTGCGCTAAGTCAAATTCTTTACACTTACCATTTGTTACAATAGTTTACTAAATTAGAGCGGGTTAGAGTTTAACTAAATTATTCATTAATGCTAGTAACATACCTACATGTAACTTATATGTATCATGAATAAAAATAAATAAAATAAAATAATTTCGGAACCAAACAAAAAATGAAACAATAACAATTTTGCCATAATAACTGCATTAGTTATAACGATGTGGCAGTTATAAGGCCCTCCGTAATAATAGCTTTCATTACGTTTCTTATAATAATATGACGGTTAAATTAGCGTGATACAATAATGTAACGAAATCTAAAAATTAAAATACAAAAAAGTATGCGTGTAGTTGTGTGCGTTGAGGGTGTGTAGATATAAACAATTTACATTATAACATACCATCTAATACATAGAATGCATTCTTGTATATAAATATATTCATACCTAGATGAATAAATAATTCCAACTCACACACACTTCCCCGACGCATGATGGGTCCCGTCCCTTTTTAAATCAAGGTTATCGAGACAGATTTCGTACTAATTTTAAAAGCCTACGTAAACGTAGCTTAGGACGTCCTGTTTCACGATGAACCGACGACAGGAAGATTTGATTATTATTTTGTTATAATATGTTGTTGATATTTTTGGCGTTATATTTTGTGTGTTAGTTATAAGTAAAATATTTTATTTTTGTTCTTTTATTGTAATATTTATATAGGATGTAATAAGTTGTTAATTAGTGTAATTTGTATAACCGTACTAATAAATAAACAATAAATAAATAAATGAAGGGAGCGGCGGGTAGCAGAAGGATGCTCATGGCCGGAGTGGTTGGCGCTTACTTGGGGAGGTCTACGTCCAGCAGTGGACAGCGACAGGTTAGTATATAAACTATTTTATGGTTAAGACTTATTTCGACCTCTCAGCATAAAATTCGTGAAATGAAGTAAACTAACAGCTAAACGATTTTTATTCATTCAAGAAGGAATGTGTATTTAGATTCTATATCAGTAAAATCATATCATATACAATCAATGCTTAGTATAAACGTTATTTCTCCCAAGGGGGCGTAAGAATTCCCCCAGATTATCCCTTACCTACCCGTAGTAACCAACGATTCATGAACATTTTGAGCCCTTTCGATTACAGATATCTAATACCTACTGCCCCTAATGCGTATGGTGGTAACCGAGAAATTTAAGACAGTATGCCAGCATTGGGGGTGATACCAGCTTATTATACCTGGGAGAAGGCTTTCCCAAGGTCTGAAAAGGAGACCTGAATTCGAGTTTTCATCTATCAAAATGAATCGCCGTAATATCAATTATATTTTTTGCCGAAGCACAAGCATGTTACAACATTTTGTTAGCTATTTTCAAATGTGAATTTTAAAATAACGCATCGAAACATAAAAAAGTTGTAGTTTAAAAAAAACGTGTTTCATAAACCATATGAGAAGTCAAACGTAAATAGCAACTGGAAAAAAGTATCAAAATTAATTCAGAACACGTAGCGTGCAATTCGTAAAGCTTGCTTAGGAACCGGTGGTAGGGGAAATGATGTGCCAGCCGCGTGGGCGACCGCAAAAATTATCCTATGACATTGCCACGCTTTATTACCACACGGTTCTATCGCTCAGAGTCTCACGTGGCAGTAGGAACCTTGTCATTCTGAACACGATCTCGAATGTCGGCTGGACAATTGCTACAGCCCACACCTCTCGGATATTGTTGTGTCGCCACTACAAGCTACATATATGTTTCACTTTATGAATAATATATGGCTTTTTCTCCTTGTTGGTCTAGTGGGAGAAAATAAGTCTTGAACCGCGAGATCCTGGGATCGACGCCCAGGTATTATTAAAGCATGGCATTTTGTGTGAAAACTTTTTGTTGAGAAATCTGTTGTTGAGTTACACTGGTCTGAAATAATTATAGCATCTGGAGACAGATTGCTTTTCTAAACATCCTTAGTTGAACTGAAAGTTATAGTTTGAAAGGAATTGGTCTATACATACGCCTTAAACCGAAATTCTAAAGTTGAGAGGCGTATATAAATACCAACAAACATTAATCAATGACAATACACAAGATATAGTCTAGGTACTTACCGCAGGCTCGTTCCGGCTGGAAAATCTGCGCCGACAAAGTTGGTTGCTTATTGTAGCACAAACACACCACTTGCACAAAAAAGAAGCCATATTCGAAATCTTTATAGCCTATTATTGCACAAGAGTCCACTGCACTAGACAAAATTATACGAAAATTTGTACGCGCACACGAGAGTCGACGCAGCGAGAAGGCATGTCACGGTAAAACTACCCTCCGCTGAACAATATTCATGATCATGCAGCGCATCCATAATAAGTATGCGTGTGGCGAAATTAGAAACTAAAAATCAAAGTGACAAATAACTACATAACGCATTGTTTGACATCAAAGAGTACAGTTTGACATTTACTTTCATAATATATACAACGAGGATCGTAATCTAATAGTAATAACATGTCCAATGTAATAAAATGTGAAGAGAAAAATAATATTCTCATTATTTTGCATAAGAGCGCTTTCAGGCCACGACAGATCGTAGATGGTTTATACTAGTTCTAATAAAAATCTGAAGAACTTTGAGAGTATTGCTCTAATTATTCTTTTTTATTATCATTATTAGCCCGTTTATTCCCACTGCTGGGCAAAGACCTCCCTCCTTTCCTTCTATTTGTCACGGTCAGATGCTAATTGTGGTCAGTTCAGTACAAAAGATTCGAGTTCGTCCCGCCATCGCCTTCTGGGCCTACCACGTAGTCGGTTTCGGCCATTGACAAAGCCACTGTGTAGTGGTTTTCGCCCAATGGTCGTCAGACATGCGATAAAATATTTACATTAAATTAACTAATAAATTAACAGTTTATGTGAATCAAAAAAGTCACTGTGGAAAATCTCGAGAAGCCTGTGTTTGGCAGACTTCCTGTAGCGGATGATGATTATGATATAATATTTATTTAAAACCTGTATACAGGGTATATCAAGACCGCGACCGAAAACGAAGCCAGGAGGTAGTATTAGTGATATCAAACACAATGCAAGTAAAAATTTTACAAAAAAATTCGTCAATTTTTTTTTTTGTTATTTTTTACATATCGTCGTATTTGAGTGATTAACCATAGTTTTTCTAAAATAATGACGTACATCGCTTAATTTTTAAACATGCAATGGTACGTAAGGGTTTAAATTACTATTTTTGCAAAAACTAGGTATTTACCCCACAAAAACCATGATTTTTAAAAAATTGTAAAAAAAAAACCGTCGCTTATTTTGCAAAATTTTTAGTAGCATTGTGTCGGTAGCCCCTAAAACTACCACCTGGCTTCGTTTTCGGTCGCGGTCTTGATATACCCTGTATATACAAAAATGTCTTAATCACATTATCGCTATAATTTTCTAGCTTTTATGAACCATGATACTTCCTCCTGATTCCTTCCTCAAGTCGTAGAAAATATTTCAATATTTTTTAGATTTTAAAATATTGGCTCGACCTAATCTGATCACATAAAGCGTACAACCGGTTATAAAATCATAATAAAAATCCATTCTGCAAAATTTATACCTCGCGTGTGAGATAAGGAAGAAAAAAAGGTATAAATGTACAACTAAAAAATCGCTTTACATCTGATACTGGACTACCACCACTAAATTTAGAAGCGTAGGCGAGGAAATTTTCGGCAGGTAGTATCATGTTATTATGAATCCTTGCGTTGACACTGCGCCGAGTCCAGTGCACTTTGCTTTACGATCCAATTCTGTCGGTTATTTTTTTTTGTTTTATTATAATTGTAGCGTCTGTAGGTACTCCGCAGTGTTAAGGAGACAAATTAGCGATATTGTGTAAAATCTCGAAGTAATGTCGATAAATTAATAAATATTTGGTGGAAGTGTAAAGTAAATACAGGACAGACAGCCTCCGTGGCGCAGTTGGTTAGACGCCGGCTGTGAAACGAGAGGCCTCGGGTTCGATCCCCGAACCGAAACATGTTTGTGTGATCCACATTTGTTTCGGGTCTGGGTGTTTGTGAGACCGAAAAGTCTCCCGTATTTTCTGATACCCACGATACAAGACTCAATCTTAGTGTGGGGTCAGGACTATGTATGTGACTGTCGGGTGTATTATTTTATATACTTATTTAATTAAAGTGAGTTTCCACTTATGGAGAATATTTGTCTATCATCGGAAATCACAATGTTTTCGGCTCAAAAGCAGATATAAAAAGGCTTAACTAGAAACGTGACATACTTCCGTAGCTTAAGCAATGAGTATGCTGGTCGCTATCGGGGCGAATATACATCAGATACATGGTCCAAAAATCCAAAAATCTTACTGAATTAAAATATACCATACTGATAATTCATCTCATTTTTTATGCTGTACCCCTGCATTCCCTGTTGAAGTAATCAAATTCGTAACGCAATTTGTTATAACCCTTCCGGTGTCCAAGAAGTTCGTTTCGGGCTCCCTGTCATGATTTATGTGACGTTCTCCATTGTCCTCCAATTGTTCTCCATTATGCGCATCTGTCAAAAGTCTATTGTCTATATATGGACACCTGAAGTGATGTTTTGTGCTCCAACGGTTTTCTGCCAAATTTGACCACCAAAAGCGTTATAGTCCTCACCTACTTTTTCAGATGTACTAGCCTGATTTGTTCACTCGTATTTCAACTCTTATTTTGAATGCCATGTATACGGAAACCAAAAACAAAATTTCGACATCCCCTAACAAACTTGACTAATTAAAAACTCTTCGCGAGTTGGCAACTAAACTAAACAAGAAATTTCCTCCATTGTGTCGAATTTTACGTAATAATGTTTCTGTTAAGAGGTCTTTATTCTTGAACAAAAGAAGACCTTGTCGAATTGACAACTCACGTTAGGTAATTTGTTAATTTCCATTTCCTCGCCACAAGGTCATTGTTTTGAATTGTTGCTGAGAAAATTGTCTATTTAATATCTCCTAAAAAAATTGTAGATTTACAAAAGGCCTCTTGTCTAAATTTCTTAGACGCAAATACATTTACCTCTCCTGCCTTGGTGGCGTATTTGTACTACAGTACGATTACAAAGCTGAGGTCTCGGGTTCGAATCCCAGGTCGGACAAAGTGATATCGGATTTTTCTATTCATTATCACCCCGGAGTCAGGAATTTGTGCCCGATTTGGAGATGGGCTCGCCCCCTATCACATCGTGGGACTCGCCCCCTACCACATCGCCCCCAGCCACATACAAGGCGACATGTGGCTGGTAGCACCTCCGCGTACCCCTTCTGGGAAAAAGGCGTGAGTTTATATATGTATGTATATGAGCCTTAAGAAATGTCTGTCAAGATATACAAGTACAATACTAAACTACTCATAAACGTACGAGTACTAGGCCAAGCCATGAAGATTACGGCTCCATTTAGCTTGAAGGCATACTGCAATTAATTTTATTGAATATAATATTAATTTTCTTGCCAACATTCGTTTAAAGACATTGGAATGTCCGACTTATTGTTTCGCATCCCACGCACATATTGAAATTATTCATAAAAAAATTCTAATACAAAAACTTGAAACATTGACTTATTATGTATCATAACAATGTTTCGATCACGTTTTCAGAACGTGAATGACAGTTTTCCACAAAGAAAGCCGCGCTTTATTCTAAGATGTCATACATTGCGAACTTTCTTAGAATTTTGGTAATGTTTTCAATGTGTAACCAGTAATGTATGTTGTACATGGCAACTGAACGGTTTTGAAGGTTACGGGGCCCCCGAAACCGTCTGGTTTTTTGCCGGCATCGATGTGCAGCTCTTTGTGTTCAGTGCCCGGCCTGGCCCGAGATTAGATGATTCATCGTAATGGCGTTATAGCCACTTTGTAATGGCACTTAATACCTATTACGTTTAGATGTAAAGTCAGGTTTTTGTTATATTTTCGAACGAGTTTGGTTTTACAATTTCTAGAAGTTTCGCTGTTGCGATTCATGAATTATTGGTAATGTTTATAAAGCTATTTCTCACGCTTGTGGTTTGATGTATTTATATGCGTAAAATAATTATAATTACATATAAATAATAATATTTCGTTTTGAATCTCCTTTAATTTTTCTTGGTTCCATTTCATATAAACGTGAAGTCTATGCATCTTTTGTGAAAATATTCGATTGTGGCTATATCTGACGGCCTATCCGACCTTACCTTTTCAGAAATATTTAATTTTATGCAAGTCATGTCTTTTGAATCGAAATATTATATAACTTTGATTGTCCGCCGTGGGAACCAAAAACACGTGACCGATGACAAAAGACTCCTTCAAAACACTACCAAATAAATCTAAGCTATGGAAAAATAGCGGTAAGCGCTTGATAATTAATAATAATAAATAAATACACTCAACAGTCACATACATAGTCCTGACTCCACATTAAGATCGAGTCCTGTATCGATAATGGATGAAATAAAAAGATGAGATGCTTAACATTGAAAGATCACATAGTTCATAATTGAAAAACTTACTTCTAGGTATTCCAAATTCAAATCGAGGAGACGAAAAACAAATCCGACTACTTAAAAAATATGAAACATTTAAAAAACAAATACAACGTTTGGTAGAATAAATTTCGCACTGGCAACAAATAAAAAGAAATTACCATGACTCTTGTGTTAGCATTCCAGCCAGCACTAAATTATTTGAATCTGTGAAATAATTAAAACGCAGCGAACCTATTTCTTGGGTGTGCACCAAATGGTTAACAGCGTAGTCAACATTGTATTAAGAAATAGACGCTGCAATTCTCGGCAATTTTAAACTTCATATCATGGTAGTCAATTTCCACTTCATCCAGCATTGTCCATTTTATGTTAATATCCTTTTAATTACAGCTTGTTACTTGACGTCTGAATTAGCATGTGTGCTTCAACTGATGTGAATATGCGATTTGTTTTACCCATAATTATATACAAGTAGAAAATAATTAACTTGTCACACCGTGTTTGTATGCAAGGACTTAAAACGTCTATATAATACATTTCGAAAGCAAAACTACTCATGGAAGGTGTAATTTGAATAGTTGAATAAATAGGCTTGGCTTTAATATCAAATCCTGCGTCTACTTTCTGTAGAGGTGTGGTATAGATGCCACTAAAATGGCAATTTAACTATATAAATTGCTAAATAGCCTTCGGAGATTAGGCAATGCTGTAAAACACTGACCTAGGACCACATTTCGCACTAAAAGCATCGACATTGGTGTAATATTATTCAGAATATTTGTGCAGTATCGTTTCGATCGATATTTATTTGCGCTCAATTCAAATAATTGCCAACAAAGATTGAAATATAAACCAGTCTACGAACATTATTTCACCAAACCATAAAAAGAAAACAGAGTAATGAAACGAAAAGTGCATTTTAATATTTTTTTATTATTCTCCACTTCAAAAAATGTTTAAACATACTTACTCAAAAAAAAAAGAAATCGAAAATTTTGCCACCGACGCCATCTTAATTCTCAACAAAGATCACAATCTGTTTCGTAGGAATCCTTTAAACATATTGGTAAGGCAGTTCGCAGCTCACACCTTTGACCACTGTTTAATATTCTCAGTTGCCTAGCAACAACAATGTTTTAGCATGTTAAACATTTCGCCACAACACCATCTGTTCTAAGGCCCTGTGTGGAAACTCACGTCCTAATGCAGTCAAGGTTCTAACTTCGACATCGGCTGTTGAATCTAAAACATTTTAAACGACGTAAAATCTGCAAGCTACATTCAACTCTTTCGTAATAACAATAAGAATATTATTCTTTTAAAATAAACATCTGATGGTTTGAACAGATCCCTACGGAGATTCTACTAAAGGTTAAAAAGCAAATCAATGATTTTTGTTTCGGTCGTCTATTAATTCATGAGTCGTTTTGACATAAATTAAATACTATCAAGATGAACGATGAAATTATTGTGCTACATGTTCTGTTTTTATTCAAACACAACATTAAACAACTTTATGATTTGCTTTTTATATTTGGAAGAACTAAGGATATTTTAATAACATATACATTTTTACCTTGTTAAATTCCTTAATGTAGCATAACATTATCACTAAACAGATTCGTGGAAATACAACGAATTAATCCTGATATTATTTGTACGTATATATTTGGTATTTTCATATCAGTTATCCTTTAAATTAGTATTTATAGCTGTACCAAACCCTACTTTTATCAGCGTAATACCAAGAATTCATTAACCACAAAAACATACAAACAAGGATATTACTAAAGCGATTCCAAAATATTTAGGTGACTTAAAAATAGATTTAACGAAAATTAGATTAAAAACAGATTTTTCGAAAAAAAATATTGAACTCTTTGATTATGTAATCAGTACTAAACTTGTAGAAACTTTGTGTAATATATATGTGCGTAATGTGCATTGAGCCTACAAATTTATTTTTTGTTTTTTACTAGTTATATTGCCGATGTTGCTATTATTATTGTATTGTATTTATGTAATTTGGAATGTACACTGATGCACATAACACAGGCTTCGCCTAGTTTGGATGCCAGGAGACCAAAACCTTTGTTATTGTACAAATTCTTTTGGGAATTAAAAATAAATAAAAATTAAAATCTATTTTTAATTGACTTTTCTTTAGATATATTATTTATTTGATTGCTGTTTCTTTAATAAAATTAAATAAAATATATCCACTCTAAAGTAGGTACTGTAATGGAGATTAAGACAGCCGAAAGAATGTCCAATATTTTTTAATGAAATGAAAATCCGAATTTTGTAAGATAATATATACATACATAAACTCACGCCTTTATCCCAGAAGGGGTAGTCAGAGGCGCCACCAGGACACCCACATTTCGCCTTGTATGTTCTGTCCCATGATGTGATAGGGGGTAAGCCTATCACCATATCGGGCACAAATTCCTGACTCCGGGCTGATAATTTCTATTCAATACCCAATATCACTTTGCCCGACCCGGGATTCGAACCCGAGACCTCAGCTTTGTAGTCGTACCGTAGAACAACTACGCCACCGAGGTAGCTGATAAGATAATATTATAATATGTTTCAAATTATACAAATCTTAAATATTCTTAAATCATTCTTGCTTATTATGTCTTTCTAAACTACACCAAGATGTATTATTTTATATTAATGACCTAATGTGAATACTGAGTAATTAATTACAAAAAACAAGCACCTAAGCAATCAAAATCTAGACTTAGATTAATCTTAACG
Organism: Deilephila elpenor; assembly: GCA_949752805.1. Classification (NCBI taxonomy): domain Eukaryota; kingdom Metazoa; phylum Arthropoda; class Insecta; order Lepidoptera; family Sphingidae; genus Deilephila; species Deilephila elpenor. The sequence goes on along the minus strand of OX457096.1, from coordinate 3,472,530 downwards.
ACCATTTTTACAAATTCCAGCATCGAATAATGATGTGAATTTAGTTTTTGCCGGTGTAAGGTCACTTTAATTAGATTGTTTTAAGAATAAAATTAAATTGGATGCAGTAGAAATATGTAGTCGCATTGTTCTAATGGAAACTCTTAGCTGTGAACTTTTGAGTGACTCTGCCAGCTGGAATAATACAATTTACTTCATTATTTTAACTTATTTCAGGGATAAAAGACGTTTTATTTGACGAAAACTAACCGGAAAAATATATACGGTATACTATAAAATACACAGGGGATGTTCAGACTGCGACCGAAAATTAAGCCAAGTGGTAGTATAAGTGACTTCAGAAACAATGCAACTAAAAATTTCTTAAAATTAAAATAATACAGATCTATTCGCAAGCTTGAATATTTGCATTGATTCAGCAATCCGGTAAAAAGTCATAGTTTTACTGTCATTTTGCATTAAGTAAGGAGATTGTTCTTATGATGATTCATTTGAAAGTACTCCAGATCTCCAATTCATATATTAAACCGACGTGCTAATGATGGTTGCAGAGAGTCGGTTGACGCAGATCTATTTCAAAAGGTGGTTTTGGTATCCTTTGGGCAAAGATTTTCAACAGCTGAAAATAATAATGATGAATTCAAATTGCCAGCGCATTGCATGTAATTTAAAGAATATGGAACTGTTATTTTGAATAATTATTGACCATTTTATTTTTGTCGCTGTCAGCTTGTTGAATATTTAATTGTAAAAAAAATATATATTTTTATAATCATACTTGTATGCGAATTGAGGGGGAGCATAGAGCACTTAATTTAATATTATTCCAACTATGGAATAGGTACCTATGTATCACAAGTAAATAAATGATTGATTGATTGATTGATTCTACTGTCGCAAATAATATTAATCAAAATTGTCTGGATGCAGGCCGCTTCCAACAGGTCGACGTGGAAATCCTTGGGGGAGGCCTATGTTCAGCAGTGGCCTTCCTGTGGCTGAATAGATAGTTTGTATTGTCTCTATCCCCCCTTCCCCGTACATAATAGATCTTTGGGGTATACTCAATCACAGTAGGCACTGATCACGTATCATTAAGTCAGACACTTGCTCGTTTGCCGCTCTCTATAAAAAAAATATTCTAAAAATGTTACAACCTACAAGCCAGACAAAGTGTGTTTTTTGCCATATCTTAGATCATTTATTAGCGGTACATAGACAGTGGTAATAACAAAAAGTCCGTTCATACGTCGCCGTCGAAGCAATGACATTGATAACTCCATTATCATCGTACGCGTACGTGAAAAACTGCAGCTTTTTAAACAATTACTCTTGAACGTTTCGTACGTTTTTATGTATGTATTACAAATTAAACTCGTTAATGTGTTTATTTATTTTCTTTGGAATACAATTCTCTTTGTAACAGAAAGTAGTAGGTTTTTTATTGCGATGAATGACGAGACGAGTATGCCATTCGCCTGATGGTAAGCAATACGACCGCTCATGGACAGTAGCAAAACCAAACAACATCATGAATGACAAAGCAATGCCTGGCATTCCACTGTGCTCGCCATCCTGAGACATAAGATGTTAAGTTTCATTATGTCCAGTAGTTACTCTGGCATCAATTTCCTTCAAACTGGAAGTGCTTGACGAGAGAAAACAGACATAACAATCCAGTGCGCTTTCGTGACTAATTTTAATATCAGTCTGCCATTCTTATCGTACTTCGAGAATACCCAATCTCTGCCCCATTTTCCTTTATCTAACCTAAGATTTTCAAGAAGATGCAGATCCATGGCGGCGATGATTACTTTGCTTCCGAAGAATCAACTGGTTTACTCGTAATAACCTGTAAATAAAATAGGTCTTTTAAAAAATGTGCGTGGCTTAGGTACCTGATCACGATAAAAATAGTTCCATCAAACATTTTACATCTCGACAAGGTCTATTTAGACATCTGAGCCGGATTACCAATGCGTATTTGATAATTAAGAGTCGAGAAGTAAAAGGCCGCTGGTTATGAATGAACCTCAAGTACAGAAACCTTCATTTGGAAGTATGTCGACTGCCGAACTTGATAACATGTCATTAAGATTAATGTTAGGCAAATGTGAGATGAAATAAGCGGTAACCTTTCCTTGATGCGAAACTTGAGTTAGGACATGTTTCAATAAGGTAAGAAAAAACAGCGTATAAGGTAATCTGTACGTCGTTGTTTTTCTGCATCCGTCTTTTTTATTCAACATCTAGGCTCTGACCTCAGTTAGTTATAAAGTGGCAGACAGTATGGCGATCATATTTGGAACGTTGAGAATTAATGCCAAGAGTGGAAGGTTTCCATATGTTGTACGCATTTGTTACATACTCATTATTTTGGATTCTGCTTTCTGGTATGTTGTAATCATTTTAGCTGCACATTTGTAAACTAATGTTCGTTTTGCAAAAACTAAATTATCATTGCATCTATTATCACAGCTCCAATCATAATTAATCAACACGCCTAATTTAATGTTGCATTTTAAAGAGGTTGTTCTTAATTACATGTTACAGGTTGGTTTGCTGTCATGTATAGTACAGTCACTAAGGTCATTTAAGCTACATAAACTACTTCCTTTCCCACGCCCCTTTTATTTTCCAACCTCAAAGCAAACTCATCTACGATTCTTCTGATGTTATCATTCACCGTTGATGACTTTTTATCACACTCAGCCTTTTTTACTTCTATACTAGATCATTTACTATTATTCTTGTTAAAAAAAAAATTAAGCGACAACATTCCACAATCCGTCACCTCACATTGGTCCTAACCTCGCATCGTTATTTTAATGATATGCCAAAAAAACTTCAAGCAACACTAAAAAGTGGCTTAAAAGACATAAATTATTTCTATAGCCAGAACAGCCAAATCCAAAACTAGTGGCCGGCACAGAAGCGGATGCGATCGAGGACGCTGTGTTCACTAAAAAATCTATGCAAAAGTGAACGGTGCTACATCAAATGAGTAGATCCCATTGTTCGCTTGTATGTTACATGGTAGAGGTCGCGGATCACTTGATTGGTTCCGCTATAATTTGGGAGTTTGCACAAAGAGTTTGTTTGAAGAGTAAGCAATGTATTGCGTGATTGCATGGTTTTAAAACTATAGAAAATTGTATCAAATTACTTGCGGAATAGTTAGGAAGTAAACAGTTAAGCAATACTGCTACTGACGTTGGTAAAACGATTCTTTCTGATACCAATGTTGTGGAACATATACCGTAGAATCTATGATCAATAACTAGTATATTTGAAGCCAAAAATTTTGATGTAAAGAAAATTCTGGATGTGTATAGAATCATATTGTGGTTCTCTGTTATTGTTTTCTAATATTGCAAAGACAATAGAATGGCGAAAGATGCGTGTTGAACGCACATCAGCGATATGCGAAAACCATAGTTAATTTTACGATTGAGTGAAAGTACATGAAGCCCATGTAATCAAATGTGAAATTATCGCAATGCAGGCAAACCGATATGTCATTAAATCAGAATTTCTAATGTCAGTGAAATTAGTTTTAAATTCGCCAATTTGGATAGTGCATTTGGAGCGTGCATAAGTCTCGAGCGAAAGTCATAAAAAACATACATTACATCTCGTTAGGTAATTACTTTTTGCGTGTGAGGTAATAATTCTATTTAATACATTTGTATGCTTTATTTTAAGAGTTTTTTTTAAGAAGAAAACACGAAGTAGGTAGGTATGCTTTTGTGATAAATTAAATCGAATTCCGACTATTGTTTAACACAGGACTGAGAGACGAGGAAGCCAATCACTTAAAGGTTAGGAAGACTAAAAATACATGACACCAAGAACTTCCGTTAATTTGAGAGATAGATATAGAAAAACAAAAGCAACAACAGTTCGTAATTTTTTTGTAACACAAACCCATTTGATACAGTCCATCCAGATTCTAATTAAAACAAACTAGATACTTTACTCCTAGCCAATAATAATCAACCTTACTGTATCAGCCCATATACGCTCCATTGCAGTGCCCCTAGCCGGAACATTTTGAACTATCGTATAGTAATTCTCGTATAGTATCGTAAACGTTTCCCGCTGTGAAATTTTAGTTCCAAATACGCTCACAATGGCGCTGTTTAAATTCCCATACAAAATTTTACTATTACTATTCTATTACGATACTGCAAAATGTTCCGGCTAGGGGCACAGGGCACGAGCCTCCTCTACAATCAAGAGAACGATTAATATGGGTTAGGCCATATAGTGCCCATACCACGCTGGCCTCGTGCGGGTTGGCGGACTTTACAAACCATAAAAGTTTTTTAGAAATCGCTATGGTATGCAAGTTCCCTTACCATGTTTTCCTTCACCGTTATAGTACGTGGTGATTGACTATCAATACACACATGACTTTTAAAAGTCAGAGATGGGAACTGGCTTTTGAACCCTCGACCGCCATGAACATTTTGGCAACCGCATCTTCAACCATAATTGGCTGATAATATAAAACATCAACACGCAATAAAAGTGTTTTGAAATTGAGAAACACGAGTTAAACACAAAAAGAATGTACCACGGCAATGCCCCGTCCAAGGCCAACACAATATTTCCGTAAAACTAGTAAGCACAGACCAAATCGCCAATTTGCATGTTCAACAATAGATATTAAGAAATAAAGCCTCTATTGAAAATATGGTAATTTTGATATGTAAGGAATTGTGTGATTTTATGAAAGTTTTGCTGTATATAGATACATAATATATAAACTAACGCCTGTATCCCAGAAGAGGTTGGCAGCGATGCCACCAGGACACCCACATTTTGCCTTTTATGTTCCATCCCACAATGTTATAGGGGGCGGGCCCGTCGCTATAGAAACAAATAGAAAATATAGATATTGTTATATTGTGATATTCTGTCTTCAGATGATATAGCAAGTCAAAAGAAAACACATGCAAATAGGTATTTATCGTAAAATAAATCTATACCTTACTGAAATCAAGAATCACTGTCCGAGCAACGAAGAAGCATGTGTTTAGCAATGAATCTTTGACTGTATCAAACATTTTATTAATTATAGTAAGCTATATACTTCCAAGTGTAAATGCCAGGTATTCGCAAAGTGCACGATAATTAATAGAATTTTTCCTCTCATTACGAACTCTAAAACTAATTCACATCACAAGCGTTTAGCTAATCAAGTGACTCGTTTAGAAGATACTGGTAAGTAAATATTGTTTAAGTTTATACAAAGGCTATTGATACAGCAGTCCAAAGTCTTAGCCATAGATGTAAAGATCCAATAAGGAACCAGAAGAGACGCCAGGCACCATTTTGAACGGTTGTAAGGCGCAACACGCCTCCTTTAGGAAGTTGTATATTGTTTTCGATTTTCCTTACAGCATATACGTACGAGGCCGAACTCAGAGAAATTTCCTTAATCGTGACACAATTACAAATGTGCCAAATAACGTTTCAACTTGTGTGACCCTTTACATTTAAAATTACGGTCAAAAACTTCAAGGGAATCTTTTAAAAAAACTTTTTGCTATGTAATTAATAATAAGTTTAGTTTTTTAGTAAAACGGTCATCTAATAAACATTTTGGATTATGTATAATATTCTAGGTACATAAGAAAGAAACAAACGTAAAATAAGTAGTCGATTACTTTAACCCAAACACTATTTGGCAAAGACATTAATGTTATGGTCAACAAAACAAGCAGAATATTTATACCCCAACAGAAAAATCTATTGTGCATTCGTTTATTTGTTCTCAGAATGCGATGATCGTTGAACAAAAAAGCAAAATTTCGCGTTGACATTGTGTGCACATGCGTTCCACGGCCGTTTCGGACGCGGGGTCATTGTAACTTGTTTGCATACGAAAAGATTAGAGTGACGCCTTTGACTTTGTCGGTCTTTGCCACGACTTTCGTCTAAAAAGGCGAAAACAAACGCTCTACCGAGAAACGTTTTTGCTCTAATAAAGCGGCGATAAACATTGCCCGACTTTTTGTCGCTGATTCCCTCAAACAATAGGCAAATTATGTCGTAATGTTCGACAATAGTTCGGGTCCTTTGTGCCTGGGGTGTTAAAAGTGAGATCTGCTGACACAAATTGTTTCACTTTCGTTTTTAAATTTTTTTAGACGTGATCTCATAATGCATTACGTGTTATTCGTGCTAGCATTATGCATGAAATTTCAATTTAGTGTAATTTAATGCTTGCTGTTTGTGATGAGAATAATTTATGTGTGTAATTATGCCATATGCTAAAAGCTAGACTAAGTGCATGATATATTGTTTTTTTGTTGTAGGAATGACAGTGGAAGCCCATCATCTGGTGTTTGTGACCATTTCTGATAGTATTACAACACATAATAATAAAATACATACATAATACAATGCGAGAGGGCAACAACTTCTATATTGCAATCGGAATAGGTATTCAAATATATTGGAGATTAAAGCTATGCAAAAAGTTGTTATTATCGAAAAACCTATTGAAATCACCTGCCCTCTTTAAAACTAAAACAAACGAACATACAATTTTAATCAAATCAAAATGTTCTTTATTAATGCAGTCCTTTACATTATTTAATGGATCTTCGATTGATTATTTCGCTTATTTCAGTCCGCCCCGTGACCATAAAAGCTGTAAAGTAATCGAAACGTCGGGAAGTTAAAAAATGTAAAAATTTAACCAATTCCGCGTAAATCCGTAAAATTAGTTTCATATCAAGGAATAATTTTATAAAACTCAAAACTATTTCGCCTTACTAAGATGTTTACGTTCAGCTTCATTTTCAATTGCGACTCAGACATATTTTGAACAAAAAACTCGCCAATCTATAAATATTTTGGTTCACAAATATCCAAACCGCAAAACGTGTTGAGCTAGTGTAAGCCATGTTGATGCGAGTCATTAACAGGCTGTCCTTAATGTGCTACAAACAAAACAAACATAGACGAAAAAACTGCTCTATTATGCGTCTGTTTTCGGAAGGTCGGTAGCTCTTTGTTCTTCGTAACAATAACTTTCGATTGTAAAGTCCCCTGTTTGCATTGTTGCATAATCTAACGCCTAAATAGTCCAACATTCGGTTGCCAAAAATAGTCGAGCATTATGTTCCGTCCTGATTTATACGCTGACGTTTGGTTAGGTCAACTCATTATATTCAAATGTGATTTTATAGCCAATTCGTTCATTTCTTGAAACTCTGAGCCTTGTGTCTCGCATAGTGATTTCGGACATATCTTCGGAAATCCTTGGATTGATTAACAGCCTTTGGCCTTGGTTACAATGTTTTTGTTAGTGTTGTTTCAGTAGGTTCTGTGAGTAATGTCTCTAACAGATGCTTTACAATGTTTATTCATTTTGTTATTAGGTACGTGTGTGTGAAAAAAATTGCTGATGCATTGCTGATCGCCGAATTCACTTCAATGACAATTAATAAAATTATAAATTGTCATTTTTTTATATATTTAAAATGTAAATAACTATTAATAATCAATTAGGCAATCGATGTCAGTATTTGGATAAAGTCTTACACAGTTTTTTTTTTTCATGATAAAAGTTCAAAGTATCTTTTTTTAAACCTACTTTACCTTGTAATGTACCTTTTTCTACCTGCTTTTATTTCACAATTGGATGAAGTTCACGATTTTATAACATGTTTTACAAAAGGTTTTTTTTAACAGTTTTATGACCGGTTCTTATCTACCTAACATCTTAATTTCAAGTAAAAGATGCTCAGTTTCATCAACCCTTTTCGATCCACTTCAAAAGTTAGTTATTATAGAAACTATACCATTGGAACCTATCTTTTTTTATTGCATTGAATTGCGAGATGAGCATGCCATTCGCCTAATGGTTAGCGATACGACCGGTCATGGCAATAGCAAAACCAAACAACACCATGAATTACAAAGCAATGCTTGGCATTCCACTGCGCTCGCCATCTTGTGACATAAGATGTTGAGTCTCGTTATGTAAATATCTTAGGATTTATTCGTATAGTTACTGTTATCTGCATTTCAATCGATGACAAAATATCTTTTACGACTAAAGCATAACATAACATAAAGTTTACGATGACTCCCGGAAAAGATGACGCCATGTATGTAGGGTAGATTGTGAAATCATTAAACATTTCTACGACATGCTTAATTATGATCTTGTATCATAATTTACAAGAGTGAGTTTAGTTAATAAAAAACAATGAAATTCGCCCAATAGTCAGTGAGAAATTAGGTCAAATCCCATTACATTTCATTGTTTTCAGCCCTACTACACCTAGACCTTACAAAAATATTAGGATAGCCCAAAGAAGTCTCGAAATGAGGAGACTAAACTTGAAGGTTTTTATTGCATTTTTTTTAAGTATTGTTAATAGGGAAGTAAAGTAATAGCGTTATCGATCGATCTTCATCCGACATTCAATACAGATACCTTCATTTCTTTAACCGCATCGTGCCCACAGACGTACATCATCTAAGTATATCACTTTTATTACATGTATGTTTTATATTCTCCAATGCTTAGATAACCTATTTGGTTATGTAAAAAACACGATTGTCGATTATTTCTGTCGAATTTAACTTTTATTTCACAAAACGTAATGTAAAATTGTTTTTGTATTACCGTTGCTTATAACTATTACAATAAATCTTGAGTTTCGTGGGTACGTCAGTGGTTTTAGAGAGGAGAATGGTAGACATGAACTTAGGGTGAGTTATTCTTGTGGGCTCTTTGGGAGTCCCACTGTCCATCTTGGCAGAGGCAGAGGTGCTACCAGGACACCCACATTTCGTCTTGTATGTTTCTTCCCATGATGTGATAAGGGGCGAGCCTATCGCCATATCGGGCACAAATTCCTGACACCAGGCTGATAACGAATAGAAAAATCCAATTCAACTTTTGCCCGACCCGGGATCCTAACCTGAGACATCAGCTTTGTAATCGTACCGTGGTACAACAGCGCAACCGAGGCCAGATTACAATCAGGGAAAATTGTATCGCCGAGCGCGAATGTCCAGCAAGCGTCGGTCCATCTGGACTTTACTGCATTCACCGTCATACAGTATAGTTTTTCCGTGACAGTATAAAAGAAGATTCCAATGTAATAATATATTCTATATAAGCAAAGCCGGTGATATCATTTAGTTTTTATCACAGTGATGCCGACGCACCATTACCTCGAAAGGTTAAGGCTGTGCCACGAGTTACGTAAGGTCTGTTAATTTTCTTCGTGAGCCTCGAGAAATCAATTCTAGTGTAGTTAACATTCATTTATTGACCTTTAGAAGATGAGCTGATGGACTTGTTACATTGTTTCGTGTGAGTTGTTCTGTGGGTATACATTTTTGTTAGTGCCAAAAGAAAATACAATTGTTCAATCGATTAATTATATTAAAGTTAGTCGTTTTTAGTCGCCTGAGCTCTTAGTACTAAATACATTTCTAATATTTTAGCCACCAGAACTCGATTTGAAGTTATTATATTAGACAGTTGTAGGGGTTTTTAGTCAGTATGCTAGCGTAGTATTTGGTAGGGACTCAGCCGCAATATCCGCAGCGTGCTGAGCTGGCAGACCAGTTACACTGACATACCCCTTCCGGCGTCCTCTGGGGTACCGAATGTGGCGCTTTACAGCTTTTCCTCGTGACACAAAAAAGACAGCTGTTGGAAGCAGTTGCTGTGGAAATAGACAGCAAGTGATCCACAGCGACCTTCCAGTAGGTAAAGTCTGAATGGTTTGATCTACTAATGATATTGATGAAAATTATGGTAATATCTGCCATATCTAGTGTTAAATAATTAGTTGTAGTATTATATTGTAATATAATTTCCTACTCCACTGTATTGGGTGTAACCTGTAATAGTAGAAGTATGTTGAATAAATAAATAAATTAAAAAAATCTTCGCATCTTTTAAAATCAAAGTATGGGCGATCTCCAACGAACACCATATCCACCAATACTACATATTTTCTGGCAGGGTAAAGCGGCCCCCGTGATACAAATAGTAAGTGTAATGCGGTCTAAATAAAGTACCGACTGGTGAGAAGCATTTCCGAGCATCACCATCACAATTTTGTCGGCCCGCTAAAGATGAGCAAATATCACTAGTAGGTGATTAAACAAAGCTATTCGTGTTTTAACACAACCATAAATTATGTGCAATAAACGCAGGAAATACTCTAATGATTGTTTGATTTCGCTGCAACGTGAATTATAATAGCTAGAAGCGATTTTGAGTGTATAAATCTTTTTTTTATAATATCAAGGGTATAATATTGAAGAAGGACGTTTTGTTTACTTACATTATCATTAAAAAAGTTTACATACATAGATACATACAAAAACTCACTTCTTTTTCCTAGAAGGCGTAGGCAGAGTTGCAACCAGGACACCCATATTTCGCCCTAAATTTTTCCGTCCTACGATGTGATAGAGAGTGAGCCTATCGCCATATCGGCACAAATTCCTGACTACGGGCTGATAATGAATAGAAAAATCCAATATCATTTTGGCTGACCCGGGTTTCGAACCCGAGACCTCAGCTTTGCAATCATACCGTAGTACAACTACGCCACCGATGCAGCCGTAGATGAAAAAAACTTTGGTCAGGTATTTCCGGCTAAGAGCAAGCTGGCATCGTTGTTTGGACTAGCAAAATATAATAATTATCATAAGTACACGTGTCATCAATTGCATTTTAGTCACTTCAGATTGTCAGCACAAAAATATTTACAGCATCACAAGATAATTAGGGCAGTATTAAGAACCTCCAAAATTCAAAATAAAATTACATAAAAACGACGCAGAGGAAATTGCGACGCTATAATTTTCAAACATAATGTTTACTTAGATAACCCAATTCTTGTAAGCTGGTGGACGCTTCTTTACTGAAGTGACATGTTAGTGTTAGCCCGATAATCCACTCTTCCTGGGTAGGATGACTTGATGATGCGGTCAGCGATGCGTCATTACCAGTCAGCCTTCTACTCAAGCCGAGTTTATGTGGCGTAAGTGATAAGAGAGAGTAATTTAATTACTTTGCTATAGGTAATTCGTATCTGCCTGGATAAGAACCTCCTTACACGTAATATTACCGTAACCTTACACGTAGTATACACGGACAACCTCCGTGGCGCAGTTGATTAGACGCCGGCTGTGAAACGAGAGGCCGCGGGTTCGATCCCCGCACCGATAGAAATGTTAGTGCGGCCCACAAATATTTCTTTCGGGTCTGGGTGTTTGTGAGACCGAAAAGTCTCTCGTAGTTCTGATACCTGCGACACAAGACTTAATTGATCTTAATGTGGGGTCGGGACTATGTGTGTGACTGTTGAGTGTATAAAAAAATAATAATATTGAGTTAAGTGTGTCACGTTCCGGTTAGGAAAACTATGTATTTACTGTATCATCCTATGCACTGTAGGGCACGAGCCTCCTCTACAATCGAGAGTACGATTGAGAGGGGTTAGGTCATATAGTCCACCACTCTGGCCTAGTGCGGGTTGGCGGACTTTACATACCATAGAAATTCTTTCAAATCGCTCAGGTATGCAGATTTTCTCACGATGTTTTCCTACACCGTTATATTGCGTTGTGATTGACTTTCAATACACACATTACTCCGAAAAGTCAGAGGTGTGCCCTCTGATTTGAACCCAAGACCACCGTGTTGGCAGCCGCGTCTGGTCCGTTTACCAACAGGCCACCACGCACTTTAAAACTATGTTTTTACCACCCAAAACTATTCGCGGGAGCCGAATTCTATTGAATTAAGCTATTTATTAGACATCTACATCTCTTTTTTCAAGCAATTTGTTCAATACACTTCTTTATTACTTTTAGAACAGTCTACCTTATTCAAATCGCTGCATTCCCCACCTTAGACCGGTAAACGCGGCAACTTACTTTCAAAATAGATCATTAACTACTTAACACTGTCACGATCATAGCGTGGGAGTTATTTCGTGTCCGTGATTTGATTCCGTTTAATTGCTATTAGAGATAGCCGTGTACATATTACCTGTTACTCGCCCAGTGAATAATGGACTAATTTGTTTATATCTGATTTATCTTGAGGTATATTGCGATACGATTGAGCGACGTGGGTATGACAAGGCTGGAGTAAAATTAGCTCTCTAGAGTGCCCATTTTAGGCGGATTTACTAGATTGTTGCCCAAATATAGTCTCGGGGTAAAGATTGAGCATAATTTTATGTTTTGAGCACGGAAGTTTTGAACTGTTTTGAATACGGCGGTTCATAGTTGTTTATTTGAATAATTGGGTTTATCCTCTATATAAATAATTCCCTTTTAGTGCCAATTTATCAGCTTATCTATTGTTAGATTTGGTGCCCACAGATTTGCATATTTCGAAACGCACTTTTAAAACTTTAGGACCTAGTTAACAATATTAATATCTGTAAAATTTAAATGTTTACAAAGATGTTAACTATTTAAGTGTTGTTTCAAATATTAAACAAGGAATTTCCCGACCTGGAAAATGAATTCACAGTCACACTATTTCCCAAAAACTGTTACTCTACTCTTAACTTGTTTACACGTTGTACAACTGCAAAATGCATAAAAACATGCACAAAAAAATTCTACATTACAATCTGTACAAATTGCGTTTAGTTCAGTATGAACGCAATTACAACCTAAGACAAAGGCTCAGTTTTAACATTTTCCTGCCTCGTGACGTCATTTAAGGCCTCTAAACTAATCCAATTTGTTTTGCTCAACCCGCTAGGATAATAAAAGTGACATTTGACTGACAGATACAAAGTCCGACATTGATAGAGATTTTTTATATTGTAATCTCATTTATCTACGCTCAAACCTATCCTGACCTAAAACGTTTTAATCTTTTATGAACACAGATTTACTTAGTCAGATTAATGCGATTTTCATAATATAGTTTTAAATTGCTGAGTTTGAATAAGACTTCTCTTATGCAGAGGTTTTAATTTACGTCCCTTGAAGTGATACGGGGCGAGCCTATCGCAATATCTGGTATTAAATTACCAAATCCAGGCACCTCACGCAAAATTGATGGAGTAAAAAGAGATACAAACACCTCAAATGTCGTCATGGACCACATACATAATATGAAACATGATTCGGAACTTGTAAGGTGTGAAGATAAATGCGAGAGACTTTGAAAAGTTGTATCTAATTATTAGAAATAGCGATGATTACAAAAAATATCAAATATGTATTAACGCTCTGGGAGAACTGTGTGGACTGTTTTCAAGTGGTTTTGGCGTGCAGCTAGCCACCGCAGGGCCCGCACGGCAAGCCCCGCGTGGTTCCTCCGCAGCGCTCCCAGAGTCAAATGGCTTGTTTATTGTTGCGTCGCTTACTGAATTTAGCAAAATCGCAACACCATGATTGAAAAAATACCTAAGTGAAAAATATTTTATTTTTAGTTCTGTTAAAAAACAGTCAAGTTAAATTAAATTAGTCAGACGTAATAAAAAGCGTATTACATACATACATGTATGTATTTATGTATGTATGTAATAAACTTTACAGACAAGGTAAATGAGCTCTCCATTTTTAAAAGTTTGCTTCAACTTCCATTATATCCTTTATATAGATAATATCTTTCTTTAAGTTATAAACGATTTTAGCTACTTTATTTTTATTGTGCAATTATTTATACAGGAATATATTTTTTAGTGACTGCAATGCACCTGATGTTATTCAAAAACAGGTACCTAAAATGATGAAACGAAATGACGCTCTTGTGTACTTGTATGACGCTCGTGTGAACTTGTATGACGCTCTTGTGACGTGTAAAGTATTTACATCATTATGAACGGCGGTCGCCGTTCGGGCGAAAATTAATGTCTTTCCGTAGTTAATTTCTATCAGATTCCTAGTTTGTGAATATTATAACGTAGATAATTTTGCCAGAATGTGTATTTTAATTGTGGCCTTATAAGTATAATGATAGCGACAACAAGCTTTAAAACGCGAGCAGTCAGTTTCCAGTTTAGAGTAATCCATTTCTAGTCAGTCCCTTGATTTTATTATGGTATTTTAGGTATATTTTACTGCAACTTAACATTACATTTATTGTATTATAAAAATTACTCGGGCTTGCTTTAATTATTTATTACATGCCTGCTGTACTTATTTTCCTAGTTTATATCTTAGCGCTAATTATTTTAATCTAATAATGTTCATAATTTTCCTTCTCGCTGTCAACATCACCGTTACGAAATTCTCATTTATTCCTCACAATTTCATAATTTAAGATGAAGTTGTAATAAAAACAACTTCGAATCAAGGTTGCCATACACTTAGTGTCAGTTTCCAAAAACGTTTTGACACCCGACACTTTCGAGGTGCGCAAATGAATAAAAATAATTAATTAATGTGGGAGTTCATAAAAAGTATTTTATAATTATTATTATCTCTATTACTCATTGTCATGGTTTTTATATTTTGACACGTGTAAATCTGGGGAATTTTTGATTATTTATTAGTGTATTTAGAGGTGAGATGTTAGTAGAAACTGAGATTAACGCCCGAATACTGGAACGACATTCAAATAATAAGTTGCTCTTAACAGCGCACGGCTCACTTAGCCAGTACATTTAATCGGGATTAACGTAGTTAAGCGTAAGTTATATTTAAGTTGCGTTCCAGTATTTGGGCGTAAGTTATTCACTTCCCAGGATGTGGCTTCTGTCCAAAAATTAGGACACGAGTGGTCTTACTTCACCTACAGGTTGGGAGCCAGACCTCGGATTATTTTATTTATTTATTTATAAATTCTTTATTGAACACCACATACATACAAAAAAATAAAAAAAGAATTAAAACTAGTTTAAATGAAGGTGACAATCGGCGGTCTTATCGCTTACAGCGATTTCTTCCAGACAACCATTAATATTAATATTCATATTAAACATTCATAATCCGATATTCATAACCCGATTTTTAAAACAGAGAAATCCATAATGCTCTAACACAAAACCGGGGATAAATGCTTCGGCATGAGATTATGCCTACATGTTTATGTCACATAGCGTCGGGCCTTGGTTTTCTTGGGGCAAAATCTTTTCAAATGCATATTTCATAAAATTACATTATTAATTTTATGAACTTATTTTATTGATTTTTTTTATTTTTCTATTGTCTTCGGGTCATCATTCACAAGTTTTAAATTATTTCTTTCGAATCAAAAAACACAGATGACTCCAGCTTTTCAATAAACTCCACGTGTTCCAACTACATGAGACATTCATACAAATATTCATGACCGGCGGAAAATAAATTTTGCTACAATGAGATCATGTTGCGTAGTCCACTGGCGCCAGCTGTTGTGTCACTCTCTTATTAATTTGTAGGCTGGGAGTGTAAGATTATTTTTGATATAAAAGTAACAGGTTACTAAATATTGTATTGTGAGTGTCTTTGAATCAGCACTGATTTGGAACATTAATAGAAATTTGTTTAAATATGGCTATGATACTGTAGCATAGGAGTAAATTGTGTTTTTTTTAAATATAAATCGATTAAACATTGAACCTGAATGAATGCAGCTGTTTTTCAATTACAAAAGTCTTTTAAATTTTTTTTAAATGTTTATAGTCTTGCAAAAATACGTGGGCCAATTGTATTCATACGATTTGTTTAGCTCTGGTAATTAATAAAAAAATCATAGTAAAATTTCCACAGAACCAAAAAAACACTTCAAATCAGTAGTCGGCAGACGACAGTTCATAATCCCATTCAAATTAATATGTCTGTATTGCGTCCATTGTTCAACGTATTGTACGAGCCTAAATTGCCATGTAATAAAACGAGACAATTTGAAAGGGAAAGTAGCGAGCTTCCGTCAATCCCAAATTGGTGTGCCATAAAATCTTAGACAACAGAAAAGAAAAAGGTTGACTGCCGAAGTAGCAGACAAAATGCTAAAGGTTTTTATTTACAAAGGATCGCTCTCACTTTCACAATTTCTACAAAATGTTAGTCCCGCTCGTAAAATGCCGGCGTCGACTTTAATGTTCGCCGATTCTGATTATGATAGCTCGTACTTTTTATATATCGGTCTTGCTGTTTATAAAAATAACTGATCAGAAGTGTGGGAATTTGACACCCAGATTTTTGGTGATATCTTTTAGGATAGCCCAGACTTTAGTCCTGCCTCGGCGTATTACGAATATATAACTTAATAAATAAAATGAAATTTATAACATTTATATTTTATTTCAGCAATCTTTAAAAAAACAAACACTCAAGATCGTACAGGTTTATTAGTAATTGTATTTTTATAAGAATTGCTAATAATGTGGTCTTGGTTTCGTTTTCAGAATTGTAAAAGTAAAATCTGTATGAAATTAGAAATGTAAAAGCACTACGAGTATTAGATTTGAATTCATTACAGCGAATAATTCTGTTCATACTAAATTATATAAATAGATATGAAAATTATGACTCTGACACCATTCTGGGGCAAGCATAATTAGGCACGTTTTCCGCCAACCAAATAAGGTAAACTACTAAATACATTTAATATACCTAAATGACGTCTGAAAAATTGGGAAATACCATTTTTAAAATATATTGTTCCAAAAAAGTTGTTAAAGATGTCTGTGTTTATTTTGATCAGGTAACATATTAAATGAGAATTGTGAATTAGTTATTTCTCTTACGTTGGTTAGGAAAATTTCCTAAAAAAATTGATGCAGTATATTATTGTAATATTATACAGTATCTTATTGAATTATTATAAAATTTTACAGCCTCCCTGGCGAAGTTGGTTAGACACCGGCTGTTAAACGTAAGGCCGCGGGTTCGATCCCCGTACCGAAACAAATATTTGTGTGATCCACAGGTATTTGTTTCGGGTCTGGGTGTTTGTGAGACCGAAAAGTCTCTCGTAGCTTCTGATACCCACGACACAAGACTCGATCTTAGTGTGGGGTCAGGACTATGTATGTCCAGTGTGTATTTATTTATGTATTTTTTCTCATTATCATTAAAATACACATACATTACAACACACAAAAGCTATTTGTCTTATATATTTAAATATAATTTGCTTTCTACATTCTTACCGGAGTCATCCATAAATTTCGAATCATGTTGTTTCAACCCTACATAGAATGAGTTTCCTTACCCAAGAACCTATTACCTCAAGCTTCGTAATACTAAATCAAAGAGACGGCGAATAAAACTAAATTAAAGAAATATAAAAATTATTGAAATATAAATATTGATTAGCGTGAATAGTCTATGCAAATTATTAGATCCGGTAGTGTGAAACACGGTCCATTCATGCAGATGTCAGATACAATATCGTCTGCATATTTTTTGTTTATCAATAAAATCCGTTATTAGTGTGTCACTGTGTAAAAATGTTACAAAACCTGTGGGTGGCACATATTACGTGCAACATGTTTTAATAATGTAATTCACAGAAATCATCTTGGGATTTTAGAGCTCATGTGTATATATTAGTTTATTCTATGATATATGGGTCTTGTTGGGGTAGGCAGAAACTATAGCAAGTTTACAGTGCAAGTGTTCATATAGTAGCTCGGTAGATCCACCATTAATATCTTCATACTGGTTCATCAATTACATGTATTCATTAATCAAACTTTTATTAATAATAACGAGATAGTCATTAGCCTGTTATAATATATCGGCGAAATTCTGCTACTGGATAATGTATGAATAAAATTCTCTCATACTTTTTGAAACTTAGAATTCAAGTCTTGTCTCATAATCAGGGTCAGGACTATAATTATATTATATTTGTTGGGCATATTTATTAATTTCTCCCATAAATATACCGTATAGACATCATTACCTTTGCCTTATAACAATCAACTAAGCACTTTATGGTTCCATAGAAAATGTTTACGTAATGTTTTAGTATCGATCATTATGTCGCATTGAACTTTGGTCTCCGTGAGTAAGGACTCAGGATGCAATCACGGCAAATAACAGTCATTGCGACTGACTCAGTGTTTAATAGCTTAGGATTTGATTAATTGAGGTTTAGGTGATCTGGGGTTCTCACAAATGAAGAATTTCGAGATTAATCAATGGGGAAGATTGACTAGGAAGTAGCAAGGAACAAAATAACTAAATAAATAAAGAAGTACTTTCATTGATCAAAATTATTGTCTGTTAGGTACAGGATGGCAGAGACAGTATGAAGACATAAATTGTTCACACGATGTGTGGTGCGCCCAAAAAAAAATCAATCAAAAAATTATTTTTTTTCTAATTTAGTTTGATAAATTCAAACTTGGCTTGGTTGTAGCGATCCCGATTATACAATGTCAAATGTCTCCGCTATCCTACGGAGTCTGAAATCTGATGTCATTGAATATTTTGATCATCAAGTTCTCCGTACAGTGATGAATATTTTGACCATTATTTTATTCTACACGACACACAAATTAATTTAGAAGATACAAAGAAAAGCACAATACTCAATATTCCTCATACATTCTATCTAAATTGCAACGAATGGAATTTTACAATTTGCTATAAAGCCATTAAAGATGTTTATTACCATTGGTTTTATTATAACAGCGGTGGATTAATTAACACTGCAGCTACAATGACACAAGGTTATTCTTCTTTGCAAACTCTTTATGGGTTATTTTATTTCACGCTGTAAGAATGTGAGTCACTAGACAGGACGTATGTTCTGAGAAAATGTGTTAAGTCATCGATATTTATTTGACTACTATTCTATAGTAGTCATTATTGTGGTAGAATACATGAAAGGCTTCAGTCAGTAAGGAATTTATTCTTCTAGGCCTAGTCGTGACAGCAGGGACCAAAGACTAAGCAACTGAGCTGCTAGAATAAGGTTTTTAGGGGCTAAACACCTTAAAAACTACAGATGGCATTTATTATAAAGAATAGAGAGGAAAAGCCAAGAAATTAAATATAATAAGACTTCTGCCTGTCTCATTGGCAGGATAAGATTATGACAGCTAAGCGATTACTTCATGTCCGTCGTTTTTGTAAAGTCAATTATTTAGAAAAAACGAACTCAAAACGGTTTATCCAACAACAAAATCGAACGCTGGAACTCAATGAGGACATGAATTGGAATCTACATTACTACAAAGCAGCTATTTCGTATGCGTATTCACGTGACGACGCTTTCAATTAAATATTAATAAAAACAATCACAAGAACATTATTACGCAATATTGGCACTCGAAGGATTTATGTTTTTCATACGGCAATAAATATTGAAGAGTCCTTTGCGGAAGAGATATAATGATCATCACGAATAATAATCTTCTTCTTCTTCGTTCGAGTCAATGGCTCAAAATTACTAGACCGTTAAACCCTTACAATTTCCCGGCCCAGTAGGTCGCTAAAGTTATGGCAGCGTCAGTAGCCTCCATTATGTCTTTTCTTGTGCAGGTGGTAGGACACAGTGGACACATCAGTAAGTGTGTCACATAATAACGATCTTATGTAATGGTTTAAGCTTTAAAGGATGTAATGTTTGTTCGTTGCGACATATGACTAGTCCTATTAGGGGCAATTGCACGAACTAACTTTGCCCATAACTTTGACTTTGAAAACGTCAATCCCATACATCAGCAATGTCAAATACGTCACAAATGTATGGTGATGACATTATCAAAATTAAATTTATTGTCAAGGTTTATGCAACTGAGCCTAATTGTTTTAAGATAACGAGTAGGATTATTCTTAATAAGAAATATTAAAGAATATTTCTTTCCCACGGAACATGAAGGTCCTTAAATGTATGAATAAAAAGTTTAAACATATTATTAGTTAGTGTCTCATAATATTTTATTTTGGGAAAAGCCTTTAAAAACAAACCACCAAGGTTTTGCTATTAAATGAAATAGTTGATAGCCAAAATTTAAGTCTAACGCATAAGATTGGGTTCAAGCTGATGCTGACGTGCTCTGTTTTATCATACAGGGTATCTCAAGACCGCGAACGAAAACGAAGACAGATGGTATTATTAGTGATTTCAAACACAATGCAACTAAAAATATCTCAAAATATATTGTCAATGTTTTTTGAATTCTTTTACTGATCATTGGTTCTGGGTGATAAATACATAACTTTACTAAAATAATAATGTACCCCTGTTTGATCTTAAAGACGCAATGGTACTCAAAGGTTTAAATTACTATTTTCGCAAAAACTAGGTATTTACCACCCAACTACGATGATGTTTAAAAAAGTTGCAAAAAAAAAAACTGTCGCTTTTTTTGTGAAATTTTTATTTGCAATGTCTGTAACCACTAAGACTATCACCTGGCTTCGTTTTCAGTCGCAGTCTTGTTATACCCGGTATATGTTTGCAGTTTCTGCTTCAATTCCTTTGACAGCATCTAACATTTTAGATCACCCAGACAAAATATTTGAACCCTTACTCAATCGAAACTGACTCACTGAGTCAATTGTATGAACTCAAACAAACTCACGTGTAGTATCTATATCACCCACCTGCGCGAGTAGGTAAGTAAAAAGCCACGTGATAAATAGTTACCTGTCATTAAATCGCAGTAGGAAACGATCGGCTATAGGTAATGATAATATGCAAATGATTGTACGACGTACTCGTCACGGATAATCTTAAAATATATACTTAGGTTGTTCTTGATATTGAGCTTGGGTTATGTCACGCTCTGTAGTGGCCCTGAATAGTGTATACTTATTCACGGCACTGTTTTAGCTCAGGTTCTCGTGGAATCTTAGTTATAAGTCCGCATCGCAACATCCCACTGTACTGCACTGTATATATAATCTTATGTCTCAGGATGGCGAGCGCAGTGAAATGCCAAGGATTGCTTTGTAATTCATGGTGTTTGGTTTTGCTACTGTCCATGAGCAGTCGTATCGCTTACCATCAAGCGAATGGTTTGCTCATTTCTCTAATTACGTGATTACCTATAAGTAAGTCTTTGAATAAGAGGGATTTGATCATAGTCTAACACGCTGGCCTAGTGCGGGTTGACGGACTTGCCATACAATAGAAAATCTTGTTAAAATCTCTATAGTGTATGTTTCCTCACGATCTACATGTGCATTGCACTAAAATTAGACTGGGTTTCTAATTGAAATATACGCTTTGAAAAAAATTGCATGAAATTATTGTCTATCGACAGTCGACAGCAGAAGATACTGTACCTAATTAATATCATGTTCTTTGTCGAGTTTAAATAAAAAAATCATTTTCCTTTAAACGATTGGTAATATAACCAAACAGCCATGTTTAAATGCCTAACTGCACATAGTAACACCAAAACTTTAACAATCAATTCCTTGAAATGTGCACTAACGAATGTTCACGACTTCCTTTATTACAAAAAACCCCAAGATAAAACATGCATTTATGCAATAAAAATTTATATCGAAACAATTAAAAACTGTAACTATAAATAAATACACCCAACATTCACATATATAGACCTGACCCCACACTAAGATCGAGTCTTGTGTCGTGGGTATCAGGAACTACGAGAGACTTTTCGGTCTCACAAACACCCAGACCCGAAACAATTTCTGTGGATCACACAAATATTTGTTTCGATGCGGGGATCGTACCCGCGGCCTTTCGCTTCACAGCCGGCGTCTAACCAACTGCGCCACGGAGGCTGTCAAGACTATGTATAAAATGATAAGGTTCTATGGTTTTCCTGAATTATGTTAGATGAGTCTGGATTTACCCTATATCAAATGTGCTATAGCATTACGTAAGCTTTCAATCACGTATAATGACAAACATTGCAAAGTTAAAAATCCTTCAAGTGATAATTACACTAAAACATCTACTATTGATCGACATACGGATTTTTATTGTGGGTCATCTGAAAGTAGATGATTTTCACCGCGATGCTTTGTCGGTTAAAGAATACTATAATTAAGAAATCATTGCAAATCAAAAAGTATATTTAGTATTACAAGACACGATACATTGTGTCTAAAAACAGTACAATATTTAGACTTGTACACTGCAAATGATGCGATAATGGTCAACGAAACCTTGATTATAGTTTTCCTTTTAAAAAAATAAGTTATTAATATAAAAGCTATTAGGTCATATTTATGAATCGGTTCAATACCAATTGCGTCATTAAAAAAAACCTCTCATTTGGTTTTTACATATTCAAAAGAAACATTTTGAAAGCCTTGACGTCAGGAGTTCTTTTAATGTTTACCAAAATACGTAAATTAAACGCTATTTATAGGAAGGAAATAGCATATTTGAATTAATGAGAGCAAATTGTTGCGCAATCAAAAATGCCTCGCAAGGATAAAGACCTTTCTACATGACGCAACTTTTCATAATATTTCATAGTCGCTTAATCCTGTTTGAGAGAGTACTTTTGATTGGCCGCTACAAAGCCTAGGCGCAGATTGACTCACTTGGTGTCATTGTGGCAGAAATCTTTATGATATGCCACTTGAAAGCAAACAAAATTGAAACAGACTAATCATTTTTCTTTGACTTTTATAGAGAAATAAATCAAAAGAGGTTTTTTTACATTTTGGGAAGTAATTTTTATGGTAAATAGTATTAAAAATGACTAAATTTCTCAATTGTGTTCTTTTTTAATACCACTACATACACTAACACCAACACCAATCGACATAAAACTACATATACAGGGTATATCAAGACTGCGACCGAAAACGAAGCCAGGTGGTAGTATTAGTGACTTCAGATACAAAGCAATGAAAAATTTCGCAAAAAAAATCGTCAAATTTTTTTTGGTAATTTTTTACTTATCGTCGTATTTGGGTGATTACTACATGGATTTCCTAAAATAATGATGTACACCTTTTTATTTTTTAAGACGCAATGATACAATAGGGTTTTAATTACTATTTTCGCAATAACTAGGTATTTGCTACCCAAAAACAATGATTTTCAAAAAATTGCAAAAAAAAATCTGTCGCTTATTTTGCGAAATTTTTATTTGCATTGTGTCTGTAACCACTAAAACTACCACCCGGCTTCGTTTTCGGTCGCAGTCTTGATATACCCTGTATAACTATATGCCTGTTCAAGTCACTTCTAATAAATTCTAAAACCACATCCTGTATATAAAAAGTTACCTGAAAGAAATGTAGTCGACATTCATAGCCTACTATCTCAAAACACCACGCATGACTGCCCAATGTTCGCAGGACCGAACTCACAATGTCACAGGAAGTGACTCAGTATTAACTTCCACAAAAAATATCAGTTGGTTGTTACATCGCCGAAATTCACTCGTTTTCTAGTACCTACTGAAGCAGAAAGATATTTTTAGCTATTGCCACCCGGAAAGTGTGAAACAGGTGTTTATTGTTGCTAATTTGGTACAATTTCTTTTACTGTAATCGTGACTTTGATCGGACGGAAGAGAATCAAAAATATATTGCAATCAAAGATGATCAATGTTGAAGAAAATATTGAAGAATAATAATTTATGTAATGAAACAGGACAAAGAACACATACCAAAGATACATAATTGTATTGAGAACAAACGCTTTGTTTAAGCGTGAATTTTTCCCTGTTCTTTCTAGTCTTTACTTATAGTTAGCTGATAAATTCCTTCGATTTCTTTAATCATGTGTTCCTGAGCAGTAAGATCATCTGCTACTAATAGATTAGCTTTGTCATGTACCTCTGATATATGATATGATCACTGTTGATCCTGGCTTACAGGAGTTGCAGTGGCGGGTGTGAGGGCGGGACAGTCTCTTAACCTCTGCTATATCATCATCGATCGATCGCCATGGTCAATCACAGGCAGTTCATTGTCGAACATAAACGTCTCCCAAACGTAACTATATGCTAATATTATGTTATAAATAATTACGTCAGATATCTTACTCGTATAAACTGTAAACCTGTACAAATAAAACTGAATAGTTCATAATGAAAAACTAAAAAGCAAATACGAAACCCAGCAAAATAAGGCGGACAAATGTTTACCCATTAAATAACCGGAGCCTTTAATTTAAACCGTAGCTGCAATCTACAAAATAATATCAACGAACAATTCAACGGTTAAAATAATAGCGGTGCGGAGCGCGTTGCCTAATAAAAGACAGTTGAAATTCTTCGAGTCACAACAACTTAACAAGTTGCTCGTGGTCCGAGGTTTTGAATGGTGTAACCCGCTTTTTGAATTTTATACTTACACTATTTGGAGAAAAATTAAGAAATAGATGAAGGGATCTGAAGTTGTTAGGTGAGGAGAAGGTCCAGCCAGGGTTACGCTAGATAGGAATACAACAAAAACTACCTAATCTTGGGTCATTCCGCCCTAGCGTGGTTTCACTTTATCACATTCACATTATTTACATCCTTGATTATTTACTTATCAAATATCTTCACAAATTTTTTTTTATCCATAGATTCATATCTAGGGAAATTCCTAATTAAAATTTACCAAATATTCCAATATTATTGCTTTACTGATCCGACGAAGCTGTTAAATGTAAATGCAGTGTAATCCAAATTAGGTATAACTGTAGACACAACTACTAGCTTACATAAACCAACTGAACCATTAACGCGATATTTTCAAGTCTCGCTATGATGAGTTTTCTATCATTGTCTCCGGTATTCGTGTCTCACCATGATGTGTTATACACCATTGCCTAAAATGGCCGCTATCTAGGCATCAAAAAACCTCCCCCCAATTTATAACTCTTGATAACCCAAATGCTTTTTGGAGTTTTGAAATATGACTGCCTCGGTGGCGTAGTTGTACTACGGTACGACTACAAAGCTGAGGTCTCGGGTTCAAATACCAGGTCGGGCAAAGTGATATCGGGTTTTTCTATTCATTATCAGCCCATAGACAGGAAGTTGTGCCCGATATGGCGATAGGCTCGCCCCCTATCACATCATGGGACGGAACATACAAGGCAAAATTGGGTGTCCTGGTGGCGCCTCTACCTACCTACATAAAGGCGTGAGTTTATTTATGTATGTATGTATGATAACCCAAATAATTAATTAACACACATACACAGTTTGGCGCGGCGGCCGCTCGGTCTGATTTATTCCTGTCTATAAACCGTACAACCTGCTAATGAGTCGCTAGTTATACATTAATCTGCTACAATTAATAAT
This sequence comes from Deilephila elpenor, assembly GCA_949752805.1. Classification (NCBI taxonomy): domain Eukaryota; kingdom Metazoa; phylum Arthropoda; class Insecta; order Lepidoptera; family Sphingidae; genus Deilephila; species Deilephila elpenor. Next base: position 3,447,379 of record OX457096.1, on the reverse strand, counting down.
ATTCCAAACGACTATTATTATCGTTATATATCGGACAATATTAATTAATAAATTAAGCTTTCAGCTTCATTTGCGCGGATTTTACGCAGCGAACATTTATTCACCGCTCTTTACGGAACTCGGTATTGATTATTACGTATAATTAACAAAAGATCATGCCTGTTGTCGTGAAGGGGTAGGCAGAAGTGCCACTATTGCTCTGCACAGATTCCCGAGTTTATTTTCGTCTCAAGATGTCGTGTCGAGTCTTAAACAACTTTATGAGATATTTCAATCCAGTTAACTCCCACAGACCAATAATATTACATGTGGTTGATAATTATGAAGAAATTCCCTTTGAATCACTTTCAATTTTATAAAGTACACGGGTCAGACCGTATTTCTGACCACAAAACAAACGTATTTTTTTAAGGCGATGAATGGTGAGTTGGTTATGCCGTTCGCCTCGTGGTAAGCGATACGACTGCTTATGAAGAGTTGCAAAACCAAACAACACCATGAATTACAAAGCATTTTAGCATTCCACTGCGCTCGCCATCCTGACAACATAAGATGTTAAGTCTTCATATGTCCAGTAGTTACTCTGGCTAAAATGTCCTTCAAACCGGAACACAACAGTGCTTTTACCACAGAAATATCTAGATGTATTTCTGTAGCATTTATTCTGCTGATTGGCGGGAGAAATAGACATTGCGGTGGTACCTACTCAGGCGGCCTACCTGAGAGACGTACCACCTGTAAAAGATATTTAAGACAAGTGCAACAATTGAATACTGAAACATTAACTACGTAGTAGATAAAATAGAAAAGTCAACCACGCCTTTCTTATAATTTTCGTACATTTTCACATTTTACCGTTACAAGAAACTTCCACATGTTCAAATATGTTAAAATTGCACGCACACTTGTACAAATAAAGACTATTCAATAAATTTAAGTCATAAAGTTTTTATGGCTATGACTGCTTTCTCCATACTTTGGAAGCAGATGGTGATAAACATTAAGCATTCCGTAGGTACCAGACTATGTGGTAAATACACGTATTATACAGCTAAGTCAACTCTTAAGCCAAGGATACCGTCTTACGGATATGCCGTTGTTGGTAATATCCATCTATATTATCTATAGAATAAGTATGCATCTACCATTGACAGAGGAAACCCTGTAACAACCTGATACGGGTACGGGAAATGAAGATATGTGCCTACATTTCATTTGAAATCAACGAAATAAATAATAATATTACAAGATACCTCCTGCTCTGTGATAAGAATGAATGAATAAATGCACCATTAGGGCAACAAATCAATATGTAATTTATTTATCTTCAACCTAAGAGCATTTCATAGTTTATGTGAAATCGGAAAACTCAATTTTCAGATTGAATTTGATTAAGTTAAGTATAGAGGTGACAAAAAAATCATAATTTTCAAAATATAATGTGGAAGTGAAAATAACGTAATTAAACTATTTTTTAAATACTGCTTTTGTCGTCTATGTTATTTATTTATTTAATTCTGCTGAAAAATATCTGCTCTTGCCTAATATACTTTAAGGAGATTATAATTATGTTGCGCCGACCCCTCAGTGTTGGATAAGGGTAGAGAAGAAAAAATCCTTTAGATTATAATTTTGTTATTGTTCAGCCATCTAACATTTCATCATTATATAACAATTACCACGATGAAGCTGCTATCTTTTGCTTTTTAATCACTTGTGCAAACAATGCGTGTTATTATTAAAAAGAAAAATATTCCATTGCTAATTTAGAACACGAACTTATCTGGAGATAATAATTCTTGTAAAAATAAAAAAGATATAGAAAGACCATAAGATACAATATCGCGCACCGAAGATAAATCACCAGTGTAATTGGCATTTTCTATCTCACATTAATTGTTTACTTTTAGCGATCCGCTTATATCGTACAGCTGATAATTTAGGAAGTAAAAACGGCGATATGAATTTTATATTTTACAGTATTTTTATACGGTAAAGATACTAAAATCCTTATGTTACGAATTGCGAATTTGCTGTCGCTTTTCGTTCCGTGCTTTCGATTTTCGGATGGCCAATACGTCTTTCTTCTTCCCATCCTTTCTCCTTTTCGCTCTTTTCCAATTTGATGTACCGGATACACATCCATGATCCAGCGTTGTGGATGTTCATGGCTGGCAGTGATCATTTACCATCATGAAATGTCTGCTCGTTTGCTGGAATAAATAAAATTGCTAACCTAATAGAGTACGACAGTCTCCTTGGCGCAGTTGGTTAGACGTCGGCTATGAAAGGAGAGGCCGCGGGCTCGATCCCCGCACCGAGACAAACGTTTGTGTGAACCACAAGTATTTGTTTCGGGTCTGGGTGTTTGTGAGACCGAAAAGTCTCTCGTAGTTCCTGATACCCACGACACAAGACTCGATCTTAGTGTAGGGTCAGGACTATGTATGTGACTGTTGGGTGTATTTATTTATTTATGAACCCGCGATAGTTGATTATCCTTTGCTTTGGAAACAATTTATTATTCCGATCTTTTCGAAACGCCCTTCCGAGGCTGACAATAACGTATTTTCTAGCATCGTGTTTCTTTCCATTACAAGTGTAATAATATGTTATATCATATTTAATTATTTGTAAGTACTCTGTCTAGTTTTGGTAATGACATCAGTCGTTAAACTGCGTCATACACTCAATGACGGCGATATTACAATATAATATGGCGAGGAGTCTAAAAGATGGTAGGTCTCTCATATGTGAGAGGCCGCCTGGGTAGGTACCACCGCAATGTCTATTTCTCCCGCCAAACAGAAGTGTATATGCACTGTTGTGTTCCGGTTCGAAGGATATTGTAGCCAGAGTAACTACTGGACATATTGAGACTTAACATCTTATGTCTCAGTATGGCGAGCGCAGTGGAATCCCAAGCATTGCCTAGTAATTCATGGTGTTGTTTGGTTTTGCTACTGTCCATGAGCGGTCGTATCGCTTACCATCAGGCGAATGGCATGCTCGTCTCGCCATTCAATGCAATAAATAAAAAAAAGATGATGCACATGCTCTCATAGTGTCCTGGGGTCTCACGAAATATGGGGAAGCATCAGCTAGCAACCATATTTTAAACACAGTAATCAACAAGCCATTGGGATTAATTAAATAAACAAAAACTAGTTATTGCCATCAGAAACCTCCAGATTACACACATTTTAAAATATTACTTATAATAATTACAATAAGTGTTTATCTACGATATGTATTATAAATATTAAGACCATGAATTAATCAAAATATCAACTACACAATAAGCATGTATAATATAGAATTGTCTGACGTTCTTGAGAAATTCGAGAATGTTTTCAATAGTAATGCGATGCGTAGTTAAATTAATTGAGCTAATGCTAATTTAATAGCCTTAACATTGAAAAACCGATTTACATTTCAAACTCATACATTTTTAAATCTAACATATTCTGACCAATTTATAAAAAGCGTCTCTTTTTTTAATAAAATAATTAAATAAATACACCCAACAGACACATTAATAGTCCTAACCCCACACTACGATCGAGTATTGTGTCGTGGGTACCAAAAACTACGAGAGACTTTTCGGTCTCACAAACACCCAGAACCGAAATAAATACTTGTATTTCATACAAACATTCATCTCGATGCGGGGATCGATCCCTCGGCCTCTCGTTTCACAGCCGGCGTCTAACCAACTGCGCCACGGAAGTTGTCATTTTTGATAGATAAAATATTTATTTCATTATATTAACTCGTCTTGTACCCACGGAAAATCTGAATTGATAGAAAATCTTTAATAACGCGAACAAAGTCGGATTAAAGTGTAGTCTCACATAACACATAAAAAATACATACATTGCACTGAAACAAAATTATTACGAGTACTTGTTAAGCTAAACAATAGTACACACGCGTAAACTATAGTATACGGAACCATAAAACTTGTTTACAGTCTGACTAAAAATTCCCTGACTCAACCCACCTATACGCGAAATGGAGCATGTTTTCACGTCGTATGACTCATAATCACTCTATATTTACTTCATATACAGATACGAGAATTTCTCTCTGACGCAACAATGACTATGTATTCCGAGTAAAAGAAATTTGGTCAAGGGTTTTCACCTGTCAGTGTCATTATTCAAAAGTATTTTTAAATGTTTTATAATCTGGCATAGCAACCATCGATCATAGCAGCTCTCGATATCACTTTTTAATGCGTGTGACAGTCACCGAGGGGTTGCTAGTCAGTATGCTGGCGTAGGTTTTTAGGGACTCGGCTCGGCCAGGTAGAAAAAATATTAAATAACAAAAATTTATAAAAACCATCAGGCGAATAGCATGATCGTCTCGCCATTCAACGCAATAAAAAAAAACATCTTTTCGCGAAGTAATAACATGACGGATACTAACATCAACAATACTTTCTCGGTAGCAACATCCTTGAAGCAATAAACTGACTCAGAACTATACAAATGCTAAATTGCTTTTATTTCATGCAATTACTCAAGCAAAGAAGACTTCTGCCAAAAAACGGGCCGAAGGAAAGTTATTGCCACTTTCAATTGCTACCGGACTGCAAAATATATAAAACTTAATAGCAGTTGTAAAATGTTATATTAAAACGAAAATGATAATGAATTGTTTCTTAAATACTTTCAATCATTTTGTTTTATTTACATTTTATTAATTACGGTGCTACGACGAAATATTTCTGAAGTTGAATGCCCTGAGGTATTAATAGGAAGAGAAGAGAATGGCTGTTTTACGAAACATAAAAAATGCGCAAAAATATATGTCATTTTTCACTGGTGGTCTCTCATATGTGAGAGGCCGCCTGGGTAGGTACCACCGCAATGTCTGTTTTTCTCGCCAAACAGCAGTGTAAATGCACTGTTGTGTTGCGTTTTGAAGGACATTGTAGCCAGAGTAACCACTGGATATAATGAGACATCATGGTGTTGTTTGATATTCTACTGTCCATGTGCGGTCGTGTCGCTTACATTCAGGCGAATGGCAGGTTCGTCTCGCCATTCATCGCAATCAAAATAAAAAATATTCATTTGTACCTAATTATGCATATACACTCTGAGCACGGATCTTTCGTCTTCTCTACTATCGAGAGTTGGATTGAGCGGGTATAGAATATTGTCAGGCTTATTAAGGGTCAGCAAACTCTACATTCTAAAAATTCTTGCAAATATTTCCTTGGTATGCAGCTATATTTCACCCGGACCAAAACATAGTTGAACAAAATACCAATGCACAATTTATGCAATCAAATAAAGGCAAATAACATCGTAAAATTAACATAATGCCTGAAACCAGATACTAGAGATATGACAAGTTCTAGTACTATAAGCGAATTAAAGTAACAAGATTGTGAGCGCTGTATGGAAAATTCATGCCTACTATTCGGTTCAGCCCAGCGGGTGGCTGAGTCCACCCGGTTGTGTCGCAAATGAGTCAAATTTATTTGGTCAATATTACCTTACTTGTTACATTGTGCAATGTCGGATATGTTTTGGAACGGTATATTTGACACATAAAATGCCGTGAGATTGCTCTCTCAGTATATGTCCTCCCACAAAAAAGAACAGATGAACCCGGTTTCAGGTCATTGAAAATCTTCAAACCATGCAAAATATTTTTAAGAAAGGATTTCCTGTTGCAAAAGCTGATGAATCAATTAAACTCACCTCATGATTGAGCAGTTTAATAGGCTCAAAATCACTAGGAGAAAGGTAAAAATAACCGTTTATCCAATCTACACCAACACTGGAGAACAACACTTAATCAAATTCTCATTACTTACAATCTGGGGCTAGCACTCGAACTGCACTCTAGACTACCTAAGTTGTACCTTTTTTGAACACAAAGTAGTTTGGATAACTTGTCAGCTATATAGTGCTCATAGTGCTCTAAAACATTTCTAAATCCGTTTAGCAATACGCCTTTCGCTTAGAGAGGCGTTGAGAAAGGCGAACTTAATCGTCTGTTAAATGAATTACCAAACTCGACAAATTAATTGTCTCGCTCAGTTCATTATATTGCATCACACCGTTTCATTGAGACTGTTGACTTAACCGATACGGAATTTAGTTAAAAAATCGTTTTTATTTATTTTAGGATTATTAATTATTATTAAATTATTATGATTATTCATTGCATTATTCATTTTTATTTATTGGAATATAAATTGTGAACTATGGCTGTAGACCTAAGTGCGATGTCAAGATTGGCAAAGTCATTATGTGGATTTAAATTCGAAGAACAGAATTTGTTAGACAATTTCCTCGATAAGACTAATGGATATAAGTGAAAATGCTGATGGATGAAGTCGCATAGATATTTTTGTAACAATACTCTTTGTCGACTTCGATGTTACTATTCTTACAGAAGGGGTAGATAGAGGTACTACTAGGCACTGCACTAGGCACACAGGCTACTGCACCTTGTATGTTTCGCCTTGTAATTTGTATGTTCCGTCCCGTGATGTGATAGAGGGCGAGTTCGCCACATCAGGCACAAATTCCCGACTCCGGGCTGATAATGAATAGAAAAATCCAATACCACTTTGCCCGACCAGAAATTCGCACCCGAGGTCTCAGCTTTGAGATCTTACCGTAGTCAAACTACGCCACCAAGTTAGTCAAAATATAAACAATAATACAGAAACATCAACATCTATCCAATAATACACAGGTATTCAAATCCGTCAAAACATTTTGCAACGCGCACTCCGCCGCACTAAAGCCGTGCAAACAGTACAAATTTCAAAATGTCAAACATTTTACCGCATTGCATAACCTGACCTCTAATTGATACATTACTTCCCTTCAAACTCAACATATCTAGTTCCCACATAGCACAATGTCACAAAAAACCACCAGCAATTTGGGCACATGTGGTCACCACACAAGGTTAAACCGGCCTCAATGTTATTGTGATACACTTATGTAGAACAAAATTATGAAATCATCTAAGTGACGTAAGTAAGCTCGGCAGATGGGTTACTTCTGTATTTATTTTCACTGTTGTAGCGCTAATAGCCGCGCCCTATATTTGTGTGTTGAAAAATAAATAGCTCTTGTGGAAACTGTGCACTATTGACAGTCGATTTCCGGTGCTAGACCGTTTTTACATCACACGGGAAATGGCTGGCTTCGTTTCTTTTACAAAGAATATGTTGTAAGCAGGGAGGTGTTATGATTTACCAAAATACTTCTAAAGCAATGGAATCAAACAAAAGAGCGCTTTATGGTTCAAGCAAGGATAGACTTAATCATAATCGTTTGAAAAAACCGCAAAAAACCTTCGATAAGAAGGCTGTGGAAAACAGTTAATTGCACAAGAGAACTTCATTGAGCGCCATCCGTCCAGATTATATTTTCAGATTTTTTTTTCTTTATCGTGAACCTGCCTTTACTTCGATAGCGTCCGGACAACAATTTTTAAACGCATTGGAGAATGATTTTACTTAAAATAAATTTCCCGACCCATGTATCGAACCCGGACCTCCACTCTCCACATACACTGCCACTGACCAACAAGCGTAACCCTATTTCAAACAATGACAGGCGATTATTAGCAACGTAGATAACCACTATGTCTTGACCAGGTGTATGTATTCTAGTTTAAAACCACCTGCACCTATATGCTGGCAAAAAAAAATCATAATAAGATAAAAATAATGGAAAACTAATTAAACAAAATATCCTTTTGCATATTTCTAAGTCTGTGTTTGTTATCGGTTCACTGGGCGTAAGGAAGGTTGCAAGTTGCAACGTGTATCCTATTTATAGCAATACATAACATGTACATTTCATATCCTTGTAAGGACAACGTTATTTAATAAATGTTTTTATTGCAAATGTAAATAAATGTAATTATCGTGTAGAAAATAACATAAATTTCGATAGTGAGGGATATAATTATTATTTTAAAAAAATGTAAATAAATATTTGTAATTTTATTAATGTATTGGGAATATTTTCGTATATAATTGAATTCGTATAGAATTGACAGTGGAAAAAAAAATATTTTAATTTTTCTCAAAATAAATTACGCAGACTATTTGCAAAAATATTTAAAACCAAACCAGGCAGACCCCGAAAACGATAGCAGGACGATCTCGATTGATTTAACAGGAACCGGATGAAAATTATTCTTAATAGAGATTTATGGAAGAACTTAGAAGAGGATTTTGTCCAGCAGTGAGATCTTTTAGACTAGTACAATATAATAATTTTAAACATTATAATAAATTTATTAGCGATATTTTGCTCTACTAAGATCGACCCCAGTGTCCCAATCAAAGCTCATATAATATGCATATGCTTCCATTACCCAAACACTATACATTCTTCAAAATATATGTGTATATATCTAAAAATCTCTCCCATACGAAACACCTTTACCACAAAACAACTCATCTAAGAGCGTTAATTGTGTTGCTGGTGTGAAATGTTATGTTGTATCAATAATCAATGTTGTTTATACTGTTTGCATCCGACTACGCGGCGCGATACAAGACGACCCGTTCCCACCGAGAGCGTGCGATAAAACTCGACTTAACAAAATAAATATTCAGCAGTTTGTGACTGTAAACAATCTGCGCGCACTTGTACCTCGGAGGGTCAGCATGAAAGTTTAAGCAATTTTAACCTTTATTATTTTGCACGTAAATTCTAATTTTTCGTGGTATGCTATTAATATAATTGCATGTTATAATATAATACCCATTTGTTTGTTTAAGATACACAGAAATATTACAATATTTTCCTTTAAATTTTTCGTAGTTTTCGTACTAAGATTATGAAAGTAACTTATTATCGCAAAGGTTTTTGAATCAATTGACACCTTTTTCTTCTACCTTGGCTACACTAAATCTAAATTGAATCTCACAGTAAGTATTGTGTCGTTTACATAAATAAGTCTGTTGTAATACTTTCTTTAGTTAATCAATATTAAAGAACGACAAGATTATTTAAATATATCGTGTAATATCGGAATTCTAAACAAATTCCTCACCTATTTGGTTAAATTAATATTATTAATAAAAGCTTATAATTAGCGGTATAAAATACGAGATAACATATATCCTTGTTTCCGAAGTAACAGAATCTAATGATTTATTAAAATATTTTTTGCTACAATCATTTCCTGTTTACTATACAATAATCTAATGTAGGTGCATATTACTAATGAACGTGGCTACAATTAAAATTTAACAAAATTTTCCTCGTCCACTTTTGTTATTTCCTTTTACTTATGTACTTGGTGCTCTTAAATTTCAGCTCGTTAGGGTAACATTATCTTTATTCAATTACCAGACTTGTACGTACATACATACTTCCAAACAAATCAAACAAACCACAAATTATTTTTATCAAATTAACTAATGAATTTTAGAGCATACATTTTCGTAAATAACAGGAATATTCATTATTACCTCAGTGATAGTCCGTGTACGTAATTCCTAAGTATAAAATATGTAGTAGTAAATATAGAGATGACTTTAATGAAAATAAAAGGATACATTGCAATAGAATATGGTATTTTTTTTAATTGGCACAACACAGTGAGTACCTGGTAACTGCATCGTATAAGGAGTATTTATTGACGTAAGATGGCTGTCACTTGCCAACCTTGTAAACAGCTTTCTTAAAAAATACCGAGAGCAAAAATTCTATACCTACTACAGACCAATTATTAAATATAGAGATTTGTCCAAGAAAAAAAGATGAACAATAACGGAGGTAGCTTAGAACTAGAAGTGAGCTACAAAACAAAATAATTTTTTTTTTTACCTAAAATATGTAGCTAATTCGAATTTCTTTTTTTATTTATTTTACTCAACAACAAATTTAAATAAATAAATTCAATTTTTTATTATTAAAAAAATCTTTTTTGCACTCAGTACAAAAAAGTCTATGCGTGTAGCTGGGACATGCGCTTTACAAACGAACTATGAAGGATAATTAATTTTTTACGCCATTTATATTGCTCAACTAACGGCTACAAACAAAAATTGGAGCAACATGGCAACAAAGCCAGATCTGTATATTTACGTCGACTTGGTAACTCATACCCGGCACCTTTTTATTAAAAAGAACGATAGTGTTTTCGATACCAGCAGAACGAAATATTTATAACGTAACTTGACGGAAGTACTACAAAAATAAAATTATAAACATTATTTAAACGAAACTGTAAATGGAAAGGACAATACAATTATAAATTAGTGAGTGTATACAGGAAAAAGTAGAAATTAATTTGAGTTTAATTTGTTGTCGGATAAAAAACAATTTAATATCACGTAAATCTGGTGGCAGTTTATGAGGAAACGTCGGACATTCACTTACAAGAGAGACAGACGAAGTTGCTATGGTTTTTATGGAAATCCTTGGGGGAGGCCTATGTTCAGCAGTGGACTTTTTGTGACTGAAGAGAAAAAGAGAGAGAAAGAGAAATCAGGAGCGGTGAGAAGGAGGAAATGGAGAGAAACGAGTTGAGATGAGGACAGCAAGGTCGGTGTAGATATCTATTGCTTTCATACCTCTTTCACTTTGTTATTATAATTCAATTTCGACTGTAAGAGAACTATAATTACATGATGCATAAATAAACTGAGTTCTAAAATTTTAAATATTTTTTTTCACTGTTTCCTTCCGAGACTTGGTGACTTTTTGCAATGACGCTAAAAATCTCGGGAAACCCACTTCAATATTCAATTTACCTTCTATCCCTAACACGTGAAATATTGAGAAATTGCTTAATTTCTATAGAAAATTAATTATGGGAAGTCTGACTTCTTGTTACTTTACAGGGAAAATGCACGTATTAAATGTTACAATTTTCTTATAAGTTGGGAAATAATTTGACTTCGATTTAAGTAAATCCCCATGTCAAATTGTATTTACGATACGCTACAAAAATAAACCGACCAGGAAAATTGCATTTTTAATACATAGTTTATTTTAAATGAAGTTTATCATTTTTATATATTCTTTGGAAGTGGTAGAATTAGCTGTAGTCAGTCATGACTCAGCATGAGTAGACAGACTCGTCGCTTTGCTATCGTGTTTCATTCGGTGAGTGAGATTGCGGGATGTCCAATTATTCTTTCCTCTTTCCAAACTTTTTCCTTCCCGCTCCCCTCCCCATTTGATGGTCCAGCAAGACATCCATGATCCAAGCGTTGTGGATGTTCTTGGGCGGCAGTGAGCACTTACCAGCAGGTGACCTGTTGGCTCGTTTGCCGGACCTATTGAATGAAAAAAAGTCGCAGGTATGAAAAAGAAAAGCTAGGTTTATTCGAGAAAAATATTTTACATTAAACTATTTTTCTTACTACTTTTTTGTTATATTTTAGAAATACTGTGTGTATATTAAATAATTTAATACACTACATTGTTCAATTCATAGTCTAAAAATTTCCATTTCCAAATAATTCTAGTAGATAAAAAATATGTTAACAGTGTCACTTATCTATCTCTATGCGGAATAAAATGTGATTATTATATTTTATTTTTGTTCCGCCTTACTTCTGATAAACTTGTTTACCGAATCATTCGTAATAACTAATATTCTGACTTCTATCATAATAATATCATTGTATAGGGGCCATTTTAAATAATCGTATTTCAGTGTAAATCTTTTCTGAGTTAAGAAGCTAGTCGCAGACGACCTTTAGTAAAAAATGTGAGGTAACTTACATCTATGAGGTCTTTAATTTTTTTTCTAAGCACTTGTGAGCTGAACTTGAAAACAAAACATACAAATATATTTTTCTTATAGATATCAAACGACCTCGTGACAAAAAGCACAATGAAAAGTATATAAATCCATTATATAAGGAAAAGTAATTCGAAATTCTCGCAGGCTTTGTTTGGGCGAACTTATATTAATTACGGCTCAAAAGCCACCGCGGTACCTCCGTGGAGGTCTAATAAAATATTTTAAATGCACGCCCAGACAAACGGTAAACATTAACACGCCGTACATTTGCTAATCGAGAACGTATAAAACCGAAACATTCTAAAAATAATAGCGTTCTACATCAATACGTTTATGATGCGATGATGAACAATGTTGTCTGTACGTTGGCATTGCAATACCCAATTAAATTAATAATTAACTTCTACTAAGTGGGAAATGTCGCTGTGTGCTGTGAAAATAATATAATTGAATCATTGACTCGCCTATAGGGATATGCAGAGACCCGACATCTCAACTATCTCGGTCATGACAACGATTTCGCTGCATCCATTTTGACCAATCTCTTCATTATTTCTCGCGAGTTAAATGTATTGCTGGCATAATCGTGTTTTGTATAGAGCAAAACAATGCCTTAAGCACATTTTAGATGGTCTAGTAGCAGCATGTAGGACCTTAAATGGGAATAGCGGGTTTGAATCCCATTATCACTTTTGTAAGATTTTCTCCTCATATCACATTTGAGAAGAAAAAATATTCATAAAAAACCCCAATGAAACAATTCCTAAGAATTAACTCAAGAACCCGCGCGTGTACATAGTTGCTCAATAAAAAAATGCTCATAAACAAACCACCTGCTCAATTCGTCGGGTTTTTATCTGCGGCGAGTTACTACTATGTTTACTACGCTATCGGACTGATAAGATAAATCCGTTGTAGTATTGTGAAAGTATAATATAAGACAATGCACTTACGTACGCGTGATAATAGGCGTATCAGCAGATTTTCGAGTTGTGATAGCGACGTGTTTTCGACAGTTGTTATTGTCGACCTATATAAATTTGATAATGCAGGGCTGGATTTCGATTTTGATGCTTCATTTTAAAGTAATTTTAAGCAGATATTAGTATTGAAATAAAACTATTTTATACGGATTTTATCGCGATTTGGTTTAATTTTTACATTTTTAACTTCCCGACGATTACTTTACAGCTTTGAGTCCGCCCGTGACCACGAAAGCTGTAAAGTAATCGAAACGTCGGGAAGTTAAAAATGTAAAAATTAAACCAAATCGCGATAAAATCCGTATAAAATAGTTTTATTTCAATGTGTAACATTCGTGTAAATCTAAGAAACCATTATGCAGATATTAGTAGCTTGAATAAGCCAAGTAGACCCCCAGTTCCCCAGTATTATCCTATCCTCCGGTCATTTTTGTTGTCACTCCTTTATGCCATGATATGTCGGCTCGCCCCTCCCCATCCACCACTTCTAATGCCGTGCTGTATCGTAAAATATCAGCAATAAATCGATCTTTTCTCGGCATTCGTGTTACATAGCAGCATTATCACTTCCCATTTTAAATACCCTAAGAAGCCACACAAAGTTCCTTTGGTCGCTTCTTCAGCTATTTTTGTACATATTATTTTCTATAGTGAACGTCCATATGTTCTATAATGAACGTCACAGCTCATTAAAGGTCTACTAAGAAGCTCACAAGTTATGTGATACATACATACACATACATAAACACACGCCACCCAGGAGGAGTAGGCAGTGGTGCCATCAAGACATTCACATTTCGCCTTGTATGTTCCGTCTTACGATGTGATAGGGACGAGCCTGTCGCCATATCGGGCACAAATTCCTGACTTCGGGCTAATATAGGTGATAAAAATATAATTAATGGAAGTTGTTTTTGTTGTGGCTGAGGATGAATAAGAGAATCATAGAGTATTTCTCAATGGCAGACAAGCAATGTCCACCAACAGACCCCCATCAGCTGACGATAATAATATACTTTGCTAGACGGCCTATTATTTAAGATTAGATTAAACTCCGTCCGTACCCTAATTCTAAGATTACATCAAAATACCGAGCAAGATAAATAAATATCAATAAATAAGTCTTAACATATCAATAAATCAATTACTACGCACAATCGAAATATATCGCATCATAATGTTTACGAAAACACATGACAAATGAGCGACAGGCCGCGGATTTGTTCCCCGCATTATGTTATAATATTATGGCGGCGCACTGAATGTTTGTTTTGGATCTGGGTTATGTGAGGGCGAAAAATCTTATTATGAGATCAGAACTCATATGCTGAATAAGCGTCCTCTGTGGAGTTTCTAAACCGATGCGACTAAAAGCCTTTGCTGGTGGTAGGTCTCTCATATGTGAGTGTACCACCGCATTGTCTATTTCTTCCGCCAAACAGCAGTATAAATGCACTGTTGTGTTCTGAACATTGTAGCTAGAATAACTACTGGACGTAATGAGACTTAACATATTACGTGGATGACGAGCGCAATGGAAGCCATGCAATGCTTTGTAATTCATGGTGTTGTTTGGTTTTGCTACTGTCCGAGCGGTCGTATCGCTTACCATCAGGCGAATGGCATGCTCGTCTCGCCATTCAATGAATTAAAAAAAAAATTGTACACAAGTGTGCAAAGTTTGAGAACACACTTTTTTTATCCAATAGGTCTGGCAAACGAACAAACAGTGTTCACTGGTGGTATGTGATCACTACCGGCCATGCACATTCGTTTGGATCATAGACGTGTTGCCGGATCATAAAATTATGGATTTTAAATTAGAGGAGCGGAAAGCTGTATTGAGAATACGGCAATCTCACATACATAGGTATGATTATAATTGACTCGAATGTACATAAACAGTAAGAAGCCACTATCAGACGAGCCATTTGCACAATTGCCCCCTCTACCGTAAAAAATATAGGTATTTGTCCCACTTTTGACATTGAACCTATGACTAAGCTTTCATCGGTGACACTTCAAGGACGCTGGTGTTTCTACACAAAACACTTACATGACGTCATACAATATTGTCAAATCTTATGTTAGTACGAGTAATTTGAAACAGTGATACAGAATAGAAAAAAATATAAGCTTACATCAGATTGGACTCAAATAAATTCAAATTTCGCAACCCGTTATACCTCCGCAAAACCAGAGGCGCCTCTTAGCATCGTCGGCGAAAACTGACTCCTACAAAAAAACATGAAAAAAATGCAATAAAAAATAAACTATTTTGACGGTTAGAAATATTCAAAGATGGCTGGATTGGTTACAACAGACAGTGTGTGAACCGTTGCCGGTATAACGCGGCCATACGACACGTACTTAATTTTTCCTTGTCCCATGTAACTCCCATAGACTGTCAACGGCCATCTAAAACTGGCAGTGTAATAGTTGTATAGAAAAACGCGTGGTGAGATCAGCGGTGACCTTGAGAACGCGCCATAAGAAGCCCACAAATTGAATTGGTCACTGTCGATTTAATTTCGTCGGATTTTATTCAAATTCACTTTTGTTTGGCCTTTTAATCGCTTTTGATTTGAACCGAAATTACTATAAGCAAGGTTACTGCCACAAATTAAATAAGAATACAAATTGTACACTTAACTTAAGTAATGCTGAAGCAAAGCCATATGTCACATAAAATAACATTAAAGAATTTTAATTTTCATTAATTAATAAGGATGAATATTTATATCCGCAAATTATTACAGTTAAAATTAATTAAACATTATAATTGGACTACCTTAAAGCATAATGTAACATTTCTATTATATTTAAGACAGACAAGGAAATTGAATGGCATTGAGTTCTACTTTTTAAGGTCACCTGTTTTTTGGCATAACATGTCCAAAATTGCAAGAGTATAATTGTAATCTTTATGTAAATCGCCTGCAATATTGCTTTTTTCAATTTATATTCGATATATAAGTACATACTTTGGAGTTTAAAGGCTGTAATATTTAAATCACATGAAACCGTAACAAACTATTTAAGTAACTAATAAAGAGAAATAAAAAGTAGCGAATCGTCATGAAAACATTGTCGAGGCCTGGTTGCCAACGCACTCTCTACTGCATTGTTCTTTCACCACTCAGGGATAGTATATGATGGGCTGGCTTATAATTAAATTTATAATACTGTATCACAACCAATTTGAATAGAAATTTTGCTAAGTTTTGGTATACGAGTGACATCGCAATAGCCTTTAAAATTTCTACCCAATGAAAATAATAAACGTTTTCCAAGCCCCTTACTATTGTACTAACATTACTTACTGATTTTCAAAAGATTCAGCAAATCTAAACAATAATTATATACTGCACGGGCCAATTCTCACTAACGTCGGTACAAAGAACGAAATTCGCGATAGCGTATTGTTTCCTGCTTCGCAAACGAGCAAAACATAAGTACACAAAAAACTGTAATCATGAGCGCATTCGACACTATGTTGGTACACTTTTATTTTCATTGTGGACGAGCGGACACGATTCTCGACACTCGGCATTTTCTATAAGATCAAAATCAAAATCAAAATATTCTTTATTCAAGTAGTCTTTTACAAGATCTTTTGAATCGTTAATTTCTGCTACCACCGCTTCGGAACGTGTTGTAGCTGTGAAGAAGAAACGGCGCAAGAAACTCCCTCAGCAACACGAACTGTCTTCATTTTTTTTTCTTTTTTTTTTTCTTGTCTTTTCTTTCTTTTTCTTTCTTTTAAAGGCCAGTTTAAATTACAATGGTAGATATTTTAATAGACTTGTAAACGGCGTAAGTGATTGTCGGGCTGTTTTGTCAATTAATTTTATTATAACATTGCGAGGAATTGTGGCACGATGCCTTTCGTTTGAGACAAATATGTTTTACTTGGCATTTTGAGTCTTGCTAGTTTTATAGGAATGAATTTCTTGGCTCGGATGAGGTTTCCTGGAATTTGATGTCTGATCTCCTAATACTATGGATGGTGGTAGATAGGTACTATTTATATATATGGATAACTAAAATCAACATACGTCGATTTTTTTAATTGATTGTAGCCGAGACGAGCATGCCATTAGGCCGATGGTAAGCGATACGACCGCTCATGGACAGTAGCAAAACCAAACACTACCATGAATTACAAAGCAATTCTTGGCATTCCACTGCGCTCGCCATCCTGAGACATGAGATGTTAAGTTTTATTATGACCATCAAGTAAGTCTTTCCTTCGTTTGCCAGAACAAGCCAATAAAAAAAAAATATTTGGTTTGTCACAACTTACATTTCATCGATACAAGGAAATATTAGGTGCCTATTACGAGCAGCCGTGTATATAATCATAGAAAATATACTCCGAACTCTTATGAGATACCGGATGCACTGCGTTTACATGTTACGTACATTGTAATTTATATACTTCAATATAGTATGCAGATTTACATTTATACTGATAGACTGCCTCAGTGGCGTAGTTGTACTACGGTACAATTACAAAGCTGAGGTCTGTGGTTCGAATCCCAGGCCGGTCAAAGTGATATTGGAATATCTATTCATTACCGGCCCGGAGTCAGGAATTAGTGCTCTATATGGCGATAGGCTCACCTTTCACATCGTGGGGCGGAACATACAAGACGCAGGTGGGTGTCCTGGTTGCACCTCTGCTTACTCCTTCTGGAAAAAGGCGTGAGTTTATGAACGTAGTATGCAGATTTATGTAGCCATTCTTTATTCGAGAACGGTGAAATTTGGACGGTGGAACAAAATTATGATTCTAATAGCAGTAAGCAGCTGTTACCCATGTGGAAAATTATTGTTTTCACATTAGTTAAATTATCAAGTCGTTTGACGTCACAGCAGCACTATGATAAAATCATGACTGAAATCTTTTTCAACTTGCGTTACAATATTTATATTTTAGCTTTCATAAAAAGGTAAACAGAAATGTTGGAGGATATCATAAATCCAAAATTGTGTTTGCTTGTTTGTTCTTCTTTCACACAACAACTAGACAACAGGTCTCTATTTTTTTTAATATATTTTATGCACTTACGAGTAATATAGGCTATTTTTTTATTGGTGGTAGGTCTCTCATATGTGAGAGGCCGCCTGGATAGGTACCACCGCGATGTCTATTTCTCCCGCCAAACAGCAGTGTAAATGCACTGTTGTGTTCCGGTTTGAAGGACATTGTAGCCAGAATAACTACTTGACATATTGAGAGTAAGGTAACAACTTATGTCTCAGAATGGCGAGCGCAGTGGAATGCCAAGCATTGCCTTGCATGGTGTTGTTTGGTTTTGCTACTGTCCATGAGCGGCCTATTCGCTAACCATCAGGCGAATGGCATGCTCGTCTCGCCATTAATTGCAATAAAAATTGCCTGGAAAATCCATAATTTCTTTAATATGCCCCAGTGTTGGAGTGGGACCGAAGCTGCGCGTAAAAGCAAATGCATCTAAAACCAAGCGGATAACTCAACACATTTGCAATTTATCATCACGGCATTGTGTCACGTTGGTTAAGCAACGTGAGTCAGGATCGGTGCGATAATAGCTTCCTCTGCACTATGTACAACACTTTTTATATATAACGTATTATCTACATCCTATGCGATTAACCATTCCTTTCCTCCTTGCATTATGTTATTGAAATATATTCTATTATGTGCTAATGATATGGAGTCATTTTCTGTAAAATCTATAAGAAATAAGAACTTACTGAAATTGTCGCTTTAAGAATATTAAAAACCTGGCCTTTCAGCTAGACATTATGAATTTTTCAGCACACAGTTCAGTTCACGAGCGGGGGTGACTACTTCCATTGGGCGGTCCGATAGCTTAGGTAATACGAAAAAAATACAACATACATACATACATAAACTCACGCCTTTATCTCCGAAGGGAGAGGCAGAGGCGCCACCATGACACTCACATTTCGCCTTGTATGTTCCGTCCCATGATGTGATAGGGGGCGAGCCTATCGCCATATCGGGCATAAATTCCTGACTCCGGTCTAATAATGAATAGAAAAACCCAATATCACTTTGCCCGACCCGGGATTCGAACCCGAGACCTCAGCTTTGTAGTCGTACCGTAGTACAACTGCGCCACCGAGGCAGTCAAAAAACATACAAGATAGTCCTGATATATGTCTTCTTTATTGTAGTCAAACCATAACTGTTCGGAAGGCAAAAACCACGAAAGCTGTAAAGTAATCGAAACGTCGGATAGTTAACAAATTTAAAATTAAACCAAATTCGCGATAAAATCCCTTAAATATAGTTTTATTTCAATTTAAATCAATTTAATTTCAATGTAATACATTCGCGTATTCTAAAAAATCGTTATGCAATTGGGTTATTTTATATTAATAAATAAGTTCATATAAAATACAGGTAATTCCATATATTATGAATAATATCCATTTTACTTTAACAATAACATTATACATAAGGTAAAACCAAAATATGGTATTAATACGGTTTCTTGTAATTTATTTTACACAATAACGGGAGATAGAGTTTACTCATCATCGGAATATTTTCCTGTTTACTACTTTAATACGTCATCCCGTAGAAAATAAATTTCCCTCTCCTTTATGTATCGGATTTATATTTTACATTTAAATTTAACGAATTTTACGAAGTGATAGATCCACACTGTTGTTTGTCATTTTTTTTTTTTTCAAAATATTCTTTATTCATGTAGGCTTTTACAAGATCTTTTGAATCGTTAATTTCTGCTACCACCGCTTCGGAACGTGTTGTAGCTGTGAAGAAGAAACGGCGCAAGAAACTCCCTCAGCAACACGAACTGTCTTTTTATATGCTTTTCTTTTTTTTTTAAAGCCAGTTTAAATTACAATGGTTGATTTATCAAAATGTCACAATACTGTCTGTATATAAACTTTATAGCTCAGGATGAAAGGGCAGGCTCGTCCGGAGGCACCATTGTCTCACACGTAATCGACGTGACGCGACAGCTTCCATGTCGCGTTTCGTGCGGTGAGTGAGATAGCCGGATTTCTAATACCTTTTTCCTCTTACCATCATTTTTCGTTCCCATTCCCCTCCCGATTTCATGGGCCTGCAACACGTCTATGATCCAAGCGTCGTGGATGTTCATGCGCGGCAGTGATCACTTATCAGGTGACGTGGTTGCCGTTATTTTATAAATTATAAATATATCTGTGCAATGTTTTTTTTTATTAAACTAGCAACTAGCCTTAGAATGCTAACGTTAGTATTTCAAATCCATGCAGGACAATGCGGTTCGAGTAATACTAATATAAGTAGATAACACCCAATTGATTCTATCTTTAAACCAAGTAACAAGTAAAGCTTCACCGGTTTACACGATGAAAAGTCATGACCTCTGGTCAATAAGATCCAGAATTTCGAGGAATTTGTTGGTATTTTACTAGTTTTTTTAGGCGTGGGAAAGGGCTATTTAGGGAAGGCGACAGTCAGTTGCAACGTTCATCTCTGTGACATATTAGTACCACTCCACTCAAACCTATTTTTCATGGTTTCTTGTTTATCTCTCCATAATTGAACCTATTTTATAACATTTCTCTTTACATTTACCACAGAGCAGCGCCATGTCTAATTATAACGTAAATATTAAGGTAAATTAAGGTATTAACGTAAATATTATCAAGTCAGGGGGTGTTCTTATCTATTGACGAGTCCAATCATAGAATAAGGGCACACGGGTATGCGACCCCGGCTTCCCTAGCTGCTACGGTTTCCATCAACTTTCCCCTCCGTAACTGTAGCATCCCATTGCCTTAATTCCTTTCCTCATTTGTTTTTTTCCTGTGAACTTCCTATTCCCTTACCTTAGTCCTATTTCCTTCCTGTATTCCAACGTTTACAAAAGATGCGATGAGGGAATTTATAACAAAAATACCCCAGGAGGGTACCGGCACTGCCGGAGAACCCCTCCCTGAGCCTAGCTCAGGCAGCTCCATCGTATCTGGGGGGGGCAAAATTCCCAATGACGGCGACGCGATTTGCCATTCGTCACGTCTTGTCTCCCCAAAGGGCAGAAAGCGGGCTAGAGAGTGCCTTTATGCAACGGTGAATGTATGCGGAGCAGTTGACGGAAAAATGAGTGAGATATGTGAGATGATGGATGTGAGAAGGATAGATGTGTTAGGTGTGACAGAAACAAAAAGGAAGGGCTGTGCAGAGACAACCTATGGTCAGTACATAGCCTACTGGTCTGGAGTTGAGGAATCTCAAAGAGCCAGCCAAGGTGTGGGAATTCTGTTGAATAAGAAGATGAATGAATGTTTAAAAGAGTATAAACAGGTGAGTCCTAGACTTCTCTGGGCCCGAATTAAAGTCGGCTTAATGAATATTTTTATATTATGTGTTTATGCACCAGATATGTCCAAGCCACTTAGTGTGAGAGAGGAGTTCTGGGATACTGTAAGGGACGTACTTGATAAATGCCAACCGAATGAAAGAATCATAATGCTAGGAGATTTTAATGGATGGGTGGGAGTACGGCGAGATGGGTATGAAAGAATTTTAGGGAAGTATGGAGATGATAAAGTGAATGAGAATGGAGAGAAAATATTAGAATTATGTTTAGAGAAAAATCTGATTGTAACGAACACAATATTTGACCACAAAAAGATACATATGTATACGTGGCAAAGACAATCAGAGAGAAGTATGATCGATTTTATAATTGTTGATGAACGACTGATCACGAAAGTAGTAGACACCAGAGTATACCGTGGGATTAATGTCGGCACTGATCATTTCCTTGTTGTTAGTAGAATAACAGGATTATTGAAGAGGTGGCGACACTATCCGCAGGTAAATACACCGGGCTTAGCAAGAATAAAAGTGGAAAGAATGGAGGAAAAGGATGTTAGAGTCAAATACGAGAAGAAATTGAGTGAAAGGCTTACAAAGCTATTGGAAAGTGAGATTGGAGAGATAGAAGAAACTTGGACAGAACTGAAGGATGGTATTGTAGAATCGGCTGAGGAAGTATGTGGCCTAAGCAAGAAGAAGAATGCTAAAAACCCAAGAAATGAATGGTGGGATGATGATGTAAAGCGTGTAATAGCTGAAAAACGTAAAGCTTGGACAGATTTCTTATCTGCAAAAGCGAACAGCAGGTTACGAAGTGATATGGAAGGTAGTGAGAACGTTGCAAGGATGAAATATAACAGGCTTAAAAAGATTGTGAAAGAAGTCGTATTAAGAAAGAAAGAGGAATATAAGGATAAGTATGATAGAAGATTTTCTACTAATTTTCGGTCCAATGTCAAGCTATTCTGGCACACGGTCCGAAAAGCTAGAGGAAAAGCGAGAGAATCATTAGTAGGATTAATAAGAGATAAGAATGGGCATATCATAAGAGATCAAAATAAAATTTTGAATGAATGGAAGAAGTATTTTGAAAGTGTATTTGAGTGTGAAGAGGAAATGGAAGGTTCCGATAGGATTTTTCACGAAGAGTTTGACAGCGAAAGTGATATTAGTATGGAGACGTGGATGGATGATGTACGGAATGCGATGAAGCATATGAAAGTGGGAAAGGCTGCAGGATATGATAGGATATCTGCTGAAATGCTGAAAGGAGGAGGCGAAATTATATTCAATTTGCTGTGCCGCCTGTTTGATAAGTGCTGGCGGGAAGGTCGAGTACCAAAGGATTGGTGCAAGGCTGTTATTGTGCCACTTTTCAAAGGAAAAGGGTCCAAGCATGAGTGCAAGAATTATCGGGGTATCAGCCTTCTCAGCGTAGTAGGTAAACTGTATGCAAAGATATTGATTGAAAGAGTGATGCGTGAAACGTATGATAAAATGTGGGATGTGCAAGCGGGTTTTCGAAAGGGACGAGGATGTGTGGATCAAGTCTTTTCTCTACGGTGCATAGCAGAGAAGGCCTTAGAAAAACATCAAAAGGTTTTCTGCGCCTTTATAGATCTTGAAAAGTAGTCCAGTCATTACGTCGGAAAAATCGGGAAATAAATGAAAATGAACTGAGAAAGCCAAATTTTGGATATTACGTGGGGGATGGCAAGAAAAGCTTAAGTTCAAATTGTCGACCAAAATAACCTTGTGCAATTTCCGCCATCTTGAAAAAAGGGTTAAATTCAGTTTTTTCATCATAACTTGGTTCCCCGTTGAGATACGAAATTTTTTATAGAATACTTTTTTGTTGCTCTTCTCGCGATCTACAATTAAGGTTCGATGCATTTTCACGTATCGATCGTCGTTTTCGAGATATCGATCAAAAATATCAAAAATTTGGGGAGAATTTTTTTTTTCGCTATTTACTTTTTTTTGGTGAAAGATATCGAAAAATGTTTAGAATAAAACTTGTAGAGCGTGTCCAGACCTACAAATTCGTTTTTTTTATTTTTCATTTCCGACAAAAATTACGACCTCTAGCGCGCCACAGAGTCAGTGAAACTGTGCCCGGTTTTCATTTAGCCGCTCGCTCGGTTGTATCCACGCGTCAAAATGGATGGAAAATGGTTCAGGGAATTATTGCAATACAAAAAAAAATCATAAACCAGCCAAATTAGAAATCAAATACATGAAATTTATTGATGAAATAATTTTTATGCAGCAAACATAATGATTACAAGTGGTAATTTTTTTCACACGTTTTTCGTCGTTTGGATGGTCCTGGCTGTTCAAGTTCCTCCTCCGTAGACTCTTCGAGTCGTGAAACCTCTTCAATCGGAGGAAATGATGTTGTGCGGTCGAAAAATCGTAATCATCGTCATCATCGTGATCGTCGTTGAATAAAATTTCGACTCTGGCGACATTGTCACATGTCTGTCCACTGCAGTGCAGGCAAATAACGGAGCAATGGATTCCTGCTTTCCTGCAGCCACAAGCAGCTCCACACTTTCCTTTGCATTTGCACGAAATGAGTTTCAAAAGTTCAGGTGGAGCGGGTGCGGCTGTGGTGCAAATTGGTTCGAGCCCGTTATTTGTTTGTCGCCAACCCCATTCTTGAGGATCTTTAAAAATTCCGAGCCACGTTTGTACTTGTAAATATGTCCGGAAAACGTGTTGGCGGACTGCACTTTCCGTTGGTGGGAGCAGTGAAAGATTATTCGTCTTCCTTGTCGTCATTGATTTTGCGAAGCGATGGAATCGCAAAATATCCATCGTCGTGTTCTCTTTACGACCACCATAAAGAGCGATAAGGAACAGCTTTCCCGCGCAAGCTAGCATCTTCGGATCGACATCTTTGATATTTATTATATTGGATATTTTTGATCGATATCTCGAAAATGACGATCGATACGTGAAAAATGCATGGGACCTTAATTGTAGATCGCGAGAAGAGCAACAAAAAAGTATTCTATAAAAAATGTCGTATCTCAACGGGGAACCAAGTTATGATGAAAAAACTGAATTTAACCCTTTTTTCAAGATGGCGGAAATTGCACAAGGTTATTTTGGTCGACAATTTGAACTTAAGCTTTTCTAGCCACCCCCCACGTGATATCCAAAATTTGGCTTTCTCGGTTCATTTTCACTTTTAAATGTATATAATGACTGGACTAAAGGCTTACGATCGAGTGGTGAGGGATGATTTGTGGTCGACACTGTCTATGTATGGGGTGGATGGTAATCTGATACGGGCGCTGAAGTCGTTATACACGGAGTCAAGTGCCTGTGTCAGATTGGATGGGACCTGCACAGACTGGTTTAGCATCAAACGCGGTGTTAGACAGGGTTGTGTAGCGTCACCATGGCTATTCAACCTATTCATGGATAGTTGTTTGACTGATTTGAAAGTATCTGATTGTGGTTACAGAATGGATAAGTCATTATTTCGATGTCTTTTATACGCCGATGATCAGGTGCTTCTTGCATCATCGGCGTGTGATTTACAACGAATGGTGACTATAATGAACGATGCATTTAAAAGGAGAGGCATGAAAGTAAATGTAAAAAAGACGAAAGTTATGGTTTTGGAGAGGGATGTATCGAGAACAGAATGCAAGGTTACAATAGAGAGTGAGGAAGTGGAGCAAGTAGATGAATTTGTGTATCTGGGCAGTTTGTTTACAAGAGATGGAAAGTGTGAAAAGGATATTGAAAGAAGAGTAAAAATGGGAAATAGTGTAAATGGTGCCTTGTACTCGATTACGGCTAATAAAAATATTTCACACCGTGCTCGATTAGCAATACACCAAGGAGTCTTGGTGCCAACACTTATCTATGGATGTGAATCTTGGGTGTGGCAGAAGAAGCACGAAAGCAGGATTAATGCCGTAGAGATGAGAGCGTTGAGGAGTATGTGTGGGGTCAAACTGGTTGATAGAGTGAAAAATAGTGTGATAAGGGAAAAATGTGGATTGAAAGAGGATGTAGTGACTAAGATTGAGAAAGGAATGCTTCGGTGGTTTGGCCATATGGAAAGGATGGATGCAAGGAGACTGACGAAAGAGATTTATGATGCGAAGATGGATGGTGGAGTCGGTCGAGGACGTCCCAGGAAGACCTATAAAAATCACATAGAAGATCTATTAAAGAAAGGAAAAATACGGAGTCCTCGAAACCGACGAGCGTGTATGCAAAGATTAATGACAGTGGATGAAGCGAAAGAGGTATGTATGGACCGTAGCACTTGGCGCTCAATAGTCTCTGCCTACCCCAATGGGACATAGGCGTGAGTTTATGTATGTATGTATGTATGTATGTATATTAACTGAGCGTCCAACACTGTTTCCTTTAATTAAGATATTAATTAACTATAATATAATAGGAATTTTCCCTGAATTTAATTATCATATATCAGAGTTGACAGCAAACAGTGGAATAATTGGAAAAACGGAAGCATTTTGTGGTAGTTCCACGTACTGTACGTATTAGTGTTTAGTTATTCTTAATATAAACCAATGTTAAACCGTGATTATATTGCGGTTTAGTGAGTAGTTTTCACGCGAGCTTTGATCATTTGCGTCAATTATTTTTGAAAAACATGGGCTCGTCATACCGATGACACGACAGCATGCCGGTCCATATATGTGCAATGGTCATTAGCGTAGGTACTTGAGAAAACTCGCGTTGGACGTCTGCCCACGCGATAGGCGGACGATCTGATAGACATCGTAGGTTAGTGGTGCATCCACTAAGGCTGATTCCAAGTGAATGTGGAAATCTTTGGAGGATCATAATGTTAGTTTTGGATGACGCTAATATTACGGTGCACTATAATAGACCAAACATCACTCTAATAACTGGATTTTCTAATCATTGTCTGCCCGGAGTCAGGAGTTTGTGCCCGATATGGCGATAAGCTCGCCCCCTATAACAACATGGGACGGAACATACAAGGCGAAATGTGCGTGTCCTGGTGGCGCTTCTGCCTACCCCATCTGGGAAAAAGGCCATTTATGTATGTATGTATAAACATCACGCCTGTATACCGTAGGGGTAGGCAGAGACTATGGATCTCCACTTTGCTTGATCTTGACTTTCTACTTTCGCTTCGTCCACTTTCATCAATCTCTTCATGCATTCTCGTCGGTTCAGGTCATTTCGGTCCGTTTGTATAACCTACAAAATATTACATTTTTCCAGAGAGGATGAATAAAGGAGAATAACTAAGCAAATATACAAGGGGAGTGTGGATGGAAGAGTCGGTAGGGGTCGACCTCATCGAACCTACACCATCCAAATCGGTGATACCCTCAAGAAGGGTCAGGTAAAAAGTACCCTGAACCGACGAGAATGCATGAAGAGAATAATGAAAGTGGATGAAGCGAAAGTTGTATGTCAGGGTCGAGCAAAGTGGCGATCCATAGTTTCTGTCTACCCCTATGGGATACAGGCGTGAATATTATGTATATGTATGTATCCTAGTCAAGCCTATATAATCTTAATTAAAATTATAAAACATATAATATAAAATAGGTAACACAAGAATTCTTAGCTTGATACTTAAATAGTCCGCTATGAGGAAAATAAATAACTTTTTAAATTAATTATCCTGTAAAAACATGTGTATAATGATTATATGCTAACATATAGCAGTTAATTGAACGTCACGTATCGCTTTGGAAAATATTATTACATTAATTAGAGCATGGTGTAAAGCTGGTGACGAGGAAATTTATTAATTCATCTTACGAAATTGCTTTGGAATTTATATTATCAATGACTAACAATAGTTTTTGCGCCATAAAGGAAATATATAAAGCCCTCTCATTGTTTTTGGTTTCAATGTACAAAAGACTTTATCTAATGTTATTATAATGGTTGCGGTTTTGTTGGTTTTTCCTTCATGGAAAATGGAATGAGATTTTAAATTTAAGAGAAGAAAAATATTTTTATAATTTATGAGAAAAAATAATAATTTGACAAGCAATCATAAAATCGTGTATTTTTCTTGTCACGCTGTAAAAGTTTTATCTCAACTGCCTGAAGCCTGGCTGAAAACTAGTAATGCAGTAATATTCATTTAAATAGTATGTTTTTCTGGATTCAGGGAGAAACATTTACCATTGTGCGCATTGTGCGCTTGGACAGCCTCCGTGGCGCAGTTGGTTTGACGCCGCCTGTGAAACGAGAGGCCGCGGGTTCGATCCCCGCACCGAAACAAATATTTGTGTGATCCCCAGGTATTTGTTTCGGGTCTGGGTGTTTGTGAGACCGAAAAGTCTCTCGTAGCTTCTGATACCCACGACACAAGACTCGATCTTAGTGTGGGGTCAGGACTATGTATGTGACTGTTGGGTGTATTTATTTATTTATTTATTTATTTATTGTACTTCCAACCTGACATCTTTTTGGGAAGCTATAATATTTTTCGTAAGATAATCAATAACATCAACCTTATGACTTTACGGTTTCCATCTTATGTTCTCCATTTAACCATCGCGGCGAATATTAAATTATAACCCTTTAAATATCGTTTTAGATTAATTTATAAGTCTATAAATGAGCCTGTTGAATAGTTAACATTATAACTCACGCGAGAATAACACCACAATGCATCGATAAATAAAATCTACTCTCATATCTTTATCGAATCGAATTACATCGATTTATTTAAATGTTAAACGATTTTCAATCTTATCGAGTAAATTGAATAGAATTGAGTATATTTAGGAATATAAAAATAAATATACTAATGAGATTGATTTTAAAATAACAGCATTGCCGTGATAGTGTTTATAAAAAATATATTTTAATTTAAATGGTATAAAAATAAAAAAATAACCAAATATACACCAATAAAAAAGACATTATTTCTGCAGGCCCAAAACTCGCTAAAACCTTTTCTAAAAGTTCTTCCCTTCTCCATTGATTTTATAACATAAGCAATGAAACTACAATTCCCTAATATAATCAGAGATCACGTAATATTAGCTAATCTTACTATCCTCCTTAATCCTTATTGATACTCTGTATGGACGGCATCAGCTCATACCAGGTGCAATGCAGTCACTGTACCGTGCCAGAATAAAAAACTCTACGATAAAAGTGTCACACAGATCGAGGCAGACCGAACGACACAGAATTATGCAAAATATAAAAAAGGAGTAACCATTGCACGGTTATCAAGAAACCAGATAAGTGCGAATAAAACTCAGCGTGAGGGTTCCGCATAGTTTATTCTCACATTATGTCACCAAACTGATAAATAACGAGTTATGAATGAAAAAAAGCTTTATATTATTCATAGAATTAACATATTTAAATTCAGAAAAAATGAAATTAAAGTTACAATATGCGGTGGTCAACCCACTCTGCAAGAAAATTTATATACGATGTACGTTTCCACAGAATCATAAAAGTAGATTTACATACCTATATAAAAGTATGGAGACTGTCCCGCCCTCACACCCGCCACTGCAACTCCTGTAAGCCAGGATCAACAGTGGCACGCATTTTAATGACACTGAGCATTGAAGCTCAGCGAGTCTCCGGGAATGTCTAACTTGTCTTTAACCCGCAACAAAATCAATCAAAAATTTTAATTAATAAGAGGAGTTGGAAATAAATTATTGTCCACTTCAAATTTTATGTTCTGTACTGTATCAGCCCATACACGTCCCACTACACGGGCCGCCTCTGCAATCAAGAGTACGATGGAGAGGGGTTAGGCAATTTTGTATACTGAACCCTAAATCCGTGCACAAAATATAAACATACAGCTTATCACCGCGACTACACACACAGTTTCCGCTTGCGTAACTGCCAAATCTGGTTTGTGAATGATAGCGTTCGATTCCTGCCGGGGTTATCAGTTTTGTAACATAACGCGGCCGATCAAGGCTGTGACATAGTTTTCTTTGAGCTATATTATCATTTCAACTATAGATTTGAACTGTACAGTTTAATGTATTGCAAGACATGTTGATAATATTTTATATTGTTTTAAAAAACATATTGCTGGTAGGTTTTTGGTATCAGCCCGGGTAGCAACCAATGTCGATAATGGTGGACAAGCCGTCAAAGTGATTTGTGAAAGTATGTTCCAATTTGGGTTACTGTACTGTACTGTACTGTATCAGCCCATATACGTCCCACTACGGCACGGGTCTACTCTACAATCGAGGGTACGATTGAGAGTGGTTAGGCCATATAGTCCACCACGCTGGCCTAGTGCGGGTTGGCTTTACATACTTTTTTGTAAATTGTATATAAATTATATAGGAATTTGTGCCCGATATGGCGATAGGCTCGCCCCCTATCTCATCATGGGACGGAACATACAAGGCGAAATGTGGGTGTCCTTGTGGCGCATCTGCCTACCCCTTCTGGGATAAAGGCGTGAGCTTATGTATGCATGTATGTGTTTATAATGCATCCTACAAATGGTAAACCTCTATTCTTCAACATCATCATTAAGAAGTTAACGCCTTGTAAACCGGATATACACTGACCGATCTCGAACACATACACAGGTCATTACCTACAGCTGGTTTACTTTATACGCATATAATATCCTTTCATTCACTATAATGCCTCGGTGGCGCAGTTGTGCTGTCGATACGATTACAACGCTGAGGTCTCAAGATCGAATTTTGGGTCGGGCAAAATAATATTTGATTTTTTTATTTATTAACAGCCCGGAGTCAGAAATTTGTGACCGATACTGCGATGGGCTCGACCCCTGTCACATCGTGGGACGTAACACACAACGCGAAACGTGGGTCTACTGGTAGCACTTCTGCCTACTCCTTCTGGGAAAAAGGCGTGAAGTTATGTACGTATGCCAGTATAATGCCATTTTTAAGTAAGTATTTAAAGGCGAGGTAACCGTTGGCCTTTAGTTCGTTCTCAAGCGACCACGCAACAGAACCACCGAGTCCCTTACGAAATGGCGAGACAACCTATTAAAGGTCTCAGATAGCTATTGCACATAAGTGCTACATCTATGACGGCTGTGAATGGACTTTCGTTGAGTTCCTATACTATGATGCTGAAGCAGATATTTTATACTTGCACGACTGGCCTGATGCATCTGATGGTAGGAGTAAACGTAATGCAATCCTTATAAAGTATCCACTGATAAAAAACGATATCTTGGGGTTAGTAGCAAATTATGACCACCTGATCACGGATTTATACAGGCCCAAAGAGAAGCGACACACTTTGTGGGTAACACAAACAGCTTGCTATCATTGCGGACGGTTCAAATGTTAGTGAAATAAGTCACAATAATTTTACAAAAAAATCCACATCAGAAATTTTTGGAATTGTATTGCAAACGTTTACCAATGAGGGGTAACAAGAAGTACCACCAGTAACACCCAGAAATATTACCATCTCATCTGAAAGGACCGAGCCTATCGCACTACCAAAAAGCCAGTAAACGAAAAAAAATACAATAACCTTGACACGGATATTCCACACTGGACCACTGAATGCACTGCTTATCCAATACAAACGGAATTAGGTTACCCACATTAGAAAGAGAGAGTAAATCTCGAGATAAGTATGTGGGAGGTTATCACTTTATGTACTAAATGTACGCTCCAATTGCAAATAAACTCCGCCCAATATTTTTATATGAGTAATGCTAGGTTTATAACAATGAAAAAGTACGCTTTAATCAACCCATTTTTCTTGCCTTTGTGCTGGCATAATTTAAGGGTTGTTAATATTAATATTAAGTGATGAATTACGATGACACACAATATTAATATGCGGTCCTTTATTGAATTAATATTTACTGCGAAGTTAACACTTAACTTATTTATCACATACATTACTATGACTATTTTATATGAACGGTTTATTTTAATTTTATTTACAAACATTTACAAATAAAATATACAGTTCATAACACATTGCTTCACAAAACTGCTGTCGCATTTTGCCTGTGAGATCCCCGTAAAACTTTTATACATTATAAAACATTATAAAATAAGTGTTAAAGCACAGTATCGAAGATTATCTTTTATTATTGTATAGGCGATTGTGGATTATAGGTGGTAGGTCTATCATATGTCAGCGGCCGCTTGGGTAGGTACCACCGCAATGTCTATTTCTCCCGCCAAACAGCAGTGTAAATGCACTGTTGTGTTCCAGTGTGAAGGACATTGCAGCGAGTGTAACTACTGGACATAATAATACTAAACATCTTATGTCTCAGGATGGCAAGTGCAGTGGAATGCCAAGCATTGCTTTGTAATTCATGGTGTTGTTTAGTTTTACTACTGTCCATAAGCGGTCGTATCGGTTACCATCAGGCGAATGGCATGCTCGACATAAAAAGAAATATCTACCTTTCTTTTTTCACTTTATCATTCAATTAACATTAACTTGCACAATTTCGCGTTTTTATCGTTGCGTAAGAAACTCATTGGGATTAAAATTCTCACACTACACTTGTAAATAAACTAATAAAACTATTCATCAGCCAGTTTTGAGTCAACAGGATTTCATAGTATAATGCCTAAACTCCTTACTCAACACAGGAACGGAGAAATACACACAGGAGTATGACGTATTTACATAAAATATTAATAATTAAATCATTTTTATTTGACTCATTTTTGAATCGGAAATTGTTAGCCTGGCTATGTCAAATATATGGTATACAATGAACAATTTTCTTCTTCTACCATCCCTTTTCTCAAACATATAGGTACTTAGGATCGGCGTAACATCTTATGTGTGCATTTTGCAGAATTATTTAGCTATGATTTTAATTCGGATCTGCCTAACCTTAACCCTTTTTAAAAATTATCTTGTAACGGGAAAATCTAAAAACCACAATATTGAGATCCTAACCTGGAATCCGAACCCAAGAACGAAAGATTCACAGCCCATATACACTGCTAGTAATATAACTCAACAATTTCCGTCTATGGTACTTTAATCTGAGTGCCTTGAAAATCATTTACTAGCATAATTATTCAAAGTAAGCTTTCTACAATAAACATAACTGTTTTCTCGTTTATTGATTTTAACCACGCTATCATTATATATCCTTGTAAACAATGTCTACTTTATTGATCTCAATAGAGAGTCATTTTGTCCAATTTATTGCAAGAAAAAATAATATGAAGATAGACGTATGAATTACGTGTAATTGTTTTCCATTCGCGATCCCACAAACTAGAATGCAATGTCGAGATTTTTTCTCCAAGTCTGATACGTTTTTACAAAATTGCCCACAAATGCTGAAAATTGAAGAGCCCGTTGTGGCCAACTAAAATTTAAAACCAATATGAAGTAATAATATTATTGTTGCGTTTAATATTACACCTCGATTTTCTCCTCCTTAATGTATATTTAAAACGACACCCAATCACACCTTAAATTCTACCCGCGTCGGGGATATTCTGGGTAACATAACATTACGGTAACACACGATCAGGTCAAATGCTTCCTACATTGCGTGCCAGACTGAAAGGACATTGAGAAAACGATACAACATTTCTCTAAGGTACCGAAACAAGGGCTTAATAACCTGCCCTTCGTTAAAAACAAAAAAAAACAACTTTAAAGTCATACGGAGGTTGTACTTTAATACGCTTTTAGAGACACAAAGGTGGTAGAGATAATAATCAGCAAACGTAACTGCGAAACGGAACATACACTTAGAAATGTGGGTGTCCTCTGCATACCCCTTCTGGGAAAAAGGCGTGAGTTTATGTATGTAACGTAACTGCTATTTTAGTTTCTAGTTAAGCATACTAACGCTATTTAAAATACGGCTGTATAACAAAACTATTCTCTTACCACTTTAGAAGTGCCTTCCAAATAAACAAAACTAGAAAATAATTACCGAATAATTATCCTAGCCTACAGTCATAATCCGCTGATTCTGATACATGCGTGTGCATTTTTATATTGTCATTCATTGTAAATCAATGTCCACGTGCGCCCGTCTGATATTCAATACACTCGCCCGACGTTTCTAGTGTTACGTAAGGTAATGCCAACTTTCAATGTCGCCTCGGCCGGCAGTCGCATGCGCTTTAATGCACACATTATCCAACAAACACAGAAACATTGCACAAGTGCGCCGAGACATTTGTATGCCGAGAAAATTATTATACAATTATAATTTATTGTTTTGAGATAATAGTGTTTCTTTGTTGCAAAGGTTGAGCGCCGTCTTACTGGAAGCTAAGTAAATGTCTCAATAAAAATTTATTAATAGTCTTCTAATAGCAGGAAGTTCATCCCTAAACGTAGGCATCCCCAAGGATTTATAGGAAACTTTGGAATGAGGTTTGCTTTTAACGACTTTTCACAACTTTAATAAGATCTTTCCACTTTATGCAATAGTTCCCATGCAATAAAACGAAAGTAACGGTAAATTAAAAGTGTGCTTTCACTTTTCTCCCCTATCACTTTACGGGAGATAAGCTCTGTGAACTGTGATGTACGTGGCGTAAGAGACATCCCTACCTGCCCTCCCAGCAGGTGATGACATGAGCTTACGCATGTATGAAAAATAATTGATGCATAACTCTGTTCCACAACATAATGTCATGCTTTCACGTATCATAATAGCTATCAAAATTCCACAGTCTCATACATTGACAAAGAGCATGTCGAAATCAGCATATCGTTGAAATAATAAGTTGTAACCAAGGCGTAACCACACAGTAATTTCGCCACCAATCTCTTCTAACATCTAAACGGCAGAAGCACATGATTTTAATCAAGTTACACTAGACAGCTAGTATTCACATTCATGAGATAAAAATGTTGATGTATTACAACATAGGTCTTGTTAGCTGGGTAAAACGGGATATGTAAATGAGCTAGTAAGAGAATAAACCCTGCGTTTCAATGGTAGAGCCACGCTGTTACTCTGAACTACTAATAAAAGTGGTAGAGTCATACTGCGATTACTTTATGAATGGTAGAGTCACGCTGTAATTACTGCGTACTGTCATATTCCTTGGTCGTTTCTTCAGAGTGATACCACTATCTCACAGAAACCGACATTGACTGCTTTGCTTTAGTGTTTCATTTAATATGGGATATTATCAGATTGATTCGCCTTTCACATCCCGCTTTTCTACGATTTAATTATTGTAGATTTTCAGACGGTGAAAATCACTGGCCCTAAAATGAAATATTTGCTTGGTTGCCGAATCTAAGCAATAAAAAAATGAACTATGAAGCCTCAGATCACCCGTTGCTCAAGATGTTGTAGCAATGCACATCAGATATATAATTGGGTATTTGACTCATTTTTTTTATTAAATTCGTTAAAAAGTATCCATATCCAAAATCTAACAAACAAAGAATTTTGTAAATCCATTCAGAATTAAAAAAGTTAGAAACGTTTTTAATCTTGTAGTGGGGGTAAAAGAAAAGGAATGCAAAACAAAATTAGTGACGTCACTATTCTTAATATGCATTATAGTGTGCGGGTGCGAAAGAGACAGTAAGATGTCCCCACTACGTCCCCACTCTTTCATTTAAAATACTAATATTTGCCTCATGTTACAAGCTACTTTATCACTGTTTTTACAAAAATGTTTTGTTTTAATGGTACTTCTGTTTGTCTGCAAAATAATAGAAAAATTCGATGATAGTCAAATACCCAATTCAGCATCAACAGCTAAGAAAACATATTTACGAAGAAAACCGAGTGAATAATTCACATACGTGACTACATTGAGTCAGAGATAAAGCATCGTAAAGTGACTGTCATATTTTAAAGCCTTAGTACACATAAGCTAATCGTTTGTTTATACTACCTGGCTTTGTCTCAGTTGGTGTTAGAACCTTTCTTTATTATGCCCTTTCGAGATCTTCAGCCTCCTCAGCTGTAAGACTATTGACTCTCATCTCATCATATCTTTCTCGACTACTTCAGGCTTGAGTTTGCGCAGTCCTAACAAGAATTGGTTCTGCTTTGTATTATAGATACTCAAATATATACTATGGTCCATGTACCAAACCCTTTAGGTTAATTGACAGCCTACTCAGCGGCGCTGTTGGTTAGACGCCGACTGCAAAACAACAGGCCGCGGGCTCGATCCCCGCACTGACACAAATGTTTGTGTGAACCACAAGTATTTGTTTCGGGTCTGGGTGTTTGTGAGACCAAAAAGTCTCCTGATGCCCACGACACAAAAGTCAATCTTAGTGTGGGATCAGGACTATGTATGTGACTGTTGGGTGTATTTATCATTATTTTTAATAAATTATTCCAAAATAAACTAATTACATTATTGGTAATTTATTTACAAATGCTTGAACTCACAGCAACTATTTTTCATTTGATATTGTGTACGCCTGGTGGTAGTGCCTACATGACCATTTCGAAAACAACCTAAATTATATCGAACGGCATTTTTTCATCTCTAATATAATGAATAAAATATATCCACAGCTTTTCTGTTTCAGTGAATGCAAATTGTTTCGGACTACAAAACCACAAGAACCGAAAAAGAGAACATTATAGGAAACTAAGTCCGCCAACCCGCACTAGGCCAGTGTGGTGGACTATACGGCCTAACCACTCTAAATCGATTCTCTCGTTTGTAGAGTAGGCCCGTGCCCAGCAGTGGGATGTATATGGGCTGATATATACATACATAGGAAACTAAATTACGTAGTTCATGAAATTGCAGATGGGTTTACCTACAGGTTCTCCCATAAAATGACTGAAAATCGATAGGTGATAGGTATTTTTAATTTATTCTTCATATCTTCTATCGATTTTCAGTCCATCTTCAACGACCTCGGAGATCCAAGTGGTAATTACTTTCTTTCTGCCATTAGCTTCTGCGCTGGCTTTACCGCTAATTGACGTGCCAAGTAAATGCAACCATTAACAATGACCACAGCACATATTAGTATGATACATAACATACATAATATTCACGCCTGTATCCCATAGGGGTAGGCAGAGACTATGGATCGCCACTTTGCTCGATTGTGACATATAACTTTCGCTTCATCCGCTTTCATCATATTTTTCATGCATTCTCGTCATTTCAGGGTACTTTTGAACTGACCCTTCTTGAGGGTATCAACGATTTGGATGGTGTAGGTTCGATGAGGTCGACCCCTACCGACTCTTCCATCCACACTCACCTTGTATATTTTTTACACAGAATTGGCCATGTCAAATCGCACAATATGAATAAATAGTTTTTGTCTTGGCAAAACAAAGTCCTCTGGGCATGCACATTACCTCCCACACGCGGTACCAATGGCCTGTCTGTATATGTAAGGTTCGCTGCATTATTACATCATGATTGACGGACTAATTTGTATCTAAGAAGTGCTTGTTATTTGTCGACACTTTTATTTTTAATTCATTGTATTGTCCAGTGTTTGGTCTTGCTCTGTGATTTTGAATTCCAAATATAATTTTGAATTCATTTAATATTGATAAATTTGGACCTGCGTTTAGTGGTGAACTCTTGTAGATAAAGAGAGATAGAGAGAGAATACCTTTTTTCTTTTAAGTTAAACATTGGTATAAACACCGATACTTGGCGCAATACCGCTTGCCACGATTTAGAGTGAAAGCTTGTATGCTTACGTATGCAAAAACAAAAAACCCAGGGCCATTCATAAACCACAACCCACATTTTTAAATTTCAACGAGCTTTCCTCTAAACCTACTGTTAAATAATATTAGGATGACATTTTATAACCATAATTAATGAACAAAAAAAATCATAAATGTTTTTTGGCAAAAAATTTATTGACATACAAATAATTACGCAACGCATAAACGTTCCGGTGATAGGTTCCGAGGTTTGTCTGCGAACAATCGTCTTCTTGCCCCGTCAGCCTTCGGGTTTTATGAGATTACGAGCTATTGTTAGCTTCAATGAGTTATTCTTGCCAGCCACTTCGCTTGAATACACTTTCATTTTTATGAAACGTTTTTTTAGTACTCTATCAAACATGCGTACAATTTCTTTGCAAACATTCTAGTTTTAAGCAGCTGAATCAACTTTCCAATTTATATGCTACTTGTTGCTTGCGGTTTCTTTGGTTTGAGTGTATCGGTTACTCTATTGACCTGAATACCTCCTTCGACATCCCTTACTTTCCTTAATAGATTTTTGTATAGTTCATTATTTTATTCTTTCGTAAGCTCTATAATTTTATCCTCAATTATAGATATGATTTGACATCGACTACAATATAAATAATGATAATAAGTTTTGTTATATTATAGAAAAAATACGTATATATTATATCTTCTAGTAAATAGCCCAGTTTAGTAAAGCCAAAAAACCATTTTCAGCGCCTCTGAATTTTCAAAGTTAATTTATTATTTTATTTTATTTATTTAAATCTTTATTGTACACAGTAAAATACAATACAGGAGCAGAAAAAAAAAAACAGTACAAATGGCGCTCTTATCGCATAAAGCAATGTCTTACAGACAACCATGGGATGGATTTAAAAGACGGAGAAAGAGAAATAGAGGGCAGTGTAAAAAAAGAAATTAAATAAATAAAGAATGGAAGCCAAATAAAACTAATTAAACATATATATAGAAATACACAGACATTACATACTTACATAACAAATAAAATAAATACATAATAAATAGACATACATACATACATATATAAATTTATATACAAAATATAAAGAGAATTCTGATGTAGGAAATAATAATAAAATCAGTTTAAAGAGAGAGGTAGTGTTCTTTAGTAAGAGAGGTAATGTTCATTCATAACTAATTATCCCTCGCTTTTTATCGATGAAAGAAACGTCATGAGATGTTTAATTCAATAGTTTTAAAACTATTCGAATCAAATAATCGAATGTAAAGGCTCGTGCAATAATCACTTTAATTACAGTGTTAATAATATTAACATTGTTTGTATTATGATTGACATCAAAGCCTTTATCATCACCGATCTTATACTAAAAAGCTAAAAATACTAAAAAGCTTCTATTTTCACCCTCCAAGCTTAGGCTTGGAGGGTGAAAATAGAAGCTTTTTCATAACCCGAGCTCACATGTAATGCAACTGTCAAAATATTCGCAATCAAGCGATCGATCAATAAAGCAATCAATCTTTGTTCGGAACACAATGAATAATACAATATTGTTTGAACAAATCATACCAGTGTGAACGGTTTAAAACTCCGTGCCCTATCTCTTTGGATATAACCTTCTTAAATGTTTGTGTGTTTCTTTACGAACATGTACTTTTCATTCGCTCGTTTGATGTTTCTTGTAAGCCCCTGGAATGCACCAAACTGCTTTTTTGTTCAAATCAGATTTTAAGGATGGAAAAAGTAATTACCACTAATAAGATAGGTTTGAGAAAAAATATCTGATTTTTACTACAAATTTACCTCAAAACATATTTTTCATAATTAAAGTATACTACGTTTTCAGTTATCGAGAACACAAAAAACTTCTACGAATACGAGTAATTTTATGATTTATTTAAATTATTTTAAATACCATTACATTGCGATAGGCTCGCCCCCTATCACATCATGAGACGGAACATATAAGGCGAAATGTGGGTGTTCTAGTGGCGCCTCTGCCTAGCCCTTCTGGGATAAAGGCGTGAGTTTATGTATGTATGTACCATTACATTGCATAATTGTACTTCCCGACCGATTAGTATCACGGGAATATAATTAAATATAACAGGAATATAGGATCGATATAATATAAAATTGTAATACGAGTATACACCAGAAAATGCATCAATACAGTGTTACAATGTTTCAATTAACGAAGGGCAATGGCTCGCTTGCGGTTACACGCGGAACATGGAATTGCAAAGACGCTCTAGCAACATCAATGTTGATAACTTCCGATTTCACACGGAGACTGATAATTTTTCACCGACTTTGGAAAGGTGGAGGTATGCCGTTTTTGTGTCTTTTTTTAATTTAGATATGTAGGTAGGTTTACAAATGGATTAGTTATTGATTTCGGGATAACGACTGTCGTACCAATGAAAAACATCCATTGACCCACGTCCATTCAATGTTTGGTAGTGACCAGGCCAGCTCCAGCTTCAATTCTATCGACTCGTAAAAAAACCATATCTACCTGTATCATATGATATTTCTCTATTTCGATAGCACCGCAAAATCAGGTGCTGAAGTTAATTTGAAATGCCAGTATACCTAATCTCGACATAGAAGTAAAACAAAGCAGCGACCATTTTGGTCAACTCCGAACCCACGGTAGATACGATGTAACTGGCATTAATTTCACTTTTTATCTACTACGCCAGCGTGCCCACGAATAAAATATACTGTTTAACATATTCGCACGATAATTTATGTTAATGACCTACTTTTCAACTTTTGCCTTGTCGACGCGTAGGTAAACGCTTCCGCAGCTTTCAGTCAATTGTCTAATTTATGTTAATGCTACGTCCATCATAATAGAGAATCCGTGATGCAACCTCGCAATCTCCTGCGGAAATAATACACGTTTACCAAATTGTCGCCATTTATCAAGCACAATTTGGCAGGCAGTAGTTTTCTTATTCGTATTGCATGTGAGCCGCCTCGACTCGTGTTGGTCCGCGGCGCCGACTGTCGAGTGTGGCCGGCGCGCGTACTGTCGGTCCAGCCGAGGCGGGCGCGCGGCGCCGGCTCCGCTGACCGCGTCGTATGCAAATCGTGGCGCAACGTGACCGGCCGGACCAGGAGGAGTGTCGGTGTAGCGCGGGAGTTGCGGGAAGCGACCTTGACGTCGCGAGGAATGAATCACAGCAGCGAAAGTGGGAGAAATGTGCCGCCGCGCCCCGCGCCGCTCACTTTTACTTTCCAGTGTGGCGCAACCGACTGCGGCGCCGTGGAGCGCGCGCGCCACTCGCCCGGCGCCCGCGGCCCGCAGCGCCGTCGCGCCGACCCGCCGACCGCGCTCCCTCGACGCTCCGCACCTCGCCCGCGACGACCACCGCCAGGATTACAGTGATACAACAACAGTGCATCACAGGATTCAGTTTCAGTGATTCCCGCGATCAAAGCCAAAACCGGGTCGTCGATAAGCGTTGTGCAACTAGTTGCGCGCGGAACTCGCGCGCGGCCTCGCACTCTCCCGCAGGAAGCGTGTCGCAAGCGGGGAAGTGGCGCAAGCGCCGGGAAGCCGCCGCGCGCTCCTGCACACACTCACCCTGGAGTGCCCTGCCGCCGCCCGCGGATTCTCATCTCACATCATCACCTGGTAAGACATCACACGCTGCGGTGCGGTACCTACACCGCCGGAGAACGTACATGTAGCATAACCTTTAAGCGAGGCTGTACAGCGCGATAGAAATTGCGGTCTTTCATTCGCCATGACAAATTCTAAGCGTTAGAGATCGCAGTGAAGGGGACCGGAGTTGCGGAGGCACGAACACATTCAAAGCGCACAATTGGCGTCACCGCCAAGTGAACTTCGGCTCGGGTGTCGGAAACGCAACAAATAAAGAAGTGAAATATCCAAGGACAATACAACTTTCAAGTGATTTCGCGCGCGGCCGACAATAAAAACTTCGTAACGCGCCTGCGCAACCTCTCGGTCTCACTTTCGACGTCTGCGAGTCGAGCCTCGCTCGACGAGGCGCGCTTTCAATAACTATTACAAAACGCGCGCCATGTCGAATTTTCTTTCGAAAGTAATCGTCTATAGAAATTAGATTTCATAAATGACAGATGGTTACAAAACTCTTCAAATCCGCCGTGTTGATCGTTCTCGCAACTTCGTCGTTGTCGCCGCACCGCATCGGCTCCGACGGCGATGGCGCTGATGCGAGCGCTCTAGACCGCAGTGTCTAGCGTCTACATTACATTGCACCGTGTTCTCTGCACATACGGTGCGCTCTAGCACTAGTCGCAGCTCGCAGTCATCACGCTCATTGACTTGTTAACATTACATACCTACTACAGCGCGTTTCGAGCAACTGTCATCATTAAGTAGAACTGAAAGGAACACGGTCCAAGGCCAGTTGGATAACGAATTTTCGTTTAATATTAATAAATGGCAGCCACGGCCGATCGTGACGGATCCGGTGGCGCACGCGGATGCAAACCGTGGTGCTGCTCTCGACACTTTC
The DNA here is from genome assembly GCA_949752805.1 of Deilephila elpenor. Taxonomy (NCBI): domain Eukaryota; kingdom Metazoa; phylum Arthropoda; class Insecta; order Lepidoptera; family Sphingidae; genus Deilephila; species Deilephila elpenor. Next base: position 3,406,128 of record OX457096.1, on the reverse strand, counting down.
ACGCGATCGATAGGTAGGTAGTTGATAGCCGAAGCTAATCGGAATTATACAAGACACGATCCGATGATATAATCCACTGTGATAGACGAATTTCATTTCGTGGAATTGGCCTTATTCATTATTCGTGTAGGTGGAAACGATCCCAGAGGTACGTTCTGTTCGAGAATTAAATGCAATCACGCAAACGTGCCGATAAACATCGGAAACAATAAACGGCCCAGCGCGAAGTAGGTGCGATAAAATTGTTAAAATTTCACTCGGCTAACAAGAAAGTCCTTGACGATAATGAATGATAAGTTAAATTAGAACACCAATTTCATTTCTGCCACTGTGTTGTGATAATTGCGTGAGTCACGTTTCCATATTAGTTGTAACTGTGGAACTGCTAGCGAGTGTTTTACATTTCTCTTTCTAACGCTGGTACTAGTATCAAGATAACTGGTTGCGCAACGCACACACGGCCCGGACCCAAACACTTTCATTTTCAAACGTGAATATTTGTAGGCGTGTCGTTAAATGTCAGCAATGAGATTTATGATAAACAGCCGTGATTAACCATTGACAAAGACACAATGCACAAACTTAAACTTTCACCTCGGAGAAATGTTACGGCGAAAGTGTTCGTCTGTGTCGGCGATGATTTCATCCTGATTTCACAAACTGATTTTTTTCTCTTGAATATTGAAACTCGATCTGAAGTTACGATGACATTATGATGTAAATGCATGCATTATTGTATGAACAGTTGTTACCCGCCAAACATTATATTGCCTGTTGTCATATTTTGGGATTTAACTTCATGCGAATTTATTATTTTCTTAATTTTTCGTATGTTGCCATCTGGAGTTGGTTAGGAAACAAAATTAAGCATCTCCATATCCAATTCATTGCACAATTCGGTGTTGAGTTACTATGGGGAGAAGAGAGGGATGAATCATGTACGTTCAATGTTTACTATAAAAGAATTCGTGGAAAATATGTCAGCGTCTATTTTGGGAAACATGACGCACCGGTTAAAATTATATACATCAAAATAAATACTCATTATAATTAGCATATCGACGGCAATGCCATCACAAAAAACTAAAATCTAATACAAAAGTCCTAAACGATAAATCAAATGTAATAGCAACAAAGTTTCATACATCTGACATACTCCCTCCAAACACAGCAGAAAATTAATATTTTTCCACAAACAACAATGTTTTAGTTGAACGCAGTCATTTCGCAAAAACGTGAACAACCATTGTTTTGCAACGCGTTTGAAAAGACCTGTTACAGATATGATAAATGGATAGTTTAAAACAACGACTGTGCGCTATTGATTATTATCAATAGATTCATTTAATTCAACGCGTGACGTCGTGTTTCCGTGTATAATTAATCCATCGGCACTCATAGTAGATGTTGTAAAATCTGCGGTCATAAAACAATAAAAAAACGCACAAACACTGTGGGAGCCTCTCACTTTGTTACAAAATAAAAGTTTTAATAACAAAAATTATATTAAGATTCAAAAACAAGCAGCAATTAAGGCGATTCACACAGGTGGAGGTTGGTTTACGTAAGCGGTGTGTTCGGAAGAAATTCACTAAGTTATCCAATTCGGGCGCTCGTTAGACAATGAGGCTGGAGAAACGAAAGTTGAAAGCTATTACGAATACGGAATCATTGGTTGCTCGCATTTTAAAGCCGCAGTGTTCTGCAAACCATTAACAGTATATACAACACCGCCTGCCGCTAATATAACATCCTTAAAAGATTATTTCCCTTGTAGTTGTGCGCAATCTCGTTAGTTTCTCTAGTTTATTAGAAACTAGCTGCTATTCCAACAGTAATATACATGCTATATCTCATATTAATAACGTTTTTATTACCTAATCTATTATTCATGAATCTAATACATTTGTATGTAAACATAACAAGGACGTCGGATTTATTAAAAATATAAATAGAAATGCATTGTATACAGAACGAGGTATAAGTACTAGAAAATAAATTAACCAGGCTTAATAAACATTGAACAATGATACGACCAAATTAATTTTCATAAACTTAAAGTATACAATGCGGGGTCTGATTAAAGAATGTGTTACGACATCGCGCCGATGTCACGACACTTTATTGAGAAACAAAACTCCTTATAAAGACATAAATTGTATTAGGTTACATTATTATCCTGTCATCTCTTTAAGGCTTAAAGGTCAGTGCTGAAATTATAAAACGCAAAGCAGACATTTTCATTTGAATAATTTTTGCGTTTTCTATCAAACTATTTTTTTCTGTTGGATAGGATATCGTCTAGCATTGTTTTATTAAGAACGGCAGAGCAATGTCTAACGACCTACTTAAGTTCATTATCTTAAACGTCTTCGACTACTGAAATTGCGCCACAATGTTCATTTCTCAGTGGCCACCCACGCTAAATACGTGTCAAATTGCTAATAGCATTATCAACTTTCGTTGCATCATCGTCGGCATCGGCAGTAATTATAGTGTTTGTCCAACCGGCCACCGCTTGTTATAACAATAAAGCTATCTGCCACGCTCATTAACTAGTAACTGCGACCATATTTACTTTCGACCTGCTGCGGAGAGCCGCTGAGTGTGGACTCTTTGTTTTTCGCGTCATTCATGTGGCGCATCGTGCGGCCCCGGCTAGTCATCGCGTACACTATCAGCGCAATGTACCAGTAGTAATGTAATGCATGTTATAAAGAGTATAGCACGCAGCGTGAAGCGTGTGGCGTGCACCGTGCACCGTGCCGCGAGGTAGGTAAGAGCGGCGTAGGCGATGGCGGTACACATTGCAACGTGCCGATTCATATCCAAGGTCTTTCCTACTGGAAGAGAACGGAGTTTCCTGCGGCCGCCTATCTCTCGCGCACACCGACACTCGCACGTGCACGCACACGCGCCCACGTGTCCTTATTCTTTGTGTTCAATCTTTCCTAGCTACCGTTGCGGGGCATCTTCTTTTTGTGCCGTCCGCTGGCGTTTGAAGTCGCAGGCTCGGAGCGCTTCATTATATAGGCGACGGGCGATGTGCGCGCCTCGCCAGTTAGTGTGTCACTGGAGCCCGCGCGAGAGGTGGCCTGCAAGGACTGTACCGCGCCAACCTTTTTTTCTGTGCGTGCGATGTTTTCACTTTCGTCATTTTGACCGGGCCAGTTTGAATTGACGTCGCTCGCGCACGGACGTGCCTAGGATCGGACGTTGTGATTGTCCCGTGTTCGCCGCGCTGGTGCTTCGGATTGTTATTGTTTTATTATTTGTATTTTGTGAGAATATGGCTGTGATAAAGTGCTAATATGTTCGATAGCAACATCCTTTTGAATTTCTACAATGAGATTGCTAATAGAAGTGCACTACAGTTGGCAAGGTAAGGACGTTTTGTTTGTTTACCTTTAATTCGGTAGGTATGCGAGGATGCGCATGTGTGTGGTGGGCGTGTTGGGCCAGGCGGCGTGGACAGTGGCCAGCTAGCGGCGTCCACGGGGACGGTCGGCCGGGCGGCACAACCTTGTGTCTAATGAACGCACTGCTCGCCGCTTCATCCGCCTCTCGCCTTCGGCCGGGGCTCGCTCGGCGAAGAGGTTAATAGGTTCACATTAGATGCTGGTTTGCGAAATCGCCTGAGCTCAGCGTATGAACTGCGCCCGCGCCGCTTTTCCACGCTTCGTTTCGCGCGCATTCGACACACTAAATAAATGAATGGTGCGATTCAATTGTAAATTATTTTAAATACTTGTAGGTACTGACGCGAAGTTCCATTCGAAATCTTGGTACCTACTTAAAATCATAACATAATATTTTTATGGTAAAATATCGGTCAAAATTATTTAAATTGTCGTAGTGACTGAATTAACTTAAGACATAAAAATCAAGTTGTTAAAATTTAGTATGAGTTTTGGAAATTGGCATTGTTTTGCCGTGGCGTGCTAATGAATGCATCACCTAATTACCAGTTAAACAGCGAATTTCACTTTTGGTTGCTCGTGCATAAAATCGATTTCGGAACTGATAAATTGGTACTAATTTCGCAATAGTAAAAGTTTATAAAGTGCCTTAAATACTTTGTTACTTAAGAACGTTATTTAGTTTTTAATTACGAGTATCTTTTAATCATATTCAATTTATCTAGTGCAATAACGAAAACAGTTATACTAAATACGGTATTTACGGTGGCCGAACTCTTTTCATTTTTGGATCAGTTCAAAAATGATTGTTATGATTTAATATTAATATTTTGGAATATCTTCACCAACGCGTTGAATATTTCCTGAATTACTCATCGAAAATAAACATGTTTTTTATATCGTTATCAATATCTGTACAATATCGAAAAGTATTTTAAAAACAACTAGTCAGTCGAAATCTGCTTTCTTACAGAAATTACCAAACAAAATAATCTCTCGATTAAATGGGTTTTGTTATTAGGCGCATTCTATTAATCATCAGGGTTATCACACTCGTCATTAATTACCAATTCAAGGCTCCTATATAATCTTTTATGATAAATTTTGTTACACAAACACATATGTTTTGATTTATTCGCGTGTTATTCTGACATGTCTTCCTTATTATAGTAATCACATTTTAAATAATATGAACCAAGATACAGGCCGAGTCTAGTTCGAAAAAAATATTTTATAAAGTATGACTTTTTAATTAAAGTTATTATTAACACATCTGTCGCACACATACTTAGTTAATGAAACACTGTTGAAATACTTATGCACATGTAAAACCAATTACAAAAACGTGGTGTATCAATGTTGAATGAAAAAAAATAATGTGTTTATCATAAAACGTTTCGTGGATGCTTTAAGTAAACACGATTTCATGGAAGCAATAAAAAATATTGCAAAATACCGAGAGAAAGATCTCAATGCGAACGATAAACATTCGGGTTTATCTGAAAACGAAAATTACGCAACACATAGTAGTTGTAGAGATAGCGAATTGTGTCAATGAAGTGTTGGCAGCGCTTTGAACAATTGAACGATGTTAGAATGATCGGCCAATGTCATTTCTCTATTGGAGCAAATATATAGGGCTTTATAAGGCAGCGGACGGTGTTGTATTAATAATTCAACCTCTGTAAACGAGGCATAGAAATAGCAGCCACTGACAAAATAGTTATGGGCCATGTGCAATAAAAAAATAAAATTTGAAGCAATATTAATTGCCACCATTAAAGCTATTAACTTACAAATAGATTGTATAAAAATTCATCAGAAAGTAAAATTTAAATTATTGTATTTTTGTCGAGACTACTTCTGTTTTATAAGGTTAAGTGCTTTTTTGATTGAAGATGAGAATAAAAGCTCCATTGTATATTTTAGTGTGGCCTGTGACTTCATCTGTGGCAATGCTAGTAGCTGTTTTTGTTTTTTAATAAAAAAAACAATGGAGATAGATGAAATGCGTTTTGAAATTTTACGCGCTAGTGTTGGTCTTAAAACGCATCGGAAACTTCTTGTATAGAACAAAAGTTTAATTGTAAACATAAATACAACAAAAAATCAAATTATTGCAATGATTAACAATCACATAACTCTTAATTTTGCCCAGTGATGCAAAATTTAAGAAGTTTTAAAACCTATTTTAGTTGTTGAATGTTTTATCTCTTTCGAATGACTTTTGAATTTAGTTTGAGCTAAGAAAAGAAGACATTCAATAACCAAAATAGGGTTCGAAACTATGAATAAAGCCGCAGAAATTTCATCATACGTATAATAAAATTTACTACTACAAACCGCATTTAGCCGTAGAGTAAGTCCGAAACTTCGCATACCTAATCATATTACATACGACATTAATAAGACACACACAACATATTGTAGTCATAAAAACGGTATAAAATTCAATGTCTAAATATAAAAAAAGATTATATAATAAATTCCGAGGACACGAAATCTTTTTTTGGTCAGCAACGAAAATTTATATCGACACTAAAGTTTCAAAAGAGATGTTCAGAGCACACGAAAACGTATAAACATGATGCTCCCTTGAACTTTTGTATGCTGATGATACACAATTCTTCATTAATATTTATTAGTTTATGACAGGTTTCAAAGGTAAGAATTCCAACCGAGATAATATTGTAAACAACAAACCTTGGCTTTTTAATGTGTGAAGTTATGAAATTTCTGAGTTACGGGTCAACTTGGACATTGATTTAAGAACAGTTTATACATTTTATTTTTCACAATAATACAGTTTTAATGAATTAAGCTGATCCGCCTGAAATAAAGAATTTAATAAAGGATTTATCAAAGAAAATCTAAATTTAGTTCATTAGGCATTGTACTTAAAACCATAACATAAAAATAGTACAAACAAAGCTATGTAATAAAACACTTATAAATAGGTACCTATAAGTACCTTGACTTGACTTGTAAGTACATTGACATGAAGAAATTCAGTTACGAGTATATATTATTATATTAAGCCTGTTTTTAACAGATCAAAACTTTGTAAAAACTCTATAGATACTTTGACACATACAAACACGGAAATAAAAAAAAAAATCTGATACCTACTTAGCGTCCCAACCAACCTGTATATTGGTCAAGCGTGAAGTACTAAAACTCATATAGCATAAATGAGGCGAATGTTCGCTTCAAAATTGGGCCAAAATAAGCTGATTAAGATCAAACTATTGTATTATACAGCATAATAATCTTTCATTTCGTATTGGAAACAAGATGGTATAAGACTAACAAGTTCTTATAGATAAACATCACTCTCTTAAAACGGTGAGAAATAAAGGAACCTGTCAGATATTGCTTTGTCAATTAAACAAATCAAGCATTGGGTCACCGTAAAAGAGTCCGAACCTCCTACAATTAACATGGGGAAGGCCAGAAATTAACAAAGCTGATATACATATACACAATGTCCTATTAACCCTAATAGTAGACAAGCTAAAACAAATATCATAATTATATCAGTAATCGTAATACTAAAAGGGCTTAACTCCACTACCGTTTAGGCAACAATGTTTCAGCTATTAAAACTTAAATTATAGAAGTCGTTCATATTTAAAAAAAAACTATCAGAACCGTTTAATAGAAACTGATCTTTTCTGACTGACCTTCGATTCTGTGTGATTGTAAGTACCATGTGTCCCAACGATAAGGCGACGTTAACTCGCCGATAAGATTTTGATTTTTCGTAACCTTACCATCCGATATGGAACATTGTAATTACATTTGACGTTGGGATCGTCGTGATAACAATAATCCACGGAATACCTTTTATAAAGGACGCGATTGTGACTCCGGCTTATAAGTATTGTTCTTACTTTCTACTATCTTATTGGAATGGAATTCGAGGAAAACCTCGTAGTAAAGATGTATTAGAATTGAATTCTTGCTGTAGTGGACAACTGAAATCGTGAACTTACAGACTTGAAAAAGATACTGGGTTTCGTATGTAGGCAATTTAAGACAAAGATGATTGCCTATGTTGGGCAGTAGAGGGACTGTGTAGTCTTCAGCAAATCTCCGAACACGAGTAGTTAAAATCATATTTGTAGTGTTGTAGTAAACAATCGGTCTATACATGTTTTAAGAATCTTATAACACACACGTAGTTTCGGAATTTGGAATTTAGTAATTTCAACCATACCTTCATAGAACTGATATAGAAATTTGGCGAATGTTTGTCATCACCTATTTCGATATGTACAGGACTGAGTGCCATCCACGATAATAGCATTGGTACAATATTGTTTGTATGAATCTATTTGTTCTCAACGCAACCGAATAATTGGTTTCGCATTGTCAAACATATTAATTAAACACGATAACGTTATTAAACAAAACTTCCCGGTGGAACATGCCGCTGCGGCACATTTATCAAATACACGTGCCTTGAAACTAGTTCCCTCCTTGCAACAGTTTGTATAGACTACTTACCGACATTGAAGAGCTATTTGTTCATCACTAATCTATATGTCACAACGGCTGCCTGTGCAAATGTAATTATTATAATTGGGTCACGTTATAATTCGATTGCAACTTCTGCTTCCTGGAAACACCGCGGCGATACTTTGAAACTTATCTCCATTAGTCGCTTGGCAATAGAATAATGCCGACATCAATTATATCCACCATGCTCAGCTCAATTGCAGCGGCAGTATGCGGAAAACACACAGTTAATAACTAACAATAAAATATTTTTAACTACATCCAAAGATCAATACGCAGGCTTAAGTGTTTAACATTCTAAGAAACTAGGTTTACAACGCTGAAACACAAACATTTCTAAAATCCCAAACGCAAGAGCCGAGCGGCTCAATGCGATTTCGCAATCGACATTTGCTCCTTGCAAAGTCGACATAAACATTTTCTCAGAACTACGAATTTAGTCGACGGCAACACGAAACGCCCATCCAACTAAAATGTCTCAACTTTTTATCGTCTAATGAATTTCTTCATACTTCTGCGTACCATTTGACATTGAACTGAATTAAATAAAAAATGTTATCAAAGGGCTCGATAGATTTGTGTGCTGGTTGTGAAACCGCCGCAACATTGAACGCGACTCGTACAGAGGCCCATTAACATCTTTTCGTTTTGTTTTAATTATTATTTAATAGAGTTTTAATGTGCGCTCGTCGGGCCGTCACACTTTGTGTTCTTCTATTAGCACAGTTAACGAATCACAATTTAATAGGGTGCTCTCGAGTGGCCACTGCGCCTTCTCCGTGCGCATCCAGTATTTCCAATTTCCATATCAATGTTATCATTAGAAGCGAGTCGGGTTTTCAAATAAAGGCGTGCCGAACAATAAAATTTTAGCTCAAGGTCGTAAAGTTTCGGGATTATTGTAAACATGAGTAAAGAGCGGCAGATCTGTCAGGCTCAAAGGGTTGCATTGTCCGAATACAATAAAATTCGTAATGGTCGCTGTCAAATTACTCGCAGCCCTTTCTTGTTCCCGTTCACGGTACAAATTACCGAAGGACGTTGGAACTGGGTCACTTCGGAAATAGTTTATTGTTATCGGCTAGTCTGCGCGCACGCAACGCTCACACGCACGGAGCGTTTGCTTTTCAAACGTTTACGCACACGAACGAGCCCCCGATTCAATTAGGGTTCATCCTTTATGCCTCTCGGAAGTCCTTGTGCTAGTTCACATTCGGCATCTTCAATATCATCTGAGTGGCTGGGTGCGGAGAGCGGCTTCCGCTTTCGTACAATTCAAACTTTCTTAAGGCCATCGGGTCGATAAAATTGAAAAGGTGTCGGATTTGTATTTTCGTATAAAATGTCATTACGATTCTTAAAGGCCAAAGTGTTTTGGTCTATTAGTTTTATTACGCTGTTACCCTTGCGGCGCACGTTTATTGCATTCGGCAATAACTTTCGGTGAGCCCTTTTGGCTTTTGCCGGCCGATCTAATATTATAATTTCCTCGCTTCCTTTGGGGTGTTCAATGATAACTTTTATGGCCCTCAATAAAGCGATGAAATACTAGCCCCACCGCTCAAGGTAACCTTGACCGCGTCAATAAATTAATTACGTCTTGTCATAGATGGCAATAAAAATTCTCATCTACGCATAAACTGTGATTGTTCACAATTTTATTGGCAATTCGGTCAGCATGTTGTAAAATAAGTTATAGGCTCCAAGGATTCCAAACAATAACGCACACTGGCGCTCAGGCGTGCATTGAGTAGAGTTAGATAACGCAGAATTATCAGTTTGGTCTAGCACATTCACAGTGCAAATCTGCGTCGACATCCGGAACAGGGCGGCTGCGTGGTGTGCTGCACTCGAAGCACACAGACACGCAGGCACACAGACCGCGCACACACACGGTGCCCCCACCCCCCACTCCGCACACGCCCGCCACAAACCCTAGTAATCTGTGTGTACTAATACTGAACGATAGTGAACGAAAGCGCGCGTGTTACTCCCCGAGATGTATTTTTAGCGAACGCCCGCCGTACGGGTAGGTCAGTTACTATTATGACTGAAATTTTGATAAGACGCATCGACTGTCGTAATGAAAGTTACGCAATCACTTTCATTGTAGTTTTCTTATCGTTTACATACTCATTCATTGCGATGAATAGGCATAAATTGTAAATATCGCCCGCTATCCACTCTCTAGTAACATGTGTTCATTCACTTTCTATTTGTATCATTTTTACGCAATCTCAATCATGAGATAAAAATGATAAATTATATTAGTTTCTGCAATATAAACAATAAATCTATTTTCACAAGGAAATTGAAATGTCCCTTACATTTCATATAATTTACGAAAATATTTATGAAAACAAATAGGTATTTATAAAATAATGACACAAGAAATGATTAAAATCCTCGTCTGTAATATCCGTGGATAATGCAAACGTAATAAATCGGTAATAACGTTACTTTCACCAGTAAGTAAGTTGTTCGTAAATGGAAGTGAACGATCGCGATCCAATATAAATAAAATAAGGAGATTTGCTCCGCTGTCCGCGGCTTAATTGAGACAGAAGTGCAAGACGCAATAATTACTCTCATAAAAATGATGACGTCACATAACATTATATTATAAAATTATTTCATCGGATGATGAAATTAAACATCTGCAGATGACACGTTACATCCATAGTGTGGCTTATTTCAGGAACAAATATACTGTAGCTAATATTAGCCTGCTAAATATGTCCATTTTGAAAGTACAAGAAACTCTTGTGTACTAAAACAGTACAGGGAAATGTAATAATTATAGACAACTATTTAACCCGGGATCAGGCTCATCACATATTGGGACGGAACACTCAAAATGAACCGTCGGTTTCCTGGTTGCACCTCTGCCTAGCCCTTTTGGGAAAAAGGCGTGAGTTTATGTATGTGCTATTTAACCCGTATGCATCTTGTAGTTCCTGAATACGTTATCTACGTATCCGGGATATAATTATATGAGACGGCTAATAACGTCATTGTTCTCCAAATGTCCAGTTGAACGGAATGTTTACGACAAATTACGTGGAACATTGGAAATTATTATTCTAATGTTGTGCGGAATTCTCGTGATATTTCCCTGCATTTTAAGATTGTGCATTTTAATTTCGCTAACTCTATTACCTATAGAAAGAGGTTTTCCGGATCCTCTGTATGTTTGCCGTACTAATCTATGAATGAGCAGTTTATGATTCATTTTTATGACATCTGTGGCGCAGTAGATGAGATTAAATAAATTTATAAACAGTAAACACCGAAATATTTATTGAATTGACAAACATTTTTGTTTTTGGATCGGAAAAGTTTCGTCGCACTTTGTAATATCCCCGACTACATGTTGATGTATCTTTTGTATAAAAAAACGTTAATTCGTCCTAAGCGCTCGTGGAAAGTCAAATGCAACGGCGGCGTATAACATCACCGTTGAGTCAGCCCGCTCGAGTTGTCAATGTATGATTCAATGGGGCACCATTTTAGTGAAAGAATAATCTCGTGCCTTCATCGGCGCATTTAGACAGCTTGTGCGTAATACATTGTTATTTTTGTTTGTCACTCCAGCGTACGTCGAAATTTATTCGGATAATTACGTCATTAAAGATATGTTACACCAATCACGCTACCGATAAAACAAAGTGATAAATAACACTTTTTAGATAATGGTCCATGACTGTTTAATATTATGAATGAAATACAAAAATATGTTTCCGTGAATGCAAATGAGTATGTTAGAGACGCTCTTTTTTTACGTGCAGAATATTATTGGATTTCATCCAGTACTGATGACTAATGACTCATGTAGCAACGGTTTAGTAGGTAGTCTTTTTGCTATAAAGATTTCGAATCCAAACCTAACGCAATACAACATTTTGATTGTGGTCTGGTTTCATGTATTATACGATTCAAAAGTAATGCCAAATATAGTTTAAGTTTATACAAAGAATAAAACCATACATACCACATACCAAGTAGGAAAATACGTGTTATTCCAAACCTCATTAATTTGTAACAAGTTTTGCTGCGCATTAATCATTATTATTTATTTTAATAATTTATATTCATTCTATCTCTGCTACTACAGTGCCTACATGAATAGCGACGATCTCATATTTTTCCTCCACACGTTTCTAAAAGTTCCGAGAAAAATGTTCGCGTCATACAATTCTAAATTGCTTGGTAAATACATGTTATTTGTTTTTACGACTTTATATTTTGACAAACAGTTTTCTTTGGTCTTTTTAAGTAAATTACCGAACCTTTTTTACTTATGTGTGTGTTCTGGTTTTAAACCACTATGCTGGCTGGAATAACATTGACTATAACAGCTGGCTTAGTATCCATAACGTTTCTAATACTTTTTAACGAGTTTATACATTCTATCAACCCCAACAACAGGGAACTGCTTAAAATAATTTTGACATGGTATTTGAAACACCAACTGAACTGACCCCTTTGAAGAGAAGGGAGCTTTTTAACATCCCCTTCCGGCACCTGGATGGAGGCTGAAAGGGATATGTGAGTGTCTCTGGTCTTTCAGTCCCAAATATCTCCGTACTATGGCCGGCTGGGTCCCTTCCAAAATCCCAACCCTTTCTTCGATGTACTTTCAAACACTTTTAATGGAATCATGTTCCAACACTAAAAGCTTTCAATTACATTAATTTAATAACACACAACTATACATTAAATTGTCAACTTGTCGCTTTGTGCACGTTATTTCAATTTTGCAACTCAAGCGCATTCCGTCGGCCGCAATGTCATACTAACCTTATTAATTGCACGACCTCCAATCCTCTTATGTTGTTTATCGTTATGTACTAACGCGTCTTTGCCGACACTTTGAATACACTTAGCGAGTGGTGCTTCTCTATAATCATTTTTCTTGTGTGCATCTGTTTTGTATTTATGATGCTATGTGTTAGTAGGCATCTTCGCTTTGTTTAATGGAGTTTAATTCCTAACGCAATATTTTCTTCACTATTTAAATTAATTAACTTTTGTTTAAAACAGAATTGCTATTTTACTACAATTATTTTCTTGCTATTTAGTAAAGGTCAGTAAAGTATCCACTGCTGAAAATATAGCTTCAAGAAGTTCAATCAATTTTTTTACCTGTCAGAAGCGGTCTTCGTCCAGGGATTATAATAAATATGATAAAATATTAAAGTACAATAATTTACAATATATCTATATTTAGGCATTTTGTATCATTGACAAAAATAATGTCGATGTAATCTATTTGTTTGTGGTTTTAAATCCTGCCGTACGGAGAGATTGCTGCCGTGATAAATAAAGATAATGTATCTTCAACGTAACATTACAACTGAATATTATGTACAGATACTATGTCGATAATACAAAACTGTGTTAAAATTTAGCTCGTTAAGTATTATATGGATCAATTCATAGGCATGACCAGGGTGTATCATTTTATAGACCTCATTTAATAATTCAATTATATTTCGATGCTCTGTAAAATCATTTTATAATTAACAAAAAATTATTTAAGTCATAAAATCACTGAATATTTTATTCTTGGCTCGGTGGCGTAGTTGTATTACGGTACGGCTACAAAGCTGAGGTCTCGGGTTCGAGTCCCGGGTCGGGCAAAGTGGTATTAGATTTTTCTATTCATTATCAGCCCGGAGTCAGGAATTTGTGCCCGATATGGCGATAGGCTCGCCCCCTATCACATCATGGGACGGAACATACAAGGCGAAATGTGGGTGTCCTGGTGGCGCCTCTGCCTACCCCTTCGGGGATAAAGGCGTGAGTTTATGTATGTATGTATGTATGTATTTTATTCTTGGTACAAATTTTTTTTTAAATAAAATTATAGTAAATAGAAATGTCTTTAACAAATGAGATACCATGCCGGTGCAATGTACCAGACAGCGTTATTAGTGAAACTAAAATAATTAACTAAGTACGTTAGTTTCACCGCGGACGTATGTTTCCTGCGCTACAATATTTTCCTTCAGACCAGCGATCGTTTACCTTAATGGTAACCACTTAAGTTTCTATTTCCATAAATACGCATTCTTTTGGATAATATCATGTGGAGATCACTAATTAATGTTATTAGAAATAATATGCTTAACAAGCGAAATCTGCTCGTTGCCACATGGTTTAAAATTCTTAAAATGCTATACTAATTCCATGAACCTACAAAACATCTGAGTACGCACGTTTCCCGAGGATTTACACTCTTACAAATATGCACAAAACATTAAAAAACCAACAATTATTTAAACCACCACTAATTAGTGTATAAATATAGTACCACACGTTTCTCAATTTAATACTTGTTACGTCTAACCCTAATGAAAATGTAATTACTCCACTTAATCCACGATAAAAACGCGGTGTAGGCAACAATTTTCGCGATCCTCAACCACCTGCTGACGTTTTTAAACTCCCATATTACTGTCGCAACTAGATAGTACACTATTCATGGGAATAAAGTTTAAATAATTTAATTTTATACGTAGACTACTGTTTTGAAAGAAGATTGCGATCACGCTTCACATGTTAAGCAATGCGGTAGGTTTGAAGAAACGGCGCAAGTTAGAAATATAAGCATGAAAGGTGTTGTGGTGGTAAAAAAGTAACATGTAATGTTGTCTCTATCTTAGTAACTATGAAGAACCCAAATATCATATCTCAGCAAAAGTGAGACATTAAAAGATTTGACACGATTTGGTTTCAAAACGCGTACCCGGAGCGTTATCGCATTTAAAATAGTGTGGTTATTTTGCTTGTTAAAAACGGTTCTCAAAAATCTCTGCAATATTGACATTTGGTTCTATTTACTAATGAATTTGTCGTCCATTGCACTAAACCAATGAAGCTTGTCTCAACTAATATTTAGTTTAGACTCTAAACGATTTCATCGTGTACCGTCTGCTCACAACGATCTGTAGTCAGTAATTTTGTTGTCGAATCGCCGAATCCTAAATCTCGATTCTAATTATCATTTGTATACAAATTCCACGGCGAAGTGAATGCCTCCATCAGGTTTTGCCAATGCTATCCAGCTTTTGATTCGGGCCACATTTTTCATACAGCTCGTAGGCGATCTAAATTCATTAGAATTTGGTGCCAAAATTTGTATCAACTTCCTTAGTTAATTTATTGGTATTGTCACATTTTGTATCGTGTTTAGGAACGGCTAAGGCCTTGAATTGGCTGTCGTCGTGTTCTAGATTTGATTTTGAAATTGACACTTATAAGTCATAGCAGCACATAGTCGTCACCTTACACTAAGAATTAGTAAAACTACGAATATTTGCGCTTCCACATTCAGACAACATAGAGATTTTCTCATACGAGATACAAGATTACATTTTGAAGCCCATTGTTTATATCCATCAACTAATTCCTTCTGAGCTATTTGTAGTTTTATAGTTTCTTGTAGTTTCTACCGACGAAGCAAGTCACGTCTTATTGCGGTGCCGAGACCATGTAAAAAAGGTCAAAACCCAACAACTCACTATAAAATTTAGTACATATTATTCACAACATCGTCATCTATTGCGCATGTACTTGCGACCAATTCTTCTAATTTCCTTCCATTTCTTTTATTAACGTTTTTCCCCTTGCGTTAAATCGGTTACTCGACTTTGTAGGAAATTTATGAAACCTACACTTCATTCTAATGTTTTCTATTCATTCAGCTTTTAATACTACTATTTATCCCTATGTATAATACTATGAAAGTGTCTGGTTGTCACTCATTTACCTGTTAATATGACACCAAATCTATATATTTTTAGTGTGTGTATTGTTTATGAGAATAAGATTGGGGTGTGGGATGTTTAAGAACTACATGTTGCAAAACCACGATTAAAATCCAGTGCATCAGTATTTAGATTTATTAAATATGTCAGAATAGTTATTGGTTGTAAGGAAATGCTAAAATATACATCTGGTTCTAAAACTTCGTTTTTAATCCAAAACCAATTTCCACAAACGATTGGCCTCGAATTAACATTATCTATGGATTCCTTTTCCCACGAATACGTACATAAAATAGTACGTTTCCGCGTTTTAAACCGAGTCCTTGTAAGTTAAACCGGAATGTGTTAATCCTACGCAAAGTTTCGTTTTAATCACACAGCACTAAATTAGATTAAAGTGAATTCATTGCTTTGTTTACGCAGCTGATGTTTGGAATTAATTTCATGCAGAATTGGGCCATTTTTATTGATAAATTAAACTAGATATTTATGAATTTATACCGGAGATAAACTAATAAGCCGACCTAATTGATGTTTCGAAGCTGCGCGGATTATTACTGATCGGAGCGGAATTTTTAGCATTCCGTAAATTAATAAAACACACGAACTGAGGTTGTTTGATTTAACGATCCCATTAACGTAAATGAGTGTACGTAACAATAGCTATGAAAATAAGTGAACATCATTTAAAAAATATTTTTCTAACACCAGCATAAACGAAGTAATTAGAAACCGCTCAAATTCAAGATCTGCTAACTTACTATGTCTCTAGGAATCGAACCTGTATACTCACCTATTGTGCCAGCCTATCTAAGGCTCACCACACCCCATGCAGTGTATGTAGGCCGACAGT
The DNA here is from genome assembly GCA_949752805.1 of Deilephila elpenor. Lineage (NCBI taxonomy): Eukaryota > Metazoa > Arthropoda > Insecta > Lepidoptera > Sphingidae > Deilephila > Deilephila elpenor. The sequence continues at coordinate 3,389,563 of OX457096.1, read as the reverse complement.
TTGCGTTTAGGTATGCCATTTAGCTCGTTATCTGCACCCGCTCGCACATGTTGCCTGTGTATTTGACTTGGCTGATAACTCAGAAATTGGGCCACAGATTGTAGTATGATTCGCAATCTGTCTTACGTACAATGTTGCTTAATCTCTCAACCGAGAAATGTATAGCGGAAGATAATTATAAAGCTGACATTTCCTATTATGCGAAAGTGTCAAACAATTGACAGACGCAAATGAGGTTGCTAAATTGATATCTGTCTAGAAGGAGATAGAAACTATTGCAAACCGCGCGATTGTTTTTTCTCCCTCACACTTACACGGAAAATTTTGTTTGAAAATATAATAGGAAAGAGTTGTCCATGACTTATGTCGATAAGTTCAGGAATTATTGTTTTTATAAAGCCATCAGGTTTTATTACATCAAATATATTTAAGAAAACAAGAGCAATTTATTCGATACAAGATTTAGAACCAATCTAATCCAAGCGATAAAAGCAAAAGTGAAACATTTCGACAAATCACGCCTAAAACTCGTTAATATTTATTATTTATCCCAAGAGCCAAATACATAGGCGGTTTTATAACTCTCCGCCATTAAATGTACATTCTAATATCGAATATAAATCTGACGAACCTTGAATCGAAAAATATTTCTAACTTTACATAATAAAATTATATTTAGCTAAACAATACAAGGTTGTCAACTAAAATTGTAGACCAAATGTTGGTGAGCTCTGAAGAAATATAGATCAAACACATGTTATTTTTTATCGTAGAGATATAACCTAATTTGAGGCGTTAAAAAAATGTTTTCGACCACTGGCGTGCACATGCAATATTCCATAAACACGAGTCAATCAATGCACAAGCTCAACGTAATAAGTAATAGTTAGTTATTTTCACCAAGACATGTTTACTTGCGGATTATTCGCGGAATTAGCTGAAAAAATCCACTTTGATCTGTAAACATTTGTTTGTGAAAGTTTGGTTTGGAACATCAATGAGCCGATATTCTTGGAAGCGTGTGAATATTTTTAAAAACTACTTTTAACTATCCTGGTTTAGACTCAATAAAATTGTGATCTCATTCGATTACTGTGAGGTATTTGTACACGCCCTGAGCTTGTACGGTAGTTCCGACATGGCTATTTGTATTCCGTTTCGGCTATAGCTTATGAGTTGTGGTTTATCAGCAACCGAATTCTTTGGCGCTTACATATTATGGTCGCATACTGTCGATTACATTACACCAGCATTCAAAATAACATTGATTTATATTAACTTTACAACAAGTTTCGATGTTTGATTAAATACTTAATCCAATTCTATGAAATTGCAGACATCATTTTTCATCATCATCATTACATTTCATTAAACGAATTTCATTTTATTTCACGGAATAATAATTACCTATATGTGTAAAACATTTAAAGGCACGTATCGCTTATTTTTATAAGTGCTTTTGAAAGGGTATTTTCAAAGTTGTCGTGTAGTTATTTATTTTTGATTGTCTTAATAATTTCGCGAAAGGATTGACGTCAAAGGCGATCGTGAAATAAACAAAAAATATGCGCCAACTTAACAAGTTATGTACGGGATAAAAGTATGTAATATACCTACGTAAGGAGTATGATTTCCATTTAACCTATAATATTTAAGCGCAAAACAACGTTCCATATTGTTTATTTGTAATTATAACAATATTCTAAAAGTTACGCGGAAAAATCGTTGACTTTTTAATAATATAGCATTAAACCACGTGTGCGAACCTCCAAAAATAAGTCAGACCATATTACTCTTGTATTAGAAAAAAGATAAGATAAAGTATATTTTTCGCTTCATTACCTACATCTTCTAATGCAAATAGTGAAAAGCAATAATTTACAGATATTAAATCGAAATTAAAAAACAATTTCCGCTCGCGCCTTTAAACAAACAAAATCATCTCGGCACCAAACCTCAAAAGTGACGTAAGACTAAAGCGAGGAAATCAAAACGAAGCCGTTGCAGTTACGTGGACGTTACATAAAGCCTTTCGCATACTTTCTCTGTCAGCAAAATTTAGCGTTCGGGTTACGCAAGCGCACGAAATGGCAGCGACGAAATTTCATCATTTCGCCTCCGCTGAAGATCACCGGATCATATATGGAGACTGACGAAATGTGAAGATGTTTTTTACAAGGGACGAGCCATTTTTACATGTTGCGTAATTTGTAATTTTACGCTGTAGAAAGTAATTTGTTCTTTGGATCAGGTTATCAAGTGGATAGTGGATGGATTATATGTACCTACATAATTAAATTCAGGGTTTATTTTAATTGATGCGTGTCTAGTTTGTTTTCTCCATTCGGTTTCTATTAGCAAGGGATTGGTTGTATTACTCACGTTCATTAAAGTTCGTCAATGTTAAATGAAAATACACAATGTATAAGGAAAATACATATATTTATTATAAGTGCCGTATGCAAATCGCAAAAAAAAAGATATGAATTAAAACAATATACAGATTAATCAAATATATTTTCATAGCCGGCTGAACAAACTCTAATTATTATGCAAAATAGTCGCGTGATCGTGACGGGACGTGAGGATCCCTATCTTTAAATGAGGAAAATTCAACATTAAATTAATTAAATAAGTATATTATTTATTAAAAATAAATATTTTAACGAACTGCCGACCCTATAGGTAATCAAATCATTCAACTAATCCATGTAACGGTATAAATTTCTGTGATAAAATATAAATTTAATTTGCATAAAATAGTGCGGTGACAATAATATAATCGATAATTTCGATGCAAATGTGTATTTTACCTAAGACACGAGTGAAGTAACTTTCTAAAAACTGCTCGAGTGACCTTGAAATAAAACGCTGTTACAAAACCGCGGGCCGCTCGCCGGCGCTACTTCCCCCCTCCAGCCACGCCGCGGATCTACGCACGCTACACCAACACACTAACACGCGTAGCGACTGCCTGTGTGCGACAAACACACACACAAACACACACGCATGCCCACACACACCCGCGCGCACAAATAACACGCGCAACACCGCACACGTAAACAAACATAAACAAGTGTAGCTCGTGTGTGTGAGTTGAATGAGAAAGGAGTGGTGAAAAATCTAGCATGGACAACTCAATGTTATACCTACTTGTAATAACTTGTGAAATTAGAAATTGTACTTCACTCCACGCATATGATTAATCATGATTCACCAGTTTCTATTGATCTATTGTTTATTCGTTGCGTCAACATCATGGGAAAACCGGAGAAATAAAAGAAAATACCCTGATGTGCGTATCAACGAATGTATTTGCAACACAATATAAAGGCCACAGAATATTCCGTTCATAAATTTACGCCTTCGAGAAGCGCTAACAAAACACGCCTTTAAAATTCTGTCGGTTTTGAAATCACCGCCTTCCAAATATATGAAATCCTTGAACATGGGTATGTGGGTCATGAGCAGGTCCGAATATGTGTCTCGTAGATGAGTATTAGCATAGCGCTGAGAGGCGCGTCGATGCGTTGCGCAATATTGTTGACTTTCATCCTGAAGGTCAAGTGCCATCCTATTTCAAAACGGACCTTGGACGAGTCTGGTTCACCTCGCGGCGTTTGTCGAGAACAGTCGAGTAAACGGAAGAGATTGGTGCGAATAGATATTAATCAAACAAAGAATACGCCTTTGTGTGGACTCGTTCGCTAACACACGTACCTAATTGCCAGTTAAAAGATCACTGAGGTGACTCCGAACAATAGGAGTCGGCGGATAGAGTAATATCAATTTATTTATCAACATCTGAGTGTTGGCTCAGCTACACAAGTAACACAAGCAAGCACAAGCACAAAGCACCAACAGATGCGAAGGTCAACTAATTTCGCGGCGTGAGAACGCCTCTACATAGACGATTTAATTCATCATAATTTGCTGTAATAACACCAGATATATTCAAATGACTGCCGACAATCAAATTCGACCTTTTCTCAGACACGTTCTTTATAAATAGTCATCTAACTGCCGCAGTGATCGCAAAATGTCGAACACGAACCGTATTTGTTTCCACTCGGTACCTCGGTACAGTTACGAAAACGCAGAAACAGCCCGAGGGCTCCGGGCTCCGAGATGTTCGCCGGCGTCTGCGAGTGTCAACGTTACACAAGCAGGCGCTTACGTCGGCGCTAGAGGTGTTTGCAGTAACAGTTAACAAGTATCTGGCACAAGGGATCGATCGTCAATCAAACGCAAGGTGAGAGTGTAACTGCGTAGCTATTTTAGCATCATCGAAGGTAAAACTCATTCGCGCTTTCGGCCCAAGACTCTCTCGTACAAGGGTACAATGGCATTTATAAATAAATACATCAGCAGGTTGCCAACGACGGTAATATGATTAGTTGCCGTTTAGTCAAACGATACGGCAATGACATTCCATCAAGTGCTCACTATAAATGAATCCGCGCCGCTCTAACAAGCTCTAAAAAACATCTCTCGAGATCACGACAAATATTCGACGTGCAGATGAATGAAACAAACAAATACGCGAAGAAACATGTGAAACGTAAGTAAATTAAAAATTATCACACAAATTATCATAATGGCAATGATCTCGTTTGACTCAAGTTGACACTGATTAAAATAAATAATTTTGGACAGTTCCTTGTTTTTTTACAACGCAAAAGAAAATTATCGATGTGGCGTTTATCTATTGTCGCGGTCGCGCAACATCGCGAGGAGCACGGCGTGGGCAAAGTTCACGCGGACACAATCAGGAAGAGTATCGAACGCGCAGTGTCGGCTGATGTGCGACAGAAGGTTGAATTGACCGTGGCTCTTATGAATGAACTTGCTCGTTTGTTGCGGGGCAGGCGTTACATAATGGGTGTATGTGGCGCGCCACAGCGCTCGGCGCAGGCCACAGGCGTGTGGTGGCTGGCTGCATTTGGTCCGAAGGCCGGCGCACAAAGCGCGTGCGGCGTGTGACGGCGTGTCGCCGCCACGCGCGCCGCCGCCGCCCCGCGCCTTCCTGTTTGACTACTATCCACTTACATCACTATCGCTTTCTGTCACACGGCACTCGGCTCGCAGGCCGGCTCTCGGCACACCTCGCGAACCGTTCTGTTAGAAGCTTGTAAAGGGGTCTGCCTGTTGCTAAGTATGCGTGTGTGCGCGGATTTGTCATTGGAGCCGCGTTACTACCGGCATTATTTATTACCACTTCCCAATCTGACTCAAAACTCTTCCTTATTATTGAAATCAACATAATTACGCGGAGTTTTGTTTTAGAACCGTCCGGCATGTTCAATTGAAACATTTGCACCTCGCAACTGATAACCGTAAAGCGGTTGAGTTGCAGATAACGTTGCAAAATTTCAACGAGCGCAGGATTAGCGTTAAAATAGAAACGGACAATTTAATTTAACCGATCATTTCATTTGTGGAAATAGAGCAGAAAACTGTTTGCGAGCAGCTGACGAGATTTTCTGCGTTTGTGGGTAACAGGGGCGCTGGCGCTGGGACGCACCGCCGCGCCGCACGCCGCGTCGCCGACGCACCCAGGCATGCTCTACACTGCGAATACGGACAAAATAATTGTCGGTATTCAAATGCCTGTTTCTATCACAGTTCTTATGCTCTAGAGGTCAAACCCATGGACTTTTGATCGCACACACAACCGCCTATTACAACACTTCATAAACACTGTTCGCTGATCCGCCTAACGCATTAAATATTTATAAATGCCGCAAACTTTTGAGGAATAATTTTATATGCAAGTAATTAATTTACATAATTATATATGTTAATTAAACTTACACATTTCGCAATTACGTGGTATTATAATGAGGTATCCTTTTAAAGGCGTCTTTAGCCAGTCGTTCGATATAAACTTCGTCGACTGGTAAAGTTTTTATATCCTCTTATGTTTATTTAGATCTTGGCACCTGTAGTCTCACAAGTAAATTAAATAGTTATATCAAATGTTAATTTATTTGACATGGAACGATTGTATTTGTATGTAACTGTTAGAATAAAATAAATGCTTTCAACATTATTCAGAAAAAAAAGCATTCTTTTAAACTCAAACACGGCTTTATAATATCTTCATATTTTTCCTCGCGTGACTTTAATATTTTTTATAATTGATAGGCAGTAGGGAACATTAAAAATGAAGGAAAATTCCTAGCACTTGGTTGTTTGAGGTAAAATGAATACAATCACTTTTCAATATAAAATAATTAACCTGATTTTACACGATCTCATTTCTACAAACCAGTTTTCTATACAATAACAAGTAAACAATGCCTAAAGTTATTTATACATTTAAAATATTTTGCATTCGACCTTTTTGGTTAACTAGCGCCTCCCAGCGGCGAATAGTGGAACTGCATTATTCTGCGCAAACATTAGCGACACGGTTTAATATTTCAATGAGATGCGTCTTGCACGAACGTTAAACAGGCGTTAACGAGGACATAGGTGTTACTACTGTAAGGTAAAGATGCAATTTAAATCATCACCTCTCAGCACTACGTGTCATGGTCGCGAAACTAATCTGTTGTCTTACGGAGTATTGTAGTAGAATATTTCTATTTTACTAACGTTCCATTCATATTCATTTATGATAATTAACTTAAGAGAAAATTTGGGAATTTTTTCCACACATTAAAGAATCAAATAAGCCGATTTTTTTTCTGTAATACGTAAAAAATTTGAATCTTGCATGTATTAACATAATATTTACGGTAGAGCAAAAACTAAAAACTTGTTTTTTGTTCGGGAAACCCCCTTTGTTCTTTGCTCTTTGTTTTCACTATTTTCTAAGGAAATCCGGTATAACATCAATTTGTTCAAAATTTCAGTCTGATACTTTTCACAAAGCATAAACATAATGTTTTTTTTTCATTGTGTTTATTAAATAGATACGAAATAAGCTATGCATAAAGCCTTATAAACTGCAACACTGTTGCTATGTCTACATTTCCGAGGTAAAAATAACAAACAAGCAAACTTGGAGACTGTTACACAAACAACATTAATTATTCTCGTACAAACCATGACATGATAAGCAATCATTATATTACCATTACATATGCTTTGTGCAAGCTTCCTTTTACATTATGAGGAACTATGAAAAAAAAAAAATAAGATTTATCGAAAAATATATTAATAATCGTGTGGCAAGGAGATTTACTATTATAATCTCTTTTACGTATTTCATTTCGAATTTAACAGTTAAGTTTCAGGTGGTAATTCAATTACAATAGTCAAAGGAGTCAATAATAAAATATTATTGATTTAAATAATAATTTGTTGGTATATACCTAGGACACGTGGAGGACTAATGAAGCATTTAACTTAAAGACTAACCAGAACTTTACGATGTTATTTCGAGAAATTTTAATAATAATACATGAAAACATATGGTATAAAAAAACACTTATTTGATGTTTGAGCAAAATAAAGAGACTTGTAAAAGGAATTTTCCATAATTTCATAAAAAAAATGTTTAAATCACGAAAGAGACTTTGAAGGACTGCAAATGACAATAGAAATGATGTTGGCCTTACGTTATGTCTGAACAAACATTGGATTATTGGTCCAGGTGTATTGCTTTATATTATTAACGAAATTCTTAAATAAATAATTATTCCATCATTATCGTTTGCTTGGAAATTGTTTAAATATTTCCGGACCAGCCGGCGAGAAGGAAAAAAAAATTGAAATATTATCTTTTCACTTTTAAGTTTCTGATGATACTCGTTTTCTTGGAATCAAATATTTTATTAATTTAATGTAAGAAAATATATATCATTCACAATAAAGCGGTTTAAAAAGTCACGTGCATATGGAATAAATGAAATAAAATTGATTGCATTTTATGAAATAGCTTTTTGGAGTCCCACACGAATCAATAGACTAAGCTGTCATTTTGAGATGTACAGACGGGAGTATTGGAGATATGAGGATGTTTATTTTAACATATTATAAGGTATCGACTCAGCTGTTTGTACACTGAAAATAATAAAATTACGTTCAACGGTATTTGCATTACTTGCCACTGAATATATTCCTACTTTAAAGATGAATTGATATAGGATGCACCAAATTCTTATTGAGTGTGTTAGATAATATCAGTTATAGAATAATTATGTGAAACCATATACCTATAGGTCTAACACTTTTGATTTTTGAAGTTTTTTTGGTTACCTCTCGTTACTACAGCGGTGCAGTAAAATAGTTATGAATTCATTACACTGTAGATAACATTGTTAATAAAAAGGTCGTTTTAATAACATACATAGAATGTATCTTTACCTCACTCATAAATTTTATTTGAGCAGTTGGGCGCATACCTATACTTGTTAAAAATAATATCCAAAGTGCACTTCCAAAAGATATTTAATGAAATTTTGGCAAAGAACATAGTTTATATTTGTAATAGTAATATTTTTATAAGTTCTGTATATTGCATAAACTCTTCCCAAGCTAACCACAAACCCACTCCGTAATGCGGTTTGGGTATTTACAAACAACACAGTTAAAAGAAAAAAGAACAAAGTTCCAACGATTACAATATAAAGTGTGAGTGAACATTTTCGTAACTTTCAATTTATTTGGCAAGCCAGCGAAAGTTTAAACTTTTTTCCCAATCATACGCTTCAGTAGCCCACCGATGTCTAACAATTTCTACGCTTGCAACACTGGCGGCGCGAAACGTTTCGTAAAACCAATTTATACACCGTTAAACAGTTGCTTTTGTTATTTCCGCTTGTAAAAAAATAATATTTTAAATGAGCTTATGTTTAATATTACCACCAAATTCCTGTATTTTTCATTAGAGGCGCTAGTTATTTTTTAACTAATACGATAAATTATTGTATCTGCGTTTTTATGTTGGTATCATTAGGCTTCGAAATTCAACATTTTGAAATAGGAATTCGTAAAATTAAATTGTTCGCAGAATATCCAATTATCAAATCTAAACAAATCCTCACATTGAGCAAATCTGTGCTTTTTGTAATGATTTCGAAAAGTATTTATTTTTGCCTAGCGATAATACCAAAAGCCATGTGGGCGTACTGGATTAATAATATCTGTCAACCCCACCGAGGTCAAGCGTAACGCCATATAATTAAACAGCAAAATATATCTAATCAATGTCAATAAAATCATAATTTGCAACTGGAATGGAGCCATTATTTTAAATCAATAACAAGTGCAATAATTATTTACCAGTCGTACATTGGTTTGGCGAGGTACAATTAGTCGCTGCGTTCCTCCTTTTACAGTGATACGATTGTCATAAAAAGCAATCTAGAATCGGAATAGATCCAGTAACGGATAGCAACTATATTGCCATTCTAGGCGGCTAGGTACGCTGTTAATTAGTGTGTGCTGCGATACATAAGCCTGGGCGTTTCTTTTCTAATCCAGCCTTGGTACATTATGTTTATTCAGATATTTTTATTATATTCAATTGCTCTAACGAGTCGACTGTTATCTTCCTGTATGTCTTCATTCCATTTTGATGTTTTTTTATAATGATTTACATATGCTAATGTTCCTTTATAAATGGACTAGGCGGAGTGATGGATGCTAAATTAATTTAATGGTAATTCCTCGTGATAAATTTCAAAAAAAAATACACCGTGCGTTTTTGGTTTTAAATATTTTACTGTATAAAATTAGCGGACCCGTTCAATAACACACGTTCGAATCAAAATTTTGAAAGTTATTTTTAATGGAGTTACCTTCATTTGCGACAAAATGGGCAGGTAAGAGGCAAAAAGACCGTGTGTAATTTAAAATTTCCGGAATTTTGTTTACTGAAAAGTGTTGGTGAAAGTGAGTGCGTTTATGTTCAAGGAAGGTCGATTTGTTATCGAACAAAAGGCCGTGTAAACACCGAAAACATTGCTTTCCATTTAGGTTAGATAAGATCAGTTCGGCGTACAGCGCCCTCTATTGACACGATACAAAAGTTTATTAGCCGAAAGCTTGAGGAACTCGTTTCAAAGATAGTGTAGAGAAAGGTCTAGTGCTTCTTAACCCTATCGCTAGATGGCATTAAACACTATAAGTAGAAATCAAAATAAAACATAAATTTAGGCTACACTACGAAATAATAGTACGTACGGAATAACAAATTCATATTAAAATTAAAATTGACCCCTGTAATCGTGATTATAAAAGAAAATTATGGATTAAATCATTGCTCATAATTGTACAGAAGATACCTGAATGATGATGTAAAGCAAGACAAAGGCATTAAACATGAAAAAACATACTTGGAAAAACATAGAAAAATGATCGCTATCTCTTCTGAGTAATTCCACCCGAGATGGAAACATACAAAAATGTTTTTATTATCATATCCTTTGTTAGGGTTGGCGAACACTTTATTTTTCATCGTCATTGCTCTTCAAAAAACATTGCAGTACTGAATTACAACTTAAAGTATTTTTTGTTGTATTTACGGTAAGGTTTCAAAGGTATATTAAAAACAGCCATCGGGGCAGCCCTGAGAAGTGATTTGATGCAAAACATGGGAACTGCAACGTTTCGAGTGGTTTCACACAGACAATGGCGGGTGAGCCTGACTCGCACCGCTGGTTTCGCTACCCTGAAAATACAGTCCTTTGCTGAATTGCCGCTCAGTTGATCCCTACACAGATTGCCTACATTCGATTCGATACTCCCACAATGGCCGATAGAAGGCCTTCATACACATCATGTCAAACCAAGGCAATAGGTTATAAATATTTGAATTCTACACCAAACACAATAAGTGCTTTAAGTCTACGTATATTCGTTGTTTGGTAAAGTTTACGCAACACATTCGAAACTAATGAAACCTAATTTAAAAGTCAAGATCATACATTTATGTAAAAAGCAAATCTTTTCAATACATCCATCTCTTTCATTTTACAAATTCGCCTTCAAATGTTTAGTTGGAGTTACCATCTTTATCCACAATCTGTTACTTTTACTAATGTAGTCAACCTTCACTCGATTCGTTACACATTCAAGTCATTCAACACAGAAACTGGCAGGCCGGCGTATTTAGTCGCCCGGTGATTTTTTCTAACTTCACAAAACATTATTTTTATATTGTTCTCCGTGTACAGTGAGCGTACAGCGTGTAATTAATCAGGTGACCTTCAATTAGTCTCATTAAAACTGAATCAGCCCACATTCATCGCCCAAGAAAATTTGAGTACGACGTCCATTATACCATTATGATTTTCTTCACATGTACACCCACAGCAATTTAATTCTAATTTGAATGACTGTACGTTTCCCGCGCTCAAGGAAATGTTGCCTCTTTGTTAAGTAAGACTGCACTTTTTATTCAAACGCTCATTAGCATGAAGTGTAAAAGGCAATTAGTTAGATGCTAACGCGTTTTCAGCGGCTCTGAATAAGAACGCTTCTTTTATTGACCATGAAACACCAAAAATAAACGTATCAGCGATAAAAACTGTACGAAACGCATTATGATTTTACAAAATGACGTGTTCTCATGAGTCCAAAAAATTTTAAACAAAAACTATTGAAATCTCAATTGCAAAACCGTGACTGAATCTGCGATTATGATCGTCTTGTGTGCGACGGTCTTTGATGGTCGGTCGCCGGGCGCGAGTATAGCGACGCGGCTGTCATTGCACTTTTACGTAGCAGAGCAATTAAATATGACTTTTGAGCGATACGGCGCAACAATAGAACAGCAGTCGCCGACAACAATGAGCACTGTACCATCGCCTGTGACCCCACTCTTGCCAAACAATGCAAAGAAGCGCCTGTTGATCGTCTTTTAAACGATCTCGCTTCCATTGCAACGTTAATAACACATTACAATGCTTTATCGGGCCAAGGTCCTCTTGCCTCAGGCTTTCTAGCACCTGCCATTAGGACTCCAGTATCTCCTTTTGGCAGTCCAAGTACGCATCAACGTTCCACGTTAATTTAAATTCTTCTCACCTTTTAACCTTTTTCATTTGATTGGGAAACTGTGTATGGATGAGAGCCATTGTAAGTGTCCGCCGTGCAATTCAATAGGATCGGAGGAACGGATTCTATTACCGGCCTGCGTTGATATTGTATCGTTTGTTATCGTAACAGTCGGCTGGTCGCAACCTTGTCTTCCTTTACACCGTCGGTTTTCAGTCTGGCACAGAGCAGATGTAATGAACCGAAAACGTTATGACGGGCCTCTGTTTCAGTATGATTTCACTTACATGTTTATGTACGATACGTTGCCCAACCTGCCTGAGCACGAAACTATAATTGAACTCATCTTCCAATTAGATAACATTACTGAGAGAAACACCGCGGTGCCGGCCGACGATATTGATTCTTTTATAATTGCCGTGTTTTTATAGCAATTATCATTAAATATAATTACCACATTGTGGCTATCATTAGTAATCCAAACTTAAAAAACGTTCACACATTTATCGAGAACAATAATAAAATAAAAATTTCACACAATCATAAAACCCAGAAGCGAATTGGCGGTTGTGATAATTTTTTGTTTCCATCCCGTGTTCCAAGGCTAACTCTAAAATTAGTCGTTAATCTAATAAAAATAACGAAAGGAACAGAAATAGTTGTAATTTAATCTAATTATGTAAATTTAAATAATAAGCAAGGATGTTTCATAAATATCTGACCATTACTATTGGGGAAACAATTATTTTTTAGTTCATTGTAATGCGTCATTATGAGCTACTTAGTCGATGACTATCTGGACGATGGTCAGAATTAATCAGAATACTTCAAAACTAGATTAAACAAAAATGTATAATAAGAAAGCGATATTATAGTTTATAATTACTCGTACTTCTTAAAAATCATTGTATTCTGTTTGTCTCCTGCGGGCAAACACTGGTATGACACGAAACCCTATCTATTTCATATTGAGAGTATAGATGACTTACCGTTTCTCTCGTTCTCTTCCAGTGCTGGAATGATGGGCGAGGGCCTGCTGACGCTCACGTACGGCAAGCACCACGCCTGCATCCTGAACGAGGTGGGCGCGGCGTGGCGCGGCGCCCGGTACTCCGACCTGGTGCTGGTGTGTGACGACGCCGTGCCGCTCGCGGCGCACAGGATCGTCATGGCCGCTGCAAGTCCACTCATCAGGTAAACTAACTTTTTTAATTATATTTTTTTTGGACAAGGAAACCCCTCTACGGTTTAGGTGTATCGGACTCACCGGTTTTGTTGGTTACTTTTTTATGGCGGAGGAAACACTGATTCGGCCAATGTCACGTCACTAAATGAATTTAGAATTTGTAGATTTACATGTTTACTGATACTGTCTGAGTAGAATTTTTCACTTTGTCTTACGGAGACTCTGAAGGCACTATGGAGTATTAACACTTGCTTATTTTTCTGCGACTAAGAAGGCACTATTACGTTGGCATTTGATCAACCGTTCACTGTACTTTGTATTTCTACCCGCAATTAAGAAATAAAAAACAAACATGGTCTGGCATATAGAAAAGTAAAGATTACCCACATCTTATTTTGAGTATTGAGTAATATTCTATATTAAAAATAAAATTTTGAATTGACCATAAATTAATAAGCTTTAATATATTTTATCAATATCAATTTAAGTTAGCTATTGTAGGATCTGTCTCTTTAAATGTTTAATTACGATTTTACGATCATGGACGCAGCAATGGTGTACGAAGATGTAAATAGGTACCAAAATAGCTTTATAAAGTATATTGCATATTTATGATGAATTAAATATATTTCGTAGTATAGCGTCACTTGTTTGATGTCACTGCACAAAGTCCTTTTAACGGACGTCATACATAATTAGTGTAAATCTAGATAAAGATTTTTGTGCATGACGTAAATGATAGTTGCTTTATAATTTTCTTTTCCTTATTTTGTACATATTATTACTTCCGTTGCCGTAAACAATTTGTGACGTTTTTAGTAACGACGTAACATTCGCGTCATAATCAAAATGCTAGCGTAGATGTTAAGCAATTGAATTAACTGTTTATTTTTCTCTTTTTACAGAAAAATACTCGATGACACTCCGTCAGTCGAGAATCCAGTCACGATTCACATGTCGGGCATTAACAGCACACTCATGAGGCATCTACTCGTGTTTCTATACAGCGGCCAAGCCTACATAGAGGTAATTAGTTTCCTTATGTTTATTTATTAAAACGTTGAGATCCATCAATCAAATAAATTATTACACACTCCTTAACAAGAACCTGTTAGATAAATGTAACTTAGAAGGTTATCCCAACAAACCTTAATTGGCTTTAAGAGCTTATATTTTAACAAATCAATTTTCTACTTTCAGTCCGGCGAAATAGATGACATGCAAGAACTATTTGAACTTCTAGAAATAAAATCAGACGTATGGAAATCAACAAAGGAACGACAACAGGCCGAAGAACGGAACAGATCCTGCGAAAGGAAAGCGAAAAATCTCAAAACAGACATCAACAGTAACGAAAGCAGTAAACACGATGCGCCTTCGGGATCTTCACATTCGGAGAGTGAACGGGTCACGCCTGGCGCAGGGTACAGCAAAGACAAGGACCGAGTGGAATCAGAATCATTAAGCGTTAAAAAGGAAAATATGTCTACCAGCAGTAACGATGAAAGAGAAGACGAGGACGGCGAAAATAGGGACAAAGAATGTGGTAGATTGACAGCACGGCGGCGGAGTTCGTCGAACCCTGTAAATTTATCGCTGGCGAGAAACTCAGAGAATACAGGCAGTGAACACGATGACTCACCGGATGTGGATGTGGAAACAGTCACGGCAAAGGTAATTATGTTTACCAAGCATAAAAATAAAACGATTTATAAGCAAGACAACAAACATTATATTAATCATTATTTTATTTTTACAGAACATATCGAGTAGAAGATCAACGTCGTCGAGCCAAGATGATCAGCCACAGGGAACGGTTTATAGAAGACAACTGCTAAGTGACCGATTAGGACGAGGTATTGAAAGAGCAAAACGAAAATCGCATTATCTAGAACCGCCAGAACTCGATTTACGGACCGTCAAATTAGAAGATTATGCACATCTGAAACCACCTGACCAAGATCTAATGTCACTCGTACAAACCTCACCCGAAAACTACGTCGTTACGCCCCATCGGAAAAGAAGACCCGGCTTTCATAATTCACCTTCACAAAACCCCCCATTCGTATCATTCCCCCCAAGCTACTTAGAAGAAATGGCACATTTGCGGTATACACAAGGACCTGCGAGCGCTGCTGCTGTGGCGGCGAGTCGACTCGGAGCTCTACACTCATTAAGCGCATCGGCTCCTCCATACCTTCCTGAGCGAAGCGTGACGCCGCCGACAGCGACGCACGAAGACGCTCTCAAATACCGACCACCAAGTGCTGGCTCGTGGGGACCCTGGCTCTGTCAACCGCAAATGGGAGGCGACGATGCACCATCAACAGAACACGACCAAGGCTCAAGTAAACAGGCACCCGTGCGCGAGTACCGCTGCGAGTACTGCGGAAAACAATTTGGCATGTCATGGAATCTCAAGACACATCTCCGAGTCCACACAGGCGAGAAGCCTTTCGCGTGTCGACTCTGCGTCGCCATGTTCAAGCAGAAGGCTCACTTGCTGAAACATTTGTGCTCCGTGCATCGTAACGTGATATCATCGAGCGAGAACGACGGGCGAACCAACACGCCGGGCAGGTTCAACTGCTGCTTCTGCCAACTGACATTCGAAGCGTTACCGGAACTCATACGGCACTTGTCGGGACCGCACAACAGTTTACTCCTCAGTAAAAATTTACACGAATGACGCCAGGCCACTTGACGCGGGCGTGCGCGTACCTATGGACTTTGAAATAATTCTTCTCTCTATCTGAGAGTGCAATTGTGATATGTGTTTAAGAAGCATATATGTTAAGCGTTTAGTTGTAGATCGTGTGGTGTCGCAGAGCGACGCCGGTAGTAGGGCATTCGCAGCCCACTGCTGCGGATGTGACGTTAATGACTAATTTAAAATCACACGTTTGCCGAATGGGTCCAAATTGTTATAATTTGTTTAAAAATTATAATCCGGGACCAATACCTTCCAACATAGTATTTATTTGAAAGATGTATTTCATTAGGGTAAATATTATTGTAAAAGCCACCGACACATTAATTCCTTAAGAATAGAAAATAGATGATATTGTCTGAGGAAAGTTGCGAAGTTGTGAATACCCGACACGAGAGCGTCACATGAACTACCTCCTAATTTAAATCAGTATCTTGATGAAGCTAAGTGACGTTAATGAGGGTTGTAGTGTTGACTCCATACTTTCACAGAGAAAGTGTGCAGTCTCTCACTCTAGTCAGAGTTGGAACTAGGACTAATATGAAATCTAGATTGGTATACCAAAAGATAGTAGTTAACATAATATTTGGTGCTTCAAATTCTTATATTACAAGTAGTGTAGTCTTGCGTGTTACTAAAACTTTCATGTTCCACTTCGTTCCAATGCGTTGTCTGACTTCATATTTCGCAGCTTTTTAACGACATTTTACAATCTCAATATTAGGTTTTATCATTTTATGTAACTTCTAAAGTAGAGAAAAAAATGTGTTCGTATTAATATATAACTTACAGTAGTACTGTACGCCTCTCCTTCACGTTCGTGCCGATTAGTATGAAATGTCGATGAGCACCAAAGATTTGTAAAGCATTGAGGATGTTTTGGTGTATACAATTAAGAGAAATTAAAGGGACCTGAAATGATTTTGATTTGTTAAACTTAACGTATGTAGGTACCAATTTAATCGCGCCTCTTACTTAGTTACTAACTTCGAATTTCTCCAATACTGTATTCGGTTATTCCGCTAAGGACTTTTGTATGAAGCTTGAATATCTTCTTATTTTTTGATTAATTTACTATTTTAGTATATTAAGAAGCTTACCAGGCATTACTTTCAGACGTTTATTTTTACCATTTTTTTAATTACCTTAGCTTTATTTCAAATCTTTGAAATGTTTCAAAGTCGCTTTTTATCGAACACATTATTGTGGCCAGTTATATTAAATCTATGTTGTATAGTGAGTGCTGGATGTTCTATGTTTATTTCCTTAGGCTTCTATTTAAACAAAATATACAAGTGTGTATAGATAGCGCCGTCAGTTTCATTCCAAAAGGGTTTTATACGTAGTATTCAGTTTACTAAGCATCCGTTACAGTCTGAACAAATATTTTCCCTTAATACTCATTTTGCATCGCATGCAGATGTGGTGCACGTATTTTGATATTGAATCAGTATATTTTTCATGTATATCGTGGATACCTTGTCGACGCGACTTCGATTTACGTTTTGTAAACTACAAAATAAACTAAAGTTACCAACGAGTTGTTCAAAACGTAGACTTAAACGAAGAAATTAACAATTTGCTTTAATTATTCTCCTTCGAACGTTACCTGTCGTTATACCTGATGTTTTTGTTTAGTCTCGTGTTTTGTTTGTCGTCTCGTATTGACGTAATATTGTAATTGGGGAACAATGTAATTTTAAGAATTGTGATTTCGGGGTATCGTTAGATTTCTATGTGATAATTCTGTTCTAATGTAATACGAAATATATTGAGGACGCCGTCTTCCTTTGCGTTTTCCAATGTTTTCGACTCTTATTCGTGTAAATAAATGTTGTTAGTGTTAAGCCAACGATGCATGACAATAATATCGTCCACACACACAGAACCTGCCTGATACGTAACGCGTTACGTTTCTAATAGAACAAAATATTTTTTTAGGTTTGTTTCAATTGTAGTTTATAAGGTTGTTGTGATATATCGGCGATGGTCGGGACTGCCTTAAAAGAGTAAAAATATCAATGCAAGCGATACGTTTATGTTTAAATGTTCCTTGGACATTTTTGGATTGCTGTATTTGGTCCAATATTTGAACCAATATTAGATAGATGTATAGACGTATACATATACACATGTTCAACCAATTTATACAATTCGATGTTAAACCAAACGAAACTTATATCAGAGAAAATTATACAAATCTAGTAATTACGCAATCAATACATTAAAAAAAAATATTTTTCCGAGTCTGCGCGTCTATGTAAGCCACATTTCTTTCGTAAAAGCATCGGCCATACTCGAATATCCTGAAGCAATGATTCCAAAAAAAAGATAACAGTTATCCAAAATGTCTAAGGTACAATAACTCCGTTACGTAATACGATTGTTCAAAACATGACGTTGTTAATTATAAAAAAAAATGTAAATAAATAGTTAATAAGATTTAATGATGGTAATAAAGCTTAACTTAATATTGTTGAAAGTGAATATTTGTCCCTGTTTTAATTGTAAATTTATTAAAAAAAAAGTATTTCGTAAGTTTTCACATAGTGTACAATTTTTTGTAGATATTGTTTAGAAACATTAACATTCTGTAAAAATGTGTTCTTATCGTAGTAAATTAAATAACGAAAATATTTTAGTTACACACACACATCACTGTTGTTTATTTCTTCATTATACCTCCAACTGGAAAAAACTTACATATAAAAATCCTATGAATAAAGTCAGTGTCTCGTCACCTTTTACTTTGGAACCCGCTTATTACAAACTCTTCCACATGTATTTCTAAGGTTCACATAGTCCAACTCTTCGGGTTTAGTCACTGTGATGGGTAAAGATAAAAGATACAAAAAGAAGAAAACAGCTCGTGTTGCTCAGGGAGTTTCTCGCGCCGTTGCTTCTTCACAGCTATGAAACGTTCCGAAGCGGTGATAGCATTAATTAACGATTCAAAAGATCTTTTGAAAGACTATTAATTTGAATAAAGAATATTTTGATATTGAAGGCTTAAATCTCTCAATTTTAAATCGTATATTAGGTCCAAGCTCAGCAGTAGCCTGCTAAATATACAAACATATAATAAAAGAAGCAATCATAACTTAAATAACATACGTCTGTCTGTACCTACAGACAAACGGAGCCATTGGTGCTGCGGCATTGCAGTGATAATTTTCAAGGCGCTTTAGTTTCTATGCGGGCAGTAAGAATTTTTACAGCGTTATTATATCGACTCAAGTGGAATGATTCCAAAATTATTCAGTTAATGCTTAAAAAATATTCTTGGTTGACAACTTTGGAAATCTTTACTCAATTACTGCAAAATACAACTGAAGTCAAAAAGCGTCACTAGCGCCACGCACAGTTCTTCCCATAATTTCCGATAGGGGGCGAGTGACTGTCTCGGTGGCCTATTTCTATTAGGGTACAGCGCTGACGTCTCGGGTTCGAATCCCGGATCAGGCAATGCGATAGCGGATTTTTCTTTTCATTAACAGCCCGCAGTCAGGAATTTGTGCCAGATATGGCGATAAGTTAGCCCCAATCACATCGTGTCACATAACACACATGGCGAAACGTTGGTGTTCTGATATCACCTCTGCCTATCTAAGGAGTACCTTCTGCGAAAAACCTGGAATCAAAATATTAATACAGCAAAAAATCACAGTGAAATCCCCGACCTGATAACCGAACCTAAGACCTTTACATTCACAGTCCACTAACCTTCCTAGTGACTTCAGACATAATGCAACTAAAAATTTCGCAAAAAAAATCGTCAACTTTGTTTTGGTACTTTTTTACTTATCGTCGTATTTGGGTGATAAATACATAGTTTTCCTAAAATAATTATGAACCCCTTTTTATTTTTTTAGACGCAATGGTACGATAGGGTTTAAATTACTATTTTCGCAATAACTAGGTATTTACTACCCAAACACAATGATTTTCAAAAAATTGAAAAAAAAAATCTGTCGCTTATTTTGCGAAATTTTTATTTGCATTGTGTCTGTAACCACTAAAACTACCACCGGCTTCGTTTTCGGTCGCAGTCTTGATATACCCGGTATATAATAGAATATAATTTGCAATAGGTATTTACTACCACTTCCACAAGAATGTAACTATTGGTCTTAATTGGCAGTATAAAAAACCAACTCAAGATGATATATCGAGATGTTTGATATCTGCCATTTAATTGACATGAGCTGTGACAGCTGACGGAAATAACCACGTACCAATTTACGCTGATCGTAAATAATAGTGACATGTAACATGGTTTGCTTACTGTTACTTCCTGCTCATAGATCATACGAAACGAGCTGTCATAACTTCATGAGTTCTGAAGGTTCTTTAAAAATTAAGAACTACTTATTTTTGTACGGTAGGCAGCGACCCGGTTGTGCTAGAGTTCCCTTCAGGTGTCCATGTATAGACAATAGACTTTTGACAGATCTACATAATAGAGAACAATGGGAGCACAATGGAGAATGTCACATAAATCATGACATGGAGCACGATATGAGCGTCATCGACACCGGATGGGCTAGACCCTGGTACTACGAAGGTCAATGAGCAGCGGTGACCGCTTACCATCAGGCGGCTAACTCGTCTACCTATAGCGACAAAGAAAAAAATGTTGTTTAGAGGTATGGGTTGATTACCGTGCTCATTGCAAATGTTTTTATTTGAAACTACCGACCCGATTCTGGTTTCTGTCTGTATTTGTATTAGCCCATATACGTCCCACTGCAGGGCACGGGCCTTCTCACAATCGAGAGTACGATTAAGAGGGGTTAGGCCATATGGTCCACCACGCTGGCCTAGTTCGGATTGGCGGACTTTACATACTATAGAAATTCTTACATATTGGTATGGTATGCAGGTTTCCTCACGATGTTTTCCTTTACCGTTATAGTGCGTGGTGATTGACTATCAATACACACATGACTCTGAAAAGTCTGAAGTGTGCCCTGGGGCCACCGTGAACATGTTGGCAGCCGCGTCTGGTCTGTTACCGACAGGCCACCACGCACCTAAATATTAATAAAATTCAAAAATTAACCAACCGCAAGAAAAAATAACTTGGAAATCGAATTCCAAACCTCAATGTTCACAACACAGATTAAAATATTGACGCGAAAATTCTTCAACTACCTCAAAACCATCACACCGGCCTACGGGTGATTGAATCCTAATCGAATTATATAAGTAAGCCACGTTAGTCTTCAGAAGCCGTACGTTCAGGACTGCAATTCATTACCAAAAAACCCCGAGCCAGGTGAGTTGTATTTTCGTGTCTCATATAAAGATTTAGATATATTTTTTAGACAACTGATATTTGCTTTTGTAAATAAAGAACATCGTGAGGAAACCTGCATACCGTAGCGATTTTAAGAATTTCTACGGTATGTAAGTCCGCCAACACGCACTAGGCCAGCGTGGTGGACTATATGGCCTAACCACTCTCAATAGATTCTCTCGATTGTAGAGTAGGCCCGTGTCCTGCAGTGGGACGTATATGGGCTGATATAGATATAGAAATGAAGAACAAGCATTGAGTGCAAAGAAGTAAATTATTATTGCATATAAATACGTTATTGCATGCATACATGCATACAGGAACTCACGCCTATGTTCCATTGGGGTAGGCAGAGACTATAGAGCGACAAGTGTTGCGGTTAATACATACCTCTATGGCTTCACTTTGGGCTCTATATCGTTTTCGTTTCATTGGAATGATTTTCCTCCAATCCTTTTTCCATATAATCCTCACAAATTCTCTGACAGGAACCCACATACTCTCCATTTTATTAATATTTATAAATGGCAACAGTCACTTACCTACGATCAGGTTGAAACCCTTTTGGCTCGTAGTCCAGACCTACGCAATAAAAAAAACAAATCTTAAATGAAAAATACATACATACAGAAACCCACGTCTTTTTCGAGAAGGGGTAAGCGTAGGAAACCCACGTTCCACCTTGTATGTCCGTCCCACGTTGTGATAAGCCTATCACAACGTGGGACGGACATACAAGAGTCGGGCAAAGCGATATTGGATTTTTCTATTTATTATCAGCCGATAATAAATAGAAAAATCCAATATCGCTTTGCCCGACTCGGGATTCGAACCCGACACCTTAGCGTTGTAATAGTACCATAGTACAACTGCGCTACCGAGGCAGTCGACTAAAAATGTTAAGCAATAATATTCAATATTTAACTGCTGTGTGATACAAACAAGTACAAGACGATAATTTCATCCCAGGAGCCATTGATGCGAGTAAGTAGTGTAGCGGACTGAATAATTTGTGCCATATATTCTCCCATAAAAACTGGCTGTGGCTTGGTTCACATGCTACCAGTTGTGTAGGGATAAAAACTATACCGTACTACTTGACCAGAGGCGCAGCGATTAAGATAATGGATTTTGCTCTAGGAAACCTAGGGCTTAAGAATATTTTGGGAAATAAAGTGTCGAAATGCAATTTTTTTTACGATTAAAGATGATTATACTCGTTTGTTAGAAAAATCATTTATATTTTTTCCACTACTACGTTATTCTCGAAATAGCCAAAGCGTTGGAAATTATTTGCGATTGCTTCAATGATAAAAACATTAAAACATTTAATTATGGAAAATATGCCCACACGACGAATATGCATTAGGCATATAGAAACATATTAAAAATAATTAGAAGCAATAACCTACGTCGGCACCTTTGCATGCAATTAAACAAAATTATACATAAAATAAAAACTTCTATTGCGTACTATGTAAATAAAGCGTTTATCTGTACATAATAATATGGTGAAGCAACATAATTTAGCAACAGCAATCAACAATTAAGCATATCGGGCTTCTAGAAAAATTAAAATGACCACGACACATTTTTTTCTACAATATTTTACATATTCCTTATTAAAAATTAGGACAGCTGCTTTTCTTAATAAAGGTACAGCGTATAAACGAACATACTTACCCATAATTAGAGATGCGTCGTACAAAGTAAATAAAAAACCCGATAGCCTAGCAATCCAGGGTTCGTAAGGCTGTCGGTGTATAAATAGACGAGAAAGATAGAAAATAAAAACAGTCAGGGTCCGAGAAACCGGTAAGCGGGCAGATGTGAGAGATCTTTTTGCTCAACCATTTGTGGTGGCTGGGAACATTCCTCCGGTTGTGTTTTGTGTTAATCGTTCGTGTGGAAACGATAATTGTATGCTCACCTAACAGCATGGACAGACGCATCGTCACTCCTAAATAGCAATTTTAATTCCATTGAAAAATTCAATATTACACCGCTTTTAGCAACAAATGGATTGTTGTAATTAAAATTCCTGTTCTATTTTATTGAATTGTGCAAATCTTATCCCATTTGCGATTTACATTGAGAGGAAAAGAAGAAAAGAGCTACGAATTAGATTTAAGGATTAGACTACACGTATGACAGAAATACAATGTAGGTCTACTCTTCCACTATCTAAATAATAAGACATAGTACATAGATTTTCCAACAGTTCTCACCCTAAGAAAGGAATTTAGTATTCATCTAGGTTATTTCTGCAGTGTCATTTATATCTTTAGATCATTACAAATGATTTAATAAACTACTCCGAAGCTGCTGCTGTTTCGAATCGATTTATATAAAAAGGCTGCCTCGGTGGCGTAGTTGCTCTACGGTACGATTACAAAGCTGAGGTCTCGGGTTCGAATCCCGGGTCGGGCAAAGTAATATTGGATTTTTCTATTTATTATCAGCCCGGAGTCAGAAATTTGTGCCCGATATGACGATAGGCTCGCCCCTGTCACATCATGTGATGGAACATATGCATTATAAAACAATTGTTTTTTTTCTTATACCCAAAATATTTAAATAAAACATAGTAAAGAACATTTCACCTATGCACCTCAATTGTATTTCGATTTTGAATTTAATTGGTATATTATAAGTTATTTAAAATATATTTTATTATAAAAATATATTACCCTACTTTAGTATCATCTCAATCATAATGTTTGAATAGGTACTTTTTAATATTTAGTTTTATAATAAAATAATATTTTTTGTACTTAGTTTAAATATTCAAAACTATTAAAAATAATGTAATTTGCGGACTAAGTACGTACATAAAATCCACGCTTTATTACACTTTTTTCAATAAATTATCATGTCAGTTTTATCAATTTTAATTGGTTTTGTTAAAGTGTAATGTTTCCATTAGTTTCATGTATAATAATTTACCTTACCTCCGTACCGTAGTTACAAAAAAACAATAAGTAGTAAATTATATTTCTAGCTTCGACCACATTGCTATGGCATTTCATGAAAGAGGTCTCTATATATGGCAATGGATTTTCTATGGCTGAAAAGGGAGACTTTTATAAAATCAAAAGCCATCAACATTTATCTAAATAAAATATAAACTGTAATATTTCTAATCATGCGCACATATTTTAGCTGCATATTTAATTTATACAATTACACATGAAGAAGCCTGAAGATCAAGTATAAACGGAGCTATTATACAAAGAAGACATCCGGCCATATTGGCAATAATACCGACCAATAAACAAAAGTAAACAAAGAAAAAGCATTAACACACATGCGCAGAACGCATCAGCTAACAAGGAACGCTGCGAAATTCATTATGAGCCCCAACGTCCATAATAAATCAGTCGAGGGCTTGCGCTCCCAAACTTTAGCCCTTCTGGAGACCTGTTTAATACAAAAATTATTTTTATTATACAGACTGGAACCGAAAACGAAGCCAGGTGGTAGTATTAGTGACTTCAGACATAAGGCAACTAAAAATTTCGCAAAAATTTAATAAAAAACAAGAAACCCGACTGCGTCAATATCTGCCATGATTAATAAATTCATTGAAGAATTGAAAAGATGGAAACACGAAGTGGAAACAAGATATTTTAATATTTTATTTTGGTTTTGAATGATCTACGCGTTTAGATAGAATCCGTAATGAGCACATCCGCGGCAGCCTTGGTGTCCGCGATGTGGCAGATAAACTCCAAGAATGTCGCTTGAGATGGTATGGTCATGTCCTGAGAAAGCCGCAGGAGTACGTCGGCAATGTGTGCCTGAGACTCAACATTCCAGGACCTCGACCAAGGGGTAGACCGAAGAAGCGCTGGCTTGATGTCGTCAAGGAAGATATGAGAGTCAATGGCCTGACTATTAAGGATGCCGAAGACCGGGCGAAATGGAGGAGACTCAGCCGGAAGGCGGACCCTGGCACCGGCCGGGATAACGCCTAAGTAGAAAGAAAGAAAGAAAGGTTTTGAATGATCGTAGTTGACAGTTGTCACAAACTCAGTGTTTTCATATTTCATTGTGTCACAAAAATTACCACCTAGCTTCGTTTTCAGTCGCACTCTGGATAAACCCGGTAAAACAATATCCACAAAAATTTACAAAAATAAAATTGCAAAAACTCTATTTTGAATGACAATGGGCGATCCTGCCGCTCAGAGACAACCCTTCGATGGATAATATCGAAAATCGCATCCGATGATAGACAATAAAGAAGTACAGATAATTTTTATTCACTTTTCATGGAAATGTCTGGTTAATTACGAAACTAAGTATAAGTACTTCATATACTGGCACTACGAAATGTCTACGGTTTTAATTGCTAACAAATTAGTGGATACAAAAGTGTGGGCGCCCAAATGTCTTGCCTTCTTTGCGATTTTCAATAAATCATACCTTAATTACATGTATTTGGAATTAAATGATATAATATTATTATCTTTCGAAAGGTTATAAGATAAAACAGCGATCTAACCGAGAGGTAATAGATGAGCGTCTCAGTGCGTAGGAGTAATGTTATTGTTCCGCAAACATTTGTTACGTTATGCAAATGCTGCGCATATGGTGTTCTATTATCTAATATTTATTATATACCTGTGTATTACGCAAACCCTACTCTTCCTGTATTGTTATCAAAAAATATTGAATATGTCATAAAATCAGCGTAAAGTACGAAAGAGGTTATAGTTGATAAAGGGCTACTTAGAATAATTTATTTAGCGATACGAATGCATTTACCGTTGGGATTTATTTAGATGGTGAGAGGCATTGACTTATAATCTACCAATAGACGAGACGCGTCATAGAAACAAAGTGTCCCCGTATTTTTAAAAGCACCCTACCGACATTTAGTTCATTGACTGGAACTATTTCAAAAATGTAACTTCAGACGATTTGCTTTCGGTTTGACGGCGAAAAGTCAAAATAAATTACTTATAAACGTATTCGATAAAGCGTACTGCACTATCACTGTCACGAAGCAGACTGCTTCATGTGCAGTGCATGCACCGCAACTAGGTTGGACACATTTTTCTTACTGAACGTCTTATCTAGTGTAACATTGATATCGATGGTGGGAGGGTATTTTTATCCGTCCGGCTAACGACCTCATACATGATTGTGGAAATGCCAGCCTACAATTTTTTATTTGATTCCCAAAAGAAATTGTACAAATACAAAACTTTTGGTAACCTGCATTCGGTTTCGAACACAATTGTGTCGATAGGTCAAAGTATTCTTACTTAATAATAGAGATACTTTGCACTAATTTCTATCAGTTGCATTGAACTCACTTCGTACCAGTAAAAAAAGTTCAACTAAAAAATATCAACGTTATATTCTTCTATTTAAAAATCAAAATTGTTAAGCAAGATATATAATTAATCCTGTCGCCCCCTGTTTGAGAAGCGCTGCCCTAGGGCTTGCTAGATAAGGAGTTCCATTAGATGCGTTTACAAGTACTAGACCGGTTCCAGGTCGGTTCCAGCGCAGAGGGTTTATAAGCGTGGTGCGGGAGTCCAGGCATCATTCCCGTGCAGGCACTCTCAGGGACCATCCGATATGTGGTACCTTAGTATTCTGGTTCTCATCGCGACGGCGTCGGCTCAAATACCGTCGCTGGGATGGTGTCCGGACTTTCAAGTAAGTGGTTATTTAATACAATATGTAAAGGGACAGGTGGGATGTGATTAAGTGAGCAGGCGTTTTTAAATGTTTCATTGTAAGTTTTAGTTATTGGGTTAATATTATTTTATTCTATTTAATTTATTTTAAGCATTACTCAGTGTAATATACTACTTTTTTAGTGTAATACAGGTGTTAGTACCATACTAAGGTAGTGAACGCTTGTTTGTCAGTAATTTTCAAGACCCTTGTGGTACTAACATTGCGATATAATAAACTTATGATAATCCACTAATTATTATCGTACAATTTTATAAAACAATATATGAATTACTTTAAAACATAAACCAAGGTATGCCCTGATTAGTATTAAAATTACAGTCGGAAAGTTTTTATTTTATATAATGCAATGACAAAATTATGGATCCAAATTAATTATTATTTCAAACAGTAAAATTAAATAACATTCAAAATCCTTTTAATCATCCCTCTATCAAGATCTAGTTACAAGAATATTGATATAACAAGGTAACACGCAATGGTACAATCGGCCAGCCTCGACCGTGCTCCAGACTCGACGTATCGTTTATGTAACGCAGCACTGACCATCGACAACATGGAACCAGTTGAGCACTCCCGGTCGCCGACACCGCACACTTTCGCTTTCCACTCCATTCATACGACGTGAAGGGTTAATATGCATCATGAGCTTTTGTACTGTTGCAATTATGCGGTATTTTTTGAGATATTGATTTTTTTATTGTAAATTAGGGTACACTTTTTTTAAAGCAAAATCCATCATTGTGTATTTAATGTCTTCCTTCGATAATCGATATGATATTGTTCTTACTAAAACTACATTATGTTCTACTGTTCATACGACAAAATATCGTACACCGAATGTTTTCTAAACCTCCAATACAAATTAGTACAAATTTAATTATATATATTACCTTCCAGCCGATGAACAACTTCACGATGACCCGTTTCCTGGGCACTTGGTTCGAAGCGGAGAGGTACTTTACAGTAAGCGAGCTGGGCACCCGTTGCGTCACCACCAACTACTTGGCAACGCCAGAGGGCAGGATCATCGTGTCCAACGAAATCACTAATTCACTGTTAGTACTATACTTTAAAGACCTTATTCATAGACAGTTTTAAAACCTATTTTAGTTATCTAATGTTTTGTCTCCTTAGCTCAAACTGAATTCAGAAGTTGTCGTTGGACAAAATATTCGATAACGAGAACTAAATAAGGCCGTAAATCTGTGTCAGCTATTTATTACTTATTTATTTATTTACGACCGCCTTCGTGGTGCAGTTGTTGGACACAGGCTGTGAAACGAGTGGCCGCGGGTTGATCCACGCACCAAGACAAATGTTTGTGTGCTCCACAAGTATTTGTTTCGGTTCTGGGTTTGCGAGACCGAAAAGTCTGTCGTTGTTTCTGATACCCACGACACAAGTCTTGTTGTTGGGTGTATTTATTATTATTAAGTGAGTGGTAGAGCCAGGCTCACAGTGTTAGGTTGGCTTGCAAGTAATTAGCAAAAAAAGCTACTGGGGTCTGAAGTAAAAAAGCAAGGATACGGAGGCCCTACTGTTACCCAATATTTTAAATAGCGCTGTAATGTGTGATAGACAAGTTGTTTTGCGTGGACTCTATAAATAAATGCGTAGTATTAGTTTCACTATAATATTTTGTTAGATTTGAAAGACTGTAACCATTTTTATCTTCCCCTTTATACTCCATACCTCTGCCCTTAAAATAATTTATGAATGAGGTGGTTATCGTCAGTCGAAAAGCTCAATCATTTGCCTTTCCTATGGTATTGCTATGAAAATGCTTTAAACTACAACTGTTAATCTAAGCTGTGCCATTAACAAAACAGGTACCTATCAACAGTAAACTCGTAGCCATAAATTCAAACGAACTATTCATACAAATAGCGAAACGCCTAATATACCACTTAACAAATACTAATTTACTCCATCACTATAAAACTCGGTAATTTTATGCAGTACAGTTTACGTATAATCGATTTAATTTTTCACCCAGGACCGGTATGAAGCGAGTAATGGAGGGCCATTTGCAGATGAATGGGAGGGATGGCGAGGGCCGTATCTTGATCAAGTACTC
Organism: Deilephila elpenor; assembly: GCA_949752805.1. Taxonomy (NCBI): domain Eukaryota; kingdom Metazoa; phylum Arthropoda; class Insecta; order Lepidoptera; family Sphingidae; genus Deilephila; species Deilephila elpenor. The sequence continues at coordinate 3,360,621 of OX457096.1, read as the reverse complement.
CTCATTGCCTCTGCCTTACGATACCGAGTTTATCATCCTGAACACTGATTACGATAATTACGCTGTCATGTGGTCTTGCAGCGGTATTGGACCCGTCCATACCCGTAAGTGAACTTTTTGTATATAAAAATGCGTGGGATCCATTTTTTTACAGAAAAACCAACAACTCTAGTCAGTAATTTTGATGTTGCAGCTGATCGGATGCAATTCTTGTTTTGCAATATGATGATTTTGTTCAATAAAATGAAATTGGGTTTTTAAAATATTAGTCTAAGTCTAAGTACATTAAAAAGTAATATAATAACAAAAATCCAATGAATATTATATAAGTACAATGATTAATAATTTTAACTAAATTCTATGAATTATAATCAAATTATATATCCTCCAAAAAGAAGAAGTCTTTTTACAGCTTCTTGAATGTTAAATGAAGCATCGTGCGTGAAGCGTGAAGAGGCATCTCAGCGGGTCGGCATGATTGTATCGAATAGTATGAGACTACCGTCTGATACCATTCGATACTCTATCTGGACGGCATTAGCACTTACCATCAGGTGCAATGCAGTCACTATGCCGTGCCAGATTAAAAAAAAAAGATTTTTAGCATATTAGCTCATATTCGGCATAGACACATAAACCAGGCTACTGTTTTAGATTTGTATATCAGAAATTAATTCGCTCACCCCTTCCACAGAGAACACCTGGCTCATGACACGCGATCGTATCGCCTCCTTCGACACCATGCAGAAGGCTTACTCCGTGCTGGACAAGTACAAGATCTCCAGAACCTTCTTCGTGAAGACCAACCAGGCTGACTGCACCATCCTCCCGGATCCTGCCGCAGATCCCGTGGATGGCAAATCTGATGAAGTAGGAAACAGCGATGAAGATGAAGAAGAAGTGAAAAGTATTCCTGTTGTTGAAGAGAAGAAAGTCGATAAGGCAATTGAGGTTAGGTTTTTTATAGTATTATTAATTTCGTACTTTCAAACGTACTCATCATTGTAGAGGAGGCCCGTGCCCTGGAGTGGGACGTATATGGGCTGATACAGTAGAATACGGTATTAATAATAGCTCCACAGTCTAGTTAATGGTGTGTAGCAGAACGTCCGCTTTAGAAACGATACCATATAATAGAGGCGCAATAACGAAAATAAATCGATGTCGATGAAGAGTGTTAGGTATTTATTCCATTTCACATCAAAGAACGGAAGGGATTCTAATGTTGGAAAAATATAATGCTATTGTAATATAATTTAAAAAATGATTTTTTGCTGATTCCAAACCTAGCTTTTAAACAACGTTAGCAAAAATTATTTACTATGTATCAACTAATAAACATGCAGAAATATGTGATATATTTATTTGCATAATAAAATGAGTTTAAGTTAAATGTATGATAATAATTGTCATGCCAAATCATATTTTGTTAATTAAATAAAAATAACCAAATATAACTTTTTCTTTAGCAAAAGAGCGGTGACGAGAAAATTCCGGAAGGAAGATATATATATATGCCTCAACCGGAAGAGGAACCCAAACCAATGCAAGTTCCCGAATTGATCATGTCCGAGTCAGAGAAGAAAGACATAAAGATGGAGGAGCCGGCCAAGGAGGAAATGGCCTAAATGCCAGAAATGAAGAAAGACCCAGAACCTTCTCAATAAAACGAATTTATTCATTTGACACATCCATGCCTTAAGACTGTGTTAGTTCTAAAGCTGTAGTCATCGCTAGCCTCTCATACCATGTGATATCAACAAGGAATAGTCTAGAAGCTAAAGGACTATGCGGTCTTACAGGCAGCCCTGGATTAACAGTCGATGTAAATTGACGTGATATTAATAGGGCTTTACCAAATAAGTAAACAGAACCTACACATATCACATCGAAATCCGAATGGGCATCATTTAGGTTAAGTCACTGCGATAGTTATTAAAAGTCATCATTGAAAAAAAGTAAGAACAATGACTATGTGTTTCATTCATACCCACCCAACCATATATGATTAGATAAAGAGTAGGTACAAAGTAACAATAGCAAATGTATGTCACACGTCGGAACATAATATTAAATTATTGTGAACTCTGCATTTCACATTAAACAAAAAATTGATACTAATTTCAGTGATATATTATATTATTTTGCCATGCTTGACCCTAAAACTTATAAGAAATATACTATTATTATATCATTTTATATCAGCCCATACACGTTCCACTGCTGGGCACGGCCCTACTCTACAATCGAAAGAATCGATTGAGAGTAGTTAGGCCATATAGTCCACTTTTAACTTAGCATAATTTCGCATCCAGATTCTAAAAGTAGCAAGCAACGGCGTTACACTATCAACCGCTTATACACCGGAGTCCGAACTAAATGTTTCTACTTTCTATTTATTTTGTCGTTGCAAATTAAATACAAAATAAAGTTATTTCAATAAGACTGATTGTGCATCATAGTAATTTTGTAGGCCAGACAGTCTCTACCCGAACATAGAGATGAACCCAAACCTTTACGGTTCACATTACGCTGCCACTACACAAGTAGGGCAATCGATACAAGAGACAGTATAAATTGCCGAGAATGCAGAATATAAATGTGTATGTTTGCTTGTACATTAAAACTGGTCTAACGACATGAATACTTTTTGGAATAAGAACTGCGAGTCTTATTCCACATGAATATGCATGTAATTTATTCTTGCGCTTACATCTTTCTTCTTTTTTTTATGTAACCTATGAATATGTTTTACATAGTCATGAACAAATGTTTTTTGTCGTAAATATTATGTTCGCATTGGAACCGTGCATGGATTTTAAACATAAACTGAAAAGAAAAAGCTATAATTACTTCACGTATAAAATATAATATTTATTTGAATCATTAATAAAAAACAAAAGTACACGATACCTACGCAAAAATAAGTAATAACTTATACCATCAAATTAATTATAGCAATTTTTGTTTAAAATGGCAAAAGGAACAGGTCTGATTATATTGGTCAGGCTGTTACTGGGCACCCACTCCCGGCCGCTATCCCACTACTGCCCGATACGGGGACTTTTGGCTGCTGGGTTTCCCCCCTGGCCCGGTTCGCCCCTCCTTAATGAACCTGCATCCCCCAGACTCCTCCGGGGGATCCATATTAAATACCAGGCTTAGTGCGGACGTCCAGTCAACATGGGCCACTCAGCACCAGTGACTCCCGACCTCAAACCATCCTCTGTGCCCGACCTCCGAGTAGCCGGATTACAGGAGACGCCACGCTCCCAGTCGAAAGACTTGTCGAAATTATTATACACATAAACCAATCAGCCATGGATCTAAACCACACTAAAAACCTGTTATAGAAAGTATTTTTTCATTGCCCAAATCATGTATTTTTTTTATTTAATTTTTTTTTTAATTTTTGGGACGCAGGTACAATGGCCTAAGTTCCTTTCTTTCTATAAAATATAAACATAAAGTTTAAAATAAAAAAATGAAGGACACTAGTGCCATCTATAATTTTGTCACAAATGCTTTACGGCACATTCACCAGCTCGAACATCAAGTTGTATTAGTTTACGGACAAAATTACGTAGAGGGCGCCAGTGCGCCAACAAGTAATTAGCACAAATTGGTAGAGTCACATAATATAGTAAAAAACTTACAATAAGTTATAAGACTCATGTATTAGCACTTTAGCTCTCCAACATGACATTGATTTCGTGTATTGCAAAATATACAAAACACTATAAACAAGGAAGTATTTGTATGGCAACATCCTTTAAATTGGCCTTTACGATAACATCTAATGAAACTCTACACGTTTTAAAATGAAATTAAAAGTTCCTGTAGAGTAATTTTATAGTTCTTTGGGTGAGTTAAATTATCATTTTACACACATACATACATACATGAAATCGTACCTATATCGTCAAACATGCCACTAGACCCACTCCTATCTCACTAAGCTTATTTCCGTCTTACAATGAGATAAGAAGCGAGCCTATTGTTATGCAGGGCCCAAATAGACCACTCATTCCTTTTCCTTTTTTACCCTACAAGTTTTTGACTAGTGGTTACTCGAACAATGAGTATGAATACTCAGAATGCCTGAGGGATCATAAAGGCATAATATTCTTTTGAAGATTATTGAACTACCTTACTGATATAGTTTGTAAAAATATCTCTACATTACATGCAGAAGTTGGCATTATGACGTAAAAAAGCAATTGAAGACTTACTGACATCTCTACTCCACGCAAATAAAATAGTAGGTATTCTCTTTAACAATACAGTTACTAGAAATACTCTAACCATTTATTTTACTTCCACATTCAAGATTTTAAGCGATTCAGATTCAGACTGTGGTCAAAATTTGGAACAATTCGACTCTACCAGAACCAAGTTTTTAAGTCACAAACATGCAACAAGATTAATTTATTTTCAAATATTTTCTATATTATTCATATTTTTAGATTCGATATTTTTTCATCGTTTACCAACGAATACCATAGAGAGTAAACCGGATGGCTTACTCTATGTTTTTAATATGGACGTATTCAAAAAAAAAATCGAGATAATTTTGTAAGCGGATGCAAACGTAGTAGTAGTGTAGTATAAATAAATTGAATATTAAAATATTATTAATCAACATTTGTTAAACCCGACTAGTTCCTAACGCCTTCAATAACCATAAAAGGGAAGATTAGAAACATTTAACACAATAAGCGTAGATGCAAACACTGCCCTTCTAGCAATTTTTTTTCTCTAGTTATCTAGTATCTGCATGTAAAGTATTAACTTATTAAGAGCAGTAACATGTCAGGTACAGTAAACATACAAGCTCAGTCACACGCCGTCGGCAAAGGAAGCAACACAGTTTCCAAACTCGCTGTCAGTCACCAGCGAAAAAAATATCGATTGTGCTTTAGTTCTATTTAAAAAATAAGGTAAGATAATTTTAAAATACTCTTTTATTTATCATCGATTTCAAAATATTTGAAAAAAGGAACTTAAAAAAAAGGATTAAATCGAATTCCAATTTTGAATTTAAAAATAAATAATCTGAGGTCATATGCTATTAAAACTTTAAAAATGTAATTTCGAGGGCAATCTGAATGATTGGATTGGAATGGTGTTAGAGGTAATCCACATTTTAAGTGTCGTATGTCATTACAGAATGTGATCGTATTAAAATCGATATGTTTGGAACAACATTATTCAAGATTATCGTCTAACGTTCTTACTAATATATTAACAGCTTTGAATGGGATATTTGAACATAGATTGCTTACAAAATGACATGGATCGGTTATAATTGTTTAGTAATAATTCGTAACATTTTTTTACAGCACCAAATACCAATTATATAGAGTCCTAATAATAGATATAATCTTGGTCAGAAAGGTCTTGCAAGCCTCGGCTTGCTTAATTGTGTCTTCACCTATTGTTTAAAACAGCTAATATTGCAGAATAAAATAATTATCACACAATTGTACTTTAATTATTCGAGTTAATTTTTAATTAAAGAATACTAACTAAATGTTAGAACTGAGTGTATTATAAATTATTTTCAAAAATTAAGTGAACTATTTATTATAGTTTGTAGATTGCACACACCTACTTATGAAAATACTTAGCATGGTTCCTCTTATCAACAACTTGAAAGTATTTCCAAACAGAAATTAAATCATAAGGTAAACCTTTGAAAAAATAATAATTCAATATTTAACGTCAATAGTTTAATCACAACATATTTAATGAAGTCATGAAAATGCTAAACGTTACTCTTAAACCTGATGATTTTCTATAGGTATGATTTAATAACATCACAGTTTTAAATACATAACGGAATAAATATTACGAAATATGACCAAATAAAAATAAACGTATTAGAGTTACCTTGAACGTAGCATCGTATGAGTCACGATACCTGATGTATAATACTAACTAACCGCTAAATTACATCGAGGGCCGCCAACAATGTGGACGAATCTTATTATATTAAAGTATTTAATAAAGAGACCTTTACGGGAATTTTTATGCTATGAGGAGTCATCAGTTATCAGGAGTCAGTCTCGTAGAGAAAGACCATGTAGTGTGACGTATCTAGGATATTAAAATTATTTAAAATTATTATATTTATTTAAACTACTGGTGGTAGGACTCTTTTTGAGAGAGGCCGCCTGGGTATGTCAACGCAATGTCCATTTCTCCCACCAAATAGCAGTGTAAATGCACTGTTGTGTTCTGTTTCGGATATCATAGCCTGAAACTGGATAAAATGAGATTTAACATCTTATGTCTCAGGATGGCGAGCGCAGTCGAATGCCAAGCATTGCTTAATCATTCATAGTGTTGTTTAGTCTGTGAGCGGTCATATCGCTTACAATCAGGTGAATGACATGCTCGTCTCGCCATTCATTGCATTAAAAAATAAAATTGCATGCAAATAACTGTAAAAATGTACAAAACATCGTCTAGATTAGCTCTACATTCCAATATCAGTGAAGAGACTAGCGATATGATTCTAGTCCACTGGGCTGATTGATCCTTTTTAATCGTAGGAGAGCGTGTATTTAATGATATTAAAAAGGAAAAATGTATTGTGTTACGATATTCATATCCACTTCTAACAGGTCAATGTAGAGATCCTTGGGGAAGGCCTATGTTCCGCAGTGGTCTTCCTATAGCTAAAAAGAGAAAGAGAAAAGAGAGATCATGAATTTAATCATTCTTACTTAGAAAAGGAAAATTTTCTGTGGTACGACATTCGTATCCACCAGGATAGCGATCAACTTGAAGGTTTAAATGTGACCCACCCGGCAAATGTTTTGCTTTTGGGCTTCAGCTTGTGTAATACGGTTTTGATCAGGCCGACATAATTATGACGATTGTATTTTCTATACTATCAGGACACAATATCTTTAATGATGATACTTGTAGTGCACTTTTAATATAGTATCCACCGGCGAGATATTATGACAGGTTTTGTCGGACCGATATGAAAAAAAATCTTTCTACCTACCTGTCCATATTGATAAACCACTTCTAAAATTGTAAGATGTTAATACTTATATCATTTCTAATCATTCCGGTCTCTTTAAGGTCTCTACGTTTGTAGTGGTAATCGTGGTTATGAACGTAACTCTAATTGTCGGTCCGAATTTGCCAATCAGTACTAAATCAAAATGTGCTTTGAATTTGTCATTTATATTACAAACTAATATATGTACCTATATAACACATTAAAGTACCCTCCTATTCATCCCATAATATTAAAATATTAATTTAAAATATTTTTCAATCCTCTAAATATTTTTATACAGGGTATATCAAGACTGCGACCGAAAACGAAGCTAGTGGTAGTATTAGTAACTTCAAACACAAAGCAAAATTTTCCAAAAAAAAGTCGTAATTTTTTTTTTTTGTAAATTTTACTTATCGTCGTATTTGGGTGATACATACATAGTTTTCCTTAAATAATTATGAACACCTTTTTATTTTTAAAGACGCAATGTTACGTAAGGGTAAATTACTATTTTCGCAAAAACTAGGCAATTACCACATAAACACCATAATTTTTAAAAAATTAAAAAAATCTAATGCTTTTTTGCAAAAATTTTAGTTGCATTGCATCTGTAACCACTAAAACTACCACCTGGTTTCGTTTTCGGTCGCAGTATTCATATACCTGGTTTAACCTTATTGCAGAGACATGCATCTAACATTTCCCTCTAACTTTATTGCGTTTTACACGTTCTGTGAATGTTTAATGCGGAAAAAACATCTATTCCATTAGAAAATACCTCACACAAGTTGTAGCGATCAATACAAATGTCTCTACGTAGAAAATAGCGTTAGTCACGTCGGAAAATAGGATGATTTCCACCGAGAGAAAGCTTAAATCTAGCTCTCGGAACAAGGCCGCCACGGAACGATTCTAAAGAGAATACATTGGATCCTGGTCAGAGAAATTTTGTACGACTCAATATAAATCTATGAGCTGGTTTATATTCTACGCATAAGTGGTGGTAAACTGATGAAAATAAATGCGAAAACTTTGGAATAGGCTTCTTTGTTCAGCATCTATAAGTCAACGAAGCCAAATTATTCAAATTCAAAACCCTTGCATTTGGAATATGATCAGCAGTACACTTCCTTTTTGTAAAGACAAAAATTTTATAATATATTGTAATCATAACAATACACTCAACGTCTTACGATTCTTTATTCGCCCAAAAAACTTAAAGTTGAGCTACATGTCTTTTTTTGTCTGACCTAAAAACATTTCATTGTTTTTATTAATATTTTAATCCATTAAATGTTCGTGCAAAACTTTATGTTTACAACGTTCTGACGTTAGCCTACATAAATATCATAGTTCAAAGCGGCTGTGTGGCGAACGGCGTGATAATTATATAAACTAACATTGTTCCACTAGCAGTATGCAATACGGATGTTTTTTTATATACAACAATATATCCTCAAATCAGGAAATACACATAGTTACTAATAGACACAAAAATATAACCAAGAACAACAAGCAAAGTCTCAGCCCCGAATTTAGTATAGTGGGTAACAAATATTAGGATAATGTAATGTTGGTAGAATAATTGTACACACTCCGGTTGCGACCATGACACACGATAGTGGAAGACCCGCCACAGAGATCCACACAAGTGTCTCGCCTTTGGCATAGGCCAAACATAATGGTTTAAACCAAACGGCCTCATAGATTTTTAGAAGCACGTTTCCAACGATGACATGTATTGAAACCAATACAGGGCAACTGCCATATAACTAATTCATTAATTTTATTACAAAGTTAACCGTATGAAAATGCCAATGACCCAAAACCCTGTTAACAAATTGTGCGGAGCGCATTACTCTACCAGCCTTATTCATAGACAGTTTAAAACCTATTTTAGCTATCGAATGTTTTGTCTTCTTCGCTCAAACTGAATTCAAAAATCGTGTGAAAGGGACAAAACATTTTAACTAAAAAGGTTTTAAAACTGTCTATAAATAAAGCCGTACGTCCGCAAGTGCAATATTGTCATCTCTTAGTAACTGTACAAATGAGCCCAAGCTAGGAAATTCTGCGAGTATACAGGGTATATCAAGACCGCGACCGAAAACGAAGCCAGGAGGTAGTATTAGTGATATCAAACACAATGCAAGTAAAAATTTTACAAAAAAAATCGTCAATTTTTTTTTTGTTATTTTTTACATATCGTCGTATTTGAGTGATTAAACATAGTTTTTCTAAAATAATGAAGTATATCGCTTAATTTTTAAACACGCAATGGTATGTAAGGGTTTATATTACTATTTTTGCAAAAATTAGGTTTTTAGCCCTCAAAAACGATGATTTTCAAAAAATTGTAAAAAAAAATCCGTCGCTTATTTTGCAAAATGTTTTGTTGCATTGTGTCTGTAGCCGCTAAAACTACCACCTGGCTTCGTTTTCGGTCGCGGTCTTGATATACCCTGTATATTATATTTTATTCGATTAATTCAAAAATAACTGACTCCGAGTGTTTTATTTTTTAAATTTAATGTAACTTGGCTCTACCACTGATAAAACTATTATAAATTCGTTCGGAAGTATGCTGATTACTTTAATAAATTAGTGTGACACTAAAGCGTTCCAAATCTATTCTTCACTTTCTGATTACATCTTCTGATGATGCTTACAGGTCTTACAATTTTACTGAAAACAACTAATAATTATTTGTGGTTAAAGATATGAAATAATAAACATAATTGATAATTAATCACAAATCGAAATACAAGTCAAATGTTTGTGTTAACCACAACATACCTATCTGTAACGTACCTGTATATTTACGCAAATGTTACACATTAAAATGAAGGTAATTTTTAAATAATTTGTCGCGGATATGGTTGTATTTCCATTTTTTAAACTGAACGTTTCATATACTTTACAGCTTGCAAGTTTAATAATGCATAAAACGCGTCCTCTCACCACATGCATACAGTTTCACCGTCAATGCACTGGTTACCGTTACTGTAAGCGCAGTCAGCGGACCTGACCGACATTCCTTAAGGACACTCAAGTAAAAGCTTTCTCCAATGCATGTAATGCACCTCGTTTATCCTTCGATACTTGAATTTAGAATGAGACCTATCTGTACAACTATTGTCTTGTGTTGCTAGATTTTTATGAGTCATTGTAAACTAGGAATAAGACTAAGCTATAAGTTGCAGTGAAGACTAGTGTTGGATTCGTCATTTTCGTCAATGGTTCTCAGTTTTTATAATGTCTGCTTTTTGTTAGTCAACCTTGTAAACAAATAAAACTTTTATTCCTTTTATTATAAAGTAGTCTTGCCCGATTTTAGTCGTCTTAAAATCATATATGGGCGGAACTTCGCGATTAGTTTTGCATGCAGATTTTTTTTTCATACGACATATTATATGACAATTCATATCCGGTTGTAGTTACACCAAAGTGGTTATTATTATTATATTATTATATAGGTATTAGATAGGTACAAAAGCATTTAACAAAATACAACTTAGATAACTAAAAAGTAAAATTAGTACAATAATAAAATTTTCCTTAGTACCTTGAAAATTTTTCCGCATTTTGCGATTGTTTGTAGACGCAATCTCGTTTGAATAATATCCTCTTTCGGAAAGTATGAAATTATGGAGTCTGAAATTTCCTAACGGGACTACCTCGGCATACTAAAGACAATAACCATATTCTCGAAGACCTAGTTGAAAGCATCGTTTCATAAATTCCTGACATGAACTAATTGAGGCTAATGACCCAAGATCGACGGCTAATGTCTTTGTATTCTTTATTCTGCATACAATCAAATGTTTTAAGTAGTCTATTGACCCTTTGGAGTTTAATGTATTGACCAATCCGTCGGAAATAAACATTAAATGAACAGTCGATCAACTATATTAAAGTGACTCAAATTGATTGAAATAAAACAAATTTTTACGGATTTGATCGCGATTTGGTTTAATTTTTACATTTTTTATCTTCCCGACGTTTCGATTGCTTTACAGCTTTACGTTAACCAAATAGCGATAAAATCCGTAAAAATTTTAATGTGTAACTTTCGCGTAAATCTAAGAAACCACTATGATTCAAATTGAATTCAAAAATAAATCAGAAAAGTTTCACATTTTAACCAAATTTCGCGAATATGGCGGTTGAAAATAATGAAAATGCATATAAAAATAGTTTTATTCTTCCTTCACAATTCATAACAATTGATGTCGGTTTTTTTAGCATGCTGTTAGTTTTTTATAAAAATTGTCTCTGTTACAATCTTGATAATCACAGTATCATCATCATTATTTAAAACTAAACTAAAAAGCATAAAATGAATCATCATATTGATAAAAATCTACCATGTGTCATAATAATATTACGGTGTGTTGTGAGAGCGTGGTGGCCTGTTGGTAAACGGACCAGACGCGACTGCCAACGTATAATTGATCGATGTTGCCAACATGTTCACGATATATTTCTGTGATGTTCACGGTGGTCGCTGTTTCAAATCCCAGGGCACACCTCTGACTTTTTGGACTCATATGTGTATTGATAGTCAATCACCATACATATATGTATATGGCCTAACCCCTCTCAATCGTACTCTCGATTGTAGAGGAGTCTCGTGCCCTGCAGACTGCAGTGGGACCTATAAGGGCTGATACAGTACAGTGTTGTCGTGAGAGTTTCTTTCGCTGTTCGTTCTTCACAGTTACAATACACCCGAATATCGAAAACAGTGACTTAAACGCACGAGATGGTTAGTTCATACATACATAAAGTCACGCCTTTATCCAGAAGGGGTAGGCAGAGGCGCCACCAGGACACCCACATTTCGCCTTGCATGCTCCGTCCCATGATGTGATAGGGGGCGAGCCCATCGCCATACCGGGCACAAATTCCTGACACCGGGGTGATAATGAATAGACAAACCCAATATCACTTTCCCGGAATTTGAACCCGAGACCTCAGCTTTGTAGTCGTACCGTAGTACAACTACGACACCGAGGCAGTCATGGTTAGTTCAGTGCAGGTACATTATCCACCGACGACAGATGTTACTTGGTTGACACTAATTTGCTAATCTGCTCCTTGAAACCAAATAAAAATAGAGGAATCCTGGTAGGCAACACAAATTACGAACAAAAGCAAGATTAATGTACTTGGTGATGGTCACTTGTCGCTATGGAGACGGATACGAAAATGTTACCACTATAAAATTTAATATTACATGTTATTAAAGTTAACTACAAAAAGCAAGGAAATACCGAGATAATATCATACCCAGCGTCAAAATAAAACATACTGTTAGTTAATTACGAATTACCTGTTTAATGTTTTTACGCTACATTACATTACATAAGCATTGTGACCGCACAAGTATTTTTATATAAGAAATATTTTTTATCCATAATCCTTCAATTGGCTCACTCTGTAAAAAAATATCGATTCAAGGAAAATTGAAGCAATTCTAGAAAATTCTAATGAGAGGTTAAATATGTGTTACATATACAAAGCAATCTTAAGAATAATTGTAGAAGAAAAAAAAATACTCAACATTTTCATTTTAACTCGCTTAGCGGCTTATGTTGCTAAATATATCATTACACCAATAGAAAATAAATACAAATAATATTTCTAAATTATTAGCACGATTTTAACATCACATTTTTTTTGTCATTAACTGAGTTATTCAAGTTTAAAGTGTTGCAATTAAATTGACTATTTCTACAAAATAAACTTTATGAGATGGTTTGTTGGAACACGCTAATCTCTGGAACAACTACTATTGTGCAAAGCGGGTCGGCTTGCGACATACATACATAAACTCACGACTTTTTCCCAGAAGGAATAGGCAGAGGTGCTACCAGGACACCCACGATAAGCCTTTGTGTTCTGTGCCGTGTGATAGAGGGTGAGCTTATTGCCATTGCGACATCGCTATATCGGATGACAACCTAAAATAATATTAATATAAAAGCAGTTTCTTGGGTAAATTTTGGAGTTTTTTTTTTATAATAGCCAACCGTAGTAATATATCTTTAACAACTATTTAAAAGTATTCTAGACTAAATAATGGGTTTGTCGTGTTCCATTTTTATTTTAATGAGCGTTCCCTGTGCATACATTTGCATACATACTGTGTTAATTTGTGTGGAATTTTTGGTATCAATTGCCTGCCTCTGGAATACTATTCTTTATGTTAATTGTTTACAACGGATTTTGTACTCAGTGATATGCGTTGACATTTTATTTATAATTGTTTATTCTACACTAAACATAGGAATAACACAAATAAGGAATTTAAATCGAAATATGAGTACAAACAACGCTCTTATTGATCTCTTCCAGACAAACTTTTCTGTTGACAAAGAAGGAACTTACCAAATTGTTACTCAGATAGCAGATAATGTTAAAAAAGATAGTTTCGTTTCAATGATATATCATTTAGATGAGCTGTTTCTCAGATTGCGACACACTTCCGTGGGTGCCTATGATTTTTTTTTCTCTTTATTTAAGGGGTTTATTCAATTATGAAAACGTCACCCCTGATATCAAATACAGCATATACATTACACTTATATTTAAATAGTTCGCATATCACTAATATTATAGTGGTTTAGATCCAGCGTAGTGTTTTGATATACTTTTCCAACCAAATTCCTTTCCTAACAACTTCTAACTTATAAACAATGACTTACGCCCGAATACTGGAACGACATTCAAATAATAAGTTGCGCTTAACAGCGCACGGCTCACTTAGCCTGTACATATTTTAATCGGGATTAACGTAGTTAAGCGCAAGTTACATTTAAGTTGCGTTCCAGTATTTGGGCGTTATAATATTAAAATAAGCTTTTTCCTGTAGCTTATAGATCTTTCAATATTATTCGCAAAAGAGTGGTTTGTTATATTTTCGATTTTCTATTTACGGCATCTTATCTACCGACTAATTAAACTATTTGACTACAATGCCACTCCAATACAAATTAGTTTATCTAATAGGAGTGCCGTTTTACCCAGCCTAGTCAGATATTGTTGGTTAACCAATTCCATGAAATGCGTCACATAAAAAAGTATTTGCGGCCGATTGTAAAATTAATATCCAAAAAAAATATTTTTATTGCTTGAATGGCGAGACGAGCATGCTATTCACCTGATGGTAAGCGATACGACCGCTAATGGAGTGTAAAAAACCAAATAACCCCATGAATTACAGAGCATTGCTTGGCATTCCTCTGCGCTCGCCATCCTGAAACTTACAAGATGTAAAGTCTCAATATGTCAGTTACTCTGGCTACAATTACCTTCAGACAGGAACACAAACTACTATTTGGCGGAAGAAATAGACATTGCGGTGGTACTTACCCAGGCGGCCTCTCACATATTATGAGAGACCTACCACCAGAAATATCGAAAACTATACAGCCTGAACAAACCAATGAGCATTAAATCTAGTCTTGAGTATCATATTGTTTTAAAATTAGTTTTAACGTCCGTGTTTTTCGAATAAATTACGATCTAAGGTGTTAATATCTAGTGACGTAAAACACACATTTGGTAAATGCATATTCTTTTTAATCGTAACTTTTTAAAAGCCTTGAGAATCTGGTAAGTGATTCGCACATGGCTGATATTGCATACAAGCATATTTTTCCGTGTAACCTATTATTAGACGTGTCAATACCTATTACGTAGTCTTCCGCGGCTATATATGGCATCGCATTTTTTTTGTAAGCTACGCGCCTTTTACGGGTTAATGTTTTTGCATTTTGAGGTTTTTGCTATTATAATTATCATAGGAACGATAATAAGCACTCTTTTGTGAATAGCCTGACGTATATTATTAACGGTTTTATATTAAAAGCAAACGTCATATTTAATTGATTGCAATAGCTATTTTTGGGCCATAGGCAGAGTAGGGTTAGTAGCAAATTATTTGTGTACTTTAGAGTTTAAAAGAATGTTATTCTTAGATACCCAATATCTATTATAAAGCACAAATTTAAATTCTGAAATTTATACAAATTAGAAACAAGAAGAAATATTATATCGCAGAAAGTCGCAGCTGCCATTTCCAACAAGTTGCCAAGAAGAATTTGATAATCCCATGTTATCAATGGATACCTGAGTCTCACGTAGATGTAATACACATTTATATATTGTATATTGTAAATGAATTATTAAAAAAATTTTAACTTGAAGAAGTCTTGTAAAATACTTGATATAAATGTGAATATTCTTTATTAAAATACAAGATATTTTTTAATCGTTAATTACTGCTACCACCGTTACGGAACGTGTTGTAGCTGTGAAGAAGAAACGGCGCAAGAAACTCCCTCAGCAACATCTTTTTTCTTTTTATTTTGGAACGATACCCAAAATACTACAAGGAAACTACACGCGACATTAAATGTGTTTCGTCACAAGTAATGCGTTGGGTGTTTCAGATGTCGGTGTTGAGAACTATTGCGGTGTTTTTGTGCGGATTGCAAGCTTTGAGAATATGCAGTGCGCAGATTATATTGCCGGGCCAATGTCCCCAAGTGAAGGCTATGGAAGACTTCGATCCGGGCCGAGTATGTATTGTGCTAGTATTTTAATTTATAATATTTTTTGTCTTTCTAGTTTAATCATTTTATTGATTGACCGTTTACATGACGTCAATCCTTTTGGGTATAATATTTAGACCTCAGTCCAAAGCACTGGTTAGTGCAAGTTTGTAAACTTCCTATCATTACCATCATCATCACCAGCCCGTTGCAGTCCACTGCTGGACATAGGTCTCTCCCAAGGTACGCCACAGAGGTGCTTTACGCAACTGGATAGTCGCTGCCGGCCCTCTTGTACTAGTCGTCCCGCAACCTTTATTTATTTATTTATAAACAAAACTTGCTGACGTACCTTCGAAAAGCCAGCGGTGTATATCTACGCCGAACTCGAAATTCCAACCTGGTATCTTACGGTCCACGTCGCTCTTAACCAGGCCATCGCTGTTATAATTCATAATAGTACTTAATATGGATTAATTTAAAGAGTGGGTGGTAAGAGAAAATTCTCGTAGTATTTTATTACATATTATAGTGAAAATCCGGTTAGAAATCACCGGCGCGTCTAGTGTCGTGAAAATTATGTTGCGGTTAGACGATCCTGCATTGCGGTTCACTGCATCGAAACTTCACAGATATCCGAATATTTTCCATCAGAATAATTACTGCTGTCAGCAAAAAGATTTTATAGATTTATTGGTTGCCTGCCCAATAATTTTTTTTCCGGGTTTTATCAATTTCCGGCAAAATCGTACTTTCCTCGTTCTTATATCCCCTGCACATTGAAAAACATCTAACACACATATTTTCATTCTTTCACGTCTTTTATTATTTTTTCATTATTTTTTTATCGTTAAATATATTTTATTCCAAATGTCGGCATTTGGAATAAAATATATTACTCGGGTATTCACGATTTTAACCTTTATGTTACTTTATGTTACCAGTACTTAGGCAAGTGGTACGAAGCTGAGAAGTATTTCTTCTTATTCGAGTTCGGAGGCAAGTGCATCACCGCCGATTACAAACTCAAAGACAACGGGGCTATCAACGTGATCAATACACAAGTCAGTATTCTGTAAGTATAGCGGTTTATTTATAATCTTAATTATACCACAAGAATTGATTTACTTTTTATCAAATACGTACGTGCCTAGCAGTTTTAGCCATGCTCCTTTAGGTAATATCTAAGGTAATATAGCTCATATTTTATCTATCTATATCTATCTATCTATATCAGCCCATATACGTCCCACTGCAGGGCACGGGCCTACTCTACAATCGAGAGAATCGATTGAGAGTGGTCAGGCCATATAGCCCACCACGCTGGCCTAGTGCGGATCGGCGGACTTACATACCGTAGAAATTCTTTAAAATCGCTACGGTATGCAGGTTTCCTAACGATGTTTTCCATCACCGTTAAAGTGCGTGGTGATTGACTATCAATACACACATAACTCCGAAAAGTCAGAGGTGTGCCCTGGGATTTGAACCCGCGACCACCGTGAACATGTAGGCAGCCGCGTCTGGTCCGTTAACCAACAGGCCACCACGCACTAATAACCTAATTTCTTTACATAACATCAATTTATTACACCAAATTGTACTTCCAATTCCAGGTCAGGCATCCAGTCAGAGATCCAGGGCGAGGCGAACCAGATAGGTCGTTCAGATGAAGCCAAGCTGTCGGTGCGGTTCCCCTCGCTGCCGGTGGACATCGCCGCTCCTTACTGGGTGGTTGATACTGATTATGACAACTATGCGCTTGTGTGGAGCTGCTATGAGTTCGGATTGTTCCATACACGTAAGTATAGCCTTTGAAATATACAGGCTGAATTTCTCAAGTGGGATTGGATGACCAAATCCGAAACTATAATGAATATTGAAAAATGCTGTAAGGCGTCTCGAGCCCGATTGTGATGAAAACTAAAACTGAATACTTGGATTTTTGAAAATTCTATATTCTGGGCAAGGAATCGAACCCGATGATTTTGCAAAAATAGACACATGATGTAATTTTACACCATCCGATAATGTTGCCAATAAATATCAAATTTTGGAAAATAATGCCATACGTCAAACTTAAGAAATTCACCCTATATACCGTTAACTTATAGTATACAATAATTAATAATAGACTGATTCTTGGGGCAGGCATATTTTCAGCGGTCTCTCTATGACCAAAGATTGCGGCCGAGCGGAGTCCTTAATGGCCAAACATAATGATGATAACCCATACAAATACCAATGTAGACATAAATCACATAATTGAATTAGTCATAAGTAAAGTGTATTTAATTTATTTCCACAAGAGTTCCTTTTGCAAGAGTTTTTTATTGAAAATACATAACTAGTTAACTAGGCCGAATTGCTAGCAGGATGGTTCATGCGAGTCTGGTCGCTGGGCAGAAAATCATAGTCAACTTATTTTGTTGAAGTCTGAACAGACTGAAACTAGTGGCGTACACTCTATGTCTAGACAGAATTAAAATTAACTATCTGACCATCATTTATTATGCCTCTACAAAAGATTTAGGTGTGACCACTTTTAGAAGTAAAATTGTATATTTTTTTTTATAAATTTTAGTTTTATTTTAGCAACTTAGACATCATTTGCCAATATTTTTTTCTTGGTACGTGTAATGTGGTCACCGCACCGTAAATATATTGTTCCGTTGTTTCAAAATTTTAAAACCCGGCACAAAATAATTTTAAAATGACAATTTCTCAGTGATTTGCAATACCATAAGTTATAATTAGAATTCATACTAATAAATCCCCATTTTAATGTTTCAGGTAACGCCTGGATCCTTACGAGAGAACGAAACCCACCGGCATCTGTGATTGAGAAAGCATTTGCCGCAGCTGATCGCCATAACATCAATAGAGCGTTCTTTATCAGGACTGATCAACAAAACTGCCCTAATTTTGACGAGTAATCAAATAAAGAAATAATTTCGTAAAATAGCAAAATAATGCAAATGACAGAGTCGAATTGCCAAATTAATTACTAAAATTAAAATAAATCTTATTTTTGAATATTTTGATTAGACAAATGTAAATATTATTTAGTTTTATATTTTAATTGTAATAAATTATTATTGTTAGCTTCCATTTTCATGACTCATTTTACTTGTGAGAATGGAAGCTCTAAATGTTAATACATATAGAGAAATTTACAATGTCACATATAACTCAGATATTTTTAGAATATTTAAATATAAATGAAATACATATACAATGTGTAACTGATAACATGTATTTATAGTATTTATCTACAACTTAAATAAATTAAAGCCTTTACAAAAATTTTATGCGTATTTACTAAATTAAGACAAAAATATGAGTTTTTTACTTTAGTTTTCACTATCGGCACAGTGTTAAACTTATTATGATAATATATCATTTTATGATTTATTGCAAAATTCTTAGACGCCATGTTATGAAGTTACGTCTCACCACATTTCTTGTAAATATTTCATAATCTATTTTAATAAGTAGCATAATTTTTGCAACTTTTCAATATATTTCAATGACGATTGCATCTCGTCTTTATTCGCGTTAAATATTTAATATATTGAATTAAGCAGAACCTTAAATCTGTTCTATGCCTACATTAAACTAGCATTTCTACAAACATCGATTTAAGATTTTCCTCATTTTCTTAAAAAAAAATAGGTTTGAATTTTGTTGACGGCTTCTAACATCTAAGTGGGGGTGCTATCATCGGAATGCCAACTTTTCCTGTGTTCGCTGGTGGCCTCGTCATAGCTTGGTGGTGGTGGTAGGTGGTCGCTTTTTGTTTTTGTGGGTGGTTTGGTAGGCGGGGCTAGTTTGTCCTCTTCTGCTTCTTCTGGAATTGAATCCCGACGCCTCGTGTCGTATTCCGATAGAGCTGGCTGCGATATGTTGTTCCTTTGGGCTAGTCCGACCAGAACCAGTTTTGGTGCGCTGTGTGCTTGCTAAAATAATATTGTATGTTAGAATGTTATAACTTCAGATAATTTAAAAACAAATCTTTCAAGGAGTTCAATTTTTGGTTAAAAAGACGTTGAAATTAAATAGGCAGAAAAAACAAAGGAATAAAATTGCGTCAACTTGAGTAATTGGAAATGCAACTTGATTGCAAAGAACAATGGTGCTAATACTTTAATTAATTAAAGCATTATATGTAGCGCCTAATTAAATAACACATGGAAAGGAAATTCACCAATTGAACACGAAAACGTACGATAAGGTACAATGTACCAACGTTTCAATAAAAATTTATTACTGCGCGCAAGAATGACTTCTATCAAAATGTGAGACTCGTTCTTTTCATACTAACAACTAAAAAATTTATATCAAAAGTAGGCATGTACATGCACGTATCGAAATACTGAATTAAATGTCTCATCTGCTAATGCCAGAATTGTAGTCAAGTAATTTTAAGTTATTGCTACAAATAATTTCATTTAAAATTTAATTTCACTGTGAAAACTATCATATCTCTGGTCAAGATATTTTTTCTTTATTATATTAAAATCGTAAGTTTTCAAAAACAATGTTGTTAGTGTCGAGTAGACATAATCAGAGCAATAAATTTGCATCAGGTACGTCACGAATCCCAAGATATGGTGAATAAATATAAAAACCGTTAGCAAAGTTTCCCGTCTTGTTTGTATAAGCGTTACTTATTTAAAGTATAGAATTGTATTGTTTTACAAAATAATACAAATGATGATATTATGTTTTATTTTTCATCTCGTATGTTTTTTGCTGATGGCGTGACAATTCTATCTGACTCGATAGTGAAAACCATGTGTTTTATGTAGAACCAGACATATTTACGAAGGCAAAAATTTTGAATTCTTCTTGTTTGAATCCTTGAATCCTTCTTGTTTGAATGATCGATCAGATATTGCCTTTTATCACCACTTCATACACTATTTGCCACTTCCACAATTTGAATGAGATCCAAAAGTTTTCTTGTCATCGGAGACTTAAGTAACAACTATAGGAAATGGTATTCATAGCTTATCAATATTTATTATTTTACCTGGTCATGAATACTCGCTACTATTTAATTTGAGATCGAATCACATACTTATTCCTATAAAAATCGACTAGTTGTTCTCTTAACAATCTAAAAATAATTGCTTAAATGTCGTCATTCCAATTAATCCAGCCAATGCTTTCTTTCATGGATACAAATAAAAGAAAACTAACCTTATAAGGATGTGGAGTCCTGTTAGAAGTAGATAACATAGGATTAGAAATATGCCCCTTGCCATGGTGATGGCTGATTTCCAAAGCAGATCGCAGCAGGTCTACTTTAGAAGCAGACCCTTCGTAATTACTGCCACGTCTTTGACTGTTGCTACCACTGCGGCTTCGGCATTCGTTTATGTCGCCTTGGGAGAACTAAGGAAAAGTATAATTCAATCTAAATTAGTTACTTTTTTAATCTACAACAACTTTTACCACCAATGTTAAAAATATTTAAAAATAAAATATTTGATACAATTATAATAAAACATACTCGTAATATGACGAGATGAAATGAAAACATATTTTAAACATGATAGTTCTAAGTAACTTTCTGTAGTAATCATAAGCTTACCCGAGATCGCGATCCTCTCGGTAAAGAATGAAGCGAACCAAGTGGATTAAATCGTGTAATCATGTGCAAACGCTCAAGGGAAACCATTGTTTCTGCGTCTTTTCTTAACGGTTCACCATTAAGTTTATCACCTTCAGCACTTTCTGCAAAAGAAAAATTGAAATTAGCACCTATCTCAGAAATTAAGGATAAATTATAATTTAACAATTGAGTGTATTTTTTTCGATCACCATCATTAGCATTCAGTATTCTATTAAAAACACTTATGGCCAAATTAAAGACATGTCGGGATTTTCTATAATTTAGAACAATATTAATATCTTACTGACAACATACCAGTATCCTGCTCACAGGAATCCTCAATGCTTGTCATGTTAATTTTCCTCAACCAGAAGTAATGTAACAGTCCATACAAGATTCCGCCAAGGAACGCTATTAAACCCATGTAGCGGAAAGCTTCTCGAGTGCCGAGCGAGGCAATTAGAAGACCTCCTCCAAAACTGCCACTTCCCCTTCCTGGAGAATATCAGTTAATGACTAGGAAACACAGTAAAGTGTCACTTCAACGGCACATCCTAAGCAGTAATTCAATGTACTTCAAAATTGTAACATACTACAAAAGACAATTCTAGTGTTTAGTTATTCAACCATTCGAAAATGTATCAACAGGTAGAATAGGTAGAGAGACAGACACAAATAACATTTTCCTTCGCACAATTTCTTGTCAATATTGCTTTAGGCTTTTATTATCTGATACTCGAAAAGTCTTTTGTTGTAGACTAAGGGATATTTTCACAGTAGTCTTTACATTAGAGTGTATAAGGACACTGACGTCAACGTATTACAAATTGATTTCAAGGCGTGTTTTACAAAATCTGTTAAAATTTCGTAGTATGAAATGGAAAAAATATTGTTTCATAGGAGTATTCAATTGGATTTATTTTGTTTGACGAGTTTTAACTCTCTTCTACAATTTCAATACCAAATGCGTTAGATTATATACACGGTATATAATCTAAGACCAAATGCGTTATTCTTCTAGTATTTTCAATCAATAACTCGTAAAACATTATATATTATTAAAAGAAAACTGGATACTGTGTGTTTGTGACGTCAATTGCGTTATCAACATTTAAATCTCTGAACAAATTGTAATACACTGTATTTTAGATTTTTTAATGTTTGCCGAGAGCTGGAAGTTCATTAACGTTTATCTTAATTAAACTTATTTTGCTATTAGCTCTTTCAGTTTCTTGTATTTGTACCTCGACTATTACATATTGATATCTACTCTTAAAAATGTAAATATTCATAAAATGGTATCAATTGGTTTTAACTTCTAATCTTATCAGCGTTGTTTATACACAAACTATTGTCCCATGTTTAGTTTGATAATTGAGATGTTTGTAGAGTTTCCTAAAACTGTGACTAATTTTGTATGAGCCCTCAAAGAAAACATTTATGTACAGTAACATTATCGGCAAATGTTTGTACATCTTAATGTAGCTAAAGTCTTTTATCGTTCATTTCTGAAACCAATGCAATTTTAGAGTAATTGACTTACCAAGACTGAAATGAGCCATTCCTAAAACGCCGATAAGTGTTGCTAAGAGACTTTTGGGGGCCAACATCGCGCAGTAAGTGGCCGCAGCGACCCACATCAAATGCACGGATAGAGATTCCATCGCTTCGAACGGAAAACACCACCAAGAATTCCTGGAAGCAATCATGCGTTATTTGATGACGCGTAATGGAGTAGATCACGATGCGAGATTAAAGCTGGAACCTTTACTACAAACTTGCATATAAAATAAATATTATAAAATATGTTACCATTTTCACGATGCTATCTGAGTTTATACTATTAAAACAGAAGCAATCGTTATTATCAGTAAAATTTAATACCAAAATTTTTAAATGTAATGATAAAACTACTTCAACTAATTCTTTAAATCTTTTAATATTAATTAGTCACAACTTCAATAATACAAACTTTTTTGTAAGTGATTGCATTTCGAGTAAGCGTAGTTGTACATTCAGGTGAACGTTTACTGTCTAGTGTCCACCCACACAGCATCATTGTGCTCATAAACTTGACAATGCTATATCGCCGTAAATACATTAATCTCGCAAATGGTGTTTTAATGTCTAAGGACATTATAACTACTGGTTGTAGTAAATTGTCATCACACCTCTGATATTTCAGAATGACCGTTTTTGTACTTCCACATTTTTTTCTTGCGTATCGTCTTTCAGCAAGAAAAGAGGATATTAAAATACCTCGTTATGATATATGAAATGTGAAGGTCGGTAAGTGAATCCGTGAGAAACTGCAAGCTGACAAAATTACACGCACATGGTTTTATTTCCTAATGTTGTAAAAGCTGAACTAAGCATTTGCTTGTTTTCTATTTTAAGTATAACTTTACATATTATGATAGACGATGTGTTAAATATGTCACTGCCAGGGTTGTATTTATCAAACGTGCTTCATTGTTACAGCATACAACTGATAGATATTATTGTGAAGTAGCTCATCACTTCTTTATCAGATAAGTCGACCATTGTTATATCATTAACAGTTATGCTGTCCACATTTCTGGAAATTTTAGACTCTTTTGGAAATCTTTCTCGTGAATTATAATTGATAATTATATTTTTAACATCCTTTCGTAAATCATTAAATATTTACTCATCTTGTGTTTAGTTTCCACAGACATTAATTGCAACTAAGTTTCTGTTTTAATTTACAGCCATAATTAAAATTAATCCCCACTGTTTACAATTACTGGTGTTATTTCTGCCTACATCTAAATGTAAATGTGAACACAACAAGATCTTATCTTTCACAAAGAATTAGTCTGTAATGAAGATCCAGTAATAATTATACACAAATGTTTAAATGCAAAAACTAACTATATATATTGCGTAGCAATAAAATGACTAATATAGACACATCTGACGACATTGTCGGTGCCGATAAATGATGCGTTTTAAATAATGCAGTCTGTTTCCGAACTTTACTTAGGTCAATGGTTGACTCTAAAGATCTTTAGAGTTCATTGTTGATTATGTTGTGATGTGTGTGGTTCCTGCCACCCACGATAGGGAAGAGAATATTCATTTGACATTGCATGTTGCGGGCAGACATTTTAAATTAGCAAATAATATTTGACGCATTCTGGATTAAGATTTTGCTTTTGAAACAAGTAATAAACACATTAAATTGTAGATTAGCCACAAACAAATAACCATTCATAACAATAAATACAAAATAAAAACAATTGCACGAACCTTTCGGAAGCAATAGATAAAGTCAAGCAATTATAAGAGACATTGATAAGAGTTATTGTGGCTGACTAGTAAATCACGGGTTAAACAAGGCGGAAGGTGAGCGTTGTAATTTATAAAACAACAGATGATACTCACTCAATAAACGAGTAGCCGACGAGTCTAGCAGCGTGGGAGAAGAACGCGACGATGATGACGTTCACATGACCAATGCGAGCGGTGATGGCATCCGCTCCGTACAGGAACGGAATGCTGCTCAGCGTGCCCACGGTCACGGTTATTCCTGGATGTTAGATGCACTTGGTACAGCAGATAATGATCACCATTTCAAGGATTGTTTGCAAGTGCTATTGACTTTAAGATATTGATATGAAGCTTTGCTAGTAAATCGTAGGGAATATTGAAGTTTCACACAACGTTATGAAGAATCTTTATCAGTACAATTATTCAGAGCTGAGATCAAAACTCAAAGACATTAGGCAAATGCATTTTGTGGCTTATCGTATCAGAAAAATCTGTAAAATGTGTTGCAACTTTCATAATACTTACCCAATAAGAAATTAGGTGCACCTAATTCCTTCAAATAAATAAACAGATAAGATTCGATAAATCCCCAAAAGTTTCCTAACGCGAATAGGAAAAATATGAAGATAATGATATGCGGCATTTTGATAATATTGACCAAATCCCGAAGCAGATTGTCGGCGGGTAACTTAGCTCCGAGTGGCATGACCGCCACCGTGATGGCCGATATCAAAAGCAATACGTCATAAGTGTAAAACGCAGCTGAATAGTCAGTATAACCTGCAATCAACCAACACATGTAAACATTTAGTAATTATTGACATTAAAGATAACGATTACGAGATGGCACCATACGTACCAACTTGTTTACTCCTCATATCTATAAGCATTCCGGTGATGGGTGAGAAAATAGCCATACCGATACTAGAAAACAATCTTTCACGACCGAAGTCTCCACCGTATTTCTGAATCATGGTTAGAGCTATTGGATCCATGATTGTCACGCCAGCTGACAACATAATCGTGCCCATGAACCGCAAGAAAAAGTAGATATAGAATGTTTTATCGTCGCTCTCCTTGTAATCCGGCGGGCATATATCTGGGCCGCCTCTCCTGTAATATTCCAGTAATAATTTACCTTTAAGATTGATACCGTTGTGTAAATAATAGATAAACATCGAGCTAGTGGCTCACATATAAAATTATAATCAACAATACACAGTTACGGTAAATATAATAAACCGTGCTGAGGAAATAGTAAACCCCGTTGATATATTCTAATATAGTAAAGCTATGCTTACTATATATGTATATCTATAGTTAAAAAAGAAGCTAAAACAGTCCATTGAATTAACTATAATATTTTATTAATTGAGATTATTGATCACGAAACGAAAAATGAGATCTTGCAGAGCTTTAAATTATTTCCTTTGCAGTATGATTTGAGCACAATAATTCTAATTTTATTGTTAATCCATAATCTCTATTGCTACAAATAGCATCTTTTGTAAGCTATGTGATCGTTTGCAGTATTAAATGTTTTAAACTAAAAAGACAACGACATTTATCTCCAGCATCATATAGCAATATTTATAGATCTAAGTCTACAAACTCATATACACCACAACGACTAACCTAAAATCACATTTCTGCACCATGCAATCGGCTGATAGGATCTCTAGTCTCTGCTGGGACAACTTCGTCATATTATGCAACATGACCAGTCCGCCACATCGCAGATCTTCTTTGTCCAATGCTGTTATATTTACACCCTGCGCTATTAGCAGCTTTTCACCAAATCTCGATCTAAAATCTGTGACCTGGTCGTCTTCATCCTTAAGCAAAAAGAAATTTAGTATGTATATCGAGTGATATTAAAATATTGTCGTGCACGCGTTCTATATTCACGCGGGAACTAGATTAGTAATAACGGAAATTGTTAAAAGCAAGCACAATTTATAAACTAATTTAGAGTCAAAGTGATCGTCGAGACGTAAATAAACAAAATTAAAAATTTTTATTAAAGAATTGATAATATTGACTATTTATTGCATGGAAGGAAACACGTAATAGCAAAAATACCGATTGTTTCTGAAAATAATATTATCCCACTTACCCTCTCCATTTCAATACCGAGTTGCTCTTTAGGTTCTCCTAAATCGTCGTGAACTTCGATCAGGAAGAATGCAGCGTCGTTGTAATCTTCGTCGCTTTCGGTCATGTTTAAGTAACTAAAAAACATTTTCTATTAACATCATAAAAAGGCATGATTAGTACCTACATTCATTTCAATTTTAGTTTATTTAAAAATGTAACACAAAAAAATAAGTTATTGGCATAATCGCGAATAGCCACTTATACTTGTAGACACGTAGCAACGAGAAACCATTAACATTGATTTAAACAATTCCACTTAAAAAGAGGAAACCGAGTATCTTGATTACTGTTATAGGCCTACTGAATCTTTGAGTACACTCTTGACAACTAGAATTACAATGAACATCAATAGCTTTTAACGAAGGTGGATAAAATATATGTATACCGCACTACACACTGAAGCCGCCGACCCGCCGGCATATGTCGGCAAATTTTTGTTGGCGGGCTAGTCGGCGGCTTCACTCATTTCAAGTCGAAAAACTTTGTTCGTAACATGTCGGCGGCTCGACAAGACATGAGAAACACTCTTATGACGTTGTTGGGTGTCGCCGGGCAACTGAATATCAGCAGAGCGCTTGACATGCCGCCAACATGTCGGCAAGCAACATGTGTTGGCGCTCCTTGAGACATGATTCTTTTCTTACAGGCCGCCGGGTTGTGACGGCGGTTTGTGTCGCCGGGCCGGCGGCTCTGGTGTGTAGTGCGCTAATGAATGGATTCATCACCACCATCATCAGCCCGTTGCAGTCCACTGTTAGACATAGGACTCTCCCAAGTTACGCCACAGAGCCGAGTCTGCTGCTTTAAGCATCCAGTCGCTGCTGGCCCGCTTGTGCAAGTCGTCCCGCCAATTGGCCAGGGGGTCACACGCTATGTTTGCCAATACGCGGTATCCACTCCAGAACACGATTACTCCAGCGGTTATCCGTTCTGCGACATATTATGTGTCTAGCACATTGCCACTTCAACCTACTAACATTCAGAGCTATGTCGGTCACCTTGGTTCTCTGACGGATCATATATTAATATATTTGCTTTCGACTCTGAATCTGGCTGAACAATTTGAAGGAAAGACGTAGGCAAGTTTGTTAATGGATATTACTTTTGTTTACTTGGCTATGAAAACGTAAATACCGCTTTGTACGTTTTGATACTTTTCTAATATCTCACTTTATTTACATTTATAAAAAAGTCATGTGTTATTATTTAAAAATGTTGTTAGAATTACTCATGATATTTTAGCGTTATCGCATTATTTCAGTAGCAGGAAGTTTCTCGGAAGTCTTAGCAAATTTTAAATCTGTGTTTGCTAAGCCATAAAAGAGCTCTATTTTCTTATCGTTGTTGTACTATTTAAGAAACGTGATATTAGGTTACTTTGTATATGCAATATTAGTAGTTTTACCTAATTATATGTTTCATCTTTTGCCTACCCTAATCATACTGCTGGGTGGGATATAGAAGTATATTTTACTTACGATTTTATGATGATTATGGATCACTCAAAGGATTCTCATTAAATCCAATAAATAATAAGAGGTACCGACAGTCGTTAACTTGATAACGTTACATCCAATAAAGACTCCATACATTTTGAAATGTATTCCTTAAGTTGATTTTAAAAATCGTAACATTTAACATAATAAAACAAAAAAAGGTTCGCTTGACGGAAAAGAAAAACTCTAGTTCGTAAAACCAGTACGTTGCCGGGCTTTATACCCTATCTACACTAAGAAGTTCTATTTGACATTGGGAAATAGGGATGCTGTCAAATAAATCGGTTCTTACAATATCCGATTATATAGAGATATCGATGATATTTGTTTGTATTTCTTAATCGATTACAGTTTATATTTTCAGTTTACATCATTTCGTTTATTTCTTCATGAACATTTTTATTCTAATGAGACATCAACAATTGCATAAGTCACTTTACTATTTAGGAACAAAAGGAGTGATTTATCTATTACTAGCGGCCCGGCCCGGCTTCACCCGGGTGCAGACACTTTTTGAGTCCAGTCCACATCACGCACATGCTTATGAACACATGATACATACATACAATACAATACATATACTCCAAAGTGAGGAACCTCCTCACTATGTGTGCCGTATCCTACAATACTGCCTTCATTTCCATTGTAATATCCAAATCTATTATTTAATAATAAATTAATTTATATTAATATTATTATTTCATTATTATTTCATTATTGATGTATGTTCGTTGACAGCATACCTATTATTAGCTGCAAGTTTAGTATTTTTAAAAATTAAAACACAGCTGTTTTATGTCTGCTCGATTATTTAAATATTTTTACCGATTATGCGTATACAAATGCGTTTGAATAGTCTCGACTCTACCGGTAAAAGACCTAACGAGGTGACTTTGTAATGACGTCTAGAAAAAAAATATGATGTTTAAAATGGTTATTTTGCTTTATTTAAAGGATTCTAGTTTAAATTTAGTGATTATGGATTGTAAGTCTAGTGATAAAATAAGAATGGCTTCTTAATTCCATGGATTTACGGAAAGTGTTATTGAAATTGTGTGAGTTACGTCTGCACTAAGTTATTTACGTTAAAAGTATGAAACGTCAAATGGAACTTCTTAGTTTAGATAGACTTTAGGAACACAGAATGTCAAAGGTAGAGTAAAGGAAGAGTACTATCCGATAAAACCTTCGATATCTTGCCGACTGAACGAATCCTTAAAACAAAACTATCAATTGACATTACTTTTCGAAGATATAATGATAACCACGTAGTCGAGGCATCCTGATATTGTCAAAGTTAAATAATGTGTTGCTTTAGTTATTAAAAAAACTTATAACCAAGCAATTACCTGCTGTTGGACAAATTCGGAGGTTGAATCTTGTGGCTGATATGGAAATCCAGATCATCTCTCTCGTCATTTTCGGTTGGATCTATGACGGGACTCTCCGTCGGTCTGATCAACTGACAGTGATCCACGCAGCGATCCAACACGAAATCTACCGTCTCGTCTTCATCAGGACATTCCCTGCTCGGACAAGGACTCCACCAAATCTAAATGAAAAATTTTAATGTTATCTTTTATTTTTTATACTTAATTATAATTAGATCTCCATTTATGTTAATATTAATATCTTTAAAGCTAACATTAGGTAAAATATTTACAGCGAGAACTATCACGTGAGGGTTCTTTAAGCAATTTATTTCCATCTGTGCAACGACATGGGATTGTTTCAGTTCAGGGCACAGCGATTAGGGACCAAAATAAACGGTGAGTCCGTAACAGGATTCAAGGGTAAAGTCCAACGTGCATAAATTTCGCTTAATTCCCTTAACTAATTCAAACATACAGGATCACAAGACAGTACTAGTTAATTCGCCCTGGGGCCGGATGACGACGATTTGCTTAAATTCTTCAGTACATGCGGAGTCGGTTTGTCTTCACAGTCAACGTAAATTATTTAGGGGTCTAAATAAATACCTCGACGCTGTTTGTTATCGGATGTCGCATTACGTATGCGGACGGCATCACGCCAGGCGTCTCTTGATGAGGGATCAGAAGCAGCGAGTGATGAAAGGCGGCATTGAGAATCAAAGCCGTAATAACAACGGGTTTATATTCCCCGAAACGATCCACCAAAAATCCTAGAACCAATAAAATGTCCTTGACACAGCCATGAACATGAATACCATGGCCTTAAATGTAAAAGTGACTTACCGGTGATAGGCGGACTCAAGAAAGTAGTGAACGGTAATGCTAAATACACAAAAGAAATTTCAGGCACAGTAAGTCCAATACTCTGCATGTGTATAGTTAAATACGGTAAAAGAGAAGCAGTGGCCCCGTACATCACAAAAAGAGTCACTTTCAGCATAATCAGGTTCGGGTTAATGCGCAACCAGACCATCGCCCTCCCCACGCATCCCAAGTCTTCATCGCTGTCGCCGTCCATGGTTTCTTCACTATTTTTCTTCACTTCAATAGACTTTGCCATGTCCCAAACACGCACATTCACATTTTCATAAGGCGTATGTTGGTTCGTTGAGTATATCTTATCGACTGTCGCTCGGATCGGCAGCTCAACTGTCGCTGTTGTTCGTGACGTTTGTTTACCTAAGTGCGACTCCTCACCGGCGGTGGGTAATAAAACATATGCTCGAAGCCGTCGAGAGAGCCAGGGAGGGTCCCGTGCTCCCGAGCGACTGCGCCGCTGTCGGCCGCGGCGGACGTCGCTCGGTACACCAATTTACAAATAATAGCAAATTACCTTCGTTTAAGAAGTGTCACGGCGATTGGTGGGGATGTTGACTAAATCGGCTGGCGATCCGAAGACCTTGCCGGTAATGGTTGGGGTCGGCCTGGGCGCTGCCCGATATGCGCCTTTAGTTCCACGTCGAGACGCGAGTTGCGAATTAGCGCCAACTTTTTCTCCTGTTTTTGAATGTAAGTTATATTTATTTATCTTTGATTGGCAGTGACGCTGTTTGCGTAGGGACGATTGTTAACTTACACTCGACTTTCAAGGAACACCTCATATGCTCACGATATTTATTTTCATGTTCTATAGTGCCAAGGTATATCAATGTCATTTCACTCATCGCAAATTCTTTCTTTATCCTTCAAATTGTCCTGTATGTGCATATGACACGCATTATACTGTATGTACATTTTAAGAATAGAGATATTAGAAACAAAATATTACTCACTAAATACTATCCTAGCCCACAATAATAATAAAAAAAAATACAACACGTTACTTTGATTACCTATTTGTTAATCAACTTTCATCCTACGCTCTTATATTATAAAAGCAATATGTTTATCCTGCAACGGCAAATTTCCTCGGTTTTATTATGTGTTTCAGTTAATTTTTAGTTCCGAAGAAAACGTAAGGCAATTAAATAAATATTACATCATCATTCAACTGGGTATATCCGTAGTCAAATAAATTGTTACACACGGCCAAAAATTCGATTTTATTTATTCTCCTATAATAAATTATCCAAATAATGCAATATTCCGAATAATCGCTTCATAGATACCTACATAAAATCGCACATAAAACTACTCTAAGCAGTATCAATTTGTAAATATATTATTCTTAAGACAAAATACATATTCTAACCTGTCTCACTGCAAAATGTAAAATAGCTTTAATAATTTTAAAATTCGTTCGTTTTAAACTTTTTACACAAGCGCCATCTCTCGGTGTTTCAAATCAACATAGAAAATATAGCGCCCTCTATTGTGAAATAGATTGATTTGTAACTTTAAGAGCAGTATAGAATATTTTAAATAAACAGTATTTGCCCCATTTATCTTTAAATTGATATATTTATATAATAAAAGAAAAATACAATCTAATCCTTCTTAAAAATATTAATTTAGGAAACGCACAGATTAAAGTGCTATTTAAACGCCTCAACTGTTAAATGCTGTGTATTACCGATCATTCATACTATACATTTTCATGTGTAAACGAAACGTATGGCGAAACATACGTAATATCAGGTATATGTTTGGATTGTATTCTATAATTTTATTTTAAAGATCAATACAGTAAATAAAAATAATATTTTACTGTATTATGGTTGCGTTTTCAACTAAATTAATATAATTTTTAATCCCACTCTACTTGATAACAGTGCCATCTAGCGACCATAGATAATATTTAAATCTATTGGTCTAGATTGTCTATAGTCTACTGCAAATTGTCAACCATAATGCATTGCGCATAAATGGCCGCCATGTTGCTGCCGTCTGAAAGATGTTCGCAACTGTGTGTGTTTACTAATGAATTTTAAGGACTTTAATAGTTAAATTACTGTGTTTGTGAAATTGTGAGTGTACAATGGTTTTCTATTTCATACATTGTTGTGATTGAATAGTCTGTCAAATGTCTCTGAAGCCAATAAACAGTGAAATTTTCTTTAGATAGTCATTCGGTTCGGACGGCATAATGGCTGACAATCTGATTCAAAAGTCACATAAAACTAGTGAGAAAAACAAGTATAACAACGTCGTACACCGAACAACGAGCGAATCTCTTCGACTGAACGAGTCGGAGAAAGGAGTGACTCACCCGACAAGTCTACAGGCCGCCCATAACCCAAGGAAAATATCTTCATTTCAGATCACCAGTGTGACGGTCGGCTCGCGAGTGAGCACCGATGCAGGCGAGGACTCCGCTGACGATCTAGATGAATCTCACACCGACGACATATCGAGAGTGACAGATATTGAGAATGAAACACCGAGTTTCTCGGAGGACACCTTTTCTAAGGACGACGTATTCTACAACGCGTCGAGCGCATCATTAGGCTGCGCGCCCGTCATCCCGACCAGTTCGCAATACGGACTCGCGATCGTCGGACAGGACAACGCCAACAACCAGATAGGAGGAGCAGTGCCAAATAGTAATAGTACAGAAGTGAATGACATGCACGTCAGCGTGACCAACGCCGGCGCGGGCAGCATCATCAATCTCATAGGAAATGCTAAACCACAAGAAGGTATGAAAGAGATACAAGAACATGTTAGAAATGAAAGATTTAAAGTAGTGAAGATTGAGAGCACCGAGCCATTCCGTAGAGGCCGATGGATGTGCATGGACTACTTAGATCATACTACAACTCAGCAGAATGCACCGATCACACCTAACAACAACTTAGATGTGTCCGATACTAATGCATTGCAAGCTCCGGACAGTGGTGTGGTGATAAATGATAGTCAACACGATGAAGTGTGTAATGATCTGACAAATAAAGGACCCAAAGATCTTCAAGGTAATGCACCTACTGTGCAACAATTGGAGCAAGCATTGCAAAAGCAGTTTCCGATGGCTTCTCCTGGTCAATCTCTGACACAACCAATTAACGTAGTGCAACAGCAAATGCCTGTATCTCAATCTGTGTCTGTACAGTCACCACCCTTGGAAATGCCTCAACAGATGCCAAATCAAAACATGCAAACAAGTCAGCAGGTTGCACAACAGCACCCTCAGAGTATGACTCATATCACCATGCAGAATGCTCCACAAAGTCATCCACAACCTCCTCAGCAACAGCAAGTGCAACAGATTCCTCAGAGTTTCCCGCAACATCAGTTGCAGCAAGTCATTGCCCAGTCTCAGGGCATTACAATGCAACAAATACCTATGCACCAACAAATGCCGCAGCAAATGCAACAGATGCCAAACCAACAAATGCAACAAATACCTATGCACCAGCAAATGCCGCAGCAAATGCAACAACAGATGCCTCAGATGCAGGCCATGCCTAACCAAGGACAAATCCCTCAAGTGGCGGGCCAACAACCCCAATTGCAGCAAATGCAAATGCAACAGATGCAGGGACAGCCAAATCCTCAACAATTGCACATGCAACAAGCACAGATTCCTAGCATGGGACAAAGCCACCACTTGCAAAGTCAGCAGTCAATGGGGGCTCAGCAAGCACAGCTCCAGCATTTACCCAGTCAGGCTCAAATTCACGCTTTGCAAAATCAACAGCTGCCTAACCACATACAACAAATGCA
This sequence comes from Deilephila elpenor, assembly GCA_949752805.1. NCBI lineage: Eukaryota > Metazoa > Arthropoda > Insecta > Lepidoptera > Sphingidae > Deilephila > Deilephila elpenor. The sequence continues at coordinate 3,326,437 of OX457096.1, read as the reverse complement.
GATACCTCCTCAGTTGACTAGCGCTAACCAGCAAATACCACAAATGCAGACTCAGATGCATCAACTGCCATCTCAGCCGCAACAGTCTGTTGTCCCTGGCATGCATCCTCAAATGCAGCAGCAAGGCATGTCTGGAGTCCAACAGCAATACAATCAAGCTGTCAGTCAGCAGCCTAGTGCTCAGCCTATGATAAGCACGAGTATGGCATCATCTCAGCAGCAGATGGTCCCGCCTCAGCACACTGTTCCTCAGTATCATACTCAACAATCACAGATGAGCCAGCAGGGCCAAACTATGCCACAAGAGGTGCTCTCAAGTATTGTTACATCACAGCAAGGTGCAACTTTACCCACTAACCTCCAGCCTATGGCTACTCAACCCCAGGGCTCGACTTTGCCCGCGAATCTCCAAAGCCTGGCTGGACAGCAACAGGCGACGACCGTGCACACTATGGCTCCACAGCAAGGGAGCGTGCCTCAAGGAAACTTGCAAATGATGGCCACGGCGCCTCAGAATATGCAGATGACTCTGGACGGGAATCAGCCGAGTATGCAGATACCCGCCTCAGATCCAATATTCATGCAGCCAACAAATGTGGGCCAGCAGATGCCGGTAGGGCAACACATGGCGCAGCAGAACATGTTGCCGCAGCAAGTGGGCGCTCAGGGCCAGATGGGCGGCGTGCAGTACGTGCCCAACCAGTCGGTGTCCATGGCGCACCAGAACATTCCGATGTCGATGCAGCCGAGCATGCCGGTGGGAATGGGCGGCGGAGTGCACCCCAACGTGGTTCAGTCCCAGACAAGTATGGGGCTGGGGTACGGCGGCGTGGTGCCGGTGATGTCGCAGAGCAACGTGGCGCCCGTGGAGGCGACGGTGTCTGGGACTAACTCTCCGGTGGTGTCGTTGCCGGTGAGTTCGACCGCGTACGTGACTAACGCGGCTCAGCCGGGACATGACAGTCAGAGCTTTGGGAGCCCCGTGAGTGCGGTGGTGTCTCACGCGATCAGTGGCGCGGTGATGAGCAATGTGAATGTGAATGCTTGTGATAGTGGTGCTGCTGACGTCGCCTCTGACGCGCTGCAGGGCGGCGATACCGGCGATGGCAAGGAGGAACCCCAGCCCACACCACCCCAGGAAGATGAAAGGTGAGCTTTGCCATCTTTTTACTTCACATTATTTTTAAATATTATTTATCGGCTCAATGTCAGGCCCAGACCCATTATATGAAATACAAATATGTGTAGATGTTGAATCTGCGACATCTAGCAGATAAACCTAATCCCTTCCTACATAGAAAATGAGTATATTGAACTGAATAGAATTGCGGCATAGGCAGGTGGTTATATTTGGTTTTACAATAAATATTAATTTTATATGACTTCTTGTTATAATGGTTTATGCCACTTAATATGAAATAAAATATCTACAGGCGATTAAATGACCAAAAGTTAAAAATTAAATTAATCATCCTTTAATAAAAAATATATTTCTATCAATCATATTTGTCCAATTGCTTAAAATGTTCTCTTAGTAAATTATGTAGGAGGGTTCGGGCCTGAGTCTATAAAACCTTGTTAGATGAGTTTGGTTGATGGTTGAAATGTTATGCCTTACTCGGTCTTGTATTAGAATTTTAATATAATATTGATGAGTAACATTTATTTATGATAGTAAATTTCTATATATTTTTTATGTTACATAAATGTGATTATTTTTCATGTAAGCTTTGACAATTTATAACTTTATTGAAGTGACACAAGTGACCTATATTTTACCTGCACTGCTGAAACTTGCCTGCATATTATGTGAGCCAATTGTAAAGCATATTTTACCTTGCAATACCAATCCAGGTTGCTGGATATTTTATTATCCAAACTTATTTCTTATTCACATAATACATTAGTTACTATATTAGCATAAGTTAATGCACCACATAGTTAACATTAACTTCCTGATAATAAGTCCTTATTATTATGCAACATACAACCATTTAGAAAGTGTCTTATTTAGCTTATCTATGACAGATTTACTAATGCAATAATTTGAACTGTGCAGTATTTGTAATTGCTCAATAATTTGAGTTGTATTTGTCTTGTACATAGATCTGGCTTTTTCTAATGCTCTCTCTCATTTGTTACAACTTAGTAAGTTAAGAAGTTATTATTTATTTCTGTCAATTTGAGACTTCATTGCAGAGATTTTAAATTTTGAACTATTTTTATTACTTAGTCAATGTTGGGTGTTTTTTATAATCAAGTTAAAAGAAGAAGAAAAGTGGAAAAAAGATTCCTTTGTTGATTAGGCCTGTGCTATTTTTATATCAATTATCTCAATAACCCACTGATGGTGTTTCCATCCAATTTTCACAAATTGATGAAATTGCTTCTCAGATTTTTTAAATAATATAGATAGAGGGTTTATGTGAGTGAAAACAACAGTAGGTATACCAATTTTTTACAGTTTGCATTTTAGACATTCTTGAAATTATATAATCACAGTATTTACCTACAGACGAAATAAGAAGGATCTGGTGGTACAATTGGTAAAATGCTCGTCATTTGAATCGAGAAAACGATTATTATGCTCTAGTGGCATGTTTTGTACCTTCACAAGGGTTGTTCACATTTATTAACCTGTTCACATTTGACCTGTCGGAGCCCTAACAATTTGTCGATTATATTCAGTTTTCATATACGCTCAATATGTTAGCAAAATAAAAAAGTATTTGAACATCAATAAACAACATCCGTTCTTTATTACTCATTGAACCAACACACTTATGATTAAAAGTTTTATGGAAATGTATGCTTTTTAATAAGGGCTTATACATATTAAGCTTATTGTGTTATTAATTAAAACATGCAATTTTTGTGACTTGTGAATACGTTTCAATTAAAGTTGTGAAAATCTAATTACGTTGTTCGATGATAATAAGACCGGCACTTGCCGAGATTTCTCCCGGCCGGCCGCGGGTTCATAAGGCGAGCGAAACCCGTATCTATTTGCGAAAATAACTCATCCGTAGACAATGGTAGTTGTTTTCTTTGCTTTCGTTCATCGCTCGCACCGCCGCCAAGCGGAATCCGACGTCCCTTTGATGCTGTTTATTTGCGCTTCGTCCTGCGACATAAATAGGTGGTTGACACGCACATACAGCGCATGGTGCGCGCCGGTATGCGTTGCTGACTCACGCGCATCGCAACTCTACGGCTGCAGTAAAAAGCAACGGGCGCGGCCATTTTCGACCGGCCGATCTAACATTGGATTTCGTGTTCACTTTTTACGTCCAAATCGATGATAGATTTCTCTCGATTGTCAAGCTGCCTCCTTTGTGTAGTGCCTAGAGGCCGGCTGCACGTTGCGTTTCCTCGATAATGGTTGATAGTGAACGAAATTTATTTATTGGGGTCACGTTTAATTAACTATTTATCTGAATGTTGTTCTACTTGGACCGCATTCGTATTGGCGTGTAAAGCAGCATTTATATCCCACTTCCTAGTATGCATCAAGCCGCAGAAAAGTTGAAATAGGCGCCAGCTGATCTACGTCACCGGCTCACTGGTAATCGAGTACAGAAACGAAGGTCGTGAAACCCGAACCTTCCACTCGCTTCTGATCGACTAACATCACTGACTTCTGTTATACACGCAAAAAAAAAACTATTTTGGTATTTACAATCAATTGAATTGTATAATTACTAAGTTGTGCTTTTCCTCTAATGCTTTAAAGTACTGCCTAACTAACATAAATGGTAACTGGTAAAAACATCAGTCGCTTATTAAATTGTACTCGACGAGATAAAACGATTAAATAACGTTTAAAAGTCGAACACAGATGTTCTGTTACTCAAAATAGCTCCCGTTATTTTATAGTCCGCTAAGATACCTCGAGTTTTTTCAATAGCCCATTGTCTAAATGTTCTGTTTTTAACTCCTGTCCATTCACGGAATCATTGTATGTTCATTGTGGTACGCAGATAAAGTCAGTTATTTACTTTATAATATTAATGTACTTTATCATTCTCGCGGCAACAGTGTAGACAGAGACACTGACGCGTTTTTTTTTATCCCGCGTTAAGAAATTTTGTTATCTTCGAGTTTTTTTAATTACGTTATTTATTTGTCGCAACAGCCATGAACTTGAAACACATCGAAGAATGTTTCGTTAACGATGTTAAATTCTTTATCTAGGATTGTTCCGTCTATGTCGTAGAATCACTTATCACTTCTAATAATATGAATATATACCTAAATGCGAAAGTGTGTATGTATGTATGCTCCATTTCCACGCTAAAACGGCGGAACCGATTTTGATGAATTTTAAATAGAGATATATTGGACCATGGAGACGGACATAGGATACTTTTTATGTCGAAAAAAATGTTCCCATGGGATGAGTCAAGAATTAAATTCAAATATAAATATTTGCTACTATTTCCAATTCGTGAAGTGCGTGGTGGCCTGTTGGTAAACGGACCAGACGCGGCTGCCTACATGTTCATGGTGGTCGCGGGTTCAAATCCCAGGGCACACCTCTGACTTTTCGGAGTTATGTGTGTATTGATAGTCAATCACCACGCACTTTAACGGTGAAGGAAAACATCGTGAGGAAACCTGCATACCGTAGCGATTTTAAAAAGAATTTCTACGGTATGTAAGCCCGCCAACCCGCACTAGGCCAGCGTGGTGGACTATATGGCCTAACCACTCTCAATCGATTCTCTCGATTGTAGAGTAGGCCCGTGCCCTGCAGTGGGACGTATATGGGCTGATATAGATATAGATTTCCAATTCGAATAGATGGCACGGGGCAGGGGAGGACAGGATTGCATGCTTTTCGTCATTGGACAGAACGGGATGTAATGGGACGGGTAAAGCAATGTAGTCGACGGTGGTCACATTGAGTTTAAATATAAAACAGTTACTACGAGAAATAATTTGTTGTGGACTGGACTCAAAAACTATCTTCATCCGGGCGTAGCCGAACCCAACCGCTAGTTATCTATATGCATACGCAATTCAAGATATATAGAGTTAACGGCTTAAAAAGAGACTACAAATAAATACACCGAACTTGCTAATTGTTAGGAGAGACTCGGCCTGTCCCAATTTCGTCCTTGTCAGATTAAAGTAGAGCAACTACGCACATACGTTTATCTACCGGAATGTGTGAAATTATGAAGATCACAGCTGTCCATCATCTGTCTGTTGGACTTATTATCTGGTAGTGAATATTTTCAGTTGACAATTCGATAGAATCATCCACGCGCGCGCATTTTCTATTCTGCGATGCAATCTATTGGCGTGTCTTATATCGGTGAAAGTGGATGCACAAAATGCCTGCCCGGCGGCGGTCTTAGGCGTTCGACATTGTCAAATAAGGCGATAATTTTCTTTGCAAATTGCACAACCAGCTTGGAAAATAGAAACTTTTGCAGTGTAAGTCGCGTTAGCCATTTTATTGTGTTCTATTTACGTTTAGGAGTAATGCTTAATTATATCGATTCATTACACAAATGGAGCTATTTGTATAAAAAAAGGCGTTGGATTATTAGCTGGTAATTGAGTCACATTGGGCGAGCTCGTCATCAACCGTTCGACTACGTCAACGCTAAGCGATAAAGCAATTTTGTGAATTGATACGTCCAATGCACTCGACACACGTAAATTGCACGCACGATAACACTCCGTGAGGTCATTTGAATTCCACACCATAATATTTCCATTGCACCATGCGACGTTCATCACTTACGTGTAACAACATTGCATCATGTTCTGGATATTGCAAATTTTTTTATTCTTATTCTAATTCTACGTATTTGTGGGGTTGCACCTGTTTTATTCTATTGTGGAAAGATTACAAACTGTCACTTTAATTATGCTTATAAGTGTTACGTAGTGCATATTTTGAATTCAAGACATCACATTTAAAATTTCACGTTTGAGGAGTTTTAATATTGAAACACTAAAATTTGGTACAGCTTAACCAATGAGGCAACTCATTGTTAATGGCATAATAAACACAATTCGACATATGATAAACTGCGCCATACATATTGCGTTAGTTTGTTGTCAAACAAACAGCTGTGGTTTGACGAGCCGTGACGGTGCCGCGCAAGGACGTCCGCAGCTCAAAAAACTCAGCGCCGATACGCGCGTGCAATCCGTCTGACTGGCACTTTTTCACCCACCGACTCGCGACAAAGAGATTTTTTTATACTGACGAAGCTACTAGCCCGCTCCCGATAGACCGGCGACAATGCCAAAGCAATATCACGTTTACTGAATTTTTTATCATACACTAAAAGCGACAAACGAGAACGCGCTCAGTGTTCCTTCGTCTCATAAATATTGGAATACAGATGAATAACTGTTCTTTATTTTTCGCTATTTTATTTATTATATTTTATCATTCCTATGGCATTGCAAGAGTCTGGATCTAAATTTGCGGAATATTCTATATTTTGCTCGAAGTTGTCGTCGGTAGATAGTCACAGCGCTAAGGGTTTCGCTACTCTCGTTAGTGCGGTTGGCTTATGACCAAAAAATATGTCCACATTTTTGCATACCGTTAAGTAAAAAATTGAAAATACGTAATAGGCTGTAGATTTCTGGAGCGCAGAGGCCAGAACGCTAATTAAATTATTTAGTACTTAGGCTGAAAAATATTTGACACTTGTTTAATATTGTGATAATTTGCGTGTTAACGTCACATAAGAAATTAGTTATTTTCAAATAACTTATGTTATTATAATTTAGACCCATTTTTCTTTTTTCTAACAACGGTAGGCATTATAGTATGTTATAACGTGATTTGAAATTACCAGCGAGTTTAAATATAAGTAAATATTGCATTAAAATAATATAACTTTCACTTTCTTGTATTTCATCTGCCTATAAAATTTTGAGCTCTATATAAATATGTAAAATATTTAGACTTAATCTTGTATTTTCTGTTATGTGCGTTTTCAGAAGTAGCTTCTTTGAAGGTGGGCGACTTGATAAAGGTTGCACGAAGCCGCTGCATGAAAATTACAAAGCGGTTTCATACCTTTTTAAAAATCTTTGGGGCAGGCCTATGTTCAGCAGTGTTCTTCCTTTGTCCGAGAATGAATGATGAAGACTTAAAAGAATAATACTACGATTCAAAATACCCAAAAGCATGCGTGGATTTATTACACCACCAGTTAATAACTAAATCGAATTAACATTGTTTTCGTGCGTATAATTGTATCCAGACAAAAGGCCTGATAGAGCCGTGGACTGGCGCGCATTCTTCGGATACCTGAGCGCCGCTTAAACAATTAGTGCAGTGACCTTCGCTTATTCGGATTAATTACGATATCATGATGTTAATTGCAGTACGCGTTCGGACGAGGCTGTTTACAAATACTGCATATTATGTACTTAAGTGCATCCTTAGACGGCGCGGTGTGCATGCGTGGGCAGGTGTTAATTGATGGCGATCAACACCGTTTGCTCGCATTGTGACGTATTTAATCGACAATTTTATTTTTGCCGCGCGTTGCTATGTAATCTAAAGATGTAGCCAGTGCTATAAGAATGTGTGTGCATTGTTTATCTGATTACTCAACTGATTACTCTGTTAAATTATTTGGTAAATATTTTTTGCATGCTATTTTAAAAATATCACGGTTATTTTGGCTCTATGTTTTAGTAATTCTTTAAAAAATGCAAAGGTGAGAATATCCACGTTTTCAATACTATTACAAAGTATATTCAACAATTTTAATTGAGTGGAAATGATTTATTCCTGTTAATTGTACAAATTAAGTTCTCGAATAGAGGCCACGTACGGGTGCAGGGTCGGACGTTCATCCACAAGGATGCACAACCGAATAAAAATTACAAGTTGTAGGAAGTTGTTGGATGCCGTCCGCTTCCAACAGATCGTTGTGGAAATCCTTGGAAGAAGACCATGTCCAGCAGTATGACTTCCTACCACCAAAGATAACTATGCCCATGAACTGTCAACAAATAAATTATATGTGTATTTAAATAAATACTTTTTCTGTTAAATTTCTATCAACATTTGAAATGAGTTCCGGTGGAAAGTCAATGAGTAGGAATAATATTAAAATGTTCACTATTATTACATATCAAGGTTAATAGTCCAGCAAACTTAAACAACCTTAGCTAAAATATAGGTGCTTAGTTTGTTTGAAGCGATAACATGTAATTACATGCAAATATGAATACGAGTCCTATATACCGAAAACTTTGTATATAAATAAATACACCCAACAGTCACATACATAGTCCTGACCCCACACTAAGATCAAGTCTTGTGTCGTGGGTATCAGAAGCTACGAGAGACTTTTCGGTCTCACAAACACCCAGACCCGAAACAAATACCTGTGGATCACACAAATATTTGTTTCGGTGCGGGGATCGAACCCGCGGCCTCTCGTTTCACAGGCGGCGTCTAACCAACTGCGCCACGGAGGCTGTCATCCAATATTAGATGCTTTAATTTGATTCTATTTTAACCGGCTTCATGAAAGGAAGAATTTATTCTGCCATATAAGTATACTCATTCATGTATGCACTTCTAGAATAATCATTCGTCTATTTCATCTTCGTAGTAAACGCTAACTGACTTCGTAAATCTAATTTTATCCGCATAAAATTGCATGACCTATTCTAAGTTTAACGAAGTAGTACAAAACAAAAACTTTCCAACCGCCCTAACTATTAAATTTTAGAAGGTTATATTAATTATACTAAAAGAAAAGTTACAACAAAGAATTTTAAAGAAAACCGTGCAATTTGATAATATTTCTAACCTCTTTTCTGCCATGGGTTCATTAAAATTTTCCGCTAAAAGCATAACACACCTACAACAAAGCCGTATTTTTCTAGATTGAGCTTGGGAAATATACATTTCATACTTAGGGTTCCCATTGTTCCATTTCTCTCGTCGTATCGGGATATTTCTGTGATACATCATACAACGCCTCAGAATAATGTTGGTATCGGAAATAGCTTAACATCACCGACATTCTTTCGATCAATAACGTAGAAAGAGTACAGATTTGTATGGGTACTGCATTTGAGAATACAAAGCTATTTTTCATATCAATCATTTTTATTTCGTCTAAGTGTTGAACCTGATTGTAAAAGAATCAATTGGGCATCAATCTATAATATATTTATACATATGGTACTTCATTATTTTGTGTTATCATAATTTTTCTTTCAATAAATAATAAATTTACTGTGTAGTGAATTTAATGGAACTGTTAGCAGTAGGCGTTGATTGGAAAATAATTTTAGTTTGCTGTAAAACTATTCAGGCTAGTCGAGGTTTTTGTTCCCGGTAATCTACGACAAATCGGATTAAGCACATTTTCTTCTCAGTCGACGATATTAAAGGCTTTCCTTTTTGATGGAAATAGCGCGTTTAATGAGAACACGACCTACTTGCCGTTGTCAAAACGTCGATGCCCACGGGCACCAACGGTTTAGATATTTTTTACGTTTTACCTGTTCTGGGAAATTCATTCATTTCTGAACTCTTTCACTGTATTTTTCTAAATTGGACTTAGATTTCTTTTAATAAATCAATCTGAAAACGTTTTACTCGCTATGGGAGAATATCTAACAACGCTTAATACAATGTCGATTATATCGTTGTAATAATTATTATTTTTTTAACTTCATTTAGACAAATATTTGGAATATATTGTCAGAAAAATAAAAATATGTTCTGTTTCATAATTATTTTTAGACCTGTATTCTGGTAAATATAATGTAGCTTATCTTGTCCTTATACTAAATAAGTCAAGTAATCCGAATAATTTTAATGCCAATGATAAAGTTAATGCCAAGACATCTCATTTATTTGTACATCACACATAATAATCGAAAGTTTCTAACATACGCCTAGTGACTGTCGCATTCTGATAAATCGATATCTATCAATTGTTGTGTGATAATATAAAATTATTATCTTCGCTTAACACAAGGCAAATAATAAATAATGTGAAAGAATTTCTATTGTCAATATAATCGCTATATCATTTGATTGATAAGTATGGATTAAATGCACGATGACAGCGTGCCCCACGCGGGGTGGGCCGAATGCAAGAACGAAATCCACTCGGGATTTCTTAAATTTTTATTGGCCTGGATTAAAATATCTATGTATGCACATTCCAAGTTTAAGTGCGATGGTAGATTTTATCTTTTATATAGAACATTTTACAGAAATTTAAAACCGTAGGAATGTGAAGCGAGAGTAAGGCGTAGATTAGCATACCGAGTCTATTGTTTGGCTAAATTCTTATACAAAATATTCTTTCTCATATTAATCATTGGGCGGTATGAAAATTGTTCTATTTTATAATTTATTCATGCACGTTGGTGTACGAAAATTGGCATAGTATAACATGTAAAATTTGTTATATACTAAGCATAAGTGCTTGTTCACGTTAACACGCGGGCGCGGTGGCGGGCGCGGTCACGAAATATCAAACATATGGATGTCAACCAAGTGTTCACGTAGGAAACGCACGTGCGATGTAAGTAGCGGGCAAGCCACGTCAATCGCGCCCGCGCCCGCGTGTTAACAAGCACTAAGAATGCCGGCTCTACTGAGGTGACAGCTCTCACACAGCGCTATTTATGTGATCAGAGAGATTGCTAGACGCTCTACAACCTATTATGACCTGACAATGAAACCACGATCCTTCTATTCATGGATAGTGATAGTCATTTGTCATGAAGTCATCCGCTTGCTCGTTTGCCTACCTTTTAATTTAAAAATAAATATTAAATTCTCGGTTCCCGTCCACTGAAAATGAAATTATCTCTGAAAGAGATCAACAGACCAGTGACCTGGCATTCAGCGAAACCATACCATTTTAATTTTTATAATTGAACAAAAGTTGATGTCGATGTTTTAATGAGTTGTGCTCAACTTCAGTGTTCCGAACTACGGCCAGTTGTCTGCCTTTGACAGTCTTTTATGGAAATTTCAACGCAGCTGTCACCAATGCGAATATTATTGAAAGTGCTTATTATTAAAATACCTTAAAAACAATTTACAATGCCACCTTTAATGGAAACCTTTCCGTGTTGGGTACGTGCGTATTAACGATTTGGTTTTAATTTTAGTTATTACTACTTTAAATGAAATCAATACCATAAAAGTGGATAACGGACGAACCTATTTATAGTGACAGCCATATCGAATTCGAGTCTAAGTCCCGGGATTCTGATACCCAGTCAAGTGTAGGTAAGACATAAAGCATAACCTGAATATGAATACGAACCTTGGTTTTGAAATTTATTTACCTACCGATGACGTTTCGATTGTTTTATGTGTGTAAAGAAATTAAATAATATTCAAAGACATCATACTATTTCAACGTAATCAAAATTCGCATGGGTTCATATATTAATTTTACACACCATGTAATATTTCAGCCTACTCTCGCTGGGTTTAATGACGTCGACTTTCATACACCAACTATAAAATAATAAACGCACATGTCCGCATGTGGTGTTATAAATGTGAAATTTATGAGCAATATTTATTTATAACGCATGTTTAAAATTATCCAACAAAGGCGTCCACTATTAACACAGACGATAATATCAATATCTTGCGCCACAGAAAACTCACTAGGTTCAATAATCTGATAAAGTGTGGCTAGTTATTGTAAAATATAATAGTCGTTGCAATTTGCGATGCAATGCATATTGACCCCTTGATCTCGTAATGGCTGCTGTGTTTCTAATACTGTTCGATATTTCTGTTTAATACCATTTACTCACAAAGAGTAGTTCGCAGCAATTTTCTTAATTAATTTGCAATCCAATCGTATTACTATTAACTCGTGTGATTTTTTTATGTAGATACGTTTAAGTGCTGCGTTAAGATTAATTTTATTATTAACAAAGTAGATTTGCAAAAAGGCGCAAATGCAATATTGCGTAGTGGTGAACTTAGGAGTGAGATAAGGTCTAAACGCGGCGTGCGCTACCACAGCGCTATCGACGTATTGTATATTGCACTTGGTCAAAGCTACTTAGTTTGTTGACCCACATGGATTGTGTTAGAAGAGACGAGCGCGCCTCTCAAACAAACCGATGCTTTATAGATTTATGTTTGTTCTGAAGTCGGTAGATTGCTAAGAATCTTTGGAAAACGACGCGTTACGTAGAATATGACGCATGACGCAGCCGCGTCCGCTACGGCACCCAATTGCAATTGTAATTCAGGCGTCGCCAAAACGAATCGCCGCTTGCCGGAAACGTCCTCAGTGTGGCACATTGCCAGTCCTAATGAATGTAACATCCATCCTTTCAGAATTTATTGCGATAAAATTGCCATAAACTGCTTATATGCACTTAAAACGCAACAAATCTGTTCGGCCAATAAGAAGGGAGCGATTGTCTCGACTCCGTTATGCACACGGGAATCGCATTTAGAAGTAATGGACGTGGGAATGTACCTACTTAACAGTTTCGTTTTGTAGACGCATTTGCAATTCAAACGCAACGCTTTATTAGTTGTACGTACGGAGCGCCCAATGAAAATTCAAGCTATAAATTGCCGATAAGGCGGCTAAATTATGTGGTCGGTTGTTTAGACGAGGCCGTTATGAATTTATGGTGTGTTCGAAGGTGTTCGGTTAGCGTTCGTTCCGCGACAGTACCTGTGTGACCCAGTAGCGAGGCTGCATTTGCTTTCCCGGCGATGAGCCAAGTTCATTGGCACCGCGCGCACCCCGCCGCCCCGCCACCCCGCGCGCCTGTCAAGCTTAAAAACTGACACGATATTATACTCTGTAAATAGAAAGTAGTATTGAGCTCCATATAGCAAAAAAAAAATAATTTGAAAATTACATTTTATAAAATGAAAAATGTCTGGTGCGAATGTATCAAGTAATGAAATCTAGACCCCCATGCGGTTCAGACAATAGTTACAAGATTTACTGACTTCATAATTACGCAACTCTATTATGTCACTTCTGATATTCTTCCAAATCAAATTACTTATCGAATTTCATGTTCATATAATAATAGGTTTTGCAAGTATTTATTAGCACTTTATTACATAAGCGATAATATATCTTTTAGTATGAACTTCGTGAGGTGTATATTTTTAATTCTCACGTTAATGAGTGTGATGACACCAGTGCGTTTACTCGGATATAAAAACAATATGCTACATCCGTTGCTCGCACAGTTTCACAATAAGTACTTAATCGAATAGTCACTTAAAATTAAAAAAAAAACATGTCAGAAAACTAATTGTAACATTTAAAATTCCAAGCAGGGTGCCATGCACAGAAATTGACGTGTCATTGACAGCCTCCGTGGCGCAGTTGGTGAGACGCCGCCTGTGAAACGTGAGGCCGCGGGTTCGATCCCCGCACCGAAACAAATATTTGTGTGATCCACAGGTATTTGTTTCGGGTCTGGGTGTTTGTGAGACCGAAAAGTCTCTCGTAGTCTCTGATACCCACGACACAAGACTCGATCTTAGTGTGGGGTCAGGACTATGTATGTGACTGTTGGGTGTATTTATTTATTTATTTATTGATCAAGTGTGAGAGCTGATAGGCCGAAAACTGTAGGTCCTAATTTCATTTAATTTGAAATTTCAGCAATTTCCCAAAAAGTGTATAATTTAAGGAAAGCTTCTCGACGAAATTATACTAAAATCATTCTGCAACATGATAGAAGCAGACACAAGACGGCAAAATAATGTTCATAAAATGCATAAAACGTACCTAATCAACCTGCTAACGATGTCAATTAAAGCAATTATAGACTGGAATTCTTCGAAACAAAACATGAATAAATACAACAATATGATCAAGAAATCGTTTAGGTCGCTGCGGAGTAGTCAATGAGTGAGCACCACTCGTTATCTGAGCCGTTTTGACTAATCGGATCCCATTTGCAATCAATGGGAATTAACATAAACAGCATCGTCGACGGATGCAGAACTGATGGCGTTCCGGCCTCGAGAATACAAAATGTTCATTTAAAATTCATATTATGACACGCTCCCAATTCCCTTTTTGGTGTTCACGACGCACGACTACAGTTTATCTACTCGTTGGACATCGTATATTTTTACTGAATGATTAATTTTATTTTAAATTACTGAATCTAATATTAACGTTGATTAAACACTGCAGTTTCAATTTGAGTTCCTGTTCAGAAAGTACCGATGGAATGACTTCGACCTTTTAGGGTAGTTGATATTTTAACTTATCATCATCATCGTATTCCACTACAAAAAGGCCACTGGTGAACATTTTTCTCCTAAAGATTTCCACATCTACCGCTTAGAAGAATATCTCACAATAATAAAATTTCCAACCAACAAAATGAATTACCTAACTAAATTAAGGAACTCGTTTCATTTCCACGAATTGCAAGATTATAATTGAATGCAACGTATCGGGGATTGATAACTGAGAATGAGGAAAGGTCGAGCAATTACATTTTATTAAATTAATGAATGTTAAATATAAACGTGCTTCACTTTATTATCTCGTTTACCCACAAAGAAAAAGACGTCCTAAAATCGATTGATTAAAATTGATATCTTTTAAAAGAAAGGCTCTGCGGGAGTGATTTGCTTTTAATTATTTTTGCCACGCCCTTCGTGAATCGCAAGAAATACTCATTGATTAGCTTGAAGTTTAATCCATAAACGTGCAAGGCAAGGTCAGGGTACCGCACCAGTTCGTACCACGCAAATTGCTGTTCTTTACCAGTTTTATCGGCTTACGTCTTACTCTTCTGATCGATTGTGTAAAAATACAGCAGGCTGTAGTTTTGTTTACGTTACGTGGTCGATTTTAGATAACGCTATCTCAAGGAAATACCGGACGTGACTTTTTTCACTTTCACGTTCTTCCACGTAAGACACTTGTACGTAGATATGAGAGGAATGTTTGCATTTCGATATTGATTTTTCTATCATAACATCATGATGCGGTGCTTTTGGAACGAGCTATAAAAACCGGATATTTTACAAGTCTAGCCTTCTATTACGTATTTGCGTCACGGATTTAGTTTACATATTTTGGAGCCGGTATTAAATAATATTTTCATAATAAAAAATACGACACTCAGACTGCTGTTTACTTTCGAAAAAATACATATTATGCCGCTTAAAGATGAAACTTTATGTTCTTTTATCCGTGATCCGCTTGAGAGATGTAGGCAATAAATTATATCAAGAATTTGAATTATTCATAGGTGGCTACAGTTGGTCATGCGTTACTAATTCGGCGCATTAGTAATTGGATGATAAATGGAGCATATTTTCGTTGAAAATGAGTTATCATAGTTGTTCTCGACACATTGGAATCGTTCCTGGCAGTAAAAAAAGTGCACTCAATTAAAATGCACATCGTTAAAATTATTAAGATTTCAATCACGATAAGCAAGTTGATTTCTGTGTAATGAGGGCGGCATCTAGACTCACTTCCATTCCCGGTTCGATATCTATTTAATAGTTCTTTCTCACGTAAGCGTCAGATATCTACGATCGTACTAAAAATATCGATGACTGGAATTTTCATCGCCGACAAAGAATGCTATACGGTCATACGGTCCGGCGTTGACGTTGATTCGCGTGCAATAAAGCACGGCGATCGTAAAAAGATCACCTGTTGAAATCTTTCGGACAGTTTTTGTTAGCTTTCTTTCTCGTCAACAGACCGGTAATTAAGTACAAGGCGATCTCATGTCTCGTGTATTTTTGGGATTCGTCTCGTCACTGCAAATGTACGTTTTTCTAGATATCGCTCAAGGTTGCGCCTGGCCTATATTACGAAGTTTTCTGGCATTATTTTGACGACGTGAAGCTATTAAGTTTTCTTATCGTGCATTTAACACATTTATGTTTATTACCTGCGCGTACTAGTATTTAGTCTTTCGGTTGAAGTAGCTATTTATTCCTTCCTCAAAATTCCTTACGAGTTCATAGTTCCATTTAGCTGGTACGTCCCACGCTGCATTTGTCTTAATGTCTCCGCTCTAGCGCAGGTTCACACAACGGGTATACGTTCCTTAGCCAATCATTTCGCTGTTCTGACACATCACTTTGCTAATTTGCAAACTTCTGTAGGTGGTTTACTGTGCTCTTTCATCCTTTACCTTCGTATTACGTATTGATTTCTTATTCTGTGTATTAGTTCATACCGATGAATAGCGAAGAAATTAAATATGATATAAATCCAAACTTCAGGTCCTTTGCATTAATATAATGCAGTATGGTTGATAATCGTTTGATAATATTTTAGTCACATTAAAATGACTAAGTGCTAAGTAGTTAACATTGTTGGAACGTTATCTTTATGAATAGGTGAAGTATGGTGGTGGTATTGTATTAAAATATTACATTTAATTATGACATAGTCAGCAATTGCATACGTAAATACATTGCGATTATTAGGGTTGATTTATAACAGGGATATATTTGGATTAAATTCATATACGCAGTAATATTTTAATTTGCTTATATGTGAGTAAATGATATGCTATTTCATATCATACTCAGCTTAAAAAAAAAATGTTTTAGCTGCACTTGGCATACTTTTTCCAACTTTGTTTAAAATGGCCAGTCATAATAACATTTGTGTAAATAGTAGAACGAAACGTCAAAGCAAAAACATAAATGTCGCAAAAACGCCGGGATTTCGAATAAACTATACAGTACAAACGACGTACAATGTAACTGAAAATAAGGACAACAATGCATACTTAAGTTTTAATGGGGAGGCAACTTTCAAAGCTGAAACAAGACGGCATTTAACCAAATTACAACCTAATCACGATGAATTTAAATTGAATTCAGCATGAACGGCGGCAATTTAAACCCATCGCAGTCTATTACTTCAACTTTCGCATTTAACTCCGTATGTGGTTGTGTTTAGCTTTGTGAAACTGAAAATGGTGGCCGCCAAGCGAGCTCGTTTGCCCTTACATTCGATACCAATGTTTAAAGCTTAGTTTCGATGCGGCCCGGCGGAAAGAAAGTTCACCAACATGTGGCTGACAACTGACTGCCATCAGTGCAATTTCCGTTGTCTCGCAAAAATAAATTAATACGAAACGTGCACATGATGCGTTGGTTTTGTTTTGCGTCTCCCGCGATCGGTTTAGTGCATGCGGAGTACTGGGTCATCGTTCAACAAGTACTGTTACTTTATTTTTAGCAATAACAATTCATGGAATCGCTCTCACCACAACTCTTTTGTCTAGTGACGGCACAGAATCGACTGTAATTTCCTGTCCTGATTCTTAACTCGCGGTCACTGTTAGCTGACGGGTCATTAATCTCGGTATTATAGATTTTTTGCTTATTGCATGCATTTTACTACAGCCTACAATATGCGTCTCGCTTAAATAAACTCATATTAGTCATACAGTTTAAATATACTGCACTTTGTCAACAGTTTAAATTTAATTTGTCGAGTTTACGAATGTTTCTTGTCAACATACTATTTATTGTTGAAAGAGATAATGTATATTGATGTTATTATATCGAATAATAGGTAATAACCATTATTTACTGCTTATTATTAGTAACTACCTACATACAATTCTATTGTCTTAATAGATCTTAAAAGGCAATTTTGATTGCTTTACGCACGTTTTTGTTTATTACCTGTGAAGTTATATACATACATAATTTAAGCCGCGTGCGCAATCTTTTCGAATTCGAACGAGTATTTTGTCTAATCTTATATCTATATCTAACTGCGCGCTATTAATAATTATACACGCGTCCCACACCGATGCCATATGGAGGGGAAGTACCTTAAATATTGTAGATAGTCCAATTTACTGAAAATTTTGATTTTAAAAACAATTCGAACTGCATTCTCGTTTCAGACATGCGATTATTTAAAAATCTTCGAATGCGGTTTAATATTGTTTTCAAAATTAAAATAATGTTTTCTTTCAGTAAAATTGTCTTATCTACAATATGTAAGATACCTCTCCATGTGGCATCGCCTTGGAACACCCTGTATAAGCAATCAGCAATCGGTACAACACGTTTCGCGATTAAAGGGCGCGGTTTGAAAACTTTGTCGGTCATCGGCCTCCCAGCCGAATCTACCACTTTCTAATGAGATTAAAGTTTGCCGTGCGTCGGCGCGGGCCAAGTGACGCGCACTCGGAATGCAAACACCACTCTGAATAGTTGTATTCGCGCGTACTGATTAACATGTCCGATGTAAAATTCCTCGAATACCTCGTATTATATATAGCATTTCATCCATGCTAGATGTAGTTATTAAGATACACAAGATATCAACAAAAAACGTGTTAATGGATTCTATTTGACCGTTAATGTCACTGATTCATTCAATCGTTTTACAGAACGTGTGCAATTATGTTCTTGTGAAGCTAGAGATCGCAAGGGCAGACGGGCTTTCACCGTCTTGTCTCGCGATTGGTTGGCACGATTTGAAAATTGCACCTACCGCCTCAGAACAAGGTGGATATTCGGTTAGCCGATCACATCTTCCTTACTTTCTGCCGCTGTCTCGCGGAGGAGTTATTGATTTGAATCTAAATATTACATGCCTTTGTACATTATGCTTTATGTATACGCTATGAGGGTACATTTACGCAGGCTGTGCCAGGTGTATCGCGCAATAGTTAGTAAGGTTCGGCTTAGACCGTCGCTACTAAAGAGGATTAGCCCAATTCCGCAGACTGTTTTCACGACGCCGTCTGACGGGTAATCCTTTTAGTGCACATGAAAGCGGACTCTGGGGTCGAGGCCTTCTAGTCAATCGACCACTGTGTTTCATAAATAACCCAGCTGTTTAAGGATCATTGTTCCAATAAGTGCAGTCTTTACTCTTGACTGATGTATTGCTTCTCGTCATTTTCATTTACGACAACACGCCGTAGATTTTTTTACTAGGGATAAGATTTTATTATCATAAACTGCAACACACATGACAAATGACAGAAGTCAGGACAATAATAATACATAATACGATAAGACCACCACCTGTACAATTGATTTTCTATTATTTCTGTATAATATTGTTGTTTCTTTGTTTGTGTACAATAAATAATAAATAAATAATATGGAAATTATTATTATCCATTATTAAAATCCTAGACTAATCGTTAACAAAAAAAAACATCAGTAACGATGAAGATAATGTTGCCGTTTTACTTATAAGTATTTCCATGTAAAATGCATAAAACTAAATAATGTTGTGCAGTTTAACATTCTTCTGTTTTAATAGTGGTTGAATTGACTTGTTTTATAAATACTTCAATCCGTCATTCTGTACATGGAAAGGTCTCGGACAGGAGTGGTAATTTAATGTCGTTAAAGTTATATTTATACAGCACTTTCAAAAGCTAACACAGCTATTCAATCTGTGCTTACTAAATCTTTTATTATTTTCATGAGCGGTAAATGGTTATTGAAGTTTCTTTACGTTTAATATCGAAATACATCATGACGGGTATTACTAAATGACAGTAATGACCATTTATATACCAGCACAGCGTAATAGTCCGTGATATTTTTTTTAATTGTTCGAACATAATAGTTCGTGATTTTTTATTTGATTCAATAATTCATTGTAATTGCTAAGACAACATTTCATTATGACAAGTTATTTTTTAAAATTATCGCTGTGTGCGCAATCGTTCGCAGCATCTTCGGCTTACGCTTTAATTAAAACTGGATCGGCAATCGATGCCAATCAGATGTAAGTAATGACTTAGGTGTCGCGTCTGGACGGAAGCTTATTTATCAAGTAGTACGTAGTTATGATACGGTCGGTCCCGAAGGCTTCCGGCGCCTCCAATGTCGCATCTGTTGTACATTCGACGTATGGAACATTATCGCGGCCGCTTAAAATAGCCTTTATCTCTGCGGGCGGCGGTGAGGTCAGTGGGCGCTGCGCCTGCGCACGCCCGATCATTAACGACACTGATTAAAACCCTTACATTTCTGCGTAGTAGTTTTTGTTCCGTAATTACTGTTATCTCGTTTCGCGTCGCTTTCTTTTAACCCCTTCAATGGAATTGAAATTAATAGTTTGTAATTAATGTAGCACGGTCGCGCCGTTCAGGTTCTGTTTGTTCTTAATCTTTCAACTTAACGTCGCTTGCAAATAAGCTCAATTGGCGCAATAATAACTTGTTTGTTTGCGTCCAGTGTAATGCTGTCATAGATAAAGTACGTTGAGTAATAACTACGTGCCGAAATCAAAATACGGTCTTAATGTATTCGTTTGACTTTATCTATTAGGCTGCGAAATATATTTGTAGCGCGTTACAAAATATTTTCTTTATTTATTACTTATATATAAAAAAGTATACAAGGAGGATTTAATGCCAGTGGTATTTTCACCCAGTCGACGTTTTTGTGATGCAGAAATGAGCTGAAATTCAACTAATAAAACAACATTATTTTAGCATACTTAGCATGTAGTCAAAGTAAATCCTTTCATGTCCTATGCTGCCTATTAAATATTTATTAGGATATTAAATATTCACCGAAGGCCTTTATGGCATAGGAAACTCCCACACTATTAGCGTACAATTTCTAGAAAGTGCTTAACATAAGTCCGACACGACAGTAACATATCTGGCAATAGAATAGATCACGCCGGAGCTTGGGTGGTCTCAGCTAACGGTTAACGCAAACACAATTTATTAAACACTTTTATGGAAGCAGTATAAATTAAACGTTGTACTAAATGTCCGGCCAACAGTCACTTTGTCTGCAGCATTCAACCGAATTCCAACTGTCACTGCCATTGCGGCCGAAATGCCAATGTTTGCAAACTGGACTTTAAGAACCTACTTCGCTTTAATATATTTGTTGATTGAAATAAATTACTGGTATCAGTAACGGTTAAACAGACAGACGTCCTGATAACATAAAGTTTTTAGGTATAAGACAAGCTTTTGTTGTTGTAGTATAAAAAATAACGGTTTTGCGCATCTGTAGAAGCAACAAGACGCTAATGTTCATAGTTTCCGCACTAATATACATACTTGCGTGTGTCGACTTATTTTCGAAGTCATCAATTCCGGAGTACCGGGGCGTCCGTCCGCTTGTGTGCAGACTGCAGGTGATGCGGCGATATTAACTGATTTTCCCGCAGAGGAAACGCAGTTGACGTTTAACTGTTGTCGTAAATGCTTTTGATCGCGGCGATATAAATGCGCGTCTTATTGGGTGCGGGATATGAAATATATTACTTGAGTCCACTCTCGGCATAAACCGACGGATGATTTAGTGCCGGCCGGGCCTACGGGCCTACAGCTGCTTCAACTTGCAACTATCTCATCGCTTGGACTACCAACACCTAGTATTTTTGCCGGTTATATTTATTGCGAAAAACAATAATGGAAATAATTTAGATTAAAATATTATAGTATTTTTATAGTAATTTTAAAATAGTAGTTGTCCAATTGCATTCCCAAACGTCATTTAATTACTGAAAGAATGTAAAATAACACAATTTTTTTGCACTAATTATGAAATTCCTTCGGGACATTACCAACATGACAAATTGAAATACCTACTGTTCCCCGCCCTTCTTTACTTTTTTATAGATTAATATAAAATGCATCGCATTTTACACTATTAAATACGATACATTTTAATTTTATTGAAACAGGTACACCAACGACATGTATATTGAGCGTTTTCTAGTGTTACATTCATGGACAAACTACTGATATAATCAAATCAATTAAAGAAATGTACACAACATTTATATTAGTACAACTTCAAAACGATAAATAATGAAAAATAACAAAGTAACTGAAAATAAACATATTTATAAAGTATAAAAAAGAACAAAAACAAAATATATGATTTATTTAGGTACATTCAACTAGTCAAGGAAATTTAAAAAATGTTAGGAAATATGTTAGAAAACCTTAAGATAGAATAAACTACTTGAGGGAATTACGTAAAAACTTTCTTACCATTAATCACACTGTTTCCTCGTTTCATCAGTCTTCCTATTTCGAGATACTATTTTGGAAAACAGTAGTTATTTGTCAGCGACATTGACAAACGTGCGGTCACCTATCACAATTACAAACACTTTTATCACAAATTATTTTTAAGCGTAGAAAACTTCAAATAATTGCTTAATAAAAATATATTTTCAAACAGGAAAAGTATAGATGTAAAAATGTAGGTATTAATAACTTCTGAGAATATGATAACGTTTACTTTCATTCACTCGTCACATTACGCATAAGATAATAATCGTCGAAGCTGATAATTTAATAGCGACATTTTACACTTGCTTTACACTGCTGACAACCGTATAAAAACTATATATTTTAACATAAAATTACACCATACAAAATCACATAAACGGCACATTTGTGAAATGTGAATGATTTATTAAACCGTAAAAAGATTGATGCCGAAATCAAAGCCCAAAGAGCATTAGGCAATTTGTTATACTTTCAATTTTTATATACCATAATTATTTATTCGAGACTGAAACTTTCTCTTTCAAATATTGATTACGCCCCCAATGTTTTGACTGCGTTGCGTAATGTGAAAAGCGCTAGTGAAGTAATGAGCCAATAATAGTACCGGCGCATTTACAAGATCAATCTTCGTCCAACATTGGCTTACAGCCTACCACTTTATTAGTCATAGAATGGAAAGTCATGCACGTTGCTAATTGTATTTTATATAAATTATAATTATTGCCTGTGAGCGAAGCGTCGCGCCGTTCAATCGAATCGCGCTTAGGTACCAATTATGTGTATTTTTTGTACTTTGTTACAATAATTTATTAAGATAATGCGTTGTTATCGCTGTCTATTCACGTGCCGTTTTGAATGGCCGGCACACGAGGAAAACTCTTGAATAACGTAAGCGCCAGCTTGGATGAGTTATGCTTAGCCATGTAATTTTTGCCTAGAATAATAGACGAGTTTATTGCCTTGCATGACAAAATAAAATGAATTTCCTACTAGCTGTTATCGCATTATCTTAAAATGTAAATTTGTACTATCTTAAAATCAAAACATCTCCGGAAAGCTAATCAATGCATATCGACACAAAATTAGTCTTTTTTTGAAGATAATTTTACGCTTTACCCACCTAGAAATTGACATTTACATATTTATTTTATCATCATATCAAATGTCATGTGAACACCGTTATCAAATACATAATTTGTTCATAAATGATGTACTTAATGACTTACGTAAAAAGCAATTTTACATCCGTATTCTTTATTAAATATTGGAACAGGAAATTTACTACACTGCACCTAATGTTGAATGTTGAGTCGAGTCGAAACAATTGTGTCGGCTTACTCGAAACATAATGTACACTCGCTGATTCGGAAACTCGACTTGCTTCAGTTATTATAGCGAGTTAGACTCTAAATAACATTGTAAGCGTGATTGTACATTTGATACAAAATATTTTTTTCCTAATACATGCCTATTAGAATCACGTGTAACCTTGTCTTGTCGGAGGGCTTCTGAGTGTGAAGAATAAAACTTACTGCGCAGTATGAAAACCAATGTCATAGATATTTAGGCAAGTATTGATTGTAAGTACATAATTGTAGGATAACATTTACTTTGTCTGGTCTCTAGTGTGTGTTAAATTGATACTGCACGGAATATAAGCGTTCTTGAGATGAAAAATAACATAATCGCTTTGATTTTAATGTCATGCAGTTGAGTAGATAAATGAGTATTTATTTTCATAAGTACGTAGAACGTACGTACTTAGATGTAGCCATCATGGTGTAGCGGCCGAGAAGTCGCAGTTAGGTAAGATGCTGCGGCTTCGATCACCGCGCCAAGGTATATTTCGTGAGATCCACAATCTTTAAGGTTAAAGTTTTATACGACTGAAATCCCTTTTAATTTCCGATATGAATGTTGTAAGATCACTTATATTTATATAGAGTCAGAAATTAATGTATAATTTATGACTGAAAGCTGTGGGTCATTATCGGCGAATGAATTATCAAAGAAAACTTCCTTTGGCCCTGAATTAGGGATACATAACTCAAAAATGATTACCGATAAACACAGGTTCTGAATGCATAATCAACATGCCGGAAGACGGAAAACAAGCCGAAAATGTAAATAAATAAATAAAGCGTATCAACTCCTCCAAATATGCACTGCGTAGTTATTTTGAAACCTGTTTTTTATTGAGGCTTATTATGGACATTCTTGCGTGAACGGTCGGGTAAATGAGCGTAATTATTTTGTGCCACCTCATACTTGGGATAAATTAATATACACACGCCAAATTCTGCTTATATTTGATTTCAGGGTCAAAGTGTTGATTTATTGCTAAACAATTCAATGTATGCAAACATGTCCGCTATAAAAGCTAACAAAGAACTTCCATTCCGCTGTGACTTATTAAAATATTGTTAAACATAACAAGATGTCTCGCAGTGTCTCGTCATTTAATCTTTAATTCCGTCGTATATTACTATAAGTGTTAGAAAACACACCAGTCTCGGTTTCATTATAATTAGCGGATACATATATTTTAATCAATTTAGAAATTTAAACCCTTAGCCGCTCCACGTTGAGATTAAAATCAATGTGCGCAATATGCATTATGCTAGTAAACAAAACAAGGTTGCAATCTGAAGTCGACCAACTACTAACAGAGCATTTATATTTAGTATGTTGAATGGAACAATGAATGTCCGAATTCTTCTGTTCGATCTGCTTATAAGACTGGCACCGTAAATTTGGATACAAACTGTGCGTAAAAGAATTTCTAAGAAAGTATTCCTTGTGCGACAGGCAAACTAGTTATTGCGAACCTGTTTGGAGTCGCAATGTTCCGCGACCTTGTAGAGGTCGCACCATGTCTATTCGCACGCGTTCGCCAATAAAGAAGTTGCTCAATGAATTAAACCGATGAAAAAGAACCATTGGCCGAACGCCAGTCCACATAATATGTATAAACATTGCGAATTCAAAGAAAATGTCATTACGTAACAAGATTGAGATAACCGTTTGGGAGACCACGCATGGTGGCGCACACTGTAATAGCGAAATGACATTATACTCGCCTAACAAATCAGCCATGTCATAATCTACATGAAAATAATATCGTTCCGGCCTTATATGGCAAACAACGTCGCCTGTATTATACAACTTGAATGGAATAATATGATTTTTTTAATGGGATAATTCCCAGGCTATTTTACTGGCACATATAAATTATGAGAAAGGAATTTAAGCTTATTATAAATGCAAATGCGTTGCGTTTGTTGGCCAACCGATTTGTAACGGTTGAATCGCCTCCGATGAAAATTCTCGAGGAACGAACTCCTGTGTGATTATGAATATGTATTTTATGGTACGGAAAGTACGTTGATTTTTATTCATAGGTCACTGAGATATTAATTCAAGATCTTTCACCTGCAAGAGCGAAAACTGTTAATTTTGTCAAAGCTAATTATATTTCGCCAAATAAAAACACCACGCTCTTTCTCGACAATTTGACGATTTCCGACTATGAAAAACAAACAAACAATATCGCCAAGAAGAAATAAATCCATGAACACATTTTGTTTTTAAAATTAAAACAAATAGAGTGTAAAACGTGCAATACGACAAATATTATACGATTATTATGCTGTGAATGGCTATTTTGCAATGTGAATAACAAGTTATGGATAAAAATACATCCAATGATGCGGTTAATATTAATACCTTACATACTATCCTTGTTATTTTATACTGCAACTTGCCTTTAAATACTCAAAATGATTTCGCAGTATGCAATGCAAAAAACCTGAATAATATTTGACCATGATATCTTTCAGCAACTCTTGATAAACGACGAAAATATCTTTCCTCTGTTTTCAAGTATTTCCATTACCGAAGACTTTATAGAATCAATGTTTTCATTATAAGTCGGGCTTTCTTTAATAAAGTACACAAATGAAGCAAGTCTGCAAATAACATTTTAACAAGTTGCTTAGATATTCTACATGCGAGTTAATATTATAAGACGGTGCATCAACCTCCTCGGTTCAACTTAACAAAGAAACTTATGGAACAGACAGCTTAGCTCAGCATCCATTTCTGGAAACAAATACAGTTCGCCTCGCAACGCCTACGGGAATATTGTTGTAAATCACATCTCGCCCGACTCGTGCAGTGACTAATTTACATGTATAGCTTCTTCTAATGGCTGCTGCAACGATAAACTTTACTTTATATGGACTGCTTACCGCTCCTGGCTTTTAAAGTAACTAAAAACAACCTTTAATTTTTGTAACATTACACACCCCATATTATGGTCTATTTAAGAAGATGCCCTTTTAAATGACAAATTCTTTCAAATATTATTTATATACGACGCCATACACCCTCTCACGTAATAGACAAGGGAGGATCAAAAATAATGTTTTTAGTCTATTTTTATAAATGGCTTAGTCTATCTATAGAACGTTCAATTCGCCAGGGAGCCGGGTTAAGCAGTCGTTACAAATAATAGTTATTTCTGCCACTTTGTCTTTTACAACAATAAATGATACATCCGATGCCATTGTGCTGGGGGCGAGAAGCGGACGTGAAGAATCTTAATACACGATGCGTATGACATCCATAATTCGCGTGCTGAATAAGCAACAAGGGCGATCACTCAATCGGTAGAAATGTGGCGGTGGCGGTGTGCTTGTTAAGCGTGTCTAGTGTTGTCATAATTATTGTGTACATTTATATTAGTGGCCGAGACAGGTGGCGTCCTGTGCTGTACGTTGACTTTGCGACCTTGGCGTTCCTCGTTTCAATGGCATGCTACAGCAGTATTATGTTATGGCTTTAAGTTTTTTCTCTCAAGGCCAACGGCTTTATGTTCACCGGTAACGCGGTATGGGTGGTATTTTGTTATAGCCGCGCGCGGTAGCGTTGCCGTTTTCCATTAAAATTATGTTTGCCTAGCTCGTCCAAAAGATATATTGCGTTTTTCCCTAATCATTTATTTAACGTACACATTTTAACTAGACTCATCATTATCTCTTTTCGCGCGATGTAAAAATTTATATGCAACTGAATAGCTTACTTTGGGTTCTCGTACATGGTTTATATTAGCACTTAAAGCGACATATTTTTCCACGATCTACTCGAAATGTATTGTGAGGTAATGTATTTTCGTATTTAACACAGACATAATTGTGGTAAAATATATTTTAACGTGCGAAGCGTACATATCGATTCTTTTACTGCGCTGTAATTTTAATCCTTGGTATTAATACAATGAAGAGGCACATTAAATTACAATATACGTACGTGTTTTAAATAATTGATATGAACGGAGGCTGACAGCACGCTGCCCTAATTGGCTGATCAAGCTGTGACGTCACCGACGTCTGCGCATCGTCTGCCGCCGCTTCCCGGAACGCTTGGCCGCAGTGCCTTCCTGCTGCTCAGTGCTCACGCCCTCATTATCACTATGAATGAACTTTTGTCTTGTTCACACATTGAAATGGCTCTCTAGACGCAAATGGTAAATGGAAAACAAAAGTAATAAAAAAACGTCCTATTTGGCTTTTCATGCGATGACATCATCAGTGTCGATGTCTTGTCAGTAATTATTTGTAGCACTAAGGCGCTCCACTGCTCTAGTGATGGTTGTATGATGAATGGATTTCACTCTTTCGAAGTCATTGAACTTTGATCTAGTTTAATGTAGTGTGGGTGTAAACTGACAGCAACATATTCAGTTGTAATGATTTTAGCTTGGTTAGTTTTACAAGTGCCGTTTTTTACATGTTGTGAGTAACGAAAAGTTGATTTTAGTGAGACGCAAATACTTTATTCCTAGAAATGAATACACATGACCTATTTTATTTTACTAATTATATGTGAATAAAAGGATAACAATTTTATAGTTACCTAGCACGTAAACTGCATTGACGCATCCCGGAAGCGGTGACTCGTTTAATTATATTCTGTATGGTGCACGTTTCACGTCTCGAAATTAAATAGTCTTAATGGTACTACAAAATTAAATTGGTGTACATTAAATACAAGAAAACTTTGAAGGCCAGACCCGCTTGTTCGTTATAGTTCGGCTTGTACTTTGTACGGAGAAACCGCAAGGAAGCTTATATGCGTAGAATATGAATTGCGGAGCAAGCAATTTGCATGAGCCTACTTGCCTTCAAGGTTAGATCTAACATTTCAAAGACATGCTCTAAGAATTGCCAAATGATTTGCTATGAGAACAGTGTTTGAGGCCGCATTTAATATTCTCCAAATGTCCAATGGCCAGGAAGCGGTATACCGTTTACCTCACATTACGTTAGCTTATTGTGTTCGCGGCGCATTGTTCGGTAAGTGACGTTCTGCATTAAAATCATACGAGCGCTGACAGTATCAGATGATGGACTTTCATTTGTAATTTTATTCATATTAAGGCTAGTCTACAGTTCAACTTTTTCGATCAGACAGATGTAATGAATGAGACTGATCTATACAAAACTTTGGAAGCCAACCAGAAACGGAGATAACAAATAGGAAAAAACACAGTTCCCAGACGTCTCAGAAATCAATGTAAGAGGTGGTGTCGCACTGCAGACATATCTACCACACCGCTTCGGCTAGAGAAAGTTGCTCGACCTATTTTCGGGTTATCCTTCCAGGCATGCACTGTCAAATTGTGCTTTTAATCCCTAGTCGTGAATAACGCTAATCTCACAAATCTGTTAGAGCCAAATTAAGTAGTCTCTTTAAATAAAGTTGGCGATATCATCTGAGTCAGACAGTATGCTATTATTTTATGCCAAGTAAGTAAAGCTTTATGTATCATAGTATTAAAAGCGCATATTTACCTCTTTTTCCTCAACACGCATATATCACTTGGAACTTATGAATTGTGTTAAAATAGCCATGCAGAATCACAATCATATTTATTTAACACTTTCTGAAATTAAATGCCAGTGTGACGAGTTAAAATTATCGAGGTGTCGACACCGGCGCGCGATAGATATTCACGTTTTCACACGTCCGTAAGGAACGTGTAAGTTCTCTCGGTACAGGCGTAATGTTATTGCAGTCACCAACGCTTTCGTCCATAATTCCGAATGAATAGTTTATTACAGTATTAATTTAGAGCTGTACGGAGATCGGATCTCGCTGTCAGCCAGCGGCGATGGTCGCTGTTGTCTTCAATTAACCCAGTTCTGGTGTGGCCATTGTGTACAGTCTGCCCGGTGTCTGCTTTCTTCCACTGGCCAATAATGAGTATAAGTAATGAGAGACACGCAGCGCAGGCTTTGTTTAGGTGTCATTTGAGAACGGTACACACATTTGCAGTGAGTACAATTACGCTAATATATCATCGGATTATAATTTGACTAACCAAATGACTAATGTTTATCGATTTTGAATTTGCTTATTTTAAATCGATAAGTGTTTTATTCTTCTACGCGGTGTAGTTTACTTTTGCATTAGTTAAATCTATGTCTAATTTGTTGCATAACTTAATGATTATTTTACTTTTAGTAGAATTTGTACTTTTCATTCACACTTTGTTCTTTTATTTATTTTACATTACATTAAGTATTAGAAATGTCTGAATATTATTGCTCAATTAATTCAAGAAAACATCATTTACTGAGTACGTTACTGAGTATTATATTTCAATCAACGCCTTCGAACTCTTTATAAGAAACCTTGGCTTTACTAACTTATTCTTTTATTTTGTTTTAAAAATAAATTCAATAAGCGCCTTATAATATTTTCTTCACTTTATTCGTCACTTACCTTTTGGTCTTAGTATACATGGTATCGCCAACACAATTTAAATGTCGCATCGTAAATTCGTTTATTTAAATTTCGAGTACATAATACTTGAATCAATAGGCATATAAAATCTACTAAATGTCAAGTTTCAATAATATTTCGATAATACGTTCGCTACACATGTTATGACCATGTCGTTGCTTCCGACTTTGCAGATTCGTGTTATGCAACACTTTATATAATAAGTTTCTGTTCAGCATATCATGAAAGCACGGAAATGATTTATCAGTTTCTATTGTTGTATGTTCCAAGTTTGTAGACCTCTGTAATGTAATCAAAGTCAGCATGGAAGTTTTAGTTTTTCGTTATTCTTCAAACGCTTTTTTACCCTCGTTCACGGAGGAAGCAAACAAAAGATCTATAATATAATATTTCAAGTACGTAATACAAAGAATTGCTCTATAAATCTCCATTGCTTTGTTACATAATTTGATATAAAACTTTCGGATATGTTTTTATTGTTATTAATGTAGTGGCATCAATAATTCACATGTTTATTTCATATCATCCTGATATAAACTTTAATGCGATATTTGAGTTATGTATTTATTTTATTATTGTGTACACTATCCGATTTTGGGCAAAATTTTTATTTCTTTGCGTTTTTCCTAACCCAGCTATTTTCATACGACATAAAATACAAGAACTAGCGTCCTTAAATAAGAGATTACAGTGTATAATTTTAGATCATGTTTAAATGCAACTGTAAAAGCGAATGATTCGTTTCAAAAGCATTTCCGGTCATTTTAATGCTAGTACATTTGTTATTAATACTAAAGAGCCTCCACTGACCAGACAAGCTAGACAAATTATAACAGCACTAGTCATTAGGGTTAAATGCCGCGTCATCTACGCCTTATACAACAACTATTCGCTGCCATTGTTTTTATTGTATCATCAAAATCTATAAATAGTGAAATTATTGATTCAACTTTGTAGATTTTAGTAGAAATAACGACTTTTAATCTATTGTAAGTGTTTACTTTTGTATTTATGTCATTGTAATGAACAAAGAACTTTGTTTCCGAAACGTCTGGTTTTATTGATCTTTACCAGTGTATAGACGTTAGATAACATTTACAAGTATGGTCAAATATTTACTCTGATGTGTGAATTGTACCTGCGACTTCTCACGTTACAGACCATGATGTTACAACACACCTGCAACTATCAGGCAATACCGGACCTATATATTATTGTCACTGGTTATATTTTATATGCCTGTTGAACTTTCCTTAACTTTGCAAATTTGTTTGCGTTACCAACACGCGCTATTTCGAAAGAGTGCGAAAGTGTTCCTCGTTTCTTTTCGAATGTCAGAATACAATTATGCTTTGCGCCAAATTCCTGGTTCGTAAGTAGGCGGAGTATTGTTAGCTTTTCAATTAGGGTAGACAAATTGGAGCAATGCCCTTGAGAAACTCCCAAGAAAAACACAAAGCCCTTTACGCGAAAAGTTTTTATAAATAATTCACATTTGCCTATTATTAGAACGTGCCGTACCTGTTGGCTATAATCTAGTTTATTCATGTCAGACATGTGACCCAGTTGGCACGCCGGAAACATTTTTAGGATATATCCTTCCTAATAATCTTTGGTGTACACGCGAAATGCCGAATACACTGAAGTCCAAAAAACAAAACTCGTGATAACGACATTTGTATGGTCTTCAAATATCAATTACTCAAAGAGAGACCATGTCAATCTATTAATACACCGTGATGACTTGTAAATGTGTACGCACAAAACTACGACTTGTCTGTAATAATATTACACTTGAGTTTTGGCATCTGACATAAGTGTGTCGTCCTAATATATTTGTACTGTTGTATCTTTCGTCAACATAATCATACGCTATCGAATATTGACCGAATACGAACAATGTGAAGTATCGAGAGTCTCGAATAGTGATAGCTTTGTTGGAAATAGTCGAATAAATAATTATTTATGATGCAATATTGTTTTTTGTTAAGCGATAAATAATTGTCGATGCAACAAGTTGAAAATGCAAATGTGGTGGAACGTTCTTATCGTATATAAATCTAGAAACGCTATTTTTAAAGCAAAGAACGGCGAAACCGTTGCAGCCAGAACTGTGGAATAATCGCACGTCGAATTCCGAATAAATTAGACGTAATACAAGTTTCGTAAAATAACTAAAACACGGCACCGCCTCCTGTGACGTTTGGCGATTCTACACGTACACTTATCTGCGTGCCGACCGAGTGAAAAAATTTGGCACCGCTCTACGCTCATTTTATCCCGTGGCGCTCTGCGTGTCAGTGGCGTCTGCGGGCGGCGCTAGCGTTACCCTCTGTTATGTCGGTGTCTCATTTGTTTCTACGTGTTTTTACTTCATACGATCTCGTTTCTATTAATTTTACGTTCAGTTTCGTGTGCCTTTTTTCGATTTAATTTTACAGCTCGAGCTGGATATTTCATCGTTTTATCACTCCATATTTGATTTTTTAAGATATAAAAAGATTAGTAGGAAACTATAAGCTTTGCTATAGAATTTGGGTTTCTTAACTACAGCCTTCCTAATTGTTTTGTTTACGACATTGAATAAGCATCTTAAGGTAATGTCTTGGAAATGATTGCACCCAAGATAGCGCAGAATATAAAAGTAAAGACACATTAGAATAAGATCAGTAACAATTATTGATTTCAAAAGAAGCGATACGCAATTTATAATGTAAGCGAGATGAGCGTCGAAGAAGCTTTTGATTGCACGCTTGTCATTTTGGGACGTAAGTTTATCAGATGTCCTGCTTTCGTATTTTACTGCCGAATCTGCATACAACGCAAACGAGTACCTATAGCGAAAATGTATAATATAATTTTAGTAACATGTTGATTAAAATTTATGTCGCGTTGTCCATGTTGTCTCTTTATAAGGTTTCCTCATTCCGTATCTGTTTAAGATCTTGAACTTTTTACTTGCTATCATTACTGTATTTGCGATTGTCGATGTAATATTATTTTTGTAATGTCACGGATTTTAAATACACTTGGTATTGATTTATGCAAATTGCTGCACTAAAAATAGAGTTCATTAGTATCGTACAGCTAATTATGTAATATGTTTGACAGAATCAAACAGAAACAAATGGCACAGACGTTGTTTTACGATATTGACTGTGAGCAAACTTTCAAACACCACGCTGTCTGTCACTGGAAGTGGTTTTCTATGTAGTGGAGTAGAATAGTTGGTATGTAGCTGTGCAGCCAATGCATTTACAGTTCGCTCGCATATCGAAGGAACCAGTTCTTGGCGTGCCTACACCGTCTACAGCACTGCACATTATTGTGTAAAAAACTTCAAGACTCGTGTTATTTTCCTTACATATCTTCAAAGACGTATCGTGCCCGACCACAAATGTACGTGATTATTCACTAACAGCTTAATAATTTTAAATGTTCAATTTCCGCAAGTGAACCAATTATGCATTTGCCAAGAAGTAAAAGCGTAGTTGGAAGCGTGGAAGCCTGAATTCTTTAACACTTAGATCACGGTTATTGTTCATTACGTGGAAATATTTACTATAGCTGGCACTCTGATTGATATTAAAAATGTATTGGTGCACATAAAAAAACTTAAAAGCATTTTCTAAGGACTGTCCTCCCACATTATTGCATGGAGCATGTAAGCAATTGAAATTTTATGTAAACTATTCATGACTACACCTTCAGTTAATGTTATCTAAACTTATAAACTATTTACCACGTAATCGTTTAATAATTCATAGTATCGAGTAAACTTTATATTCCTAGTTTGAAGTGAGGTGATTGATAGGCATACATCATTACAGCCCGCTTTAAAAAAAAAGTTGATATCGATTATAGCATTCAGCATATAAGACAAATTGGCTCATTAATATAAATTTTGTTTCGTAAATTTTATCGATTTCTAGGAACCATGTCGTAACAATCGGCGATTAATCGACTGTGTACCGAACGTGTTGCCGAAACTTTACGGACTTGCGTGACACGACAGTGCATGATGTTCGGATCGCCTGTTGCGAAAAACGCTTCCTGCACTTTAAATGTTATACTAAACAGTTTGGCAACAATGTATGGCCGCCAGTGTACCGGTCAGTTGATTTGTTTTCCAAATTCTCCGACGATGATCGTACCATAAACATGCTCTAGTTGACTGAATCATTAAGCTCTTTCACCGCGATGAATTCTACAAGAAAAATCTTTAAAGCTAATAATCTGATAAAATATCTCGTACTCTATAAAATTCCACTTGTAAACGTTAGAATGTGATCTCATAAAATCCTCGGAAACGGTCGGTATGCGCGGTAAATGTAATATCGGTAAAGTAAGTTGAAGATATGTAAATATAGTTTTATACGTTTCTCGATTCCGCCAACCTACAACGCTTTGAATATGGTTTGATGTCAAGTGAGTAATAAAGGAAATCCCTCAGTTTTAATGGAAGTCTAGCTTAACCGGACGGAGGTTCGTAAATAAGATATAAAGCCAGGACTGATAATTTAACTGTAATGTTGAATTCCGTGCCGGGCATATATGAGTGTGATGTGTCAATGAATTATACGTTAACATGTCTATGGAACTGGCAACCGTTAATAAAAACAGGATGCTAATGGTACACTCTACCAGAAACTGGTTTGAGGACCATAGCGGATTACCGCGATGAGTAGTCGGTAAGAAAATGCTGAAATAATTTGTTTCCATCTTGACGCCCATTAACCTCGACATGTCGGCCGACCCAGTTATTTAGCGATTGTTATGGACACAATGCATTTTTCAATTGGTACTGTACAAATAAATACAATAAGCGTTTCATACGTGGACGTTTCCGCGGGATGGCTTTATTGTTTAATGTGGTTTTCATTACGATGTTTCCCATGCAATAAAGCGGTCTGAGATATAGGTTGTTTAATATTTCAGTTATTTAATGTTTTGTCTCTCATTATGTTGGAACTTCTCTTAGTTGCTTATATCAAAAACTCGTTGAAAGCAAAAGATTGGAACAAACGGCCATAACGCAAAAGTCCTCTTTAATTGTGGATATAATTTAAAGGTATGGGAGGAAAAAAAACGCTATTAAAATCTAAAAGTTATAATCAGGATAGGAATGTATGTTGTTAAAAGCTACAAATATAATATACAGGAAATATTTCATTTTTTTGACGTAGTTTTTGTAAAGGGAAAACCACGCGTGCTCCACTTTTTTCAGGAAAAATCAACCAATATCCTTTACACCACCAGTATGATTTTCACAATAATTTGTTGCCAGTTTGGATGAAATAGCAATAAAAAATAATTTATTAATATTAATTTAGTATTAATATTAAAATTAATATTATTTCGAGTAATATCTCGAATTGTTTATATTCGTGTGATTGACGGTAAAAACGGTGTGTATCTTTTGTACCTATAGTGGCAAAACATGCATAAATTATGGTTATATTTTCCATGAATAGAATGGGCTATGTTGTTAACAAACTTGTATGTGTATTTTAAAAATCACGTGTCTAGGTTACGGTTTATCCTAAAATAAATTATCATATCATGAATAATTTTGACAAGTATATGTATTGACATTCATAACATTGCAAGTTTAAAATATAATATGTTCTATATATCTTTCCTACTATTTTATATACACGTATACGTTATGAAACTCAAACATACATTTAAAAGGATTAAAAAGATTAAAGGAGATCAATTTATTAAACTTTTTGCTTGATAATTCGCTATACAGAATATCGTGCACTAGACAAACCATACAGACGGCAATATTAAAAAAATACAATCAATTGCGAATGACCGAAACACATTACTCGTAGCCACAATTAAGAGTAATCGTTGAACGACACAAAAAGTATTTCATTGACTGCGTCGTACTTCATTCTTTAAATTGACCACTGAGCAAAGACAAAAAGGAAAAAACACGCTATCGTACCCATCGAAACAAACTCCTCAATTTAGATTGCACATCGCACGTTACAAAGTGGGAGCCGCGATGACTTCATCAACGGTTCCTTATAAATTACAAATGCTGCACGTGTGATAAAATTTGCGTTTTATTACGACCCGTTTGGAAATTATGTAATTTCTTCGGACGTGGACTATAATCACCAAGGTCGGTTGTGGGTAATATCGAATAACCTGTTCTAATTGGTCGTGTAGAAAATTCTACGGGGAAATCGTTGTGAGCTTTTTATATTACGTGATTTGAATAAAATATTACTCGGACATTTATATTTTATTAAAATAAATACAATGTTCACCAAATTAACTGCAGGCTTGCCTAGGGATTTGTGAGAGGTATTATTTTATACACATAATCAAAAAATCTAAGTAGTAATTAATAGTTTAATGTCAAAGCATGTTAGTTAAAGTTGTTATCTTGTTTATTCTATCTATACCCTAAAAAAGAATTTGTGTAAACACAGTTAAAAAAGTAAAAGCAACCGAATTGTTAATCCGTTAATTAACAAAACGTAGACATAGCAACGAGTTTTTAGCGTTGCATGATTAACCAAAAGACTCGCGAACCTCCGATCAAGACATAATTTCATATTATTATCTAATTAATAATCAAATCTAATAAAAAAATCTTAATCACGGGCGTCACGACTGGTCTACGGCAATATCGTTTATCATATGATACACGCCTTTTAATATAAAAATAGCATATAACTATAGCTACAAAGAGCATTATTAACGACTGTTACTTTTGTCTTGCAAACAATTTCTCTGACCATTATTGTAATATTGAAACACTCACCGGCCAATCCAATTTCACGCATCGTACCTCTGGGGGATAGGCGAAACAAACTTAATGTCAGCTTGCGCGATATTCGCCTTAGGATAATTACCTTCTGTGAACCTGAAACGTATTATAAATTCACCGTGTGCACATGACTTTATGATAGATAAATATTTTCCACGGGAGACCGCCCACGACTCCCATCTTGATCACTTCAAAGTACTGATGTAAACATTTCGCGACAAGTCGTAATGAAATTTATTCTAAGCGTTCTTAAACTTGATCGCGAATGGGCAATTAATTTATTTACACAAACCGTTTATAACTTTGATTAAATTAAAACTGTCGACAAGCTTTTCGTAATGGGATTATGTTTTCTTTGTTATTGTTAACTAATGAAGTACCTGGTTTTACATACCATGTAAATTCTTCCGAATCGTAAAAAACATACAAATTCTAAATCGTTTTAATTGTAAGTACCCACACTTACCTACTTGACTAATACAATTGCCTAAAGTCACATTTACTAGCGAATGATATCCTATCCAAGACAAATGTTTAAGCGTCTAAAAGCGTATTGATTAGTCTTGGCGGCTCATAGCCGTATTTGTTGGAGTGGCTACGAGTGCCTCAATATTGTATACCGCTCGAGAACCAGATTAAATTCTCGACAATATCCCGGAATTTATCCGATACTTTCATGATTGATATTGTGTAATATAAAATAAACTTTTTATTTTCCTGCATTTAAAAAATACTGTCGCTGCGAGCAATGTATGTACATTTAACAACGTTATTAATCAATTTATTAAGTTACGATGTGTTTCACGTAACAATCTCATACTGTGTTACGAGCCACAGAGATAATTAAAAGTGAGCGTAAAAAATATATCACTTTATTTCATTGTTAGCTTTTAAAAAGTTATACAATATTATTCAATGTTCGCCCCTTTCTCTTCACTCAGTTATGGACGTTCAACACTTTTTAATAAAACTAGCAGAGCATTTAATTTTATACAAAAAAAAAGATATGGAATTTATTTCGATAATTTTTTATTTTATTTTATGACACTTTGTATAAGGATGACTTGGTAAAAAATGTTGAAATATTCACTTTTAATAGTATTCGAAACATGAAAATGTGCATTTATATATTGTTTCGGGAATTGTCTTTGCGCGCTGGTATTACTAACTTTCTGTCTGGTGTCTAGCGTAGAGTAGGCGCGTCCGAGGGCGGGGGCGTAGCTAATTTCATTGTGGTTATTACAACTAATAACATATTGCTGTTACTGACGGCGATAATGTGGCCGGTATCGCTACTAGCCGGTTCATTCACATCGCCGCCCGGCGAGAGGCTGCTGTGTTGCATTTGATAAAACTTATGCGTTTCTTGCGTAATATTACAGGAATTAAAGATTTACAAATAATTTGATAAATGTTTTTCTAAGGTGTTTGAAATTAAAAATGTGTTTTTGGGGTAGTAGGAAAAAGTATCACCTTCCCCTATGCATATTAGGGTAGGAAGTAGCAGGGCGAAGTGTGCCTGGGATTAGGACTACCACTCTCCTAAGTATAGGTACAAGCTTACGGCGATTTTCCTCTCAGTTATTCCCCTTCCACCTATCTTTATCGTACTCGTGCTAGGGATAAACCCCACAAGTTTATGAATAAAAATATAGATACTTGGTTTACCATTTTACAATACGCTACTTAACTGATTTTCAATACTTTCGGATGGAGTTTGTTCATATTTTTTTTAGAAGTCAGCAGAAATAAATAACTTCAAAATATTATATATTATTATTTTCAGACTATGAGTAAAAAATGTAAAGAAAAACTATTATTAATTTAATAAGATAAAATAATGTGGAAATTTTAACTTGATTCAATCAAATCCATTAAACACTTTAAAGTTAAGAAACAAGATGAACTTTTCACCGCATTCCATAAAGATTACATTCCGTGTATATTTTGTATTCGTATTTTATTTAAGTAGTCCGAAATTATCTATGTAAATCGGATTTGACGTCTGTGGACTATAATAAAATAAATGTTTAAAAAGTATCAAGCGAATTGAGCACTATCAAAAGGTCATAATTATAATTAAAAAGTACTTGCTATAGATAACACGAAAAGTACCTAGTGGAGTGATATTTTAGTTTAATTATAATTATAGAGATAATTGTGTAATTACATTGAATCAATCAAGTCATGAGTAATCGAATCGATTTATAAAATAATCTATGATTATTAGATTTGATTATTTTACTACATATTGATAAGGTGATTTCCATTCGGAACATTAATAGCAATCTCGCTGATAGATATTGTATTTGGATTGCAGAGAACTTACCATCACTGGAACATTGCAGTTACTTTGTTGCAGTGAATTTGACACATAAAATCAGCTAAATCCGAAAATAACACCAGTTAGTAAATTCGAAGTCAAAGTTACAGCTAGTCTACTCGTAGAAACGCTATGCTCATAAAAACATAACGTAGATAAAATGGTTTATATCTGTAGATAACTAATAATGTGATTACAAACAGTGTATTGATATACCCGTATAATGACAA
Organism: Deilephila elpenor; assembly: GCA_949752805.1. Classification (NCBI taxonomy): domain Eukaryota; kingdom Metazoa; phylum Arthropoda; class Insecta; order Lepidoptera; family Sphingidae; genus Deilephila; species Deilephila elpenor. The sequence goes on along the minus strand of OX457096.1, from coordinate 3,287,271 downwards.
GTGAGACCACCCACGATTGGCGTGTGTGTCTAATAAATTGATCACTGATCCTAGATTTATGGTAAGCCAGGCGGCGAGCTTTCTGCCTCGGGCAATCATGAAACGCAATTTTTAATTATCTAATTTAAATAATACATAACCTGCCTAGAAATAGATTTGATGCCGGTTTTAATTATAATAAAAATGTTGTAACATTTTCACGAAATCTTATCGCGCAAATTATGTTACTCTTTGAGCCCTGACCTTTTAGACTAGCTCTATAATGTTGGTGGTTTCACAAAGTTTTTCTAAGGTGATCAATCATATCATGACTTAGTACATATTTATCGGTATAAAAGCTGCCTACAAAATAACATATTGGTATAGAACTAAGGCTTCCGAAGAAAGTACAGCAGCCTGAGTAGGCGAGACCGAAATACGAACACCGTTTGAACCATTTCGATTCGATTGTTATTAAAACTCATTTCCATACAAAGGGTCGATGTAAACTATAAATTCTTTAGCGATATATCACAACAGACACATTGAATGTACAAGATGACACGTGCTGTGAGGCAACACACGACTTTATATGGATTACCGAAGTTAAAACTGACCCCACACGCATATGGTCATGCGGTGTGGACACCCGAATGTTCAGCAACACTTAAGCCTGGGGTGTTATTCTCGTAATCTTGTGTTACGTAAATCGTTGAGCTTTAACTCTACACTTAGTATAAATCCTATGTAAAGACATGTCATTTTTTCCACACGCTTTATAGAAGTCTGCAGTGTCACTTCATTAACTGCATTAGATTAATTTGGCTCATTGTTAGGTTTTAGCAATCTTTCTAAAGATTTCAATTGTTAAACGTTCTTTACAGTTTAATGTTATTTATTCAGTTTGGCAACAGAAATCTGGGTGAAGATGTAACAAATTCATACAAGCTATATAATCATGCACTCTATAACATTCTGCATTTGCACTGCCAAATGGTAGCGATTTAAAATTCAGATATTAAAAATACTGAAATTACGTATATCGCAGAAGGCGGGTGGGTGCCGAACGAGAATCGTATTCTAAATCTGGATGCGGAATTAATATGGGTCGATAACAGTATCTTGGATTGGAACTAAATTTTCTATATGATCGGCCTAGTATTTCATTAGCAACTAAATATATTGAAAAGTAATCGTCTAGACTCTAGGCAGAGTCGTAAATTGAATTCTATATCAGTTATTGGATGCTTAAATTCAACAAAATATTGTGGAAATATTTAACTGCAACGATAAAGTTTGTAGAGTACAATAGTATAAAATATTTCTAATACAAGATAGATTTATCTAAACTAATTTAATATAAATTAACAGTATGATAAGTGCAGAGTGCAAGAACCAAGAGCGACGCCCCAAATGCATCACTCCACAATCTGACCTACTGATCTTATCTGATTCGTACTGACGTAGGCTAATGGTGATAAATATTGTTGATTCTGGACGCGCATCTAAAGACATTAACTTGGTATCGTTTACGTTTTTTAGTTATTATCTCAAATCACTAAAGGTTATAAAAATGCTCGGCGGTTGGTAACGAAGCTGTTAAATCTCGGCACCCGCACCTCTGATTATTGTTATACATCCCATAAAAAGTAGAAAGGCTTCATTCTGATTAAATTAAGTCGACGCGCGATTTATTTTCTAGAATCTAGATATCAGTTATATGAATGGCGCCTGCTTAAATATAAAAATAATCAGTCGGCAGTGTTAAAATAACAAAACTAAGAGCGTTGCTGAAAGCGCGGCCGCCATTGCAAATGACGCAAGCATCACTCAAATTTGTAATCTGCACTTGGCGATGAATACATTTTCTCCATAGTTTCTTCACGCAGTTCCATTACTATAGGCAATAAACGCTTTTTGTTGTATTGCGCGTGCTGTTTAAATATCTAAGTGCTGTCCGTGATATAATCCGGCCGCTCAGAGAATGCGTTCCTGAAAGGTTGTAATCGAACGGATGACGTAACTTTGAAGTGTCGTTGCAAATGCAACGACAGCAAATGTAAATATATTATCGAACAATTTTATTTATTTACCCTACTTACAAAATAAAACATCATAAAAAATTAAATAATATGTAAATTTAGGTTAAATTTTATCACTTTGGACTAAATTTGACGGATAATAAAAATAAAAATATTATATTTATAAGTTCATACCACGCCGTTACAAGGTTATGTCAACTGTTCATTTCTGGAGTGATGTGGCCAAAAAATAGCAGATTATTATAACGTTATTTTCCGTTATAATATAAGATAATACATTTGTGTTTTTAATAATGTATAACGTAATAATTAAACGGATCTAACTCTTTATTTCACCTGGCAGCAATATAATATCTTTCACATGTGAATTTTATTTAAATTTGGCATTGAAGTTTACGTTTTTATTAAAATATTTTAAATAAGAATATTTAATATTAACTTAAATTATTTACTTATAATTGATTTAATAATAATAAGAATCAAAATTAAAATCCGATCTATAATGTGATACTATTTAAGCGGCTCAGTGGCGCCTCCTTTTCTTATTATTTTTTATTGCCAAGCTATATTAACGGTTGGAAGATTTAAAGAATGATTATACTTAGATTTTAAAACACTTTATAGAAAATAGTCAAGTATCCAATTATTCTAACTTGCTACTTTTACTGGGAATAATTCAAAAGTTTAGCAAAATGATAATTATTTCCCATCACTACTCATGATCAACTGACATGTGTCAGGAACGCATTCTCTGAGCGGCCGGATTATAGTGTGCATTCGACAACGTCACGATTTGCTGTCAATCATTCCGGTCCAAATTCTTATTGGACACTTTAGCAAAAGAGCTCGGATTGCTTTACATATCAGTTATAAGAATGCAAATGTGATGTGTCATTGTGGCATTAATATGAATAGGTACTATGACAATTTATATATCTTATTTTAGTATTCATTGTTCGGTTCAATTCTAAAAATAGATATGCAGCAGAATTTATTTAATATAATCTAGAGACGCAACGGTCTCCCTACCTAATTGAATATTGTAGCCAGCACCCTTCTATCGGAAAAACAGTTGAGAATGAATTTCCAAGCTTTTATTTTTATAATTTTGAATCTAATATAATGGTTAATGCAAATTTATTCTTTACTAGCCGCCCGACCCAGCTTCGCCCGTGTGCAGACATTTTTTGAGTGAAGTCCCCGTAAGAGACATATTCTATCGCATACTGCTTTATATTTAAACTCAACGTGACTGCCGTCCTTTATACTGCTTTTCCTATCCCGTCTTGTCCAGTCTCATTCTATCCCATGTTTTATCTTGTTCCATCCCATACCTTTGAGTTTGAAAGAGTAACAAATATATTTGAATCCCTTGTTTATCCCAGGGGAACACTACATTTTCGGGATAAGAATCCCATACATAGTAGCTTATGCGTTAATCAAGGGTATCAAGCTACCTCTGAACTACACAAGCCATTTGAGCGTTAAGAAGTAACAAACACACAAACTTTCGCCTTATTATATCAGTAGGAATAGTAGAAATTCGTCATCTGTTAGCAAAGCATGCGATTATACTTCCACTGATGACATACGCATGTTAAGTTTACGATCAATGTTTAGCTTATCATTCGATGTCTGACAGAATTAAACAATAAACACGTCGTTTTAAAACACCATCACTAACCTACTGTCTTTTGGTTTGTTGCAGGTATTATGACTGTCTGCGACGCACACCGACACCGTGAGTCATTCGTGTTGATAAATAATGCTTTGTGACGTATCTAGCTAAATAAAACAACGAAAGTTATTTTATTGGAAATCGAAAAGCCAGTATTTCGTATTCGAGCGACTGGTTCTATTGCGAATAGTTGAAATTGTAGTTCTCTAACTTTGCCAACTTGACAAGTAATACGGATTTATTAGACCGATGATGCCATGAAAACTATTTGAAACAAATGTGCTGGCCGCTTTAAAACTAATAGCCGAAGAAACACTTGAGAAGTTGTATAACACTTTCTTACATTCGGGTTTAATCCAAAATACTATCTGGAAAGTAATTTGTAACTAAATATTCGTACAAAACTAATTCCAACAGGATAGCGTCATCATATGAATGTAGTAAGGCCGATTTCCTGTACGCATATGAGTATGTATGTCATAGTTACTGGCGTATATCTCTAATGGGTTATGCGTTTTGTTTTGGTAATGGTAACGACCTGGTGACTCACGCGTTACCAAACGCGTGTGTTCTGTCATGTCCTCCCTTTCCAATCGGCTGTTTTGAATTCTAAGGCGACGTATTTCGATTTTAATACACATGTACATGTTTGAACGTGTTCGTGAGATGTGCTGACTAGCTGGCTCCTCTGTACCAACTTCATGGCAGTTGTGCGAAGCCTTTGTATGAAGTGTTCCAGATGTTGGTATTATACAGCCTCAACACCCAACATATTCTTGGTTCTTAGTTTATTTTTAGATTCTCCCTTCGCTGACAACGAAGCTTCAATGTTTATCTTTAAGGTGTTATTTATAAATCTCACTTTTTAAATAGATAATGTTGGATATTTTACTGTTCTCGCAGTAAGTGACTGTTGATTTATTGACATCGTCTTGGATATTTATGGAATTCATTTCTTGACTGGTCGACCTTTCAACTCTTAGAAATGCTAAAATATTTATTATTAAATCGTAATGCAATTACACGAAGTTTTCTAATCTGCATTAGCAGCACATTAAGTTTATAAGATTATCAGTTAATAATTATCAAAATTGCACACGTTCAAAAGTCAATTAAAATTTTCTCTTTTTACATCGCATATCGTGAGGGGCAGCTATTGCGTAACGATTTATAACCTTACATAGTGTCGTTTTTTCTTTCTTCTGTGCTGACTTCGCTTTGTAAAAAGGAACGAAGTATTTTTCAGCCCATAATAATCTCAAATATTTCAATTTTTTAAATCGCTTCATAAAGTATGAGGTTGTTGTTGAATTTCCATTTCCGAACTCCTTGGTGCTAAGTCATATGGACATTCGTACGCTTATTCATTTGCCCGGTGATCCCCAAAAGCCTGTTTGGGTTGTACAAGCATTGTGTGAATGAACGGTCATTAATCATCGTTCTCAATACATTCCGAATCATTCATTCGTAACTCCTGGTCAAACAATGTGTTTCTTACCACAATGACGGCGTGGTTTCAATGAGCGTGCTACTTTTGAACAGGTAAAAAGGCCTTACTACACGCGTCTACAGTTCCATGAAAAAGTGACACTATGCAAAAACAAGCCAATAGGCAACGGTCAGACTGCATGGCATTTCTACGGTAGGTTGTCACTAAAGCGGAAATTATTTAGTTTGTATCCATAAAACAACATTTTTGTATTACGGAATTAAAGAAAACTCAAAATCAAGGTTATAGAATGTAGATTATTCTAGAACCATTTCAAGTAAAATATCGTTATATCTCGTCGAATTCTTTCGAGTAATGAATGACGAATAAAATCGTTGAAGGTTTTAGACTGAAATGATTCACGGTTTCGGTAATAATAGACGTGTTGTATATTTTTTATTAGACATAATTATACAGAGTGGCTACAAAAGTTTAAACTTAATTCATTACTTATAGGCTATAGCCAGATGAATAAGTTACACATACATATTTGTTTTTGGTCACGCCTAATGAATCCCATGTGATTGCTCTGTATATTGTTAATTTTGATGTGTTTTAGAAGTTTTGTCGTGTGTCGCAACGCCATTCAGTTAAGTTTTTTATCATTTGCACCGACTATACAATAAGTTAAGCGTTGCATAGTGCGGCCAAAGCAGGCAGGTTCATTGGCCTTTTGCGCGTTGTTAAAAAATATATTGAATGGCTTTGCGGCACACCACTCTAGGCTTTCTAGTGCTATCTCGTTATCCTGTGCCCCGCTAAGAGAAGCCGCCGTGAGCAGATCGTCCTCAGGGTTTGAAGTTCTACATGGTTTGTTGGCAAGGCTCCACGTGTTTTTATATTTTGTATTTTTTTTTCATTCATACATAATCCAATCATTTAACTTATTTTTGATATGATTAATTCCTGTTTTATTTTATCAACATTGAATAACATTATTTAATTATATCCTTACGTTGTATCATACGCATTCAAACAAAACTGATCGATTGAACATACCGTTTAGTCTGTACTGTCCGTATTGGTTCCTGTGTAGAACGCAGTTGTTTTTAGTGGCGCGCAGCGCTATCTAGCGTCGAGTAGAGGCATCAACATGTAGCGGAGTTTTAGTATCGAACTGTCTTAATAGATGTCGCCCTGTCCATGTTTAATACCTTGTTAGAAATCTATTGCTAATTTGGAATCCTAAATGATTTATCGAGAAAATATAGTCGATTCTACACAGTTTAATTACTGATTTATGCGATATATGAAATATTGTCTAATTTTATTCTAATTAATACTTGCCCTTATTATGTACGAGTATTATGTAATATCTGAACCAACAAAAAAATACGTTCTGCGCGATATGAAACGCAAATTGAGTAAAATACGTAGATAACGTATTGGCCTACGGTTTACTGGTTTTGTTTTTTCGAACGACTAAGTCAGTTTGAGCGACAGAACAGACAGAAGACAAAACATTCGATTACTAAAATAGGTTTTAATAAATTTTAATAAATTTAATCTGTCTATGATTAAGGCCGCTTATGTTTGAATAAATTGCAATTTTGCATTTTAAATTATGAAATAGCAGGGCAATACTTTTAAATAAATCGTTAACGGTGAGGTGTTTCTTTTACAAGACACAAAAAAGAATACTGAACCGTCAGAAAAATATCGGACTTATCAAATCTTGTTTTACAAACGGAAAAATATATAATGTGGTGCAAAACATTGTGTTATAGTAAATAAAACATCTCGTTGTAAGTACTCACTTGATCCAAATCCGCAATTACGACAGACATGACATGAGCCCGGATAGCTCAGTCGGTAGAGCATTGGACTTTTAATCCAAGGGTCCAGGGTTCAAGTCCCTGTTCGGGCGGCCCAACTTTTTGTTTTTGTATTTTTTTTATTTTAACATGGAATAAAATGCAAACTTTGATTTCCAAAAAGTTCGTAATTATACGAGCATTATGTCGTAAGCAATTAACAGAGCTTAATAATTGTATTTCATTTTTGTATTCGTTGCCATTCTTCGATATTCAGTTTAAATTATAGGTCTTACAGAACTACTTAATCGTAACGTATAATAATTTGGAATATAATAGGATTTATTTTACATACCGAGAAAGTAAGTTTATCTACTATTTTACTATAGACTAATGCTGCTACCTATGCAGAGATATGGGGATTTATTCGCGAAGCTTAGTTGTTTCAAACAGTAATTGCTTGACGGTTCGCTAGATGGCGTTAGCGAATAAAGTAAATATTCACTAAAGCGCCATCTAAAAAATTAACATTGAACTAAAACAACATTACAAAATCTGGTGTACAACTTGTAAGGAATCACAATAGATGATGCTTGTTCAAAATTAGTTTGCTGTTTACTATAATAGATGGCAGTAGTATTAACAATAAAATATTCAGTTTAACGAAAGTTATGGAAGGATTCCATATGGCCCCCATTTAGCAATAACAGCTCAAGATCTCACTAATTTAATAATAGGTATATCTCTTAATTCTATCGATATATACAGTAACATGTACGAGTATAAATAAATAAAATAAATAGCCACCCACAGAAATTCACAAAACGGTTGGTTCAGAACGTTTGTTAAGTAGCAACTACATGTAAATCATCGTACTGATACAGTGCGTATTAATGAATATTAATGCATATTAGCGCATATTATTGCAAATATGTACACATTAATTATGAAGATCTAATATTCTAAATTTGATCCAAAACCAAATTAATACTATGACTTCCTCCTCTCTCCTAATTTTTTGACGTGCCCAACAGGATCCACATTGTAGATACCTATAACTTGTAACATAACATGTGCAGCGCAATAAAGATATTGAGTATTGAGTAAAAACGTGAGGAAATTCGGAAAGAATAAGGCCATAAATAAACTTGAAACACCAAAAGTGGTTTTTATTTTTCGAATTACATATGTATTTCAAATTTAATTAACGTACCATTGTTTTAAAACGTGCTAAATATAATATTATTGGAAAGGAAACATATTTGTTGAATTAATTTGTACAATTTACTACGTAGGTGTTCTTAAATAGCAGTGTCGTATAACCATCGCGTTCACATTTTGCTATGTATGGTCTAAATTTCTAAAATCTAATACACGTACTAGCGGCCGCGCCGGGCGCGGCTTCGTCCGGGTGCTTATCATGCTTTTTGAGTCCAGTCCACATCAACAACACATTATTTCGCTAACTGTTTTATATTTTAACTCAATGGGACCGCCGTCGACTATATGCTATTTCTGTCCCATCCCGTTATATCCCATTCTGTCCAGTCTCATTCTGATCCCACGACGGAAAGCATGCAATCCTGCCCATCCATAGGTCATCCATTCGAGTTTGAAAGAGTAGCAAATATGTATCTTTAAATTCCTTCCTCATCCCACGAGAACACTATATTTTTTCGGGATATAAATATACCTAAGTGTTAATCCAAGATGTCAGCTACCCCTATTGCAAAATTCATAAAAATCGATCCAGCCGTTTTTGTGTGAAAGAGTAAAAACCATCCACCCATACATCAATCCATCCATACATATAAACTTTTGCGTTCATGATATTAATAGTATGTATAGTACAGGTATGGTGTAAATGAAAATGTTATATTTTACCATTAGGTATACATACATAATGTTTTGATCAAATATTTGAATTCAGCTACATGTGTGGCTTGTTTATCATATTTCCATAAATACGTGGGTAAATAGAAACCCAGGTGCAAATAGTAGTTAGTTATGTGTGATATTTTTAACACACAAAATAATCTTTCTGGCATTTGAAAAGAAAAACACATATATGATTTGTAATATAAGAGTTTGCTATATTTTTTTATTACATAGACCATATAATTATTTTTGTAATTATTTACCCCACTTGTTGGTAGATTCGCGTGATGATGTTTCCTCAGTTGAACATAGATGGCGCTTCTGGTCTCGTTTATTAGAAACCCAATGCTTAATAATTTAGAGTGGTTTATAAACTTGTTTTCAAATTGAGTAGGTATCATGCTAAATTAAGCAATGTTCTGTAGGCTGATGCGTATGGTAATAAATTGAAATTTTATTTTTAAGCCGCCAATAACATTACAATAAGGAAAATCGCGAAAGATTCTGTTTTTGTATCATAAAATCAGTTATGTATCAGAATAATCATTTAATAATTAAATATTCTTATGTTTAAATGTTGCGAATCTAAAGGTAAATAACCAAGAAGCCTTGCATTTAAATAATTATAAAAATAAGGATCTATCTAATTAATGGTAATTAATGGTAGCATGAAACTTAATATAGGATTTATTTATAATTCAAAATATATTTTTCTAAATTAGTGCATCAAATTATTTTCCTTCTACTTGACCTTTTTTCCGAAAATAAATACGCTGCAATCTGAGTAGTTATAGACCATGGTGAAGATTGGCTTGACAGGCTGCGTGATAAAAACCTTTTCGGGAATACAGTTTTTATTCTTCTACTATATGCAAAAAAAAAACAGTACAAATAAATGCAATTAACAGTAGTCACAGTGCATTTATCCTATTATTTGTCTCATTGCAGTTGGCCTTAATGAATGTGAACTGCTGCTTTGAGACAACCTTAAATGATTAGAAGGGTGGCCTGTATAGATAAGGTCGTCTGACACGTTGAAACTCTTCGTGGCCTTAATTTTGCGACGTGCTAACTAGATGACAAAGCAAAATATTTGAAATCATACGTTGGAAAACATAAGACTCAATGATATTACAATCGAAGGGGGAAAGTTCGCCAGATGTGGAGTAGGTTCACCCGACAATGGTTGGGATTTTGCTAGTTAGATGGAAAACGTTTTTTAAGGTTGTAGGAGGTCGCTAGACGCCAGCCATTTAGTTAGATCAATGTTGAAATTTTAGAGAGAGTCCTACATATATTCAGCAATCGGCAGTGGTCATCCTGCGCCTAATTATGATAAAACTATTATTGTCAATGGTAATCTGTCCAAGGGTTCTTGTAGAAGCAGATAAATATACCTGTTGACATTATAAATTCTTTGTTGAAAATAATTCCTTGGTATATTCACTGAATAAAATAAGGTAGAGTTAATACAAATGTCATAAATAGCTGCCTAATCGCACAGTGCGATCTCCCAGACACCCATGAAAGGAATAAATCAACTTTACCACGGACGGTGGCTCGTTCACCTTCGATGTCAACTTAAATAATAAAAATAAAATCATTCTAATATTAGAATTTAAATATAGGAATGAGTACCTACTGAATTATAAACAATGTCATTGATAGGCTAGTTATTGAATAAACAAGAATTAAGACATTCAGATAATCCACAAAAGTTTGAAGAGGAAAGGCACTGATATTGAATTATTTTGAAATTAATCCATATATCCTAATTATATTTTAGTTTCCAACATTGTACGAGTATAACATTGATCACTAGATAAAGGTCGTCCCAAACACATGACTAACTTGTGTTCTAACATTGCCTCCGCGACCGGCCATAAAAAAGCGTATACATATTATAATTATATAGCTATGTTTAACACATATTCTTAGGTGATAAACTCTACATTTTGCAACAAAGTATGTATGCCATATGCGAGAAATTTGCCAATCGTTCTGCGTCATTTCGTCTTATAAGTAAATTGTATTTATGGAGGTATAATGTATTCTGATATTATAATAAATACTACTAAACATCCCACTTGTTTATAACCCCACAAATAGGAAGATGTCACAAATACACACATGTCTTATTGTGTGAGTATCAAGAAACAAAACGTGAAACAAATATTTTTACGTTAACTACCCCACGGCCTCTTACCAAAGTAGACTGTCAAATACAGTTATATTTAAGAAGAGTCAGCCTTTTGTATACAATGGCTGGATTACTTCAAGCGAGTATTGTTCGAAACTGAACATTTAGATAAACATTATTTATTTTTGTCGGAATAACTGTGCCAACCACCAAACAACGTACCACGATCGCAAAAAATAAACTTTACTATAACGCGACACGCAAAAAACGTAGCGACCGGTTCTTCGGCGGTCTTACGCCTCTCCAAATGTGTTTGGTGATAAAAAAAATATACAAATCATGTGTCATCGCTAAAAATAGAATGGCGTGATACCGAGCGGGCACCAGGCGATTAACATTATACGAGTTTCCACTGCGGCTTTATGTTGTTTTTTATTGTGTTCTAAACTTTACACTCGACAAGGTTTTAGTTTTGATAATGTTGTATTGGCTAACGGTATTCTAAATTAAATGGGCGAGCCGCATCATGATTGTAGGCGATCTTATCTGCAATGTGGGTGCTATCATAATTTGGCTTGATTTAAAAAAAAAATCTTTTTTAGTCTTTATCTATACCTCTACATCCGTTTTTTTTAAGAATGTCGCTAAGTTTTTTCTGTTTATAATTCGATGGGTATGTTGCCCGCCTGACGTCAAATCTTTCAGGATAAGTTTAATCCATTTCGGGGAACGTGTTTTTCGGCTAGGTAGATAAACATACACTGATTATAGAATAATTGAGAATTGATCCCAAGAACTAATTATTCACAGTCCATAATTAGCGTTGCCTATCTATGTGCCAATATTTACATTGTACACTGTATGATATATTCTAAAAGGATGTAGTAAATTAACACGAGACATCACGTAATACAGGTGTTAAATGTACAGTAATAATGTGCATGTCTACAGCGCATGCACATCATCTTTCAAAGTGACATTTGTATACTTTACACATAATGTACATAATAATTTATGGATACAGTTACATCTAGTATTAATTTACAGTATTTCAAGGAATTTAATGCATTATGTTAATAACACAACCAACTAAATGTGAAGTAAAAACTCTTCTATCATATTGAACGAAATATTAAAATACCGGACTAACACCACGCCTTAAAGTTTCACCTGAATCTTATCTAAATATGCATGAGTTTAAAATTAGCGAAGATAACCTCGCGGTTACTTGTTTTTCGAATCTCGAACCCGACTCTAAAAATAGCAAAACATATTGCTCGCAAAATGTTTATACATATGACGAATTTCTTCGCCCACGGCTCTACTGTGCGCCGGGTCCATTGACATGAAAGTGCAAATACGAAACCTCATTGTTCATTGGCCAAGCAATTATAGCACCATAATTTCCTGAAATTTCCTGTTTTTTCTGGTACGTAACAAATTGAATTTCAAATTTGTCTGTTGCCGTTTGCGGCTCGGCTTAACCTCATTTCAGGGACAAAGGTAACGCGAGATTTATTGGCTAGTTTTGTATTCAAATGCTGATGGATATCGTAAACATTTGGTTTCAATTTATTTTTACAACGACCTTGTGCGGAGATATATACATAGTTTCTTAATGTTTTCTTAAGTAAATTAAAACATAAAGATCTGCTTTGTACGTGATCTGGATGCCCAAGATTTGCGTAAGTTATTTATTTATACAAATTAGTATATAAAAAGACTACACTTTGATTGAGCTTTCGCAATATGTTTGAGGATAAATTATTATCTTCTACTTATTCTGTTTGTATTGTTTAATCCGAAGCACATACAAATTATATTATGAAGGAAGTAATATTTTATTTATTCTTCAACTAAATACATTAAAATATGAAGTAACACTCAATTCCACGTTTTACTATCTAACATAAATACACATTTACGGTGCGTGAAACAATCTGCGATATCAATATGTCTGCAGCAGATACGGGGATTTGTTTTGAAATATATTAATTATCATAACCGAATATAATTATGTCGTTTAAGAGGTTATCGCAGTTCAAACTACCATAGTTTGTTTGGTTTATGATAATCTTTTTGCAGTTGACGTAAATCGAAACCATAATCAATAGTCAGTAACCATGCGGTTGCATATGTTCGAAGTACATTTTAGTCTTCATTTCTTCATTTTGATAATAATTATTAATTAATATAAAATATTATTATTTCATCGTATTGTTTCCTCATACAATTTCTTCTTCCTTATTATTGTCTTAAAGCTAGCTTAAAAAAGTTGCGTTTACGTAGTGTCGTTTAAACCGACTGAAATCGATATGCTAGTCTTTTTGATGTTTAACCAAAAATCTATTTTCTATTAATTTTCATAATTGCGGTCATAAATTTGATAATTGTACGCATTGGGACCCATTTAAATATCATTTATTTTATTAAAAAACGTTACAGGTGTATTCCACGCTTGGAATATATTATTATGTAAATACAATACAAAACAATGTGAAACTTGTTTGTCAAAACACGAAATGCCTCCATATTCATTATCTATTTATTTTTTGTAAGTTTAAAGTTGTGGCTCCGAAAATCATGACAATATCTTACAACACCGTAACCTTGAACTAAAACGTAAATAGAGATGATAATCGGGTTCGTGAGCGTACGACAGCGTGCAACACTACGACACAACAACAACGACACACCTGATCGACACGACCGAGATAATATAAATTCACATTTTTTGTTGTTCTCTTGAAGGTTGTTTACGTTTTGGACGCCACATCGCCGTCGCACCAGTGTCGCAACCAACACGCCTTTTGACGAGTCGTAAACATGTTTTAGCCATTATAAACAAACTTATAGCTTCAATATGATAATGAACTTATGCGGGTTGTTTACATTTTTTTCATTGAAAAAAGGAGTGGTACTGTCGGACCCCACGATAAATAAATATAAAGGGGTTTTTGTTATCAACACGTGAGCCGTCAAGGTTATTTAGGAATGTTTTTGAGTTTTTATTTATAGCTTTGTTATTGATTGCGATGCTCGCGTGTATCGTATTCCCCGTGGAACTAAATGACCCACCGGCACATTGTTTTTCTAGTAAATGTTATCGTGAAACTAATCGTTTTGAATTTATATTGCGTAGTTATTTAACAGCATAGTTTACATGCTTTTTGTTGATACGCATTTTCATATCCTTTAATGTTTAACACCTTTATTAACAGTTTAATTGCTATTTTGGATTACTTACTACCAGCTCGGCTTATTTTAAGTCAAGCAAAATAGATTTAATTCTCAAAAAAAATGTTTCCATCCCTACACGGTTATATGAAAACCTATTCCCATTTTTTCCACGCCTAGTCTAAAGGCACACAAAACGGATTGTCTAAAACCACGCAGTGATTGCATCCTGGCTCCCTGGTGCTTCTATTGCCTATGTATTTCTTTTAGACTAGTTATGCAAAACCAATTTCCATATATGTAAATATGTATATCCGCTTTAAAAACATAATATCTCACAGTTAATAATGTTAACATATTGTGTTGCAAAGGAAGTTTCTTACATTACGAAACAAAGGTACTACTAAAAAGATTTATGTAAATGCTGTAGGAATACAGAATATTTAGAAACAATTAAGGCGGATTATGCCCTCAACTAAGCGTTTTCGATTGTTATAATTTGCAATATATACTGAATTTCTGTGTGGTCGTTTGTTGTTGGCAACTGCCCGGCTTGCTAGGAGGGCCGGAGGCACTTCAGGTGTTAGCCAATAGGTATGGCCGTCCCTTATCAGGAATTGTAGCCACGAAACAGTTTGTTTGCACAACTTTTAACCAAATAGTTTGCCAAAAATAGTCCTTGTGGCACAGTGACCAAAAATAGTCTGTAAAGTATAAAAAGATTGAACTTAGCTTAAATTAATATACAAAAATAATTATTTTTGTGTAATCAACAGAAGATCATTTATAGTCAGCTTGTTGTAGGGCCGAAAAGTTATAAAGGAGTTCTGATAACCACAAACCAGTCGTAGGTATATCTTATTGCACAATAGGACTTGTATATGATTTGTGGTTAATATTTATTTATTAAATATGTTAACATTATCTTTTATCTATTACCACAAATACATTGTAACACCAACGTTAAACAACCCTATAAAATACACCAAAACCTTCATCCGCCTCTATACAAATAACCAGACGGTTGTGAACATCGTTGTACATCAGTCTGGTGTTATTTGCCATATCGATCACGGCGTAACACGAGTTTACACGGCGGCCATGATTGCCCATACCCCAGCACCACAGTCTACAGCGCCGCAATCGCCATTACACGTTAGAATATTAACCACGTGACAGTCCCTTCGTAGAAAACCACCGCATTGCACCATTCACACGGAATCCATTTAAATGATCGAATTGTGCATTTTAAATAGGCTCACATGTGAGATGTTATTTTTACTATTGGCTAGGTTAGAGTTAACTTGGAGAAACGACGAGAAATACGACACAAATTAAATATTAAGTGCCATAATAGCTTTGAAAAGAATGTAATGTATGTATAATTTATCCCACTCCGCCAATAAAATATATCGATATTCAAATTACACACGGCTGTAGGTATGGCATAAGGGTAGTTCACGAGTCATTCACGAGTGAATCACGACTCTTTTTAAATGTGCACAACAATATAACTACAATGCTCCGATAATTATAAATTCAGTCCAATCAAATTGAGTATACATACATACATACATAAACTGACGCCTTTATCGCCGAAGGGGTAGGTAAAGGCGCCACCAGGACACCCACATGTCGCCTTGTATGTTCCGTCCCACGATGTGATAGGGGGCGAGCCTATCGCCATATCGGGCAATCTACCCGCGAAAGATATTGACACACATAAGTCAACCTGATCAAAACCGGATACAGACAGGCTGAACCGGAAACATGAAACACTTGTCATGTAAGTTAGTCGCTCTCCGAACGATTACGAATATATTATACTACTTGCAAACATTGCTCGAACCTGACATAGTTCTGTCTCTTCAATTTTTAGGGTAGTTTTGAACTATACAAAAAATCGTAAAACGTAAAACGATGGAAATTCGAGGTCTAAGTATTGTTGAGTTGAATTATAATGAAATATGATGAACAAAAACATTTTATAAGACATGTCACGTCATAGGAAATGTAGTGTTACATGACAGGATGTAATTTTATAATTGACCTCGACTTGGCGAGTTGGCGACGTCGCGTATTATCTATACAAACGCCCTGTCAGCATTGTTTACACGATACCCTGACTGTAGCTTTGTTTACT
Organism: Deilephila elpenor; assembly: GCA_949752805.1. Classification (NCBI taxonomy): domain Eukaryota; kingdom Metazoa; phylum Arthropoda; class Insecta; order Lepidoptera; family Sphingidae; genus Deilephila; species Deilephila elpenor. Next base: position 3,270,991 of record OX457096.1, on the reverse strand, counting down.
TATTGTAGTAGATATTTTCATTATAATATTTAATATTTTCAAATGTTATTACTCTATTGTCGGCATACGTTGTCAGGGTTGTGTTTAACATGCTCTTTATTTAAGAAAGTAGTTCAAACGTTTCCTTTACTACTGAACATTAATATTGGCCCAGAAATGTTATGACCATTAAGTCAAATGGCCAATGGCAGAATGCATAAAAGCATAAAATCTATTGAGCCGACCCCCATAAGAATGAAATAATATACTTAAGTATTACATTTTACTACAATCCGCCTGTGTTACGTAAAGTCTCAATTGAAAATGCATCTTTTACGAAATAATAAAACACGCCTATCAAATTATCTAAAAATCGAAGCAAAGATCTCACGGCCCATGGACCCTACAGCGAGACCAAGTGTAATAAGGTCCCCTAGTTAGTACCTCAAATAGCTAATGATTTTTCATAATTGTGCCACATTCCCTCGCTTATCAAGATGTATAAAGTTAAGAAACACTTCGCGCAGACACTTTCACGTCATTAGAATATAATTTTGTAATTTTATCTGATAGAGTAATAGTTTTGTCCTCCATCTACACATAGATAGACTCCGCAAATGATGTTTACGTCGGAATACATTTAAAATATAGGCCCGTTAATGTTTTATGAAATCGCTTAAGAGTTTATGTTTCGAGACGAAAAGTTACGGCGGCGAATGATGTTAATATTTTAATTATAAATGTAGTAGTAAAGTTTCCAATTACATTAACTTGGTGTAAAACACTAAGATGTTTAATAAGTTAATGTGAAATTATTGCAGACAGGTGATCGTATTTTATATATATCTATTTTATGAACCGGTGAGGAAGAATTGACCTTAGCGTAATAATGTCACATTAGGAGAAAATCGGTGAACATTAGTACAAGAATAAATTAAGCTATAAACATATATAGGAAGAATCCTTAGTCATTCTCCCTAACGCCAGTATAGTCACAACCAATGCAAGTCTTGCGTCGTGGACTTCAAACGTATGCAAATCTGAAACATATTTGCTGCTTACAAAAAAATGTAACAGCGTTTAGATAGAACTTGCATTGGTTGAGCAATGTGTAGCTGTGACTACACATTGCTCTTTTAGCTTTATCTAACAATAAACACTTATTGCAGTTATAAAGCCACCTTTTAGCATTCCACACTGCAATCTTCAAATCAATCGGAGGACGAATAATCTCATCACGTCCGGCATTCGGCTTTCATAAATATCGAGGTGATGTCATTAAGGAATTATTCTAAATGGACGCATTACAAGATTACACGGTTCATTACGTTGCATTACAAGGCGACGGGTATTACGTCGTTTCGAACATTTACATAAATGTAATTGGATCCTCGTATTTGGAACTTTTGGTGCTAAGTATTTTGCAAGTGCATACTTTAGGTACATAATTTATTTTATACAAGTAGCTAATATGTTCCATGTAGGTTTGTATTATGCTTGTGTAATGAAAGAATACTTTCATTTATTTTTGAATAATCAGACATTAATCTCTACTAGAATTTCCGATTACTTGAAGCTATTTCATGCGTTCCACAAGCTAGCTTTTAAAATTTGTGGTTATGGAAGACTGTACGGTGTCCCTACAAGTACTCATGATGAAATTACAGAAATTCACGATTTATACGCCTACTATGCGTCTATTATCTAATATTATAAATTAAAATGTACTTTTTTCCGTAAAGTATCGAACCGGTCCCATTTCCAGCGCGATTGCGTTAAGTACTCACCGATTTGTAGTCGGGCTAGTAACAGCGTCACATTATGCGTAAAGCGGAGTTACATCAACTGACGCAATTGCGTTTTGTGCAATACCCTGTTACGGTCATTAAACCCGTTGTATTATCCGGTCGTGACGACCTCAGCGGCGCGATGGGCGAATAGTCAGCTGAGACGAGAGGTCGCCGTTGCATGCTGTGTTGGAGGAATACTTAGCTTCTTAATTGCTGTAGTGACAGCTTTTATTAACTAGCAATCGAAAAAACCCGGGTTCGATCCCGAGGTTGTATTTCGATTTTGGAGTCTAATTTGCTCACGATTCTCAATATTCTCTTCTATTTCTCAATTTTGTTAACTTCAAACAGGTAAGCGGTCGTAAAATTATACCTTAAACAAATTATTCTTATAATGTGGAATTAGGGCACGATAGAGCTGTACTGGAAATGATATTGATTGCTAGTTTTTAAAAATTCACATGTAGGTAAACATGTAACTCATACAAATGCTTACTACATTGCGCAGAAAAGTGGACTAAGTAAAAAATCTAACGAAGTGATGGTAATCCATGAAGAAGTAGCTTATACAAATATTTGAATGTTTGCTGTTTCAACTTTCCTAACTAACAAAACTTTCTTTTCCCCATGACTAAACAAGCGAGCGCGTTTTTCAAATGGTCTATTAATTAATACCACATTTTTTTAAACTGGCGTGGCTAAAATTTACATTGCACCCATGGTAACTGCAGTAACAACTAGATAAAGTATCGGGTCGAAATATATTTTAGATTATCTTCTGTCAAGAGATATCTCACCATTGGACAATATTATGCCTACCTAATTATTTCTACATGTTTAAAGGAGGAGTTGAATCCGCCGCAAATTGTTCCAAAGTTTAATAGTGCAACGGAGATAATATTTCGTAATTGACTCTGAAATTGTTTAAATAAAACTATACAAACTTAGCATTTTATTTTATACAATACGAAAATGTATTTTTACCTATCTTAATATGTAGAAGGCAAAAATGAATACAAACAATGTGTAGGAAGAGGTTTACAAATTACCAGTTTAGTGTGAGTACATAAAAACAAAGTGATAACCCAAAAACCTGCAAACATACTTTTGAATTGAGAGAGCCACGCAATTATTACAACAACGAGTTTATTATTATTTTGTAGTAGGTGTACCATGATTGAAATATCAATTCAGGACATCTAAAAGTTAAGGTTAATTGAACTCAGATATTTATTACAACGCGGGCAATATTTACTTCGATGGTTTATGAAATTAAATTTTAAATCTACGTGTGTCGAACATAGGTTGAAAACAATAATCAAAAATATTGATAACAATATTTGGGAAGGTTTAATTATGGGTCAGAAGTTACGATGATAATATAGTTTTACTACTTAGTATTTATACACGAATATCAACATTTGTATATGTTTACTGCAAGACATCGATCCTTCTGGAGCACACTGCTATTTAAAAAGCAACTTACGCATGTCTTAGTACCAATTTATCAACCACAACATTCGTTCGAAGTGGGTTTTACCTCAAGAACATTCAGTTACAATATAAAACAAAATCTATAATTGAGTATGAAATTGGCAAGTGCAATTAATGACTAAGGCACACTTCCCAAAACCTCATCCGGATTTTCCTTATTTTTTTTCGGCGGAATCCCAGAAATTCCCGACGGATGGTGTCTGTGTCGGAGTCAAAGGCGTGATGAACATACGCACGTGCGTAACACATTACATTACGTGCGTGTTGCCGATGGGTTATACAGTCGTGTGGATCTCGTAACAATAGCGCGTAATGTGGATGGACGGCCGATTGTCATCTGCACTCAACATGCGAAATGTACTCGACACTCGTAACAACGCATAAACTCGTTTGTGTACACTGGTATATGTTACAATTACGTATATGCTGGAGAATTAATTGATCTTCAAGAAAAGCGGAAGTTTTGATACCAAATATATTTTTGTGAGTTCTAATCGTGATGAAAAAATTTATAACACATTAATGTTAGAAGTGCTTTTATTTTCATCAGTACCTCGAATATGCTTCTTTTTCATGTGAATGGTAATGTATAAAAACGCTCATTACGGATTTCAGATGTTTTTCCAGTATGTTTTCCTGGTGCTTAATAACATGCCAGTTAAACATAATCCGAAGCGTTCAAAAAGCCATTAGCGTACCAGGATATTGGCAAAGTCACGTCACCCTCGGCGGCGGCCAAATTGCCTTATCTGTGATGCATCTGCAACGCTCATTTATCTAAATAATAGATACTAAAGAAGGTATATTAGAAAATCGCAATGCTTTTATTTAGAGAAGCTAACAAAACAAATCAACGTGCTGCTAAAATTATGCAAACAAACGGTTCTAATTCAATTTCCTCGAGACCGGTGAAAGCAAATTGATTTTTCTTAAGAATCGCTTTAATGACAGCTTGTTTTCTATTTGAGAGTCTTTTTTCCTCACTTTGTTCGTGCTTCGTCTTGCGTGACTATAAACGTTGCGAACTTTTGATAGCTTTGTTCAGGAGTCAAGGAATAAAAATTGTTCTAGCAGTGGTATTTGAGGGCAAAGAGTTTTGTAATTACTCTGTTTAAATAGTTAAGAATCTATCTATCTATCTATCTAGATTAAATACTCTGTTTAAATAGTTACGAATCATTAGAATTAATTGGTCAAATTCCCCCATAATAATCAGCTGCCAATAATAAATATATACCTATGTATATCATCTTACGAAAGCTGCAATTTGACCTAGATTAAGTTATGTAATTAACGATTCTTTTAAATGTAATTTTAGTACTAACATGTGTGTAGTGTTTTAAATTTAATAGTTAAACCCTATTTATGCGATAATAACGTTACAATCAGCCTCGTCTAATGATTAAGGACGTTTATTTACTTTCACCACGTGTTGCTCGACTGACATCTACATCTCAGAACTTCATCATAGATATCCGTCAGTCCATTCGAAAGCTAGGAAACAGCGCAACGTAACATTACGAATATTTCTGTAAATAATGACATTAAAGATCATTACACACAGGTGTTTGGTCTTTACATAACAAATTGCGATACGCCAACAGGTAGAGCGAAGGCTGCCCCTGTCACAAGGCGCACGCGCGCACAATTATTGTGATTTACATTACAAAATGGAAGTCCACTTAACATCGCTATGCTGTTAACTGTCGCGCGTGATTTGTTGTTATCGTTGCGTACAGCGATTGAGGAATGACTTTCATGTAATGATTTTAACACTACTTATCGAGAGCTATACAATTTTATAAAGTGTAGCTTTGGCTTAAGTCGGCCATGCAGTTGGAGTAGATGTTCCCTTTCCGTGTTTCCGTATTGCGATTTACTCGTAATGTGTGGCGAAAGTTCAGGTTGGAACATATCGACTGACATTTAAAAAACAATATCGGTTTTGATAACAACTTTTTATTTCGTCTTTTATTTATGTCTTGGTTGAGGCAGAATACATTTAATTATTTTATGGGCCATGACACTCGAGTAGTGCGTCACTAAAATAGATGTTTTTAGATTATCGTCCAGTCTCGTGTTAGAATTTCCTTCCCACACATAAAGGCCTTGACGAGCCTTTGCGATTACACCCATTTGCCAACTGTCCAGATTGAAGACTTGACATGCTCACTGAGGTTTGAAATATTCGGGATCATTTGCCGTGACTGCGTCTAAGTTGAACAACTGTAAATGGTATTATCGTTATCAATTTGATTGCGGACTCTCCTAGGGGTGTTTATTAGAAACTAAAATTATAAAGCGATTGGATTTGACTAGTCTGTTATAAGTAAAATTATGTACTTCATCCATGATGAACAGTTCTGTGGCAGTCATTGTACATCATAAAGACAATGTTAATTAAAATCACCTGGAGCTTTTGTTTAATTTCATTTTTAAAGCTACATAACATTCCAGCGAATCGGCCACAATGACGATCTAAATTCGCATTAATTGATATATTTGTACTATTTTTTTACTAAATATGTCTAATCATGACTGAACAATAAATAGTTTTCATCTATATGAATATACATATAAAGCTGGAGTTCCTTTTTTTGTGCCCGCTAATCTCAGGAACTAAGTATTGGTTAGAATTGGAAAATATGTGTGTTAGATAGCTCATTTATCGAGCTATAGGCCTTATAGCCTCACGCTATGGCCAATAGAAGCGGAGCAGTAGTGAGGAATGTTGCAAATACGGGGAAATTTTATTACTTTTAAGAGCTTCTGTTGCGTGCGTTGTGTAAATGGTTGGAGTTACGCAACAGTTATGTATGACGGAATTATTCCTCTTAAAAGTCAAAAAAAATTCGTGATAGCATATGTCTATATTTTTAGGTTGGTACCTTTATAATGGTAATGTGGTATGGTTTAAAATAATGCATTATTTGCAAACGGGTTTTATTGTTATGGTGCTAATCCTTATCCAAATAAATATTTTTATTTTTTTTTAAATCGAGGAATGTATAAAGCCGGACAGAATGGGATGTAACAGAATAGAATAGGAAAAACAGTATAGAGGACTGCTGTCACGTTGAGTTAAAATATAAAACAGTTAGTTCGCGAAAGCATATGTTTCTAATGTAAACTGGAGCAACAAAATATCTGCACCCGGACGGAGCCGGGCCGGGTCGCTAGTATAATATATAATTTCAATAAACATTGGTTTGCACCATATATCATGTATTACGTGTAAATAAAAACAATCGAGAAAGCAAGTATACTTAAATGCTATAGAAATGTCATTTCTAATATCAAGTTATTTGCCTAGCTCTTACAATGTCGTGTCATTATACAGAACACTGTTGATACTGGGCGACAGCCCTGTCTCAAAACGCATATAAGAGATAGCAACATCAAATTGGTCTATTTTATTATGTACACAACTTATTTATTATTTTGTTGCGTGTGGGTTGTGGGTTAGAGACAATTTAGTGTTCCTAAGATAGATACCGAGCGCTTAGTATCAAATCATTCAGTGCCACTACTGATCCCAACTGAAAGCATTGATAGATGGATATGTGTGGTGATAGTCTTTGAGCCTCTGGTACATACCCTAATTTATATGAAGAATATAAATCTAGTACATTATGAGTCAGCACAACGTACTTCTATCTTATAGCCAAGTATAATGGACGTCAATCGTCATCTGGGTTCATTTATCGGAGGAAAACCACTGCGATACACATCGTTAAGTGCTGAAAAACATATGAGTTCCTTGTATCATATAACGTGGAAAGATTCCAATATGAACCACTATTAAGAATTAGCTGACTAATACGGAATACTTAGCAGAATACGGTAAGTTTTACCTCGAAAAAGCTAAAAGCTGGAAGCAGCTAGGTAAAACACGGCTAGTCCGTATATTACGCGCGTAAAATATACCACTAATATAATTTTACGTTACTTACGGTCGCATTTCTTAGTAAAACAGCGCGGTGGGCTTTTTGATGTCTATTTTTGCTTTACCACATTTTTATACAAAAATATGGTAGAACATATTAATTTCAGAAGAAATGGCGATGGCAAAATGTCTTAATACTTCCATATTGTTAGTAATATTCCTTGAGGATAGTATGATCATCAAAGAAAAAAGCTTTTATGACAAATAATATTTGACATAAATCTCTTTATTTTTAAATTTTTTCTCAAACTGAACAAAAGATATTTTGATTTTGTATATAGGTAATATATCATTTCCTATTGCCGTAGTATATAATTTATTAAGCATCGTTTTAAAGTTCATCCGGTCTATTTTGGATACCATTAAGTTATTGTTAGTCGGGTATTGTTCTTTCCCAACAGCAACCGTCAAATGTATTTTTCAATATCCCTTGCGTGGTAAATCGCAAATTACGAATGCAACGTTTTGATTTATGCGAACCCAAATATTTTATTGGTCATTGTGAATGTAGAGCGAAATGTACGGGCCGCGAACAAAGTGCCATATCGTGAACAATGCATTCGTGTTACGCAAGCTCTTGGCGGTTGTCCTTCCAATGATGTGTCATGATCTTACTATTACCATCTGATACTTATTGTTCGCTTTGTAAACCGTGGACATATTTCTGAATTTAACGTGAAATACAAAAGACGTGGTAATATTTCTATAAGTAGTTTTTAAAGCTTTACTCGATTGCATCATTGAGGCAAAATAACTTGTGATGAACAAGACGTGTGTGAATTATGTGTTGCGTAAGGATAAATTATGAAGAATTAAATCATAAATATTTCAGTGTTATCTTTATTACAGATTCGCATTGTAAATATTCCTTGCGGGAGTGACTCACGTTTCACGAGAAAATATAAATTAATGCTAATTAAGAGCTCAGAAACTACGTTCCTTTTATATTGCAAAATAGAAGGAAATAAATGTGTTCTAAGTGTGCGATATTGAATGTTACTTTCAATTTGATTAGATGTTATGAGAAACCGTTGTTTTCTTGTATATTTCTTTTGTTACGATTGTTAGACAAAATATTAAGCTTGTGGTTTAATAATCGTCTGAAGCAAACCCTTAATAGATGTAGTAAACAAAGGAATAAATTAAAAACAAAATTCTGGTTAATCCGAAGAGGAGAACCGAATAATACCGAATTTGGCTGCTTACCAATTACATCCCATATTTACTACACTGATAAGGTCTGCTCTAATTATAAGTTAGTAACAAAGACCATTAACGCAATAGCGAGAGTGCATGCTCGCACCGAGCCTAATCTTCGCGGTGAAGAAACACGACACTGTCAAAATGAGATAAAAAATTATAATATATTGCCATTTTACTACCTGTTTAAACTGCCCCACATAGCTTAACCTGAAAAAACATCCGCTTCGAAATGACTCGTCGAATCACTACAACTACTTTATAATAATTGCACGCAGGTGGTAAATGAGTTACGTCATAATATAAATTTGTGTTGCCACTATTGTCTAAATTAAGGTCTCGAATAACAGATATGCAAGTCCATTTGATTCTTTACGAAACAAAATATTTTAGTGTTTGGCCGATTCGTTGCGTATTTACTTCTATTGCGTCCTATTCGCAATCTTAAGAGCTAATCAAGTTTTTAACTAATGATATTTCGAAATTTTACTGCGATATAAGTACAAAATGTTGTGTTGTAACTCTAGCTAGTCGCTTTGAAGTACCAACAGACATCCAATTTTTTAAGGAGAGGAGCAAATAGATATGCAACTAATATTTGTTCAGCATTTCATTGAAACACATAGTCCTTGAACGATGTAAAATACTGTCAATCAATCTAATAATTGCTCACTTTAGCTATAGAACCAAGGCGTCACGATGTACAACCAATACGTTATACCAATTACCTATTAGAAACATTTCTCGGGCGAATATATCAAAACTAATAATTTTACCGAATTAATTGGAAAGTTAAACAATACTCACAAGTAAAATTAAGGCTTTATAAATACACGGAATCGGAAGCTACGATTTACAGTGAAGTAATGAAGTTAAAACAATTAATAACAATCGCAAAAATCATTTAAAATATATCATTGTTTCCGTACATTCATATCAAACAAACCATGAACTGTAATGTGAGGGATAATCGCTCCCACACTATCAGGATACAAACACAAGGATATCTGAAAGTCATTATGTCAGCGACTTCAGAAGTCATTGCACCGCTGACAGCATCGATGTGTTTGAAAAATTGCGTTTGAATACACGCACCATCAATTACGACATTTAAATATTCTTTTTCTTTTTTAACAATGACCTTCGCCTTGGGTACGCTGTACATTTAATTGCCATATAACCAGAGTCTTTCGAAGTCTGACGTCAGCCATGGTGTAAACAAGTCTCAAATTTAATTTTTTAAGCCTTTATTTTGACTTGTTTACATTCTTAACGCTCGTTAGTTACCGGTGATGTACGAAACATGTACTTTACAGCTCACAATCTCTTTTATGCTGTAGATATTATCATCACAGTTTCTATATAAATTGAGCTTTATTTGCTTGTAGCTCGTTTTCATCTTCAAAGTTTGTATTACCTAAGTCGTGTTGTGTATTTGTACCTGACCTTTGTCCGATGAAAGTTTGTTTGGCTTAGCGATCTGTTGGCTCTCAAGAGTTTTTATAAAACTTGTACAATGTAAATGCTCGTTTGTAGGTGTTTTTATTTACCTCATTAACATCGCGAATAGTTCGCCATGGAGCACCGACATGAAGGCCTGACTTGTTGATTTTCACATAACAGTATTAGTGCAATGTTAAATGACTTAAACGCCGGCGAATCCATTTTGCACGTGTCTGTTAAATTCGACGCGTATAAACGTGCGTTTATTTGCCGAGCGCATTCACGTTTGCGGTCCATATGTGTGCAGTTTACACCAGTTTTATGGTTAACTCGGACTGTAAAGTGGAGTATTATTAGATACCGCAGGTAATTATTTGCTGGACGTGAAGCTTTACACGTATTTTAACTGCCTGTAATAAGTCGGTCTCGTTTGGAAACTTGTAAAAAGTTTAAATCGTCGTCTAAACGCTGTTTTGTATTCTTAGACGAATTAAAAGGTAAAATTCTTCAAATTTTTCGTCACCCTCGTCGTCAGATGGATTTCATTTGGAGATATACTGATGTGGCAATATTGCATTGCCTTTTTCAAGGCAATTTGTTTCTTCTTCCGTATCATATTAAATTATTTCGTATAAAGGCTCATGTTTGTTTTTAATTAAACAAGCAACTCAGTTTATTCTTTTGACTATTATATTATAATGTATGTACTGATGCTTGTTTTCATAATTCAATTTATATCTCACCTCGAATATAATTAACATTTTAATTGTGTTCTAACTTTTATAATTTGAAAGTTATTTTTAATATTTCTTTTTTTGGTCTAGTGAGGTTTCCGCATGATCAACTCCTTCTCGTGACGTTAATGTCGGCGGACACAAGGCAAGCTATTATTGTACCTCAATTTGCAGGGGCTTCGGTCGGGTTCAATGAACTTTGCAATAACGGTCACCTTTACAGCTATGCATGCTTATGGCGATGGTGAAAGAAGTCCGCATTGGCTGTTTTCGATGGTAAAATATAAATATATGTTTTACATGTTGTATGAAAGCCGGTATGTTAATCTGGATATGCGGCAAAGATGACTTTCATACAATAAAAATAATCACAACATTCGGAATTTGTAGCTCTCAAAAGAACATAAATATATAATTGTTGCATAGGAGGATAACAACTGTTATTGCTATTTATTTTATTTAATAGTTCTGAGGAAGAAATAAATTGTGCACTTAAACTACAAATTATTTTTATGTCAGGTAATATTCACACACAGTTCAAAGTTAACTAGTGTAGTTTCCTGTTGTATACGTATGAGTAATATTAATAAAGCTTACATTTATTTAATTTTGCATGTGACAGAATTGGCATGATAACATAAATATTAATGAGTCACCGCCCGGATATACGATATCGCCATGGGAAAACTGAAAATACGGCCTATTGCAAATATAAGTTTGCATCGTCGCCTGTGCACAATGCTTTAATTAATTGATGTTTTATAAACTTCATCACAATTAGGTATTTTGGAATCTGTTTCTTAAAAGGAATTCGGATTTATAGGTCAATACTATTTTAGGAAAATTATATAATGCAACTGATTGCATTGCTATATAACAGCCATAAATTTAATATCCTTTTAAAGACAGCTTGTGTGGGTTTATAAATAAAATGTTTATCTTAATAAAATGTGTTAAAACAACAGATTCTTACATAAAGCGAACACTTATTTCGAAAAAGATCCAGCAATTTGTTTGACACGATGATGACGACCGTGGAATGCAATCTCAAAGCGATAGTAAAGTAGGCCCTTCCTCGAATGATACTCCACAAATGGGTAGAGAATCGTCTGGCAATAGTGACGCAAGCTAATCGATAAACATCGAAATTATGAAAGTCATAAACGGTTTGCAATCACCCGCACCGAACTGTCGGCTGTTAAAGTAATATTTCACATCGAAGGCACATTTGATTAGTACGGGATGATACGTGCAAAATACATGATGAGCGGTAATAAATATTCATCAGTCGGTTGTTGACCCACAAAATGATGGAATAGAGCAATATAAATCAATGGTTCGGCACCCGGAAGTGACTAGAAAGTTCGACGCACGGCCTTTGCGTGTTCGCCGCCGCGACCTTGGTGTCACATTACGGGAAATCGTATGTTGAGATAGGGAACGCGGCAAAACCACTTTGATATAACATTTACTTTATATTTAATTACTGTAAGTGATAAACGCATCTGATTCATTTCCTATGCACTCGTAACATTTAATGAAAATCTATGTTACCAGTAATTTCGTTGATAATGTATATTTTATTGGTTTGTTTTATGACACATGTGAGATAATTTGTGTTATGACGAACACAATGACTACGATTTCGATTTAATTACATGATTTTACTTTATAACTGTAGCATATTATCCACCATTACTTTAAATTAATTAACCATAAAGATATCCATCGCGCCCTAGTCGCCGAGAAATCAAAACTTAGCAGATTGAAGTTAATATTCGATTCCCACTCAAAGACAAAGATAATTTATTTTGTGATTATTACAAAATTATTCATGACCTTTTCGAATACAAGATTTACTTTAAAAACTTTTATTTTTCCTACGTTCTCACTAGGCAGGCCAACTAGCGTCCCGCCTAATAAGAAATGGTTTATCTTTGCAAATGGACTTTTGCAATGTCTAAACTAGACTACATTAGTGATGTTATACAACCACAACGGAATATCCTATTTGGCACAATGTTTCTATATTTTTTCCCTGTCTCGGTTTATCAGTTCAATTTCCTGATGCTTTTATATCAAATTTATACTGGGTTTTTCCTAGAGGCATCGAGTGCATCTATTTCACAAGCTGATAGGTATTTTCCAGCGGTTCAAGTGCATTAATAGTCTCAACATTCCTAACGCTGTGACAGTGTAATGGAAATATACACTTGTGTATGATTTATTTCCATCAAAGGCGCTACGCAAGTCATAAATCAACGAAATTGTCGAGTCAATTTTCTTTCAATTGTGTTCGTTTCGTTCTCTTCATTTGATATTCGTAAATCTATTTGGTATTCCCTCGCTTGCCATGTCGTCGGTCAACACCCTTGAATCCACCCTAGTTTATCGCCCCCACGCGACTGTTCAAGGTTCGACGAATGACCTTCACGGTTCATCAGGGTGTTGGTTTACCAGCTGGTGTTCTGTTACCGACTGGGCTTCGAGATTTATGTTCATCTCGATTTTCTTTAGAAGCGGTTTGCGTTCCCTTGAGTGTTATGTTCCGTGCGTTAGCAATTTAATTTAGTTTTACAAAATCCTGTTTGTGTGTTCTTAAATGTTCTTAATCAATAATTAATTTAGTTTGGTGTGCAACCGCAGGAATATATATGTGCAGTTGTTTGCCGTCCGTAAAATGTAACACCTGTTTAACAAAAAATTTGAGTATTCTCGTTTTGCGAACATATTTTGTCTTCTGAAATTATTTTCGCCGACGAAAATAAATTTGTATTCCGGGCGTATGTCATATTGATACCACGTGGAGCGGTCACGTTTTATAATAATTTGAGTGTTTGAAAAGTTTCAAATAAAATGAGTATGATTGTGTGTTGCGTTGTCTGTGCGTGGTCGCAGGCTCGTTTATCAGCCGCGTCTCGCGCAGCTTTGCACCGAATTCGTCACCCAGCTAATTTTGTACACCGTGGGTGGCGGTCTTCACGATCGGGCCGCGATTTAATTAGCCACTTTATGCATTGTGTTATTAGTTTGTTACATGCGTCATATCCTACAATAATGTCGCTAGAATTTATCAGCTGTCGCCGACGATGCAAACTGAGGCCACGAGAAAACGTGCAAACAATTGCCATGTTGACACCGCTTGAATGTTGGAGCAGATGTTTTCCACTTTAATCTCGTTTGTATTTACTTTACGATGTCGACTATTCCATTACAAATATAAATTGCACTGTCGACTGCAATGTGTGGCTTCCACAAAATAGCAATTTTCATCTAGAAATTTAGCACTCGCGTCAGAGGAACCTAATTTCTCAAAATGCCGTTACGTATTAATCGAGAGTTCCAAGGTTGTGGCCCATTTCGCGCCATCATTAAAAATTAGAACCTGTAATTTAGCATCATTCGCTAACAGAAGTGTGCGCACACTTCTGTTTGAGTTTATTTACGATCAATTACAAGAAAACGCTGTTTATACGCCGCCATCGCCCCAAACACAGTTAGAACTCCAAACAAAACATCTCTACTTGTACTCAAAGTTGGTTAATTCTGGCCCACGCGTCTGTACAACTTCTGTGTGTAGCCTATTTATCTACCACGCAAGTTGGTGTCGTCAATTACCACAGCTCGACTTCTATTCATAAGTCCATAATAGAGCGTTAACTTCTCATATTCGAAATTAGTATAATAAAATGCATGATTCAAGATGAAAGTCCACGTGCAACTAATAAATTCTTTTTTTTTATCTCATACAAGGTTTTTAGATTAGAGTTCAATAATTTCACTGGGCATAAACGTCAATTATATAGTTGAAAAATACCCTAATCCGTATCTCCGTCATGGGACTGTCACACGTATAATAAAAGCTAATGGACACGAGTCGTTATTAAATTAGTGTGAATGCATCGCGGTCCTGTGAAATCAAAGTCTTACATTTTACGCCGTCATAAAATGGTGTTGTAATTCGGGGATTAAAATAGACTTTACAGTTTAACACCGCACGTTTCAAAACAGTAAACATGTTAATTATACTATCTTTGTGTACATTCAGCAATGTGGATCGTTTTGATCTGTTTGCTGTTAATGACCAAATCGTGAAGTTACAGTTACATACGATGGCACCTGCTCTGTTACACGACGATTGTGCTATATGCGTCAATGTTGGATTTTATTGTACTAAAGTCTATTTTCCCTGCTATTTAAAACCGCTCATGCTTATCTTTAATCAATTTTACTCCTTCACCTAGTTTAGTCTCCTCATAACTAGCCTTGTCTTCGGAATGTTTAATCTACACATTCCAGTTCGAAATGTTCCGGTGCAATTTTCTTCTCTCCCTTATTACCAATAGTTGAAATTGCAAAGAGACGGTAAGGTCGTACTTTCTCGATTTATTGTGCCGTTCGAGTGGTCCGGTCAAGGTGAGCGCGGCGCCCGCCTCGAGCTTCAACTAAAATAAACGCATTCGCGAAAACATGAATAATTTGAGTAGATTCTGCAAAGCATCCGGATACAGCGCGCTCAAGAAGGTTAATCGTGGGATTTGTGAGGACGCGCGCTTTAACATTCACTGGCACACATCCTTAATTTAGAGAGTGCATCTGTTTTTGGATCGGTGCATCTCATTCGTCTTGCTGTACGTTTTTAGTATTGTGGAAATCCGCTGACAAGTTTATTTATTCCACTTTTATGTTAAGAATTATATGAAACACGGCTCACGTTGTCCCTGACGTAACCATAAAGCTATTGCACGTCAAAATATATTACGGAAGTTATGTGACATTTGCCAAAATTTCATATTCTGTGACATCTAATACACCTAGTTTGCCACAATAATCTCCGTCATACATATTCCTGTTGTGCGTAGGTCTCGCGGAAGCATCGCAATTTAAATATACACACTAGATTATTTTATTATGTGATATTAAATTAAGACGAAATATTCCTTTCAACTATTTTATAATAAATGAGCTACTTAACAATGGTTATAAATACATTGACAGCATTGTAATTTCTGTTGCCAAAATTGCTGCACTTCATTTGAGACGCTTTTTATGGACAAAATACAATCTGGCAACAAAAACTACTTACTTTTGTTTTTTTTATATCTGAAATAAATATTGTGGTCATTCAACAAATAATTCATATCGCGTTGGAAAAATATGGTTTCATTTTTATTAATTCTCAGAATTAAAAGTGAATGGCTCTATACCTAGTGTTTATTTTTTCCTTATTATTGAAACAAATTAAGTATTACTACAAGTTTCTAGGTTATGGTTTGACTTAATATCATCATTACGATTACTTAACATTTACATTACAAGAAATACACACAATAAGCGCATTTGCGGCTGCTTTTATCTGCTCTGCGGTCGCCGGCCACAACGCATTATTATATTTTATTCAAACGCTTTCTCAGAAAAAGGGCCTCGCCTAACGTGATTACTACATAAAGGACGATTGTTTCATACTATTTATCCACTATACGTAGCCATGTAAACAATGACAATAACATTTCGAGATATAAACTTTAGAGCTGTGAATTTAGAATTAAATATGGACTGACATGCAGTAGCTACTCGATAGTGGCTGCGACTTATCGATAGACATGGGGTCGCGCACGCGCCGCTCTCGACCCGCCTGTATGATTTACACCGTGCTCCACTGAAGGGTGCCATTGTTGTCCCAACAGCATGGAAGTAGATTACACAATTGCATCGTTTGAAGCTTGTCGAAGGTTATCACGAATTATTAGCGCTCACGTCGACGGCCGTGCTCCGTTGGTATTTCACGTTTGTGATATTTGTCTGGTGTATCGGCGGCGCTGACCGCGTCCGAGCCTCGCCCGCCCTTTACACACCACTAACAAGGAAACCAACTCGCGGACTTGCCCTCATTGTACCGCAATATTATTTATTGCTGCCCAGCTAGTATAACCGATTTTCTTGTTTAACGTTTATGTTTTATTAAAGACATGATGGGTGTAAAACGATTTGTCAAATTCGCATTTGCACTAAAATTAACTTCATATACTAAGAATTGTTCGTGTTCAATTAGTTTGAGTTTTGCTCTTTTTCGCACAAAGAGCATGGACAGCAGTGTATCTTTAAATGTCTTTGTAAATGCTATACGTAGATCAGTCTTGATTTATCATCACATTACAACATGCACGTACAAAACGTCGTTTTCTTGGAAACATACCGCGCTCAAAATCAAAAGTAACTGTTCAACGTGTTTCATTTTTTCGTATTATATTTTGCGAAATGCGACTAAGTAATTAAGGCAATATTCGGCGCCTTACGTCATCACATTTCGTGGAATGTCCACGTTCCGGTAGCCATTGTTTAAAATTAAGATTATACGCATTTTCAAAATTAATTTTCCATCAATGTTGCCAGAAATACGTGCCAAATTTTGGACTTCTTTACGCTTAAAGGTTTAGAAGTAATTTTGGCAGACGTGAAGTATAACAAATCCAGTTGCAACTAACTACACCAATTAGCGTTAATCAATTACGCGGTGTGCTGTCGATTCCGCAGAACCGGTGCTAATTCCCCACGGCTACCACGTGACACATCATCCGATCTGGTGGCATGCCAAGCGGACCAACACCATTCGCCAACGCCACATCTTGTACACTTTCCATTTTGGATGTTTTATTAATGTCTGCATTTATTGCACCACTATTCTACATATCTAGGTGAACGAGATGCTCATTCATACAGATAATATTTTATTTCAGATTTAATATATATCAGATTTAATTCACATAGATACCAGAAAAAAATATAATATTTATCAATGACGGAAATATTTGGTTAACAATATAGGAAGCGGAATATTATAGAAAAACAAGAAGTAGATGTGATTAATAATCACCTGACAAAGCATAAAATAAATGATATGACTATTTTACAATGATAACATTGAATGGTTAAATTCCCAGTTTCTAAGTGGATTTAATCCAATGTCTGAAAATATGTTCACAATTACACTATTGTTATAAAATTATTACTTACTATAAATATTTTTATAATACGTTTAATGTTCAAAGTCAGACAAAGAATTAAAATATATTTAATCTCTGTTGTCCCTTTTATAATTCCCTCACCATATTTATACCTACAGTCCCTAGAGGCCCAGGGATAAGTTTGTAACAGGTCTCCTTTTCAAAAGAAAAATAAAAAATAACATTATTTTTAATAATTTAAAAATAAAGATCGATGGATTGTTTTTTACCATTTTTCATATATTGTTAAAAACACATTTCAAAAGTTTATATAAAGATTCACTGACTGGCCCTGGATTCCGAGATATAAATCTTACGGCCCTCCACTAACACACAAAATTAATAAACAATCCCAATCCCTATCTAAGGATCAATCCGGAAAATAGACCAATCAGAACACATCAAATGTGAGCGTGTCGGCAATACCTTGAGCCCATTGGTTTATTTTCACGATCGATCTTTAGATAGAAACGAAGATCGTTTATTAATCATGGCCATATATCGATAAAAAGACAATAGAAAAGCGGTAGGAATCCTACAGTGTTTCCACATATTCAAGTACATTGCCGTTTTGATACAAGATATTCGTACCGTGAATGTCGTTTTCATGGCATTGTGTGGAACGTTCGGCTTATCCTGGTAATAGGAATTCGTGCCGCATCAGCGAAACGTTCGCAAAGTAGCGGAGCTTTCACACCTTGTTTTTATGTCAGTTTATGCATTTACTGGCAGTAACGGTAAAAATAAAACCTGAATTGTCATTCGATTTAAATCAGTACGTTTATATAAATTATAAAATAAATAAATACACCCAACAGTCACATACATAGTCCTGACCCTATACTAAGATCTAGACTTGTGTCGTGGGTATCAGGAAATAGGAGAGACTTTTCGGTCTCACAGACACCCAGACCCGAAACATATACCTGAGGATCACACAAATATTTGTTTCGGTGCGGGGATCGAACCCGCGGCCTCTCGATTCACAGGCGGCGTCTAACCAACTGCGCCACGGAGGCTGTCAAAGGTCTGTTTGAGGTCCATCATATTGTCCATTGTCTGGAAAATTCAGGGAGGAATAAATTTATTTAAACTCAATGAGTAACGTTTTTAAATTTAATTTAACAAGTCGTCGAAAATTATTGACGCTTAATCAATTTCTAATATTATGTTTGCAAACCGTGAATAACAAAACCATATTCGATATCATGCAAACCGTGAATAACAAAACCATATTCGATATCATTGTCAGAATTGAAGTTTTCCAATTTGAAACTGTTGTTGCATTTTGTTAGATGTTTCGGAAAAAATTTAATGTTAGGCACAAGCCAAATCACTCATTTAAGATAAGCTAGTTTCCCTAAGAGACTCGCTTGATCTCCGGAGCTCGGTGTCAATTCTTCGTGCCACTGCTGATCTTGGGTGACAGGAGTTGCGTTGGTGGGTGTGTGGGCGGCAGTCTCTAATAAAAGCCAAATCACTCAAAAAAGGAGGAAGAAATCAAAGCGTACAATCTCAAAGGGGAAAAACTCATGTTAAAACTCAGATTAGTGTGATTCGATTAAACTTTATTGTTCGCGTGCCAACACGGAAAACAGTCGTTTGAGGCGATGACTCATTTGAGCTCTTTTTTCTAATATCAACACAACCGTATGTCACCGTGAATTTGCACTAACACAAAGGTTAATTTCGATATTGTTTTTCTTATAACTAAGCCATTGTTTAGGAGAAAGGATACAGCATTCGGATACGTCTAGAGATTTTTGTTACGAGCGGTTCGTAAGAATGTTTCCCGTACAAGGCACTGAAGACCGGAGAGATAGCTTCGAATGGAACAGTGACGTGGCTTTTCTAAGTCTCTACATTTTGAATTTCTTTGTGTAATTGTTGGCCTTTGTAAAAGCTTCGTTATTTTTATTACATTCTAAAAGAGATTTCGTTTTGTAATACCTAGGATAAAATTCTATTAATTGTCAAATCATACATATGTATGTATACCTACGTACTCTCACGCCTTTTTCCAGAAGGTAGGCAGAAGTGCTACCAGGATACCCACATTTCACCTTGTATGTTCCATCCCACGATGTGATTGGGAGCGAGCCGATCGCCATATCGGGCACAAAATGCAAACAAAAATTGTTAAAACAACAAATGACAAATCTCTTTATTGGTAAAATCTAATAGTAATATTACATGTGGTTATAACATAAAAGTTAACATAATACATATTATGTACACATTTGTATGTATTTATAAACATTTTCTCAAACTCTATACTGATAAATGAAAGCAATTTACATGGTAACTAGCAAATGAACAAGCTCTAGTGCATTATAATTGGCGACCTATTGCAGTTATTCGCTGATAATAAACTCCTTATTAACCTCTGCCACAGCCTTGACGTCACCGGAACTGCAATAAAACGCGCCAACTCCAAAACAAACATTATGTTATTAAAAAGTAACAGTGTTACGAGGAAGAAATCGAATTAATTACCACATTTATAATGATTGCGGAGATAAGGCAAATTTCTGTTTTGATTGCTTCTGTATGATTTTTATTATTAACCTTTTTGGATAATTGTGCAGTTAAAAAAGCTCGATATGATCTGTTTTTCCGTATGTATTTAAATAATTGTGTATTTTTTAAATTCCGATTCCGGTAATTCATACTGACATAAACGCAATAATACTGCTGTTACTCGAGGTTTTCCATATATCACATTAGGAGTGCCATTGCAAAAAAATTCGCGCCAACCAAAAAAAAATTTGGACGACAAACAAAAATAAAAGTTTAAATATATTCATCACACCACCGCGAAGCTATAAATGGATGAGTGAAAAAATATTAGCAAAATGTTTTTGTTACATGTCATAATCTTCTGTGCATTTAACGAGTGGCCACATCTGAGATCAATCACGAATGTTTTGTTCGTACAAAGTTTTTACATTACGCAGGATTGACGTCAGTACCGACACATTCTGCATAATCATAGAACTAATTGCTTACCGATATGGGGATCACGGCATCATTACTTTAATTTGATCCGGATAAGCCGTTATACGTCAATAAAATATTAGAATAGTAAGCATAACATTCTTAATACGGTCTGGCATAAATATAAACTCCTGTAGATGACATAGCAACAATGTGAGCCTTCGATACTGTAAAGGAATATTCTAATTTTGAGATTCATGTCTAATTATAGTGCTAGGTCAACCTCATTTGCAAGACGTCTTGTGTAACAGATAATCCTTATAATAATAATTCGAAGAACCTTTATATTCACAATTCGAAGGCGACTTTTATATTCATAATCATAATTAATAGATTACCTTGTATATAAAAAGGTACTGATATAATTCTCAATCCAATACTGGGCTTGCTAAATACGTGAGTGATTTGATACAAGTATCAATTTAACAAGGTTTAATATCGACTCTATTCATCTGAGAAATATACATGTACACTACAATATACATATGTACATATAATGTTATATTGAAATCACTGATGTGCTTCATAAATTTCGAGAGTTCCAAGAACTTTGTACCTACTCATAATGCATAGCAAGATTTTAAACGTTTACACGTCATAAGGCTCTTGAAAATATCATTTTACTAACGTGAGCTCAAGTGCACATTAAATATTTATACGCTAAGAGAGCTTTTATCTTCTTATGTTTAGGTAATTTCTACGCGCTCTACAGTGTTAATGGTAATTATATTTATGTTGCTGACGAAGCTTTGTACTTCAAACGCAAAGATACATACGTAATTTCCGACCTAGTCAATACGTCCAGTACACTAAGGTAGCCTAGTGTTTATACATGCCCTTAGAACAATGAAACGATTATGACAAGTTTGCTCTACGAAAACATAGAGGGAGCCACCGTACTGTGAATAAATAACACTTACAATTATAGTTAATACTTTGATCCCGCAATAATTATTGCTTATATAATGATAGAAAAACTAAACAAAAACAATGTTGCGATTCTACAAAACACTTTTAATAACCTACATACCAACGTTCCACGAACTCAGTTTTCAAGTGGCCAATATAAGACGTTGCAATCGAACCGACGGTGTTAATGATACCATTTTATTTGTTCATTCAAGCTTCCGCCAAACATGACCTCAAGCAGCATGACGCCATTCGACCTTCACCTTTATAGGATTTTACATAAAATTTGCGGAAATTACAGTTTTGCGAGACTACAGAATATTATAGTAACGTTAAACGTTGAAAGTCGTGCGGAAATGTTTATTTTATTGCCAGCTATTTTATAAATTCCTAGCACACATACAGCATTCCCCCATTTCATGGAATTATTCGTGCAACGCATAATATGACTCGTTATTGTTGTTGAAGTTGCACTTTCTTTTGTTACTGGAATTTTTAAAACGCTCATGTAATTATAACACGAAAATTATTGTTGACATCAGCCGGATTTTAATGTTATTTGCTGCAATTTTAAATCATTTTAGTAGAAATTAACCCGTCATCGAACACGAAGTTTTACTGGAGTATAATTATTAATTATACTCCATACTACTAATGCTTATACCGTCACGTAAGGCACTCGTTACCTTTACGTGAAATACGTAGGTTGCCCTAGTTAACGTTTTATGTGAGGCTGTCTGTACAGAAAAATATTATTGTATCACGTGAATAAGTCTAAATGCCTCATCATTTTCACTTCGTTTGACGTCACTCAAATTTGTCTTCAATAATTGAATTCGTTACAATGTTCGTTACAAACACTTTGTATGTGTTTATTTTGTGCAATGGCAATTATCGTAATCAGTTTGTCTGAAGAACATTGTACCCAAATGGCACACAGTTTAAAAATCGATTATCTTAATTACAATAGTTTCAATTTTTGTTTGTAAAACAATAAGCAGCCTTGAGGATGGCGTCGCGTCGACTGGTCCGCTCGGCGTTGTGCGCTTTACGCACTCGTTTCATTCATACGCCGCGTGCGTTTCGTGCGACATAATTCTAGTTGGCTGACGTGAACGGCAACACTAATTGCCTGTTCTCGCCCACTGTTGACTGTTGACTCGTTCCCACTTGGCTTCCTTCTCTCCACCTTCCTTGACTCCTCGATTGTCATCTTATACGGTATCATTGTACACATTTCTCACTCACAAGGTTTTAATGATTTATATCGTTTGTACATCCGTTATTCGTTTCTTTGTTCACATGACGTTTGATTAACTATCATTACATCTGATGATCATCCAACTAATGTTATTGCCGACAGGAAACAGCATCATACTCGTCAGTGTTTGTACTTATTATTTAATGAATGAATGTGTGATAATATGTCTAATGATTAATGAAAAGATCATATGGAATGCTTGCTTGCCAATAACAATTATGACTGACACTCCCGTTGCCTTGCCACTAACTAAACATCACTGCTTATGTATATCTTCACCCCGCTGAGAATGCTCTGCTTCGCTCGGCTGTTTGTAGATTATTATGAATAAAATTTATGATATCGGTTTAGCCTTATAATCGGGAAACTCAATCTATTTTTTACACTTGGCGGGATACTGTTGATACTTGGTTTCTACACTGAAATAACACTAGAATAGTTAGTGGAACAAAACGTTAGATTGGTATCAACTATAGCGAATATCGATCCTAATCCAAAGTTAGCTTCGGCTTAACTGTTCCAAAGTAAATGTTTAGTATAGTTAGCGTCCTTAGTGACCATATTCATTCACGTAAAGTAAATTATATGTTTGTGTGTCTGTTCATTTGTAGTCGGTTTGTTTTGGAGCAGTTAGGTCTAGATTTCCTACGGAAGGGAGATCGTCGCTAGGGCTGTGGTGACGTGGTAATGTGTCGGCAGCATCAGCGGGCTGGCGCTGGCACTGGGCGGCAGCAGCGCCGGCAGCCCTGCGACGGCGGCGGAATCTCGTGAGCCGACCACCACATCGTCCCGGGCGCCCTCGCCACCGCCTTCCGAGAGGCTGCAACACTCCAGGTAGATGCGCTCCACGCTCGGAACGTTTGGCTTTCTTGGCTATGGCTGTTTTTGCACTCTGACGTCGGAAACTGGCTTTAAAAACATCTTGGGCAATCTCTTACCCAATTAAACCTACCTTCCGTACTAATACAATTGTGTTGACAAAGCCAGTGTTCCGGTTGTCAATTATATTATCGGTGTTGGTGATTATTTTATGTATTTTTTGTGGGTCACGGTAATTATTTTTGTTGTACTTTATTAGAACGCCATACAACGTTCCTAGTATGTGTGCATGCTTGCCTGCTCGAGTGTTTTTTTTATTTTTAGATCCATTGTGTTTTGTTATAGAACTTTTTGTCTGCCTGTTTTTATGTATTGTGACATGCGTGAAACCTGTTTGTGTGTTTTACACTCTCCTTTGTGTGTCTGTTAAAGGCATACGTTTTTTTGTTATATAATACAATTGTATACGTTGAGTTCAAGCATTTTAAATTACTACCGCCCACTTGATACACGATTGTTAAGCTGCTAATTGTTCATATCGATTTGTCAGCAGCTGGCAATGATGACTTTATAAATAATTCAAAAAGACCGTAAAGAGTAATGATCGTTTTAAACAACACAATGTCAGTGCCATTTGTCTTCCCCATGGCGAGGAAGTGACGTCATAGCTGTAGTAAAGCTCCGATCATCCCAGTAATCGACTATAATAACCATATCTACCTGGTTTGAACGAGGAAAATAGCTTCGTGTTGCATCATTAAATGAGACATAAATAATATCTGTGTAAACAGTCGCATTACGCGTTACAAAATTTTTAGAGACTAGTCTTTGGGTAAAATGAAGCCCATTTGTCCCGGCTATGGACATTGAAATAGCAATAGTCCGGATTGTATATAAACTCACGTCTTTTTCTTAGAAGGGGTAGGAAGAGGTGCTAGCAGGACACCCAAATTTCGCCTTGTATGTTCCGCCCCACAATGTGATAGGGGGCGAGCCTATCGCCATATCGGCCACAAATTCCTGACTCTGGGCTGATATAATGAATAGAAAATTCCAATATATAGTGTAAAGAACAATATTTTATCTAAAAACTAAAGACTACTAGAACTAGGTTTTATCAAAATTCACTTTCGCGCTGATTATATTCTAACCAACACTACATTATGAACCAACACGCTGGTGGTTAGTCGCTTAAACTGGAGTAATGAACAACATGCAAATTGATTCCAGCTAAACAATAATTACATGCAATTTAAAATAAGTTAAGAGCAGGTAGCATTTAAGGCTTAAACCAAAACGAGTATGTAACACGTATGTATAATTCACTTTGTTCGTACAACACATAATTTAGGAGTACAGCTCTCTGGGCTTACGTCATGCTCTCAGAATAGAGCGTGGCTGCTTACAATGTAGTTATTGTAGATTTTTTACTGGAAGGTTATTGACTCGTGAATTTAGATGTCATGGCAAGGGTACGTACGGGACAGGGTTGTCGAATTGCCATTTGACATAGAATAATTCAAATCTTTGATAAGAAAATGAATATTATTTCAATTACCTAACAGACTAAAAGTAATGATGATCAGTAATTAAATTTCGAGGAATGTATAAGCTTGATAGTGTGGTTTGGTTTACCACGAAATAATTTAGTAAGAGCTAAGGAGACAGGGTGAATCAATCATGCTTTAGCTAGTAATATTCTGTTTAGAAACGTGATGACGACATCAGACCACAACTTGTGAGGAAATTTTTGTACGATATGGAAGTTTCTTTAATGATGTCAGCATTATTACTATGGCATACTTTAACCATATACGGATTTCAAAATTGTACGTGGCTGCTCTCAAATACAGCATATTAAAAAGACGGAGGAATAAATAGGTGGGACGGCAAAATGTATCCAGGTGTAGGGACATATTTGTGTGCCATAATTATAAGAGTTATTTTTCTTCGTCTCACGATTTAATTTGAAAAATCATAATTTGCGTCGACGCTAAAATTCAGTTTTAGGTTATGTAGTATCTCACACTAACATTAGAAATTCTTGTAAACCAATAGTACATCCATACGAAATGGCAGTACTGTGCTAATTAAGTTCTTACATTAATAGTAGAAAATGTAACAATCTTCTTCACTGTATAAGGTAAAGCAATAAATTTTATTTAGTTGGAAGCGTGTATGTGCCAACCCAACTCAGACTTCAGAGCAGATGGTTGAAAAAATGGCGGCATTTACACCATCGCAAACATATAAAATATGACAAAAGATGTTTAGATTTTGAATCTCTTGGGATTGAAGGAAATAATTTTACATTATTCTACTGCTCTATGATGCGTGTTCTTGTAGAGATGCTAATTTTCATACTAACTTTTGGTAAAGTGATTTTTAAAACCTCAGTGTAGTCTCATTCAATTAATATTTATATAAAACTTGATAACTTTTGTACTCAGTCAAGAAAAAAAATAACTAGGTATTCGTTCTCGAAAAAGTTACTAACCAACACAAATTTTCATTTTTACAAGTATTTTCCGATTCGTACCAATAGTCTCTGAGATTAGCGCGCAAAAAGAAACAAACTCTTCAGCTTTATACATTATTATAGATTATATTCAAAAAGAGGCATTAACATTATATCGTCGCATAATTTTAAAAAGAGTAGTGAATTTAATACAATTTATAAGAATTTCTATGGTATGTAATATCCTCCAAATCGAACTAGGCTAGCGTGGTGGACTATATGGCCTAATCCATCTCAATCGTACTCTCGATTCCAGAGAAGGCCTGCAGTATGACGTATATGGACAGATACAGATACAGAAATATAATACATTCACTATTATCGACACTATAGAACCTACTTCAAGAGAGCATCGAATATTAATTCAATAATAAGTTGTTCACAAAAGCCACGCAATTATTATCCAAGTTTATTGTAAATACATACAATTTGTGCCATAAATTACGTTCTTAGTAACTCAAATGCTGTAATATTGAAGTAACGATTTTATGTAATTTCTTTAGGGAGTCCGCAATAATATTGCGACTCTTTCCTAGTTATTACATTATGCGATTAATAAATCAGGAGTGGCCAGTATTTAAGTGGTCCGACTTTCTAACGTAAGAGGTTAATTGATTTTGCTTGTAAACGACTGTTTGTCAATGTAAACATAATTTGCTTCCATCGAGTGTTATGAACAAAATTATAGTAAACATTCGACTTTCTTCATTATTGGTTAAATAGATTATTTCACTCGAGATATCTAGGTGAGCCAATTTAAATGGTTTATTTTTTTATCTTTTTACTGGTTATATCTTTGAGTTTCAGGACACAAAATAAGTATAGAATGGCTATGTCTACACAAAATACTACGTTGATAGCGCCAGATGTTGAGAATAAATAGCAGTGCTGAGAAAAAAAAACTAAAAAATATTACCTGTAGTAAAATAGTTGACGCAAGTAAACCTTTTCACAAATTAATTATTTAAGTATTTGTAAGAAACACTTTAATCGTGGACGTCATATGTACGTATAAAATATTAAAGAATATTTCTCAGTGGTATTACAGATTATTGACTAATATTATAATAATTACTGTACTGTACTGTATCAGCCCATATGCGTCCCACTGCAGGGCACGAGCCTCCTCTGCAATCGAGAGTACGATTGAGAGGGGTTAGGCCATATAGTCCACCACCCTAGCCTAGTGTGGGTTGGCGGACTTTACATACCATAGAAATTAAAAGAAATCGTTATGGCATGCAGGTTTCCTCACGATGTTTTCCTTCACCGTTATAGTGCTTGGTGATCGACTATCAATAAACACATGAATCCGAAAAGTCAGAGGTGTGCCCTGGGATTTGAACCCGCGACCACCGTCAACATGTTGGCAGTCGCGTCTGATCCGTTTGCCAACAGACTACCACGCATTATGTATTATAATATTAGAACATAAAGAAAATAATAACGTTAACATATTATTCAACTTAACAACTGTGTAAACGCGTTCACATTGAAACAACCTAATGGTATAATGATGATAACACTTGTTATGAGCAATTTTTTTACATTAAATAACAGGACCGCACTTAGAATTGAATTTTCGCAAGTAATTCCACATAATTGTTTAGCAGTTAATATGATGGATTCGTCTTAAATCCACGTTTTTGTGTGTACACAAAAAATAACATTGTGATGTTTCCATTATGAGAATTATTTCCTCGTAAAACTATTATCGCTACGGGTTTATGATTTATGTGCATAAATAAGCATTCCAACTGTGTAGATGACTGTATGATAAGAATATTAAAATTATCTAATAGGATTGTAGCACTAACCTTAAAGGCAAAGGCCCGGCAAGTAAAAAAACGCATCTCTGTGAATGTGTGTTTACCAATTCTGCAAGGTATAAAAAAAGACAAAATTGATATTTATTTTACAATACATTTTTCACGCATCGACTGCTACTATGAATTTATGTTCACGACGCGTCCTTCAGAAAGCGGTTAGAGTATGATCGTCCACTATATAGCATTGTTTACTTTCCACTTGTAACCGCAATAAACGCTTTACTCAGTTTACGCTTTAGCACGGTAAATTCACATAGTTATGCAGCGGTTATAGTCGGTGTTGTCGCGGAGGTTTTTGCGACGCTCGTTGAGCAAAGTGAGCAATTACACCGGTGTTAATACGAGGAGAAGTGCTCTTAAAACTATGCGCGCACATCTGCACGATATTGGAATGGGTTCACGCGCTCGGCACTGCGCGATGAGGGCGAAACTTCTCTTGTATACAAGGCTTTGTTGTTTGAAGGATTTTGAATTTTACTGTAAAATGAATGCTACCGGATTTGGCTGCTAAAAAATTGTGAGTGAGATGTGTTTTAACGTTAAGTTGAAAAGTATCTCCTTCAAGTATGCATGTGCCATTACAATATAAAACTAATTATAGAATTAATTTATTGTCAATTTTACAAACACTTTTGATTTTTAAATAACATACCTGTATGTCCTAAAAGTTTGCCAATAAACAAAAAACATTTAATAGCCTTTACCTACTATTTATTTTTGTCTATCATTGTGTTCATCATGTTATTACTCACGTCTATGTATAAAAATATATATCAAGATCCATTTATAGCAATGACATTCAACATTCATAGCATTAGCAGGCAATTAAGCTACCAAACATAGTCATGTATCAGAAAAAAGAAAACATTCAAATATTATTTCGTGGATATAAAACGACTTAATTGGATGTGTTATAAACAACAAATTTCTTTTATTGTCTGGCAACGGTACGGGTTGAAATACAAAATAAAAGTTTCGCAAAGGTCTGTACGACATTTCGTGCGGATTTGATATTTGTTATCAACAAGCGCACTGCAGAATTAATTAAAAGAACTTCGGAGTCAAAGAACTTCTCTCTATAAAGAGGTGCGATGGATTGTAATATTTTTATTGATTCAATTATTTATTTTATATTTGTGCGTCTACAAAGTTGAAGTTAATATTTAGCTTTATCTATCTATATAATATTCGCTATCAGTAATAGAATTGTTCTTAATATAGGAGATAATTAAAAATGCTATGGTGTTTAGTATGCAATTTATTTTTTAATTATCTACTATTCTATTTACCAAGATTTTCTTTTCAATGAATGCAGAAAACAAAGGCCTCCTAATCCGCAGCCTTGCGATATTTATAAGCGACATATAGCGCCATTTATTCCTAACGTGGGTGGACACGGCAACCTTTACTAATTTAACCTTACCAAAGTTACGTCATCGACTAGATGGTCTCTGATAAAAGCCAACCCTACGCATAAACTAGTCAGCGACGGCAACAAT
This sequence comes from Deilephila elpenor, assembly GCA_949752805.1. Classification (NCBI taxonomy): domain Eukaryota; kingdom Metazoa; phylum Arthropoda; class Insecta; order Lepidoptera; family Sphingidae; genus Deilephila; species Deilephila elpenor. The sequence goes on along the minus strand of OX457096.1, from coordinate 3,241,569 downwards.
AATTAATCAAACTATAGGAAAGTTATCCACTGTGTTGTAAACTGAGGTTAGAGACGGAGCGGGCGTCTAAACTCGGGTATTGGGAACAGTGTGGGTATTAAGATCAAAATTCGTGTCCCATTAGCCGCGGTCTTCCATTTAGTCGATTCCACCAGGCAGCTTATAATTACGTTATGAAAATTTCGAAAAAATACCATTCTTGTCCTTAAAAAACGTTTGAATTTGCGAATAATATTTAATTTATTTAACTAGGAAACTTCTAGAGTTGCGCACATATATTGTATTTATTAACCCGTCTAGTATAATGAATTATAAATATTGTACGTTAAACAACGCGCACCAGCACATCGTTTCGCTGTTGAATTCACTGGCTAATTTGACACATGTAAAGCTCATCGACACGACGCCCCTTAGCTATTTACACGCTCCACTTGCCACCCTGCCAGGACTGGATATATTGAATACAGCGTACCTACCGGGAGTATCCTGTCGCCAGAGTGGAATTAATCCCTATACCTATACCTACGTATATATGTAACCAACTTCACGATACGTGGGGATACGCGAATTGTTCAAGTGGAAATGCGAGAAACAATAGAAATGTTGCCGTCGTAGACGTTTTTAAAAAGAAATTTAAATGTAAACAGAATTCGAGTTATGGTAGGCGTAGAGTTGGACACCTGCAAAGCCTGTGGCTGTTTTTAATGATTTATGAATGTTATATAGTACATATATGTCATGGTTATGTTGTATATTAATCCTTATTTTAAAATAACATATTTGTTATCAGTTTCCAAGTGGAATGAAAACTATCATTAATCATTGGTTTTGTTTTAATTTTTTATTCCGAAATTATATGATTCTCATATTGCTGAGGTGTATACTAACATCAATGATCGATATTTACGTAACTTACTATGTTCTTAACTCATATGTAAGCTATATGGCTTTATTCACAATAGATGAAAAATAATTTTATGTCTACTTATACACCAAAATATGATAATATCCATAGTGTAAACTTTTATTCAATAGAAGTCTTTTATTTTCTTCTACAGCAAATTTCTCAGAAATAATAACATTTCCTAAAAGCAATATTTCAAATATCTTATTATAGCATCTTCCTAAAAAGAATCTAATTGCGCCGCAACTTTTGCAATTTGTTGTAGCCGTTAAGATCTTCCACCACGTTTTACCCGTTATAATCTGGCCATCAACCGCCAACCAGAGCAGGGTTCGATGCCCGGCGAAAGCAACGCCGTGACCTCATAGATTTGTTATTCGCAATTCATAATTTTGTACATTGTCGTACCACCATCTATTGTAATTGTGCACGCAATTTTGACTCTCATTACTGTTGCGTAAAGGATGTACTAGCTTGTATCGTCTACCAAGCACCATGTTAGCCGCGCGTTAGCCTGTCAATCGCTCTTCGTGTAGCAATACGTGGCTCAACAACGATTTGTGCACGATTTTGTATCGTATCTATGCCATTTCCAGCTATCAGACTCCACTTACATTAATATCCGATCGGTTTCCCATCGCAATCAGTATTGGACATTACGACTCAGATACAATGCAAACGATACGAGAGCAATACAGGAAACTGTGATCTCATTCCCTCCACTCAGTCACCATTATTATCTTACTTTCATACCGGTCTAATGCCGTCATTCTTGCCCTAGCAACAAGGCATTAACGTCACCGCATACGACATTGAAACCTATCCTGAGTGGTCGCAACCACAGCCGTGAGATGCGCCTGCGCACCGAACCGTGCAAGGACTCGGCGTGACGTCAGCCACACTCACTGCCACAAGCCCCCCGGCAAAATATGCCTTTCTCCAAACAACAAGGGATTAAATTCCCGCGTACAGAGCGAAGCCTCACAATCTGGCATTTGCGGTTTTACCTTACCGCGTGACAGTACAAATGTTAATATTTCGCCGTCGACTCATGATGAACTGCTAATCGATGCGTTCGATATAAAACTGAATCCAATTTGCACGACAAAAGCCCACGATTTTACTATTTGCGGAACTGTTCCAGTTTTGAAATTGTTGTAAATAAAATACAAACGTAACACGTAGTTATATATTCGCGTCTGGTTCTACTGCGGCGATGATGTCAGCTTATTTGTTGGTTTCTGTAGTCAAATGGCATTCACGCGGATTAAATGTTATACAACTAATCCGCCTAGCGATTACCATAATACACGACACATGACTTTCTACATTGTAGTCTACTTGTGTTTTACCATATATTATAAACTTTGTAATGTTCCAGATCGAGGAATGGAAATAAAGCAATCAAAGCCCACCTTACACAAAAAGAAAACAAACAAGGTCCAATAACATTTTATTATTGGTATGGCAAAAACAACCACTCAATGTGATTTCGGTTCGTAAAGCAATTAATCAAATACAATTCCCGGAATCGTTTTATGTTCCATAAATTGATTTAATTATATACTTGACCTATAAAACTGTTTACAGTTTCCGGTTTTCTTCCAGCCTTGATGCGCTCAGCCCAAAGGTCTTCCGACCCGTGTCGATAAACATTCACTTGCTTTCGCATGAATGAAACCGAATACTTTCATTAACGATCGCAATTTTAAACGCTAGTACAATGCACGTTAGCATGTTTTTCACGTTTACATAAAACGATCGTGTAACTAGAACATGTACGATGAGAAAATGTGAGGTTGGTAAAATGTGGAATTTTCCCTACAACGCAGGTTCATTTCACTATTATTGGGATAGTTACTTTTAGTAAATGCATAAAGCATAGAATCGTTTCTAAAATTAAGAATGTACATATATATGTATGTATGTTTAAACGCCGTCCAGTTATCGACGCGTTTCAAGCTAAAGTAAACTTTGAACTAAACCCCTCCAGTACAATGATTCGCCTTGGCCCAAGCGTAGCAATTCTTAAAGGTACACATTGATGTCATGACAAGTGACGAAATGTTTATTAATCTGAAAGTTAATTTTTGTCATTCATCAGTTGCGTCTATCAAATGCCTAGTTGACCTTGCATCAGTATTCGTAACAGTGACACCGATGTGCAGGGCGAGCCTCGTCTTTGATCCGATTGTGCAAAAGTGTGCTCTTAAAATGACGCCTCTTTTTTTAATTATCAATTTGTCCATCGTTTGTTAAGTTACAACATCATTTCGCTCGTAAATTTGATGTATAATCTTAACTGTACAACTATACGTCCATAAAAATAATTAAATTTATATTTATTGCCAATATTTCTAATGAATTTGGTTGCACAGGTGCTCTGTTATCGTTAACTCATTTATCTTTTGCTTACACATTTAAAACCTTAATATCTAGGTAAACTCGTTTATAATCTTATTATCTATGATTGAGAGGTTTCTATCTGAAGTATTAGGACACAAGCATCATTTTAAAACCGTTGAACACAAAATGGGGGCGTGACTTTGTCGCCGGTGCCAAAGATTTGCGACCCACTTGCCAAGTTTCTACGACGATGATCGCCTCACACCGGAATGCGTGAGCAGCGTGTATGTGTACCATATCTAATATTATCTAATTGAAATACTTTTGCAATTGATGATTGCATGCTTTCTTTTTTTATTGAGGGGCGCGTCTGTCGTTGGCATGAGGTGTTCAAGACGCTACATCCGTCATGAATGGCGGCTGGTGTCTTGCACACACAATTAATTACCAGAATATTATTACATTTTTTACTTACTCGAAATGTACATTAGGTTCCTTTAATCTTACTGCAAGTCACTTTCATATCGAGGTAAACTAATTTAAAATCTTATTACCTGTGATTGAAGGGTTTCTACCTAGAGTATTAGGACCCAAGCATCATTTTAAAACCAACACAACATGGGGGCATGACGTTGTCGCTGGTGCCAAAGATTTACAGGTTGCAGGAAGTAGTTGGATGCAGGCCGCTTCCAACAGGTCGATGTGAATATCCTTGGGGGAGGCCTATGTTCAGCAGTGGACCTCCTGAGGCTGAATAGATAGATAGATTGAAGTTACTCTCATACCTGAATGGTTTGAGACCGTAGGACTCTCACAGTTGAGCCATATTTAAGTTGTGTAGATTCATTTCACTTCTTTATCTTTCTTAAATTCGTCATCCTGAGAAATGTCAGTTTCGCGTTTGTTTCTTTTTTCTTTGTCTTCGGTCATTATTCTTCGTCACTATGTTCTGAAATATAATTGAGTCTGTAACCTCACGTAGTATTTCTAATTACTTTACACAGCTCATTGTCTTGTTAATTGAATTCTTTGAAATGTTTCTTCTAGATTTTGTAACTATTCATTAGTTTACATATTTCAGTAGCTGTATACTCTACCTACTTAAACTTGTTACTCGTCGTGCGAAGTCATACAATGTATAGAATGTATAGATATTTGTTTTTAATATTTTTTGTGTCAATAATTGTAGCGTCCGTTAAATGGCTTTATCATTGTTTATTAACCAACTTTTACTGTTTCTTTTATAATAGTCTGGACAAACATAACATCTTGTGCGAGCAGAGGTCGTCGCACTGCGTGTCGGTTTTGACGCGCGCGTTTCATATTTGTCACCAGTAACTTGTTTATTACCGGGACGTTTGCGGTAAACTTTCTTCGCTTATTACCATGGTTTTATCAAACGATTAATCATAGTATCATTCATTACTAATAAGCACTCCTTGTCAATGATAACAAAGCATAGTGAAATTTGTAATTACAAGTTTTCTTTCAACATTGGATATTTGACGGCAACCTGTTCATTAAGAGTGATCATTTCTAATCTAGCCTTTACAATCAATATAAGCAAAACGGTTACGGCAGCTAATAAAAAATCTAATTCAGAACAAGAATAAATTACCACCGGTCGATGCGTAACAATGACACCAATACAAAGTCCGTCGCTCGTTAATTTGCAGACCGCGTGTCTAGGATAGCGATTATACTAATTTTATTACTTCGTGAGAGATCTCTCCTGATTCACCATAACAATATAACAAACTTTGACCTAGCTAAATGCGTTTTATCGATACGGTAAGGTTTATTAATTGCATTAAAGTGATAGGTCGTTGGAGGTCCTATTTACGTGTTAAGTATTTGGGGTAAATAATTTTGTCTTACAATAATTATTATACACTAAACATGTAGGTACTCGTTTTTGTATATTACATAATTAACTTACATATTGTGTCCCACCGCTGGGCACATTCCCCCTTCACATCGTGTGAGGTGGTTTAGTTTTGGACCACCATGTTAGTAATGCGGGTAGGTGGGCGGATCGATTTCTTTAGACAAAAGCTAGTTCAGTGTCAACATTTTGAAGTGAACGCAAGTGTTCCTCGTGCAACTAAGTAACTTCTATTGTCCGTACCGTATGACACGTCCTTTGAGATATTAAAATAGTTTTGCTACCAGTAATGAAATTCGTCATTTGAATTTAGCAGTACTACCAAAAACCATTCTAATGCATAAACTTATCCAACTAACATGCTTGAAGAAATTAATGTTAGCGAAGAGAAATGTTATGAATGTAGCACTTAGCCCTATAATATTGTCGGTGAACCCACAACATTTATGAGAACTTAGTTGCGTTATATCCTCGATAGTAGAGGATGAATCGGCTTAAGGAAATTGAATTTGGTAGGACTATCTTGCCCTTTGGTAATCGCGTAAGACTATTATTTCACGTCAGATTGTATGAAACATTAACATCCTAGTCGAGCCGGTCCATTTATTTAGTAGTCGAAAATACAGCGTTGCTCTACTCCCATACATGTTTAAAATGTTATTGTAAAAAGCAATAATATTATAATAAAGTGTACTGAAATGGAACAGTCATCGCGACCATCGGAAAAGTACGGGTGGTTAATTGCGATAAGTTCGCGAGCGAGCTCCCATGTATTGAGATTGACGGACGAGACGCTAGTTGATTATTCAACGGTTTCAATTAAACGTGTGTTAACATTGACCCGAGACGCAAATAGACCGCTGAACATGTGCGCGTACGCAGCGCCACTCGCGCTCGGACATGATGATGGCTACCACATGGACCGGCGGTTTTTTATTTATTCTTACAATGTCATGAATGTTGGTGATGGATTACTTTAGTTTTTTAGTGAGAGGTGTTTGGTATCAGCGGTGGCGGAAATTTTTGTAGTAATTTTACAATTTTTGTGTCAAAATATGCTTGTTTGTGATGTTAATAAAAATATACATGACATATCTTCATTTCACCACATTTTTTAGTAGTCGTAAAATGATTAACTAGTTCTTTAATCTCGACATAACACTTCCACCTTAACCACAGTGTATATTTTAACAACTTATTGATCTTATACAAATACATGATGGTTTATGGCAGATTATACCTTTTATTAGTTTTGATCATTTACTATGAAATCATCTAATTATTACGAAACAACTGAATTCCCTTAAAAAAATAACGAGCAACATCTGCATATATTTTTTGTATATTGAGATCCGATTCATGCACACTGTAGTACGACACAAGATAAATATTTCCACAAAGCAATCGAAATGCCGGCGGCTTATCGTAGCATAGTTTGCCATGCGAATTGAACGTAAGAAGCCAAGCGCCAACCACTTGTCAATTCACAAAAAAATGCCAACAAATTCCACGAACAGCGTGCCACGCGAGAATATTTTTATTGCGTTGTTTTGATCATGCCAACACATATGTAATGCTGACAATTATCTGTTATAATAAATACGTCGCCAACCTGAAATATGTCTCCTGAAAAAAATATGATGAAACATTTAGGATAAGGTAAGTTTACTGCGTCATTACATGAGATATTGTAGCATACGCTTTGGCATAGAAAAGTAAATAGTATCAGTAATATGTTATGTCCAACAAATGTGTATGTTATTTTATTGCCATCGGGGAAAGCACCGCGTGATTCAACGGATGTATCACTATGGCGTCGTTCATCATATTATATTATATAGGGCAGGTTGTTTTCGACATATATCAAAATTTGTCATTTCCAATTTGTCTTTTAATTTATTCAATGTTTGTTGCCAAGTTTCTATATTCTACTACATTTTCCATTCGGATTTACGACACGCCATTTGTGTAATAAAAGTGATATGAAATTTTATAGCTAATACAATTTTGTTTTGAAACTTTAAGTAAAATCAATTTGTAACAACTTGCGGTAAATATCCGCTAGTAGTAGGGAGGTTCGCGATGGAGCACGGATCGCGAAAGGAGATTTGGTGCAAACAGGTTGAAAAGTTCCCGCGTTCGAACTTAATGTCCATTACTTTAACAGTTTTACTCTCGGCCATGAACTTTAGTTAGTGATGATAGTAAACGTGACAACTCTCAAGAAAAGTACGATCCCGAACTTGGTATTGAAGCGTCTTAAATGTCTGCTATAAAACTGGTCCCTACCAATACAATTCGAATCCATGTAGCAGTTACTAGACAAGTTTATTACGTTTCTAGAATGGTCACCACATCGGCGGCCGTCAATACAGTCGACATCCGAACTAATAATTGATTTGTTGTATCTGCCTTCAATAGTGGCTTTAATAGGATGCCGTCATCGAGTACACATCGCGTCCATTGAATAGCGTCGTACATTCTCTGTGGGCTGAACTATCGCGCGCATAAGAAATGATGTCTGTTACCGTTAACATCTGTCAGTGGGTTTTATATCTGATGGACGGTGCTTGGCCGGCGTAACGGTGAACCATCGCACAATGGTGTTGGCGGCTGGCGGAGCGCGGCTCGCCTAAGGGTGGTACAGTTAGCCTCGTGCCTTGCATGAACAAGGGGCGGGCGAAGTGCCACCACTGCGCGTCCCGACCTCACTGATGATGATTAATTGACCTACACCGCTTAGTTATATTGTTTTACTTTACTACAAACTACAAAGAACCTCGAAATCTACTAACAAAAATACCAGTGGGCGGATCATAAATCAGTTCGTATTCAAAGTGGTCCTAAAACATTGCTTTATGTTCACCATATTGGATGATTTATTAATAACAAATTCGATTCAGACCCGAGTGTGGGTGGAGTGATATTTCTGTCGAATTGTGACGTGATTTTACTGTATGAATGTGTATATATGGCCGTAAATTAATATTTGGTATTGATATTTTGTGAAAAAGCTTTAAATTGTGCTTAAAATGTACATTGATTGCAACAACGCATCGTAAAATATACATTTAAATATAGGCTGGAAAGTAAACAGATGCATCTACATTTTACGATTTATATACAGAAAAAGAGGAAACTGAAGTGACTTTACAATAGATCACTGCTTAGAGGAAAAGCTGTCGTAAATTGTAAACACAGAACTACTAAGAAATTAAAACTTACTACTGAGTACACGGAAATAAACGTGTTTCCCTGTCTAATTAGCCTGAAACGTTCTTTCATCATATAAACTTTTAAGCACTGAACCCATGAAGATCGGGTTGATAATGTATTGGTGCTACCGGTGGGTTAATTACGAATTGACGGAAATGTAAAATGCTAACGGTTAATGATTAAATGTAATTATAAACTGAACGTTTGTAATCAGGAAAGCACTATTTACTATTTTATATAGCTATTATACGCGGTTTCATAACAACTCATTTAATTACAATATGATAATCAAATGTAATATAATGCATCCATAACTGAGAACTTAATGGTGATTAAGATATGGAAATATATTGGAGTAATAATATTTGTACCTACTCTGTCTCTGCTGTCATGTAATTATTGCTTGACATTACTATTATATTTACATTACTATGTAACATAAAAGAGCAATGGACTGAAAACCAGCAACATTTAATGTAACTAAGGCATTTTTTAAAAGACGACGACAATGTTTTCGAATATTTCGTATGCAAGTTACAAATAATATGGTAATTTCAAACATATTATATCAACTATGATACCGTTTTCAAAATTGGTACCATTAGACGCTAAAGAAACTAAAAGATAAAGTTACTTTATCGTCTGTGTAAACTTTGGGAATTCCTAAATGAACTTATTCATATTGACTTAGTCAACAAATCGATTTCTTTTTACATGATATTCACACATTCATATTTTCGGATTTCCCCAATGTTCTCTTTCTTAGCAAGCAACAAATTTTGGAAACCCCATTTTGCCATCCAATTTATAAAAAAAATTGCACTTGTATGAACTAAGCCAAGCAGAAAAACCGCCGCTTCGTTGTGTCACAAATCCCTTCGAGGTCACCCCGGAATCTTCCGGTTCGCTTATTTTCAATATAGACTCGACCCGCGAAATAATCCCTCACGGGATCACACGTGGAAATGTGGATATTATAAGTATAGGTATAAGATCTAAAGTTGAAACAAAA